>OY292404.1:7809724-8481639 GCA_958496205.1 Idaea biselata
GGGAAAGCAACATTTTGTCCACATTTCACAGCTGAAAAACGAAATACGTACCTATCTATGTTTAAATTTGCAATAATTTACAATACATGGGTAAGGGTATGTACGTTATATAGTTATTTTCTATTTCTAGGGTTCGTAGGAGGTGCAAAGATATCGTGATTCTGACTTTTTAGGTTAGTAGGTATAAACAGAACAGGTGAATAAGTTTACCTACCTGGTATATCGAGAGAAGGAAATCATTTTTTTTTTCAATGTAGTACAAACTTACCTTATGGTTTAGCAATGCGGTAGGTAGTTGTAAATTTCCCAAAGATGGACGGTCCCGGCTGCGAATTAACGTGAACCGTCGAATGAGATGAACTTGTGCCCATTATATTCATTAAATGCTGATCCTGGAAAATAAAAATAACTTTTCTTACAAACTTAGGGATAAAAATTAAGGTATAGATACAACAATACGGCTACTTTACAACAACTTTGGTTGGAAATCCGGAGATGACAAAGGGGGATTGGGAAAGCAACATTTTGTCCACATTTCACAGCTGAAAAACGAAATACGTACCTATCTATGTTTAAATTTGCAATAATTTACAATACATGGGTAAGGGTATGTACGTTATATAGTTATTTTCTATTTCTAGGGTTCGTAGGAGGTGCAAAGATATCGTGATTCTGACTTTTTAGGTTAGTAGGTATAAACAGAACAGGTGAATAAGTTTACCTACCTGGTATATCGAGAGAAGGAAATCATTTTTTTTTTCAATGTAGTACAAACTTACCTTATGGTTTAGCAATGCGGTAGGTAGTTGTAAATTTCCCAAAGATGGACGGTCCCGGCTGCGAATTAACGTGAACCGTCGAATGAGATGAACTTGTGCCCATTATATTCATTAAATGCTGATCCTGTAAAATAAAAATAACTTTTCTTACAAACTTAGGGATAAAAATTAAGGTATAGATACAACAATACGGCTACTTTACAACAACTTTGGTTGGAAATCCGGAGATGACAAAGGGGGATTGGGAAAGCAACATTTTGTCCACATTTCACAGCTGAAAAACGAAATACGTACCTATCTATGTTTAAATTTGCAATAATTTACAATACATGGGTAAGGGTATGTACGTTATATAGTTATTTTCTATTTCTAGGGTTCGTAGGAGGTGCAAAGATATCGTGATTCTGACTTTTTAGGTTAGTAGGTATAAACAGAACAGGTGAATAAGTTTACCTACCTGGTATATCGAGAGAAGGAAATCATTTTTTTTTTCAATGTAGTACAAACTTACCTTATGGTTTAGCAATGCGGTAGGTAGTTGTAAATTTCCCAAAGATGGACGGTCCCGGCTGGGAATTAACGTGAACCGTCGAATGAGATGAACTTGTGCCCATTATATTCATTAAATGCTGATCCTGGAAAATAAAAATAACTTTTCTTACAAACTTAGGGATAAAAATTAAGGTATAGATACAACAATACGGCTACTTTACAACAACTTTGGTTGGAAATCCGGAGATGACAAAGGGGGATTGGGAAAGCAACATTTTGTCCACATTTCACAGCTGAAAAACGAAATACGTACCTATCTATGTTTAAATTTGCAATAATTTACAATACATGGGTAAGGGTATGTACGTTATATAGTTATTTTCTATTTCTAGGGTTCGTAGGAGGTGCAAAGATATCGTGATTCTGACTTTTTAGGTTAGTAGGTATAAACAGAACTTACCGCAAAGCATTTCTTCTTCCAGGTTTAGGAAACCGAGATAATTTAATGCCCGGCACTTTGCCAGGCATTAAATTATCTTTGCTTTTCACATTTTCTATAAACGTAAGCCATATTGAAATAAGTTCACAACACAAACAATATATTCACTTAAAAATAAACAACACAAAGAGTCAATTTTTCGCTTCCAAAATACACCAACACTAATGCGGAGCAACAAAGTTCACGCAACTCAACGTAATAACGGAGAAAACATAAGTTTTTCCAAGATAATTGAAGATAATTCTTCAACACAAACTATTCAACCAACATGCCATGATATAGTCCGGGCGGCGGCTGCAAAATATCAACCTCATCGAATAACTGAAAAATATCACTTTCCACGAAAAGAAGACCTAAAATAAATAAGAAAAAAATTGGTCTGCCGGGGTACTGCTTGGGGGGTCCTTCGCAGTGAATTAAAATATGGTCCACTTCGGATCATCATTTTATTTCATGTGGTTACTGAACGAAACATTATTCTTGGCTTTAGAATTAATTAATAGAGTCTAAAAAATCAAGACCGGTGTTGGAGGGTTCCGCAGACCAACCAATTTTACGAGTCCGGTCGGGAGGTCCATTTTACCTCATCGAGTTACCGGATGAAACTAAGTTTTTCTAGTGGCTAAAATTATGCTCTCTAAACATAAGTTGGTCTGCCATCTCGCTCGCGGTAGTTTTTGCAGTCCGACCACTTATGAACACGCAACTCTGAACATTTTGTTTTAAGTTCGGTTCAAACTGATAGGTAGGTAACTACTATAATAAAATAATTTATTTTATTATAGTGTGACCAGGGGCGTCTCTAGCTCATGTAGCGCCCGTGTGCAAATATCTCCTTGGCGCCCTTTAGTAAGAGTTAAGAGTGATTCCAATAAGGAATAATAAAGGTACAAACAACAGTACTAACTTGACGTAGGAACCCCTAATATTATTTTTTAATTAAGTTGAAAAAATATGTCGGGAACCAATAGGTACCTACATACACCAATATCTTTTGAATGAAATGTCCGAATTAAATAATTCAAAAGGTTCTAGAAAGGTATGTTCACGAGTTCCAGGTCGGCAATGGCACACGTACCTACGTAGGATTTTTTTCCCTTCCTCATAATATCCGTAGCCTCCATGAACACGTTCAAATTCCACCCCCATTTCACCCACATGACCGTGCAGATCACCACCCAAAACGATTCCCTGTGACAACGAGATAGCCCCAAGGACCTCGCCGAGTTTATCCCAAAACCACCTCTTATCAGCGTCGCTACAACCGACCTTCGAAAGTTCAGTTTTAACCATTAATATTTTTTCTTGATTTTTCAAGATTTTTTCTATTTCAAATGTAAAAAATCTTGATTTTAAATCAGATCGAAATACCTATTTCTAGGGAGGAATGTAAAGAGTTAAATTAAAATAGATTTGTTTGCGAATTCATTTATTCCTAGTAAGAAATAATATATACCTACCTATAACAGATAGCATTTCTGTTATTTTAGTAAAAAATGTACCTAATCTTACTAGATTCATTTAATTTTAAGAACTTACTATCTATATAAATATTGACCTATATAAATATTGCAATAAATAATTAAAAAAAAATAGTTTCACCTTTAGGTATTACAGTGATAGGACTAGCAGTTTTTATCATAAATAAATCTTTAAGCTAGATAACTAGCTAAACGATTTACACAGAGGTGTTACAGAATATTAAATGTTTTTATAGTAAAAATATTGAATATATTGTGAACAGCGTATTTAATTGAGGAAAAATATTTTTTATGAACATTTCATGGTATATAACCGAGATACTAAGTCATGCCTCATGTCAAAGGAGTCATATTGAACTCTGAGCGTAGTGAAGGGCTCTGGTTTAGTGATACGAGATATTCAAGCTACCTTAGACTAGAAGTATCATTCATTATCTCGTGATATCTCGCACCGTGAGAAGAGAACCCAGTTTTACATATACTTCTCACCTCACAACTTCGGAAAAAATCGTTTTGCACGCAGATTTCTGTGTGAATTTTGCACGCTAGTGTGCAAAGAGTTTTCAAAATTCGAATCTGTCTTTTCCATACATTTCTCTAAAGCAAGTCCTTAGAAAATGTGCGTGAAGAAAATACGTGAGAACCATCAGTCGCCTTCTACGACACCCTAGTATGAAGAGTTGGGGTTGGCCTATTCTCGTCCGGAACCAACCCGGACAAGACACGTACTCACAGAAGACCAGCCTCGGGGTTTGCCAGCGAGCGATGGAGCGCAGTATTTTGAGTGTCAAATTAATGGACAAAATCCGAAACACAGAACTGCGCTCTCGCACAAAGATCGTGGATGTCGGTCAACTACCAGGTTGCGAGATGGCAGACCAACTTATATTTAAAGAGCATAATTTTAGCCACTAGAAAAACTTAGTTTCATCCGGTAACTCGGTTACTGAGGTAAAATGGACCTCCCGACCGGACTCGTAAAATTGGTTGGTCTGCGGAACCCTCCAACACCGGTCTCGGACGACATGATTTTTTAGACTCTATTAATTAATTCTAAAGCCAAGAAGAAGGTTTCGTTCGCCACATGAGATAAAATGATGGTCCGAGGTGGACCATATTTTAATTCACTGCGAAGGACCCCCAAGCTGTACCCCGGCAGACCAATTTTTTTCTTATTTTGTTTAGGTCTTTTTTTCGTGGAAAGTGATATTTTTCAGTTATTCGATGAGGTTGATATTTTGCAGCCGCCGCCCGGACTATTAAGACTTTCCCGTGTTGCCATTAACATAAACTTCATATTTCATAGTAAATTTAAATTGGTCCAGATAGTCCGCTGTTTTTTCTTCTTTTCAAATATCAAATATTATATTTACTTGCAGCTATTGTATAACATAACGGTTAATTTCTTAAATTATACATATTTTATATAGTCAATTAACAAATCATTAAATTTATTACAAAATCAATAGGAAATAAACTCCAATGTTCGGAGACTTTGGATAACATGGCAATCTACATAAATTAGTCGGTGTGTTTATGGTTTTTCCACGCCATCTACACAATACACCAAAGGAACTACTGTGTACTGTGCCATCTACATCGATTTTAAGGTATTATATCGTTCTGCGATGCCAACTTAGTACCAAGCTATGGGTATAGATAGAGCTTCCATCAGTGTTGCCTAGGTTCAATACATTTGTTAACAGCGCCTGACCGCACTGCGATCACATTTTGTCACAGAGCCTACCTAAACTTTTTGCTTGCACTTGAGAAAATTTAATGTCATTGTGATTATTTGGGATCGATAAATTTTGGTAGTAAAAGTTACAAAGTGGTAGTGCTAGATGTCGCTAGTAAGAGTTTTAAATTGTCAGCGCTAGATGTCGCTAGCAGAAATGATTATCTATCGCAGCGCCATGGTTACTATTATATATTCTGTGGCCATGGATGGAGTACATGCGTGAATGTTGCAAGATTTGTATTTTTTGAACCATATTTGTAACTTCTGGATTGGTATTATGTTCGCCCACGACATACTTCTAAATGATGTATTATTATCAAAGTATCTAATAATTATTATATCAAAGCTCTTAGATCAAAAATGTCTTCCTATTCGTCACTGTTTCGATACATAGGCGGGCACTAAGGAAAATAAATTAGCCAAGTTATTGATAACCTTCAATAGTTTCTTTTGATTTCCTTTAGCTAATAAGTAGGTAAGCCTATGCTACAAGTATCCAGGCGTGGTAAAATAAAATTGTACCAATGCCCAACGGTAAGTTTTTAAAATCTTTAGATATTATTATAAAGATAGGTACTATCTGTCCAAATAAAACGAAACACTACCGAATAAAACGACATAATCTTTATAAAAGAATTTGAACGTACCTATTTGATTAATTAATTATTATTTTCAAAGATATCTCTTATTTGTAGATAGAAAAATCAACCTTATATAGTATGCAGTTTATGCAAGTATTTTATAGTTTTAGTTTTATTTTTATGAATTGAATTCGGGTAGCACTGAAAGTATTTATCAAGTTGGCGAAATTGGATGGCGGCCATGTTTTTTTGATTTGTTCATTCATCAGTTGCCTAACCGTCTGTCATTCTCGTCCTGTCATTGCGCCCGTGTGCCTCATAGATTTGCTGCCAACAAAATCCCAACCAATTCCAAACCAAAACCCTTAAAAAAACAGCCACCATCATGTCTTTAAAAGTAGCGGAATACAAGGATACGATAGAGCGCCAGCTTACAGACAAAAGCAAACCATGGACGAAATACTTCGAAATGGCAGAACAAAGAACCGGCGTGAACCGAGTGTATCTATTCATTGGTATGTTCTAAGTTTTTTATTTCGCGTTTATTTATAACCTTAGCGGGTTTTGACGGACGTTTTTGTTGTGCAGGTCTTGTTGCGTTCATCGGTTTATATTTAGTGTTCGGTTTCGGGGCTGAACTGATATGCAACTGCATCGGTTTCGTATACCCGGCGTATATGTCGATGAAGGCTCTGGAGTCCCCTCAGAAAGATGACGACACTAAATGGCTGACCTACTGGGTAGTTTTCTCATGCTTCTCCATAGTGGAATACTTTGCAGACTTCATCGTGGGATGGTTCCCTCTATATTGGCTCATAAAGGTTGGTATAACTCCTACTTACTAAATTACTCAATACACAAGGTCCTGGCAAGGTCAATTTAGTGACTGTAGTTAAATAATTCTGTAAGATTTATTACTTTGCATGTTGGTATGAAATATGTGTGGTATTTTTCAGTCTACTCCGACATCTGAGTAATTAATGATTACTCTTTGGTAACCAATATTTAAACAAGCATAGGGTAAGGTAACATGTAGAGTTAATTATAAACTATACAAAATAAAACTCATCCTTTTTTCGGGTTTAATCACTTTGCTTTTGAAAGAAACTAATTTTTTGGTTTTAAATGTGTGGGGTATAATATTACCTTTACCTTTAGCATTGTTTCAATGCTCAATATTTCAAGACAGGTCGCTTCAAGACTGACTGAACAATCCAACATCACGAATCCAGAAGAAAAATCCACATTGCTTTTATGATATTAAGCATTTTTCAATACCCAATGTTTTGTGTCTACCTGTAACCAAGAGTTCTGTAAAGACTTCGACTTATGGGGTATTGAAAATGTTTAATATAGTAAAAGCAACAGGATTATAACTGAAAAAATGAGTTTTAGTTTAAACTAACATCGCAAAGACTGAAGAAAAATCTATACTTAGGTATAGGAAAATTACAATCGACATAATTCTAATATAAGCACAAATAAACCCGCATAATGAAGCATTAAAAGTAGGTTACTCATAAATATTAAACAATTGTTTTAGCTGACAAGGAGAAAGTTTACCTAAAGTTGAAAT
The DNA here is from genome assembly GCA_958496205.1 of Idaea biselata. NCBI lineage: Eukaryota > Metazoa > Arthropoda > Insecta > Lepidoptera > Geometridae > Idaea > Idaea biselata. The sequence goes on from OY292404.1 coordinate 7,816,874, forward strand.
TCAATAAAAATCATGATTCACTATGATATCATATCAGTTCCGTTTCTTAATAATTATTAGGTCATTTTTTAAATTAATTATTTATAGAAATTACTTAATTACCTACCTATTTTAGCTTAATGCCATCTGGCATTTATCATACAATTAGTTGCTTAAGGCCAATGGTATGTCCCTTATTCTTCTTTAAATTCTTCTACCCCAAGCTATCTCAGAAAGATTAGCCATTTTAGACTAGTGCAGACAGGCTTTTCAGAAATTACTTTCACAATATGATAAGGTAAAAAAACCATCAGGGATATTAAAGTCGTGAGGAAATCAACATGTCCTAGTCTTCACCATGGCAATCTTTGGGCATTGCTGGTATTTAGGCTAGCAATGTAGTGTTGTACGTGTAAGGTATCAAATACATGGCTTTTGGAGAAGTTAAGAGACAAAAAGTAAAAGAAACAGACAGACAATAACAGTGACATCATACTAGGTAGTGTGAGATTAGAGATTATCAAATACCTCTGCCCATGTACTTATTAAGATCGCCCCGCGGCGGCGGCACACAAACTATTAGGTAAACTGTGCATATACTCTTAGATTTAATATAGAACAAATAGCCTTATTAATAAACGTGGAGTTAAGTGGGAATAATATTACCACCTTTTGTTTCTGTCTGTCAACTTTGAAAGTTCTTGTCACGGAAAAAGACAAAACATTTTCTCACTACTCTGACCTTACTCCACGTTTATTAATAAGGCTAAAATAGTTTTATTGATAGAAAAAAAGTTTCAGGATATTATCCTAGCAACAAAATTCAAATGATTTTATACCTTTTTCAGACTCATAATGGTTGATTCATAACTTGATTTTCCTATTAGCTGAACTAGTTGAACAAACTATAGTTACCTAGACGTCGGTATTGCAATCTGTGAGGCTGTAAATTTTGTTATCAGACACCATTATCATGCTTATCTTGCATTGATAAAATCCATTACTCATTTATTTAAATATTACATACTTTTTTTGTTATTTTGACTTGTAAATGAGAAAATTCTGTAATCTACCTATACATATTTCAATTGTCCTTACTGATTAAATTCACAGATTAAACTAATGGAAATATTGTGCTCAAAGGGCTTACTAGTAGCAATTAAGACTGCAACAAATTTGCTTAGACATAAATTTTGAAAATTGCTACTTCTTTTAGTGTAGCGGTGTGGCTCACCTAATGTCATGGCCCTAAGGCTGAACAACTGTTAGTTTTAGGCATGGACAGACACTGCACTCACGACTGCTAAATCTCCGACTGGTATTCCACTCTCTTGCGATCTGAAAACCAGTTTAAGAGCACCACCACTGATGACTCATCGGCTAACTTCCCAATCACCATTAAAATGAATAGTGCCATCTTTTACTCTTTACATTAACTAACTTGACATAACAACTGATATCGAATCTATAGAACCAGATCCGTTTGTTTGAGCTTTTCATAAAATAAAGACAGCTGAGCAAATTTATTTTATTAATATAAGTACTTGTTAGGTATGTCCCTTGGTTCAACCCATGTAAGTTCCGATCCTGTAGGTATTTCGAAAACCCCTCTTTCATTGGATGCCTACATCATATAAAGAAAACATACACCAAATTTCAGCTCTACTATCAGTGGTTTAGGCTGTGTGTTGATCTATCAATCAGGCAATCCTGAAGCAGGACAAAGCATTTTATAGATATAGATAAATATTTTTTCTATTTTACAATTCTACCCAAATACAAAGTTTATGTATTGTTTTATGGTAGGAAATAGGTCAAATAAAAATAACTAAAATACCTACTTACTATTCATATTTATTACACCTCTAAAAATAACCTTCATACTCACAAAGTACTTTACTAATTAACAAAGAACATTATACGAACAACATTATAGTACGTACACTATTGTATAGTCAGTCTGACGGTAGTAATGATGTCTATTGTTTACCTCAAATAACAGTTCTCTTTGATAAACTAAAGAAACTTAGTTCTTTACTCATATTGTTTCTTTATAAAACCGTTTATTGCTGAAAACTCACACATGTATGTTTGCCATTTTGATTCTGAGATTTGTGATTTTTTATGACTGGACCATGAAGTCCAGTACAAAAATCAATATTACCTATTCTGACCGCTCGCTGGTCGATCGTCCCATCAGTGAAAAGATTCAGAATGCTTACTTTTGGTCGTTTTCTAGTAGCAGTTCTTATTACATATTTCGGTAGTTGTGCCATTCCTTTCCTTTTACTCGAAAGTTACGTCTTGATAAGTTCTAGCCAGGACTCTAGGTAACTTTAGATACCGCGGAGGCTTTCAATTTTCCGTAGCGTCGCCATAAGGACGTGTGAGGAACCGGTGGAGTATACTCTATACCTCTGGCTTCCCATAACCTTAGGCCAGCGCAGCGGGAGCACCACACATCCTCGTCGCCCCTCGGAGCGACAGGACGGTGCAGGCTGCGTTTCTTCATCTTATAAAAATAGGTAGCTTTTGGTACCAGATTATAACTTGTTTTCTCATAGATTTTTCTTGTTTTCGTGATGTTGGATTGAAATTAAACTTATTTTTCGGTTTTAACCGCGTGGAGTTTATTACTTTAAGCATTGTTTCAATGCTCAACGTTTCGAGACCTTTACAAGTTTCTTCAGGATTGTTTTATTTTCCCGTAAGTAATCAAAACGTAGTGGTGCCGGCAAACATCTTGAAAAATACTGATATGCAATGGATAAGTTCGCGCAGTAGGTACACCTACGTGCGACTTCTATGAATAATCGACTTCTGCGCATCCTCCATTTTTTTTTCAAGATGTTTGCCGGCACCTGTACGTTTGATTATTTACGAGAAATAAAAGAAACGATACAAGGAAGTCCTTGATATTGGACTTTGTTCTCTATGCGTAATCAATAAGTATGGTATAAATAAAACCACATATAAGTGGTTTGTATTACTCACACTTAAAATGGGTAGTATTAAGTAATAATAAGCCACAATCACAGATACACATAATAACATAGAAACAGACAGATTATGACCCGTGTGAAAATGGCAGAGAAAAGGGATACCCTATCTCTTCGTGGGTGTCGTAAAAAGCGACTAGGGGAGACTAGCGAACCCGGAGTTCTCCCCGGGCGGTGGCGGGGAAACTGCTTAGTCTCAAAGTTGGTGAAATTTTCTACTATTTTTGCAGAGCTATAGTCAAAAATGATGATGACTTGCTAAACGTGCCGACCCCTTAAGGGGTCGGCACGTTTATTCGGCACATTCTATTTTCGACTTTTCGTAATGAGTCGTGTTAGTTACACTTATTTATAACTCAAGAACGGCTGAACCGATTTGGAAAATCGGTGGGGAGGTAGCTTAGAACCACGAGACGGACATATTATATTATAAAGTCGTTTTTCGGTTTTAATCGCGTGGTGTTTAATACTTTTAGTATTGTTTTAATACTCAACGTTTCGATACCTTTACAGGTCTCTTCTTCAGGATTCGTCAAACCTTTACATGTCTCGAAACGTTGATCATTGAAACAATGCTAAAATTAAAAATACACACACAAAAATTAAAACCGAAAAATGAGTTTAATTTTAAAAGATAACTTTCCAAAGATTCATTGCTAACAATCTAGAGGTCAAAATATTATGTTACTTTGTATTGTTTTATCTTAGACACTGCATTGTTTACAAAAAACTTATCTGTTTATTTCTTCTATCAATAGGCCATGGTGGGCAAATTAGGTCGGTTTCTAAAGGTATGATGTTCTTCCCTCTATTTTGGAAAAAAGGGGTGGTTGAGGCTCTGTCTGTGTGTTTGTGTATCTGTGGTTGAGGATGTGTATGTCAGCCTATGTGCAATATCCTGCTATATTTATTTACCTACCTTTTCAATTTGCGCTTAAAATAGGATTAGTAGGAAGTAGGATGAAAAATGCATTTATGGCACGGTTGCGGTTTGCCGGGTGCCGACCTCACCCATAGTCTTTGGCTATAGTCAAAGCGGGTCCACACTTGAAACTATGAAATTATGTATACCTAAATACCTACCTACTAGGGCATGCAATATCGGAAGGTTTTCAATCCCGGGATTGATTTCGATATTAAGAACACAATACCGGGATTAATCCCGGGATTTTATATGTAAAATTAATCCCGGGAATTTAATAGATTCAAAATGTGTAAAGTAAAAAATCTTTGATATATTAAAGGCTTAATGGTTTCATTATACGTAAATAAGCTACCCCATGGGCCGTCCATCCCACAATTTTGGAAATATTATGGCCGACAAATACGGCTGCTGTTTAAACTTTCACGCCAAATTCTAGACACCCCACTAAAATGATGTTAGCAGTAAAATTTTGCATGCGAGCTATAAAAATACTTATGTCTTAAAATCGCAATAAATTGCATTAGTTTTATTATTTTAAGCATTAAATCATCTTAAAACCTCAATTTTAACCCAAATAGTAAATTGGTCAAATCTTGATATCGGATCACCCAATCCCGGGATTGTAATATCGAAGTTTTGCGTCCGAGATCCCGGGATTACGATATCCCGGGATCCCTGGATTCATGCCCTACTACCTACCTATGTATTTTAAACATCTTTTACAGCTATTTATGTATTCTGTGCTATTAGCTCTATTTCAGACCCTTAAGATCAAAAATGTAAACAAAGAACTCGCGCGCGACACGGAATGTTGAGGTTGCAGGTTCAAGTCCTGTCGGGTGCAATTTTTGAAAAACATTTCTTCAAATAAATCAACAAAGAACTGCCCATTTTCAAGCAAAAAGTAAATAAAGACCCGTCGATTTCAAATAAGTATATGGGAGTTTGCCTAACATTTTTTATCTTTTGAGTTTCTGAAATAGAATATAGGTCTGTCTAATACGGCCAGATGTATTAACCCGATCTTTCCTCTGGACTTGGCTGACTAAGCCGGGTTGTAAAGTAGAGCAATTCTCCACCTAACAATGTCCCGGGCACTACAGCACCATAAAAACCCTAGACTAAAAGTTGCTTGCGCTGTATTAACCATCTGGAAATAGATGAAAAAGCCATTTATTATCCAATAATCGTTTGAATTGTGTGTTTTATAAATTCCAGTGCATCTTCGTTATATGGTGCTACCTTCCTACGGAGTACAACGGGTCTCTCATCATCTACCGCCGCGTTATCCGTCCTTACTACCAGAAACATCACACGCGTATCGATGACATGGCCAACTCAGGTAAATTAACCATTTCGCCTTTAAGGAGACATCTACCTACTTTTTTCTCCATACAAACTTTACAAACGTAGTCGACTGTTTCCTCCCTGGATAAAGATATTAGAAGAAATATGTTTATGCCATAAGTCCTAAATCAGCCATGACCATTTTTTTGAAATCAGCCATTACCACCAGAAAAATTAGCCATGACTAATTTTTCTGTTAATTTTTTTTAGAAAAATTTGAAAATTAAAAAAAATAAAACGTAGGGCCATAGTCATGGCAGATATAGGTTTTATGGCATAAACATATTTCTTTTTGAAAAAATGCTTTCGAAAACTTTAGTACCCGGCGGGATTCGAACCCGCAACTATTCGCCCGTGGCGAAGCGGTTAACGCGTTGGTTCGGATTACCAATAGTCGCGGGTTCGAATCCCGCCGAGTACTAAAGTTTTTGAAAGCATTTTTTCAAAAAGCAGTATTCCTAAGTGTGGATTAACACTAAGAAATAATGTTTACATAAACATATTTGTTCTAATGTCTTTATCCAGGGAGGAAACAGTCGACTACGTTTGTATGGCGAAAGAGTAGGTAGGTAGACTGTCCTCTTGAAATAATTTCAGCTAAAATACATTTATATTACAGTCTGTAAGTTATCAATTGCTGCTTAGTTTGAGGTATTCTGTCTGACTCTCAATCTAGAGGTAGTAGTTTCTAAACCCGATGGTGCACTGACGCCTTTTGTCCGCGAAAAGTTCGCAGAAAAGTGCGAAAAGTTAGATATCATAAATTTATTTTGACCGTACTTTGCCTTGCCTTTTCCAGTGTCTAAAATACGTCCTAGGCACTAAAGTGTGATGTAGCGCGTAGATTTAAAGGGGAAAGTCTACCTACTCTTTTCTCCATACAAATTTTACAAACGTAGTCGACTGATTCCACCCTGGATAAGACATTAGAACAAATATGTTTATGCCATAAAATCTTTATCACTTAGGCACTTGTGGCGCGGCGCACTGTAACAAAGGATCCAGGGGTTGCAGGTTCGAATCCTGTCATAGGAGATTTTTTTATGATGTATTTCTCCTTGTCAAATATTTTAGTAAAATGCCTTGAGCAATAAAAACAAAACAAATAAGCTTATTTTTCTTCAAAAACTTAAGAGGACAGTCTCCATTCTCTTTCTTCATACGAACGTAGTCGAGGTTTTTCTCCCTGGATAAAGACATGAGAGCAAATATGTTTATGCCATAAAACCTATATCTGTCATGGCTATGCTACCTTTTGTTTTTTTTTAATTTTAATTTTTTTAAATTCTAATTAGAAAATGAAAAAAATCAAAAGGTAGATGCATAGTCATGACATATATAGGTTTTATGGCATAAACATATTTGCTCTAATGTCTTTATCGAGGGAGGAAAACGTCCACTACGTTTGTATGGAGATAGAAAATGGAGACTGTCATCTTAAATTGTATTATTAGGACAGACAGATTATTTATGATCAAATAGCATAACTTGTAAAATCCAACCTCTTTCTAGATGCTCTCAAAGACCTTGCTAAGGACATCAATAAGAGCATTAACAAAACTATTAAGGACCTGCACAAAGATTAGAGATTAGACCTTATAAACAGGTACATAAAGTGCATTGTTAAACAAGCTTTGCATGGGCCAAGGGATTACATGTTGCTAAAGCTCATACCGACTTTTGTCTTCACTTCATACACCACCGCTAGTGACTACCCAACCTGATTTTGGCTATAGTTAAAAATACCTAGTATCGCTTTTTCGGCACAAAATCTACCCCCCCCCCCCTCCACTTATAAACGTCTAGCTGCGTCCCGCGGTTTCACCCGCGTAAGTCCCGATCCCGTGGGAATATCGGGAACCAAAGTAGCCTATTCATGAAAGAATTTTTGAAATCGGCACAGCAGTTTTTAAGTTTATTCATTACAAACATACGCACACACACAAAAATACAAATCTTTTCTCTTCAAATTAGTGTAGATTGATAATACTTTGAATTATATATCTTGCACATTATAAGTATTACAGTGAATTTCCACTGAAGCTGAGGTAGGCGGAGTCGACAGTGTTTTGGCCAATCATAGTGCTCGAAATCTCCACTCCACTGTGTCAGTGGAAACACTGTGATTGGCCAATTTACGATCTACTCTGAGCTGCTCCGCCTCAGTAGAACTTCACCTACCTACCTATATTCAATACAACTACATAATAAATTAGATCATGCATGAGCATTGAGCATGCCCAACAATGGTACTAAGGAACTGTTAGGCGTATCATCTAGGGAAGCGTTGCTACATCTTCTTTATCTATGAAATGCTTTGTCCTCACTCACTGATGGCTCAACGCACAACCTAAACCGCTGATAGTAGGGGGCTGAAATTTGGAGAGTATATTTTTGGAACGAAGTTGCTTATCGCGGGTTGCGAAAGGGGGCTATTTATGGGATGTAGACATCCGATAAGAAAGGGTTCGGGTTTCGGGACCCACCTAGTTCTTTCATGTAGGTCATCTAAGTACCTACTTGCCTAACAACAATAATAATTAATTAAATTTCCTTAGAAATAAATAACAGTTTTCCCTAATAGGTACGTTAATTAGTTCATGATCTATTTGTTATCTAGGGCCCTACTTACAAGAGTTACGAGTATCCTTCTTCCTTCCTTCTAAGTTTCAATTGCTTTGCTAAGTGAATTCAATTGTATTGACTTTGGGTAACGTACGGGACCATGTTATTATTTCAATCTCAAGTATCAAAACAAAAAAAATACTTATTAGGTATTTATAGGAACTCCCTACTTCCTATGAATAGGGGAGGGGAGCAAAATAATGTACACATTTTTTTAAATTTTCCTTTTTTGCTACTACTGCAGAGTCCCACAGTTTCACCCACTTAAGTCCTGATCCCGCGAGATTTTCCAAAAACCCATTCTTATGATGTCTTCATCACATAAAGAGCACACTCTCCAAAATTCAGCTCTCTAGCTTTCAGCTGTTAAGGCTGTGCTTTGATCAGTCAGTCAGTCTGGACTAAGCATTTTCTAGATATAGATTGTCTTTGGGTAACGTACGGTACCATACCATAATTTTATTATTTTGATCTCAAATTACAAAACAAAAAATTACTAAGTAGAAGGTACTATAAATAGGGGAAGGTAGCCCAAAAGTGTAACACATTTTTTTTTAATATACTTTTTACGCTACTATAACCTCTGTTGTATTAATAAAATATCTTGATTTTCAGTAGGCACCTATTAAATTAAATTGAAACAAAAACTAAGAAACAGCAGGTGCATTGGATTACTTAATTACTTACTATATTAAAATTTAAATGACACGAGTTTATAGACACCGGCAAATAAAATACCTTTCCATTTTCTTTACAAAAAAAAACTTTCAATTCCATGTTGGTACAATTAACTAGACCCCAATATTTGTTTTAATAACAGTAACATCAGATGTCCATGAACTTGTGCACGGTGCTAATGAGAAGATCGAAAAGTCTATGAAAAAAATCACTGAGTGAATGAGGGTTAAACCTACTTTGAGGGGAAATTGTATGTTTTATTTTTTGTTTTGTTTAGTTCGAAATTGGCATTTAGTTCCCCGTACTTATAGCACAGATCACATAATACTAACGTACAGATACCTCATACCGTACATCAATTCTGAACCGTCGTAACTAAATAATTCGTACGCATAATTTGTAACTGCTGTTGTGGTCACTAGGTGTCGCTAAGGCTGGGCTAGGCTGGACTAGGTCCTACTGTCTGAATGTAGGGAAACTAGCGACATCTAGGGCCACTTCCAAATATGACAAGAGAGACTTGTTACTAAGCGTTAAAAGCTAAAATAATATAGATGGCGTAGCGTACGCCCGCGACTCAAGTAAGTACCTATCTGGACATTGTACAAACGCGCGAACGGACTGATTCGATAGGTAGGTATCTAACTAAAGTTTGCTTTGCTGCTTTGATAGGTAGTTAGAGGTAAGTATGTAGGTATTATGTCAAATTTATATTTATTTTATAATCCATCAATTCATCATCAATAATAAATAATGTTTTGAGTCTTTTATTTAATAAATTAATATTAAGTAAGTATGCTTGAACCACTTCCTCTGAATTTAGGACCCCACAATTTTGTATAGGTACCTATCTCTACCTACCTATTGGGTAGGTATACAAAGTTTTATAAAGTAGTATCTACTTATATACTAACTTCTTCATACTATTCAGTTCCGACGTAGTAGGTAATATTGTGATCTGTGGTTTCGATAACAAAATGCATTCTGTGATCTTATTGATAAGATAAGCATGACCTGATGCAGGCTTGACTCCAGACGAGGAAATTCTTCAACGGCCAACAACAAAGACACGTAGGTAGGTAACTAGGCGTTACCTACTTACACGCATTTTTGTTTTTATAAGCCGGTTAATTTGTGTCACTGAGCTCCTCCGTGCCTACATTCTTTTGTGACTATATTTACCTACCTACTTCAGGTTTCGCTCCACTCCAACACAGGATTTCTTAAGAGGATAGTCTCCATTCTCTTTCTCCATACAAACGTAGATTAAATTTTCCTCCCTGTATAAAGACATTAGAGCAAATATGTTTATGCCATTTTTATTTTTTTCATTTTATTATTTTTTTATTTTAATTTTAATTAGAAAATAAAAATAAATAAAAAGGTAGATGTCATGACAGATACAGGTTTTATGGCATAAACATATTTGCTCTAATGTCTTTATCCAGGGAGGAAAATTTAAACTACGTTTGTATGGACAAAGAAAATGGAGACTATCCTCTTAAACAGATATCAGTCATGAAAGAACAATGGCCATATATTATTTGCGCTAACATTCTTGTTACATTAATAAAAAAATATAGTAAAATATTAATCATTTACACATAAACACAAATTTATTAAAAAAAACTTTGGTGGTTAAAAGATATGGAGACTTATTTTCCAAGGTATGGCCATTTTTCCATCATTTACCTTTTTTTACTTGACGTTAATACGTTACTCCACTTAAATTCTGTGTTCGATTCTGGTGGTCTGATACTGAAATTCTGATGTTAGTTATTAGAGTTTTAGGTACGTGTTTAAGTCAGTCAAGTAAAAAAACCGGTTAAGTGTAATAAAATTTATAAAAAAAGACAAAAAGTCTAAATCATTTATTTAAGAAGAATATTTATGTACAAATTAAAAACGTCGAGGCTTAAAATTATGATTTCGACACGCGCCCTCCGATGAGAAGAACCCACAAGAATCGTAAAAAAGTTAACCATCATAGGGGTTTACTTTTTTGTGATCAAGTGTTAAATTACAATCGTCACACATAACATTAAGAAGGTGGGTACTTTTACCATTTCCATACAAACATAATACCAAAATAGAATTATGAAAAATTTAGTTTTCTACTTTAATATCGGTATTATTCGGATTAAGATTTTATTTATAATAGTGCCTCCACCACAAGGTTTTCCAAAATATTCATTCGAAATTAAATAAAACGGAGCTACATTTCGTTCATTTTTACAGCGTAAATTACTTTTTATTGGAAATAAACTAGTAAATTACGCTGTACCTTCTTAATACAAATTATTTCTTTAAATATTACTAAACGGGACATTTACCATGTTTTAACTTGTTTTTGACGGAATTCGATATTTTACGAGTCTCGTGAACAAGCCAGTTGAAATTACTGGCGAAATATCGAGTCTCGTCAAAAACAAATTAAAACATGGTAAATATCCCGTTATTTAATAATATTTGTAGTGAAAACAACCTTGTAAATTTAAAATTGTATATTAATTCTATAACTTCAACAGGAGTTACCAATAATCCTGTCCGTGAATTAATATTTTCTTTAAAATATGACATTAAAATAGTACCTAATATTAAATTGTACTTAAATTAGGTAATAGTACCTTAAATTGTGTATCTAATACACAATTAAAGTTTAATATATTCCTCGAATCTTTTTATGGACATGCCACACACGTCTTTAAGTAATTTATTATAATAAAGTATACTGGAGCTACAGGGCACAGTCAAATCTTCCTTGTGTCTCAAGTTAAACTGAAGGACATCACTGTATTCTTGAAATTTACTTAATTTAGTTATATAAACATAATTGGAAGGCTTAATTTTTATGAAGCCTTTCAAAAAAATGATAATTAAAATCAACGATTAAAAATTCCTATCTATTTTGAAGAATTTTTAATTTTGAACTAGATTGTAATGATTTTTTACGACTTTTACAATAATCATGAATCTTAACTTCTAATATTTTTTTAATTAAAAAATCAAAATGATTGAAATCATGATAATCATCTGGGATATTGATATTCTTTTTAAAATTTTGTACTAAATCAGCCACTAAATCACTTTTGTATAATTTGTTAATATTTTTGTTGTAAAAATCTAATAACTGGTTCACCAATTGGAATAAAAAATCACTAGGGGATTTGAGAGTGGGAGTTGCTATATTGGAATATGTTTTATTGATCAACAACAATTGCTTCTTATCAGTTAAATCAACTTGATTTTTTAACAATATATTTCTGCAATCTGAACAATCAAATTTATTTGCACAACATCTGCCTAGCCATCCAGCAAAATACACAACAGAACAGGTTTCCAATGTAACTGTCACTTCGGGTGGATTGCCTGATCCATCCTGAGTTGGTGTTACATTGGAACTCGAACATGAAGGTTGATTGTCAACATCATCGCTTATAACACCTTGTAGGGTTACAGACGATGATGTTGATGGTCGAGGATTTGCGTGTTGTGTATTTTCCTGAGTAGCTACAAACAATTCGTGATCGGATTCACAATTAGTTTTATCAAATTTCATTAAGTTATTTAATAAATTTGATCGAAATGCTGATCTTAATGATTTTGATGTTGGATTTTTGTTACAGCCACCTCTGATTCTATAAATTCCAAACAGATTTTCAATTACATCTTGATTTAATCGATACGTAATCATAAATTTGACACCAGTGCCTGCTGTAAATTCCTCAGCGGAGAGTTGTTGTACTGCATTAATTGTTTGCATCATACCATCAAAACAGGGGGGGCGTGTTAAATGTTTTTGATTTTTTTTTGTATAACTAATTTTCTTTAATCTACTAAATATGTCTTTGCTTTTGATTAAGGTCTGATTGACTAAGGAATTTTTATTGATTGTAATTGCACATCGGTAAGGATTAGAATCAACTTTACTTCTAGAATTGAGACAATCAAACAAATCATTGCACAATTGAACAAAATCAGCTGTATGTTTTGCAGAATCACTTATTAACTCTCCGCTGTCTGCTGCAGTTTTAATAGAACTAGCAACAGAATTACTCAGAATTTGTGTTGCCAGTTTCACTTTCATTTTCTGGAAATTATTTGGATTGATATGCACTGGAGTCAATTTTTTTAAAGATTTGCTTTTATTATTTTTATCTAAATTATACACATTGATTATATCATTAAATGAAATCAGATTCCCTTCTAATTCAAAATCACCACTTATCAAATTATTTCGGACATTTTTGATTAAATGAGGAACGTCGAATATGGCAAATATTTTATGTCCATTAATAAAAAAGAAAGGAGAATCAACCGTAGCTCCGAGTTTTTTAATCATTTTTACATTTGGTGTGGCTTGGTCACAAACAGTAACCTTTGGTAATAAGCCACACTCAAATAATTTATTAATCACAGAATCAACAATAGTAGCCAATTTGTTCGAATCAACTGTTTTTGATGATAAAAAGTATGCTATCGGTATTTTCCAATTGGAATAAATACCTCTTACAATAAACACTAATGCGGACTTAGCCTCAGTTTGTATACGATTTCCACCACCAAAATCTTCAAACCCCTCTATTAAATCATATTTTGTTGTATACTCTAAATCAACCATAATACTCATTTCGTCAAAACATACCGTACATGCCCTTTCATTAATCGATTTTTCTGAAAATTTAATTTGTATATTATTAAATATTTCATTATTGATTCCTGGTAAACAATTTGTTTCTTGTAGCCAGCGCTGGATTGTTGATGGAGCGGCCAATACGATTCCTGAATTAACCATAAATTTATAAGCTGATGGTGATTTATAATACAAAGTCATGCAAAATTTTTTTTCCTTTTCCGTCCATTGTTTTTTTGATTTTGATTTCCTTAATTGCATTTTCGTTAACAATTTACTTGATTCACTACTAAACTTGTGCTTTGATATATCAATCATATTTTTATTATTAATCTGATCTTTAATTGATTTGTTTTTTATTATTTCGCGTTTCATTTTTTTCTTACAATCAACTAATCTATTTTTCAATATTTTACATTTAGGGGTGTCTTCCTCTACACATCTTCTCCTTCTCTTCGGCGTGGAACATGTGAAAATGGTGTAGTCCTTCACTTCTTCACTTCCTGAATTATCGGGCAGCTCATGGGACGCTCTTTTATTAGAATACACCTTCTTTGGTGTCAGCACTTTTAGGGTGTCTTCTTCTGCCAGTGCTTCTTGACCTAAAAAAGATTAGCATACTCAGAAGACATAATCCCATATAAATTCTAATAATAGGATAATAGGATTAGATTGGAATAATGATTTATAATCGTTTCAAAGTTACATGTTACAATAATTAAATCAATTTGATAATAAAATTCCAGAAATGTAGATACCCCTAATCAGTGTAGTCTTTAATCAATAACATTTTAATCATCGCATAATTGCAATTAATTAATTCACAATTAATTTAATTGCAATTAATCTGTTAGTTACAATTTATTTATTTAAATGAACTCATATTAACTGCAGGATACAACTTAAAAAAAAAACTAATATTTTTAATTGTTTTTAGAAACAATTAAAACTAACAATTAATATTGATGTTTATCTGTAGTTCTTTTTTTCGTTTCGCAGCTAAATATATTTAGCTGCGAAACCCTAAAAATCTAATTCGGGAAGTATCTGCCTGTCAGTGTTGGGCAAAGTTTAATTGTAAGGTACAATTAAAACTAACAATTTATTAATCGTTAATTGAAAAATATAAATTAACCATTGATTAATTGTTAATTGTGAACTTTTAATAAACAAATATTAAATTGTTATTTTAAATTGTACCTTGCAATGAAATTTTGCCCAACACTGCCCCTAATTAATTGTGTAAAACAGTATAACACTTATGAAACTCAAACATAAGTGTTATTTTCATTTCCAAACAAACATAATACCAAAATTGAATTATGAAAATTTAGTTTTCTACCTGAATATCGGTATTATTCGGATTAAGATTTTACTTTTACAGGGCTCCCATCATAAGGTTTTTTTAGGAATAATATGAAACAAATAAGATGTAAACTAGTAATTATTTACGCTGAAAAAATGAACGAAATGTAGTTCCGTTTTATTTCATTTCGAATGAATATTTTGGAAAACCTTGTGGTGGGGGCCCTGTAAAAGTAAAATCTTAATCCGAATAATACCGATATTCAGGTAGAAAACTAAATTTTCATAATTCTATTTTGGTATTATGTTTGTATGGAAATAGTAACAGTACTCAGTACCCACCCTCTTAACATCAAGTTAAAATAGGTACCTATATGATATAAAATGTACAGAATACTGCTAAAAATGAAAGTCTACATATCTTTTAACCGCAGAGATTATTTTTAAATAGGTACCTATATTTTCTATTATGTATTTATGCGTTAGTAATTAATATTTTACAAAATTTTCTATTTACTTAGGTACCTACATAATGATCCAGTCATATAAGCTTGAATTAGGTAAGAATCTCGGAATTCGAGATACCCAGCTATAAGTCTGGAAATACTTGTATATTGATACCCTAAAAGTTGTTTCAAAACCTACATATGGTAGGGTGTGCGCAACTATGAAATTTCAAGGTCGAAGGTCACAAAAATCGTTTTTTTGTGTTTATTTTGTAAATATCTCATTTCCCATGGGTTTTTTGCTGTTTGTATTTATTATCAATATTGTAGAATACAAAATTCTCTACAAATTTTGTTTAATTTTTTTTTAAGGAATTAAGGGATATTAAGCCGAAAGGGGTTTGTTCTAGAGGTCTAGGCGAACAACTTTTGTTCTACGACTTTTGGAAATTCGAAGTAGTTTTCGAAAATTTTGAGTTTAAAGTTTGCATGAAAATCAGTTGTTTTTTAGAGTTTGAGGTCATTGACCTTATAGTGCCCTTTTGTTTAGTTTGGATCACTACAATCTTAACATTAATTGCCTTTATTTACAAAAACAGCTGTTTTTTTTTTCAGTGATACAAATTCA
This sequence comes from Idaea biselata, assembly GCA_958496205.1. Lineage (NCBI taxonomy): Eukaryota > Metazoa > Arthropoda > Insecta > Lepidoptera > Geometridae > Idaea > Idaea biselata. Next base: position 7,832,439 of record OY292404.1, read on the forward strand.
AATTTTCGAAAAAAAGTTCTTATTTCCAAAAGTCGTAGAACAAAAGTTGTTTGCCTAGACCTCTAGAACAAACCCCTTTCAGCTTAATACCCCTTAATACCTAATTTTTTTTTTAAACAAAATTTGTAGAGAATTTTGTATTCTACAATATTGATAACAAATACAAATAGCAAAAAACTCATAGGGGCCGGCGCAGACCTGACGGAGCGCAGCGCAGAGAATTTTTGATTGTCATAATATTATCGACCTTGTTCTCATTAAAATAATATTCAAAATCAGTTAACACACAATACGCGCGGAGGCGCGAGCATGCGCGCGGATTTATTTGTTTTGTTAACTGATTTTGAATATTATTTTAATGAGAACAAGGTCGATAATATTATGACAATCAAAAATTCTCTGCGCTGCGCTCCGTCAGGTCTGCGCCGGCCCTAGGAAGTGAGATGTTTGCAAAAAAAGCGCAAAAACCGATTTTTGTGACCTTTGACCTTGAAATTTAATAGTTGCGCACACCCTACCATAATAGGTTTGAGACAACTTTTAGGGTGTCAATATACAAGTATTTAGTTTTTACAGCGGGGTATCTCGAATTCCGAGGTGAACTTACTATAATGACTGGATCAAAACAAGATTTTCAGAGAAAGTAATTTATGGCCATTGTTCTTTACCGATCGACTTCAATATTGTGCACGCACAGAATTACATTATACCTACTTATTATTACTCTTTTTTTAAATTTTATAATTATTCTGACTTGTGGTGTAAGACTTGGTTTTCTGTCCAATTCGTGGTTCTAGGTCAAAGGGAAATACCATTATTTACCGTTTTTAGAGTTCCGTAAGTACCTCAAAAGGTAAAACAGAAACTATTATAAACTCACTTGCTTGTCCATGTGTCTGTCTGATATTTTTGGGTGAAAGTAAATGATACCTTGTTCCTATTTGTCCGGGTGAATTACAGTAGTAAACATTAGAGGAAAAAAACACTCAAGACAAGAAAGAATAAAACCGGCCATGTGCGGCACGAAGGGTTCCGTACCATTATCACAATTGGGTACGGAACCCTAAAATTAACACTGGTATCACGCAACGACGACGCCCGTTTGCATTTTATCTTTACCACTGACGCCAGTTCATCACTAGATGACACCAGTGGTCAAAATAAATCACGCATACGTTGCGTTTTACCGTGAAAAATCACGTTGGTTGTACGGGAGCTTCACTTATATATTTGTTTTTAGTATTTCTTGTTATAGCGGCTACAGAAATACATCTGTAAAAATTTCAACTGCCTAGCTATTACGGTTATGATATGATATATATCCTGATGACAGACAGCGAAGTCTCAGTATTAGGGTCCCGTTTTTACCCTTTCGGTATGGAACCCTAAAAAGATCGAAACATAAACAAAACACAATCAAAGTACAACAAAAACAAAGGTCTTTAGTTTTCATCATCTTTTGTTTTTCTTTCTGTTTAGTGTTTCAATATCAGACAGACAGATAGACAAGCGAGTGATGTTATATGGGTTCCTTTTTACCTTAATGAGGTACGGAACCCAAAAATTAATGTAATAGTGATTTACCACACCTTTATTTTATCAAACTAATAGCTGAGAACCGCGGTTTCAGCCGCGTAAGTCACGATCCCGCGGGAATATAGAGATAAAAAACCAGTCTATGTGTTAATCCAGATCTCCAGCTATCTGCATACCAAGTTTAAATGTAATCGGTTTAGTAGTTTTTGCGGGAAGAAGTAACAAACATTATTGTTTACTTACTGACTTACATTACACAAACTTTCACATCCATAATATTAGTAGAATTTTACGTTCTGCCTTGTAGCCCCGGCATAGAATAGGATTACTTCATCTCTTCCCCCCGTGGGTGTCGAAAAACTACTTGGTCCCTAGGAGGGTTGGTGTCAGGCAGGCGGCCGGTCGTCAAAATATTGCCAAATCTATTTGCAGACGTTATGGTCAATTATGGACAACTTACCTATTGCACCAAAACAAAATAACAAAAAACAATTGGGGGCATAGTGCACCCGGGGCTCCTGAGAAGGATGCAACCGGGAACATCGCTCGGATAAGAGAGTTTTTGTGTAAAGAAGTAACAAACATACTAATTTACTTAGTGGAATTTAAAATCTCAACATAATCGGAAAGAAAGAAGTCGGTCAAAATTAATTTGCCAGATTTGATTTGACCGGAAAGTATAAAATTGTCAAAACCAGTCATTGTCATTCCCCATTAATTTTGAACCTCTTGTAATGGTAGACTTGACCTCCTAATTTTATAGTATGGTTTAAAACTTAAATTAAGTAGGTAAACAATTTTAATCTCGGTTCAGCTGAGACATAGTTTGCTTTTTCAGAACTTTTCAGTTCATTTCACAGTAAAATTTGTTCAGTTTGAAGACAATATACATACATACATACATGTTACCAACGTTACCTCTTTATAATATTAGTATTAGATAATTAATTTACCTGAAATGGAGGGAGTGCTTGAGATTTCTTCTGATTTATAATGGTCAGGAACTGCAATTTTTCTCAATCTCTTTCTTTTACCCGATTCATTAGTTATATATTTTCTCTTAAAGTGGTCCACACATAGATGTTTTGATCTCAAGCAATGTGGGGGTAAATGAGTTATTGTCATATTACCTAAAACAATTAATTATATTATTATTTGTTATGTTGTTCATAGTTACTAAAATACCTCGTTTATAACTTATTTTTAGTTCAAATAAGATTTGATTGCAAGGTCAGATTAGTGCACTGTTTGATGTTGTTACTAAGTAGGTATGTTTTATGTATTAGGTCTATGTTTGTTATTATTACAATCTTATCATACTTGCATAAAGTTTGTACTGGCGAGGTCTCACAGAACTCTATGTACTAGTTTACAAGCTTTTATTTAAGTCAAAACCGATCAAAACATACTGTAGTAACAAAATAAGGAGGTAATTGATTTTACTTACCGCAATTCTCTATCCATATTTTCAGGCGTTCTGGGTCGTTCCAAGGGAAAGTAAACACTGACTTTTTGTCAGACGTGTTTTTACACATAAAATAGTGGCATTTGTGCGGCGGCATTTTGCACAATGAATTAGGTAGGTTATTTATTAAACACTAAAATCGTTTGTCCGAGGTAAGATAGCCAGTGGTCGCAGAAAAATCGTCCAGTAAACCAGTTCAACAAGCCAAATCTTAGGAAACTTTCAGGGTCCGTATTCACGCCAAGTTGTTAGTTATCAGTTCAACAAGCCAAATCTTAGGAAACTTTCAGGGTCCGTATTCACGCCAAGTTGTTAGATCAGTTCAACAAGCCAAATCTTAGGAAACTTTCAGGGTCCGTATTCACGCCAAGTTGTTAGTTAGTATCAGTTCAACAAGCCAAATCAATAAAAAGTTTCAGAGTCCGTATTTCACACCAAGTTGTATCATTTCAAAAAGCCAAATCACTAGGAAGTATCGGAGTCCGTATATTTCACACCAAGTTGTCCAATTTAAAATAAAACACGAAATTAAAACAGCACTCGACTCAGAATCCAAAAGCGAAAAAGTTTGTAGAGGTAGGTACCTATTTCGAAGTTTTTCGCATTTGCGTTTTATTTTTACAGATGGCATAACGTTCAGTCGATATGGGTCAGATAGTTCCACCTACCATTACTAGATGTCGTCGTCACTTTGCCTTTAATTTTCTCAAAAATCTAAATAGTTCCATTTTTAACGGGATTTTTAATATTTTCCAATGCCAGATTTTTTTAAATAATAATGACATCAAAATTTAGAGGTTATTATATTGCATTCTTGAATTAAAAATTACCAGGAATACTAGTATGTCCATCTGTTGAATTTTTTTAGAACTAAATTTCTTTTGTTCGAGATGGGACCCCATGCTTATAGCAATAAATTGAAGACAATTAGAAATGCTTTTATTGTTATTTAAAACATTAAATACTCATTACGTTAGTTTGTACTTTATCACTTTTTAGGGTTCCGTACCCAAAGGGTAAAAACGGGACCCTATTACTGAGACTTCGCTGTCTGTCTGTCTGTCTGTCTGTCTGTCTGTCCGTCCGTCCGTCCGTCCGTCCGTCCGTCCGTCCGTCTGTCACCAGGCTGTATCTCATGAACCGTAATAGCTAGACGGTTGAAATTTTCACAAAAGATGGATTTCGGTTGCCGCTACAGCAACAAATACTAAAAACAAAATAAAACAAATATTTAAGAGGGGCTCCCATACAACAAACGTGTTTCAAAAACTACAAGGGAATCGAGTAGGTCGTGGAATTCAAAATGGCCGCCCTGTCTGTCAAATATACCAGTCTGCCTTCACTTACCAAAGAGTTTCTTATAAGTTTCAGATTTTCTTTGTGCCAAAGTTTTTTTTTCTTTTTTTTTTGAGTGGTGTGGTCGTATGAAGGGAGTCAGGATCGAAGCTAAATATTTCACATTATCCTATCAAATTTAAAAATTGGATGTAAATCATTTTAGGGTTTCGTACCCAAATGTCATAGTGGTACGGAACCCTTCGTGCGCGAGTGTCGCACTTGCCCGGTTTTTTTTTAATTCAATTTTAGACAGTTGGGTGTTTAAAACAGGCTACTTTTATTCGTGCGAGACTGGGATATAGGAGAATAATGTACCAAAACTCAAATAAATAATCAGTATGTTACGAAATGGGTGTCCGACCATGTAGGGGATTGTTCTAGACGTCTAGGCCAACAATTTTTGTTCTAATACTTTATGAATATATATTAATATTGATATATACTATATTTACATTGAGTTTATGTTAGGTATAAACTAGGTATTTTATTTATAGAAAAAATAGATGAGGTATAAAATCATGATTATAGGGGAGGTGGGCAAATAAAGTACATATCAACCTTAAAATTTATTTTAATAGCTGCGACAGTAAAAGTTCATCAGCTAGTGCTCGGTGCCACTAAGAGGATTGACAAGTCTATGAGAAAAATGAAAGAGTGAATCGGGGTTAAAACTACTTTGTGGGGGAATTGTATGTTTGAATTTTTGTTATTTTGTTTAGTTTGAAATAAGCAGTTAGTTAGGTACAATTAGAATGCTTTTTATGGTTATTAAAAAAAAGATAACTTGGTTATTATTTGGTTTAGCTCTGGTATTTTTTGTTTTCTTTTTAAATTTTCATCACGAGTTTTATTGTTTATTTTGTTTTGTATAAGTAGCACAGTTTGAGAGTTTAGGTAATGTACAATTTCTCCCATTTACCTCTTTAAATATTTAAATTTATAGGTAAACAAGATTAGAGCTGTGTACACATTCACACAAAACACACACAGTAAGTATTACAAACAGTTTTGGAAAACTGCTTTTTGACACTAAATTAATAATATTAGCAAAAGTTGATTATATTGTAATAAAATAATTCGTGTAATAATATAATTACCAAATTAAATTATTATTAACTTTGTTTGGTTACCCATTAACAATTGATCTATTTGTCGATTCGATTGTCGTTTGAGCCTTATTTATTAAATACATAGGTACATATTATATCTACCTAATATCATTCATTAATAAAACTATTATAACGCATGTAATCGCGTTTATGTAAAAGATGATTTTTACTAGACCGGGCAGTCCGAGGGCGAGATACTTTTGTAAGAAAACAGCGTATATTTTGCATGTTGTCCGTGCCGCGTCCATGCTGTCTTCATACAAAAATAGCCCTTTCCCGGCCCTGTCTAGTAAAAAAAAACCTGACGTAGGAAGACTTTCCAGTCCCTTTCGGGTACAATTCCACGAAAGGCTGTTTTTTACAATAGGTATAGAAATTAAATTACTTACTTTTTTCTCTTAAAATAGTTTTCTGAACGAGGCTATAATAGTTTTAATGACTTTATATCTTGAAAATTTTTAAATTAACTGTAATAAATTATGCTTGTCTGTTGCTTATGAATTAACAAGTATTGATTGTTACTTACTGCTGATTTTAACTAACGAACTGCCTTTCGAGAAAATAATCCATATTTACTTAGTAACATGCTTCATAATGCTTTTGTGTATTCTGTGTTGTGTATAGTCTAATTTTTACTTACAACACCACATTCTTACTATCACAACAAGTAGTATTCAGTAGTAGAATACCTCTATCTATAGGTATGTAGATGTTGTTGTAAAATAATGCTTTTTAGTAGTCGTACGTATTAAGAACGTGGCGACTGTTACTATTTCCATAGTTTATAGTTATATTATAGTTTTACATAGTTAAATGGTAACAGTCGCCACGTTCTTAACTTTTTTTATTAGAAATAAGTGGGTTTTTGTTAAAACTTTTGTTGTCATTTTTTTAATTTTTATATCAATTTCCTTTATAAAGTTTACATTGCCAGTTCCTTACGAGTTGGCTTACCGTCGATTTCTGATATTTTTTTCCCCCTTAACGGTTTAGAGGTTTGATATTGAATGTTAAAATTATCTAGTCATATTTCTTGATTTTTTTCTACGTGATTTGTTTATAAGCACCACAGCTACAATAATAATATATCAATTAAGGCATTTGAAACTAGTTTTTTTTAATTGTGATAGATTTTCATAAATTATTCTTATAGGTAGGAACTATCACAAATTTTCTTTGCTTTAACAATAACATTTTGTTTTTATTTTCAGCTACACGTTTGGTAGCAGACGCAGTAAGGAAGAATAACTAAACTGTGCTGTAATATTTTAAAAAAGTACAAATTCTTTGCACTCGCTTTTACAACGGCTCGCTGACACCTTTTAATAAAAAAACACCAAAACCTAATGTCTATTTCATTATTAGGTATATTGATTAAAACTTCAAAAACAATAAAATGAGTTTTACCGAATTTACAAAAAAAAAACACTAAAAATTCGGTATTTTTTAATGTATTAATTAAAACTCATGGGTAAGTTTTGTATAATGGCAATTTTACAAAATCAATTCAAGCCCATTTCGACTGTTAAATAAGTATTTTTTTAATCGATCGACAAACTGACTTAAAAAAAAGAGGTTTTCTCTAAGCTCTAAGTTACGCTCGCGGTGGCGTTTTTGCGTGAGAGGCTGCGAAAATAAGTGTAGGGACAGTCAATTTTATAAATGCAGTTAATTGTTGCATTGACATTTAGTTCTCTATTTATTATCTTGTTACCATTACTCAAGCGCTTTCTTGCTGCTTGACCCCAAACCCGTATTTTATTATAGGTACTTGATCGCCACCGTGAGCGCAAATAGAACGCATTGGTGCCTATAGGAATAAGTTTTGTATTTCCCTGTTTTAAAATTTTAAGTATTCGATCTTTTAGGGGGTTCCTTTTTTTAGAAATGTAAGAATACCTAATTAGGTCGTGTTTTTTGTGTAATTTCCCTAATACGTTAAGATTTCTGAACAATGAATTCGTTTTCCCCTGTAGTTTTTTGCTCAAGGATTGTTAGATTTATAGGTTTTTTTCGTGAGGCTCTGTGTTGACGACGGTCTGGGCAAGGACCACCTACATACTAACTTCTATGTAATCTAAGTAATCATTTTCGTAGAGCACTCGGCGCTTACATCAAAGATTACGTAAAATTTAGTACAGCGGCCGCCATTGTCCTGTCTTACCCTATCCGTCGTCTATACAGAGCTTAAATAGTAAATAAAATGTTGTTAGTTTTTTTAAAGTGTTGCCTTTTAAATGCTCAGTGTTGCCATTACGAAAAATTGTTGTTCACGTTTTAGCATTTACGCTGTAAACCCCGTAGTTGCAATTATATTTTGTATTATAATCATGATAGAGAAACTGGCTTATGATGAATTAAATCCGTAATTGTGCCTTTATGGTGTTGCTGCCAGCATTTTACATTTAATTGAGAATTATGTTGAAATGTGTATTACTTTTCTCTGTCAATAAAAGGAATTCATTGTATTTTATTAATTTTTTTTTGTTTTTATTTTTCATAACCAAGGTACAAATGTGTCCATGGGGCAGTACATTTCCCCTACCTATATTGAACCTACTAAGGAATAAAACGTCCAAAAATCAACTAAACATAATTTATTACAAACGAAACCTACTAAACAATGTATTACATATTAGGCCTAAACTAACTTAAGGAACTACGTAGATGCATCTTTGGCTTCAGCCTCGGCCTTTGCAAGTTGTTCCCGTTCCTCAGCTCTATTCCTCCAAGCTTGCATATATGACCGAGGGTGAATTGGGAAGAAGCCTGCTAGACCTGGTAATTAGAAGACAGGTATTATTAAACTTTGGCGGTGTAATTGGGATTAGTAACCACCCTATGAAAGAATAGTAGGTCTGATAGGATATTTTAAAAGATTCTTATTAAAAGATTTTATTTTTTTGAAATTGCTTTTTGACATGGACACAATATCTGTGCACCTAGCCAGCACTGTAGTAATGTAAAATCGAATGCTGTTGTTGCGCACAGCACAACTATAATAAGTGCAGAGTTATTGTGATTGTCAGAAACCAATTCTGAACATGAACATTTAGTATTTAGAAAACAATGCTGCCTGCGGGATTTGAACCCACGACCTCACTTCTGTGGCGGGCGCGCTAACTGCGTCAAGTGAGCTCAAGGGACAGTTTCATATTAGAAACGCATTATTCATCCTACTAGTATTATAAACGTGAAAGTTAGCAAGTATGTATGGAAATAAATAAATAAATAACAAAAAACTACTGAACTGATTGCAAGATACTTGGAATATAGAAAACTGACGCGAGAAACCATAGGTCGCTGCTAGTATTACATAATTTGATTGTAATAAAATTAGCACACGGTTTCCTTACACACAAACTTTCACATTTTTGATTGGACATAGAAATTAACTAAACATAATAAGTAGGTATTATGAATTAAGATTACCTAGTAATTCAGCCACCGGTGGAGTGACATGAGCTCCTTGTCCGAGCCAGTATTTGACTCTTTCCAAGTTGAGTGCCACTAGCTTTTCGTTGTTCTCATTGGGCATTGGGTCGAAGGAACCCAGCTGCTCGATTACAGGTAGGTGGTTTGGCCTTTTACGCTGAAAAAGATTGATACAGAAAGCTATACTTAGGTAAATAATAAAGCAATTAGGTAGGTAAGTATTAACTTTTTTATGGCCTCTGTGTGCATGTTGCCATTTGAAGCGTCTCTATGCGAAGTCAACCAAAAACGAGAACTGCACCCCTGAACACGCTCAGTAGCATCGCAGCACTGGCTTGCTACTGGGTTCGTATTGTTAAACACTAGTTTCAACTCTGTTTATGGTGAAAGTTAGGGAACTAAAAGAAACAATTTGAGGGTTTTAAATTATTTGAAACTCTGCATTTAGCATTAGGACGCTTAGAAAATTATAGACGCCTTCAAATAAAATTGATTTGCTTCAATAATTTGGGTATGAAACCAAGAAATTAGTCGTAAATAAAGCAACTTACGTGCGTAACAGAAATGTGGAAGAACTCCCTATTTGTACATCCTTGGCGAACTAGACGGATAGATTTGGCTGCTCTAACAAAATATTTACCCGTCCCACTAGCTGGCGGCAACGACATTGTTAAATATTTGTAAGATTTATTTTAAAAGGAAATAATTGAAAACATAACCTCAATGTTCCTTTTCGATTTTCGTTAAGAAATCCAGAAAATAATATTGTCATGTCACTGTCAAGTATGACAGGAGAGTTTTAGCGGGAACGTGTTGGCGAAATATTTAGTTAACTTTTTTTCTTATGAGCGCCGCCCGTGAGGCGCACCCACTATGAGGTAAACTGTGGTTAAACTGGGTACTGTTTTATTTAGTTTTGTGGATTAGCAAGTGTCAAGATTTTATAATATTTGCAAATGTTTTGCAGTAACTTGCAAGAAATAAAAATAATTAGGTACTCGACACTGGCTAATTTTCAAATAGCCATAATTCTGTTTTAGACCGAGAAGAAAAAAATAAATGATCGTCTCGTTTATGAACGAAATTATCCTAACAAGGCGGGGTTTTTCAAACTCGTGCAGTAGGGTGTGCCTGTGCAGTACAGATAAAAGGAAAATCATTTCTGCTTTCCACTCTCAGAGACACACTTGGCTGCCGACACTAACTTTCATTCATTGCAATACTATGATGGGGCAGTAGGTTTTTAGTGATGTTTGTGTAGTTTATCGATAATCATAAGGAGGAGATTTATCGATTTTTGTTTTGTCAGGCCGTAGGTAAGCTATTCTAAACGATAGTCCATTTAAAGGTGCTACTTTTCACTCGCGTAATGGCTTTAAGCGATTGGCTTCAAGATAAAACCAACGTGTGAATGTTTCAAGTAAAAACCGGCCTCCTTTATGCTCATAAACAACAAACATGAATTTAGTACTTATTTAAATTTATTTTATCTTTGTTTTAGTAGGTACCTACCTACTTATTTGTTGTTTATAGCGGCAACAAAAATACTAACACAAATAGGACCTATTACTGATTTAAAAAAACAAACTCAAACTCAAAATAGGTACCTACCTACCTACGTAAGTAAGGCAACATAGATTTTATTCACATGAGATAATCACATTATTCGTTTTATATCGTCAGTAATCTAATGAGTACCTACCAGTAGTTCTAAAATGGAACTAGTGATTAAAAAAAACATGAATACTTAGGAACTGTAAGGTACTAGTGACAAGTAACCAACCATCCTAGGTATCTAACCCAACTTGCAATTTAATAATTATCGATAACAACCCCCTCACTTTAAGTAAGTATTAATAGCTACCTATCTTCTCGATTGCCTCCTTTAAACAGAGACAGTTGAACGCACTTTACCCTGAGAGTAAACGAGACAGGATACTGAAGTAGGTCACGGGATGAGAGCATCTTATACAGTGGGGAAAGGATCCTAGTGAACGGGGATACAATAAAAATCTAAAAAAGGTAGGCTTGACATACTTACTAGGTTTTTTTTTAAATTTTAAAGTTTAATACGAAATTGGACAACCCCTTTTCCTTCACCTCTCAGTGATGAAAATTCGAAAAACTAAGTTTCATGTCTTTAAGACCTGTGGTTGGAGCTGTGCGTTGATATACAGTTCGTAAAGTCATTCACACAATCGGTCAGGATATAGAATTTTATATGTATTTATATGAAAATGTAGGTAGGTATGCAAAGAACCGATTCTACCAGTAAGTAAAGAAAATACCTACTCCCGTTCACTAACACCCTTGTCGCAATGCGATACACTGAACACTGTAACCACATTCAAGCGTAAAAAGAAAAACTGTAAAAATATTAAAAAAAAAACTGTAGGTACCTAATTCCAAAGAAAAGATGCGGCCATAAAGAAAATACTTTAGGAGAGTCGTCGAGCTTCTCGACTTGAAGTCTTTTCATTCATAAGTTTAATGGCCGCATTATAAACGGACTCATTTTTTGATGTCCTCCAGTTAAGGGGGACTTTTGTCACGTGACTCCATAGAAAGGACCTATTAAGTCTTTGGTATAGTCGACGGCATACATCTTGATTTTTTTTCGATCTCTTGTCGCACGATGAAACATAGTAGGTAAATAAATATATCTGCAATGCTTGGAAAATTTTCAGTTTCGCTGAAGCTTTTGAAGTGTTTATCTTGAATTTCTTGTAACTTTTTCAAAAAGTTGTTTTACTCTTTTTGGGAAAAATCTAACGATGCTGACGCGATGTTCAGACGATGTAGTTGTAGAATTCGTGCCCAGGGGCCTTATTCCACTGCCCGAGGTACACGAACCCGCTATAATATTTTTGGAACAACAAAAAGGTTAAATTGGAGTTTGCCCTGCCATTTGAAGGGTACTTGTCGAAACAATAGGTGTCTATCTGTGAAATCCTCTTACGACTATAGACCTTCCACACGTTGACTATTGCCGAGCTACTCCACTAAGCCAGTAGTAAGTACAACCGGTAGGTAGTATCCTTAACTTAGGTACTAAGGTTCGATTCAACCAAACTGAAATAAGCGAACTCTGCGCATAAATCGTCTTTTGTTTGAGTGACTCTCAAGGTTTAATGAAAAAAATGACAATTCTATGCGGAGAATTGCATATTCTATACTATAATTCAGAAACTTAGATCAAAAAGGTAAATAGTTAAATCCTGTCGTAAATAAATAAATAAATGGGGAAATTTTTGATGATATATTATTTCTCCTTGTAAAATATTTCTAGTAAAAAAAATGCTTGTAAATCGCCACCGTGTGGATGGGGCATTACGCCTAATAGTAGAACCTAGTCCTTGACCCGTTTTCATATCCTACTTCCTACTAATATTATAAACGGGAAAGTTTGTATGTATGTATGTGACTTTGTTACTCTTTCACGCAAAAACTACTGGACCGATTGCGATGAAACTTGGAATATACATAGCTGGAGACCTAGAATAACACATAGGTTACTTTTTATCCCGATATTCCCGCGGGATCGGGACTTACGCGGGTGAAACCGCAGGGCGCAGCTAGTTATTTTATATTTTCTACCCGACTTCAATTAATAAAGGAGAACGCTCCGTCTTCTCGCCTTCATTTCTGGGGCTTTTTGGATGGGTTTTCCTTCATTCTCGCGTGCGTGAACAATAAATCACGAGTCGAAAGCTTCGAGGTGAGCGTGCTATAACTAAGACTGGTTACGCGAGATAGTCAATTAAAAAAAAAACTTATTTGACGGAAGTGAGGAAAGTAGTTCAGCTATAGTGCGTTTCATCTTTAATTACCTATGCCGTCATGTTGGTAGCAAAACAAAAAAGTCTTGCCTTAATATCTTGAATGTGCTATACCCTATACCTTGAATATAGGAAGATTCGTTCATTCATTCTTTATATACAAATCCCCCCAAATTCAAGGTAGCACATTATTTTTTTTGTATTTTGCACTTTTTTGTTTTGCTACCAACATGACGGCATAGGAATTTAAAGATGAAACGCACTCTAGTTTAGTTTAGATGTAGCTCGCTTACTTATGGGCGTAACCGCGTAACCCTTTATGAAAAAAAAAACTCTTTAGTCAGTACCTAGGTACAATAAGGTTTGATGGATTCTTTTTTTAATTTTGTGGTCGTGTAATCTATACATATAATAAAATCGTAACTTAACGGTGTCTGTTTTTGGAAGATATAAAAAAAAGATAAATTGTAGGGGTATCTATTAACGCAGTAGAACCTATTTTTCTATTTTTCTGGTTGTCTGTTTGTCTGTTTGTCTGTTTATCTGTTTGTCTGTTTGTGTGTGCCTTTGTGCCCGCTAATCTCAGAAACGGCTTATCCGATTTTGACCAAATTTGGTATGCAGATAGTTTTAGACCCCGATTAACATATAGAGTACTTTTTATCCGGATATTTAATCCGGTTATCCGGATAAAGTGTTTTTTCTGTTTTTACCTTATTAGTTTGAATGTTGTATTGACGAAGTATGTTGTGTGGAATCAACACATGATTAACCGGATATCCGGTCGAAAATAAAAAAAACCGGATACTTATCCAGTTTTTATTGCAGGAAATTCCTAAAATACCGTATACCTATGTCTCTCCACATATCCGGATCCTTCGGACATACGGAAATTCTTTATAATGGCTGGTTTTAACCGACTTTAAAAAAAAGAGGAGCTGCTCAATTCTACCTGCATATTGTTTGTATGTGAATACCTAATATGTTCACACCGTACTCCGGCAAATAAAGTCCGGTTTCGATCATTCTTTTTAGGGTTCCGTACCAAAATGGTAAAAACGGGACCCTATTACTGAGACTTCGCTGTCTGTCCGTCCGTCCGTCTATCCGTCTGTCCGTCTGTCCGTCTGTCCGTCTGTCCGTCTCTGTCCATCTGTCCGTCTGTCCGTCTGTCCGTCTGTCCGTCTGTCCGTCTGTCCGTCTGTCCGTCTGTCCGTCTGTCCGTCTGTCCGTCTGTCCGTCTGTCCGTCTGTCCGTCTGTCCGTCTGTCCGTCTGTCCGTCTGTCCGTCTGTCCGTCTGTCCGTCTGTCCGTCTGTCCGTCTGTCCGTCTGTCCGTCTGTCCGTCTGTCCGTCTGTCCGTCTGTCCGTCTGTCCGTCTGTCCGTCTGTCCGTCTGTCCGTCTGTCCGTCTGTCCGTCTGTCCGTCTGTCCGTCTGTCCGTCTGTCCGTCTGTCCGTCTGTCCGTCTGTCCGTCTGTCCGTCTGTCCGTCTGTCCGTCTGTCCGTCTGTCCGTCTGTCCGTCTGTCCGTCTGTCCGTCTGTCCGTCTGTCCGTCTGTCCGTCTGTCCGTCTGTCCGTCTGTCCGTCTGTCCGTCTGTCCGTCTGTCCGTCTGTCACCAGGCTGTATCTCATGAACCGTAATAGCTAGACGGTTGAAATTTTCACAGAAGATGTATTTCGGTTGCCGCTACAACAACAAATACTAAAAACAAATTAAAACAAATATTTAAGGGGGGCTCCCATACAACAAACGTGTTTCAAAAACATCGAATCGAGTAGGTCATGAAATTCAAAATGGCTGCCCTATCTGTCAAATATACCAGTCTGCCTTCACTTACCAAAGACTAAAGAGTTTCTTAATTATAAGTTTCAGATTGTCTTTGTGCCAAAGTTTTTTTTTTCATTTTTTTTCGTGGTGTGGTTATGATGGAAGTGAGAATCGAAGCTAAATATGTCACATTTACCTATCAAATTTTAAAATTGGTAAACGATTTTAGGGTTCGGTACCCAATTGTGATAGTGGTACGGAACCCTTCGTGCGCGAGTTTCGCACTTGCCGGGTTTTTTTATTTGGAAAGTGAGAGTCCCGAGTTGGTCCCATAAATTGTTGGTGAAGATCTGATGAGAACCTTCGGAATGATAAGCAGAATAGCATCCCATAATGCTGAAAATTACTAATTTTTGGACCTCCATAAATAGAATCAGCTTATAAAGAACTAGGTACAAATCGATGGACCCCCTGAAACCACTTTCTCAAAAATCCCTCAGTGATTAAAGTTACGGTTACAATTTTGATAATTTTTAGTGGCAGTCGAAAATGCAATAAAAATGATTAAAAAATATAGCTGTAATCGGGCAGTTTTACTGGGTAGATGCAGATTGCATGTAGTTTACGTGGCACGATGGTAGTTGTGGATTCCGAGTTGAGGGTTCCGCGTTCGAATCACAGACCGCATTCCCTTTTTAAGGAACGGTGGCCTGCCGAGCCGAGTGATGGTTTCCGATTCGAGGGCTGCGCGTTCGAGTCCCGAGTCCCGGACACGACGTTACGTTTTACTCTCCAGATGGTCGTCCACCTTGCCGTTGTGAGGGGACTCAGTAGCTGCAAGCTAAGAGGCGCACGACGTGGGAAACCGGGCTTGCCTGGCTTGCCTGGCCTGGCTCCGTAATCCCGCGTCAGCGGGCTCGGGGTCCTTTCCGCAAGAAAGGGGCCGCGTGGAAGACAACCACTATAAAAATCACCTCAGCCTCTGGTGGTGAACTCGGTGGGGGGCTTTATCACCGGCTTTGGGGACCTCGAGACGTTGGCGTGACCGTGCCGAGGGAGGGGAGACGGAGAGGGATTGTCTATCGGGCAGAGGCAGAGATGAGGCTTGGAAAGGCCGTCGTTGTCGGGATGTAGTCCATGAGAAATTCCCGCTGGCCTCGACCCTTGTGGAGCGAGGGACATGGGGGTTTAGATTATAAACCTATGGTAGGGAGCCCAACGAGAGTGGCCTGACGGTGCATAAGGCGCATTACCCACGTAAAAAAAAGATATCATGTAGTTAAGCTGCCCGACTTTAGCTTACATAACAGATAAGTCGGTTGCACTGTATGTAGGACAGCTTATTTTTATTGTTTTGTCCTTATTTTCGAAGTCGGGTTTTTTTTTTTTTTTATATTTTCGATAAAGGCTACTTCTTATAATAAGTATGTAATGTGAATAAGCACGCAACACGTTACCTACCGCTGCGCTGTAAAAAATCTAGACTTAAATAGACTCTGCCATGATTCTCTTCTGCTCAGCAACAGACTTCCCTGGTCGTCCGTTCAAGTGTAGACTTTTGTACAGCGATGGGTAGGTAGTCCGAAAAACGCTGACGAAGTCGCGGGCACAGCTAGTATTATTAAAAAAACACAGATGCAACGCTTGTAATTTAAAATATACCGCTAAGCCTGGTTTAAACAATGAATTATAAACTGCAACCCTCTGCTTAAAATTCTGTAAAAACTCGTTCATTGTAATTTACTGAGCAGACTTCTGTTAATAACAATCCTGACCGACCCAACTCTCCTACTTTTCCTTCTTCACAAATAAATAATGTTATTTTTAACTCGGAATTTTAATGATCTACAAAAAACACCAAAAGAATTTTCATTCAGAATCTGTATCGAAATACTTTTTAGAATAACTCGAGCATGGCTCTATTCGAAATCTATTAAGAAGTCTCTGCTATTGATTGGAAAAGATAAAAATAGGTCGTAAAGGTCTGGAAAACGTCTCGGGTAGAAATTCTGATTTCCTCCGAGACGGGGCAAATTGATCCGAAACGGATGTCGAATTGCCGACGCTATAATTAGACGCCGACGACTACTACAGTCTCTCTGAAAAATTGATGAATTGTATTGCAGTCGGTCGATTCTGGATTAATCGAATTAACCGGCGTAGTGTGTTATCGTGTAATATGTCCCCGTTCCGAGTGGAGTGGAGTTGTTAGTCGAGTCGCGTCGACAATAGCCGGGATCAATCGCGGTGTGGGCAGAGAGAGGCGGGAGTGGGCGCGCGTGCGCGGCGTCTCGCGATCGATGGGGCGCGGGCTGCGGCGCTCAGTGGCCGCGGGCCCGTCGCGCAGGCCGGAGCAGCATGCGTACCCAGTGATAGTGCAAAGGAGTCAAGCTGTATCTCCGCGAGTACGCCGCGGAGGAGGAGCGGCCGGGGTGCCGGGACGACTGGCGGCGCGCGGAGTGGACCGGCGGCGGGGCGAGGTCGCGCCTGCCGCAAGTTGACCGCAGCCCATCGCGGAGGAGTCCGTACCTCGCGCGCGATGAGGAGCCCTCGCCAGCGCCCGAGGAGCGCGGCCGCTCCGCGTCGGCTGGAGCGCACCACCGAGCGCGACCACGCGCCACGCGCTACCAATCGTTGGAACGCGATTACGAGCGTTCGTACCCGCCGCCGCCGACTCACCACCCCGAAGATGACTACTACAGGCGGGAACAACCACCCCTATTCTTGGGCGAGCTGCAATCCCAGAATACCGACCTGCAACGTGAGCTCGGGAACCTCAAGAAGGAGCTCGAGCTCACCAACCAGAAGCTCGGCTCCAGCATGCATAGCATAAAGACCTTCTGGAGCCCTGAGCTGAAGAAGGAGCGGGCGTTGCGCAAGGAGGAGAGCGCCAAGTACAGCCTTATCAATGACCAACTTAAACTGCTCAATCAGGAAAATCAGGTGAGTTCTACTACTTCTACATTCAATCCTAACCAAGATACGAGTCCTTTATCCCACCCCCATACGCTTAAAACTCATCCCAACCGTTTTCAAGATTAGATATTCCATCCCAATGAGGAAATCCCATATAGGTTGATAGACCTCGTGTCAAGACAGAAGGATAATTTCAGATTTCATCAATTAGGCATATAAAACGCTATCAATATTACTTTAAATATACTCTTCTTGTATTTAAAACAACGTAAAACAAACAGTATTTCAATCAGGATCAACATCAGCGATGATTCACCGTCCATTATTTTCGGCTAGAGTCGGCACAGTTCGCGCATCTTCGGGTTTACGTCACACGCATGCTTGGAAACTCCTCCATTGATGTGCTAGGTCAATGGAAGTAGCACCCATTTTCTCCTGCCTCTTATGACTTGCCCTACTTACGCTCTATATCTGGAAGCGTTGTAAAAGTAAGATAATGATCATTTATGCAAATTGGATAAAGCCAGTTATTTCTGGATTATGTTTCGTTATTATTTTGTTTTATGGGTTTGTGGTTCCTACTTAAGATTAGATTGGATAATTTTTATTGCTCTGCAACCACGATTATTATTAGCTCCAAATATTTGTGTTTGCTAGACACGTAATACAAATAATTATTACTTTTTCATAATTAGAGCAGCCACTAAGGAAGACGGTTCGTGCGGATCTTGTTCCACTGCCGTCTTACTGTCTTTTAAATCATCGTTTTGTAGGTATAGTGGTGTAGCTCACCTAGTTTAAGAGTTTCAGGTCGCCCTAAGGCCTCTAACTTGACCTAACAACTGCATCTTTTACATGAGCATGCTCCATCTTAGACTATAATAATATCATCACTTACCAATAGATGAGATAGTGGTAGTAGATTATCTTCCTCCGTTCTCCGTCGTTCCCTCATTGATGAGAATCGTGACCTCTGGCACCGCCTCTGGTATGCTATATATAGTAAAGTATATAGTTAGGTACTATAGATATATTGCATAGCTGGTAATTAGAGTTAAATAAAGTTTAAAATAAATAATAGGTGGTAAAAAACTATATAGGTAGGTACCTTACCTATTCAAAATATGCAGCTGCACATTTTAATTTTCCGGAGAAGTAATGAACCTGTGAAATTTTATCGGCGCACGCGGCGTTTAAAAAAATGGGATATCATTGTTGATTCCGTAAGTAACTAGCTGTCCCGATCCCAAGGAAATTTTCTAAAATCCTTTCTTATCGGATGCCTACATGGTTTAAAGAAAACACTCTCCAATTTCCAGCCCTCTGCTATCAGCCGTTTAGGCTGTGCGATGATCAGTTAGTCAGGACAAAGCCCTTTATAGATATACCCCCTTACTTATAAACGATGACTAACTATAGGTATGTAACGTCTGCCTTTTACTGTGACATGAAGTTTGAAAGCTAACAGACACAGGCAAACGTTCCATTAACTTAGACATCGTTTATAAGTAAGAGAAATAGATGCTAAGGGTGCGACATGAGCCCTCAAAACGTCTAATCAAGAATGACGTAACCAACAAGTTATCAAATTAAACTTTACCCAAAATTTCCGCAATTAAACTTTAGGCGAAGTAATAAAATGTTGTAACTTGTGCAGTCTGCACAGACAGGAGAATTTATATTGAACATTCTTTGCCATACCTACTCGTATCGTATCGTATGGTGGTGGGAGAATGCAAATTATTATGTGGCAAACAGTGTGAATATCCTACTGTCCTACCTTGTAGTATTACTAGCAGAGTCCCGCGGTTTCACTCGCGTAAGTCCCGATCCCGAGGGATTTTCCAAAATCCCTTTCTTATTAGATGCATATACACACCACAAAGTATACTCTATCTCAATGTTATGTCTCTAGGACCAAAAATAATGTTAAGATGCATTTATTACTTACATTTCAAAATTTTAAAAACTATTTTAAACCATTTTCGAAAGAAATATTTTAACAATTTTTCAGACGTTACAGCTAAACGTCTCAAAAATGTGCTACGTGCTCTGTACGCTTGTACGATGGCATCCCCGGATTTAATTAAATTAATTATAATGAACGATCCCCCATTTATGAAATCCCAACAGTGCTATATAACCTTTTGTTTACCTACAGCTGTATTATCTTAAAACAATAGCTTCCATAACGAGCTCTTTTGGGACCCGTATTTTTCTGTAGCTGAAATCTAATTAAACGAATAAGTAAGGATTTAATTATGTACTCTATACCTATTTATTAATACCAAATAGGTAGGTAATTTCCTACGTGGTAGGTACCTACATGATTATAAAGAACTTATACGACATGACATGACTATCTACTGATTGAGATTAGTGTATCGCCACAGAATAGACTATGACACTCTTACTCACACACTCACTCACACACTCATATTTTATAGTCAATTCTAAGAATGGATTCTAAGTAATTAATTACTTGTCTAAGTAGTGTGTCTGTCACAATTTCGTTGACGTTAAAAACCACTAAAAAGAGCAATACCTAGCCAGAGTACCTAATTAATCAGATTCATCTATAAATACGGATGTTAGATTCTAAAAGTAGGGTATCTACCTACCTATACCTATCATAGATTTACGTTCCAGGATTTATTTAAGTATTACATAAAAAAGTAAACCCCCATAAGTTTCTTGTGGTGTCTTTTCATCGGAGAGCGCATTCAGAAATCACACAGCATATCTAAGTATTTTTAAGACATTTAAAAATGATCACGTATACTTATTTGAACACAAGTTCTAACTGAAAAATATACGGTCGAATTGAGAACCTCCTTTACTTTGAAGTCGGTTAATAAATTGACGACCTCAGTGGCGCGTCGGGGGAAGGCCCGACTGCAATGCAGGAGGTTGCGGGTTCGATTCCCGCCGGGTGCAAGTATTTATGATTAAAAAAAAAAAATTGTGTCTGGTCTGGGTGTCCCTCTATGTATAATATGTATGTATTTACAAAAGAAATATAAATATAAGTATTATATCCGTTGACTAGTTACCGTAACCCAAGCTTAGTCGCTTACCACGGGGCTAGATGGCGCTATGTGTTGTTCACAGAATTTATTTATGTATTAAATGAATATGACTTATTATACCTACCATCTATTCCGTTCCTTCCTAAAAGCAAATACTTTGGAATACATATCATGCCAAAAGCCAACGATAAAATAATTCGATATTTCCCAGAAGGTCTTTTGTTTTTTGCCTACATATTTATTGGCTCTCCTTTTGGCAGATATGTGGTATATAACTTGGTGCAGACAGTGTGTCTGCCAAGGCAAGGCTGGGTTTGACAGGTCAATGCGAGTTTTATTAACGTTTACAAGGACGCTCTACTTGGGTAGAGATGATATAAAATAAGACTAGGTTACCTAACGTTAGTAGCTTGGTTTTATTTTCGTGTAGTGGCGTTTTGTTCACCTACCCCCTTAATTATAAACGATAACTAACTTTATGTATCGTTTGTCTTTGTACTGTGACATGAAGTTTCAAACATAACAGACAAGAATCAAGAATCAAGGAAAATTCAATATCTGTGTACATTAAGGAAATGTTTTATAGGTATCAACAGTTTGTCCATCCCGGACATACAATATTATAGTAACTTAATCTAAGCGGACAGAGACAAACATAACATAAACTTAGTCATAAGTTTATAGGTAAGGTGGTCTAACCCCCGTTTTCAGATCGCTCTATAAGGCCTCTAACATAAACTAACAACTGCTATCAGAGATACCAACCAGTTAAAATGAAAACACTGCAAAAGTTAACTACATTCTTAAGGGCCCTATTCTGAAAAACTGAAAATCCATGTCGGGCGCATCGAAAATTGTTGATTATTTCATGACGGAATGTCGTAGAACTTTTTTTTGTGTACAGATTGTAGGCGACATTGTTTCCGATATTTTAGTGCAGTTTCCATACAAATATGTCGAAACGTATTGAAGCCTATCGACATTTTAGCCAAATCAGACATTTTTTATCTAAAATTTGGATAGGCTTTGCACCAATAGGAGGTTCTTGTCTTAAAACTACACCAAAATGTAGGAAACAATGTCACCTACAATCTGTGCACAAAAAAAGTTCTACGACATTCCGTCATGAAATAATCATCAATTTTCGATGAGCCCGACAGGGATTTTCAGTTTCAAGGTCGTTGGCGTATATACTCCTCTTAACACGATGTTTTACATTGCGTACCTACTACCTAGGTATAGGTACTTTATATGAAAAATATCTCGCTTACTCATTCCTACGCAACGTCTCGCGAGGGAATTGCCAGAATATGTCTTGCCTGACGTGTACAATTTGGGGCGCACTCAAGTAACAAGTGAAAAACATATCTGCGAAAGTTGTCATCAGGGAACCATTTTTGCATATGCAGTTTTCCTTGAAAAAATCTAAGAAGGTTTAATGAAGTTAGTGGGTAAATTGTGTCTCCACGCGGTGACATTGCATTTCATGACTTGCTTTCAAACATTGACTCGTCCGTGTTTCGATACGTTGGCCAGTGCAGCCACTAAGGAAGACGGGTCAGATCTTGTTCCACTGCGGTCTTCCTTGTTTTAGATGAGCGTTTTACATCTTAGATCATATCATCACTTACGATCAGGTGAGGTAGTGGTCAAATGTTCATCTATCGTGTGTTAAAAAAACGTAAATACGAAGTACACTGTAACGTTAACAGTTTGGACATGTTCTGCAACGCAAAATGTAGGTAGACATGAGGGGTCGAGAAGCTGCGACTGATGCGGCAGAGGACAGGGCGGAGCAGGCGTGCTGTGCGTAAGGTCAAACTGCAAACGTTACAGTTTACGTAATTTACGTATCAACTCATGGTAGGGGTACTAGACAACTATTCTATAACGAATAGAAAAAAATAACAGAGCTGAGACATAGCTACCATAGACATATTTATCCTTATTAATAAACGTGGAGTAAGGTCAGAGTAATTTAACCATTTTTTGTTTCTGTCTGTCAACTTTGAAAGTTCATGTCAAGTTGTCATGGAAAAAGACAAAGCATGTTCTTACTACTCCGACCTTACTCCACGTTTATTAATAAGGATAAATATATCTATATAACTCTATAGACATATTTATCCTGCATTTTATCGGTAGCTATGTCTCAGCTCTGATATTTTTTTCTCAAAAACAGTTTGATTTTTTCTCCTTTTAATCCCACTACCCCTCAAAAAATGGCTACATGTCTATTAGATGATGAAATTTGACCTGCGAATGAGTATTCCTAGTCCAAAATGCATCGGAAAATCCGAAAAAATGGGGTCACGGCTCTCTGACCTATATTTCCGAGATTACGATTGTGTCACGGAGGGAGGACATAGGGGGCTACAGGGGAACGCCCTTGAGCATTTCCCATCACTTGCAGATCGATAGTCGATTATTGAGTAATAGCAGTCCCCGGGACTTCGTCCGCCTAATTTTTATGGAGTATCCAACACTGAAATATTTTTTCAAATCTGACCAGCGCGAGCGGATCCTGAGATGCGTTCTAACAAACAAACTCTTCAGCTTTATAATAATAGAAGTTAGAAGAAGATAATAATAGATAGATAGATTTTGTATCAGGCGATCTTTCTCCTTCTAGTATGTAATAGAGACCAGACCAGTTCTATACGGCTATTTCTCTTGTAATTCTGAAAGGAAAGGTTCCCGTCTTGTCTCAAACATTTCGATAAGAACCCCGAGGGACTGAGTACAATTTAGGTCGTAACTTTACCGGGTGATGTATTTCATTTTTATTTGCCTGTTTTGCTAAGAATTATGATCGAAATAATATTTTTGTAAGAAGAAATGAATGACCTACCTACTCTTATTAAAAATTTTGTTTGTTGTCGTTATTTGAAGGGATGTTGAAGTGGTTTTAGCTGTAGGTAATAGAGTAGGTATTAAGGCGCGTTTCCATCGCTAAAAAGAAATGAGTCTTTCAACTGTTTCTACCTACCTATATCATTATATCTAAGTATACATTATCGAGAAGTACCTAACATAGGCTACTTTTGATTCCGATATTCCCACGGGATCGGGACCTACGCGGGTGAAACCGCGGGACGCAGCTAGTATTCAATATTAAATTAAAACAACAATAGAATAAGTAGCCATTTAATTATACATAATTTTTAATAGCTCGGTAGATATACCTATACAGGGTGTCCGGAGACCAGTGGATATCCCTGCACTGAAGTGTGACGTACAGCTCGAACCGTTTGAGATACAAAAAAAAACGTATTCTGGGCAGCCAACCCTTCCCCGCAAGCCGCCCGTGCAGGGATATACACTGGTCTCCGGACACCCTGTATACACAGGATGTCCGGAGACCAGTGAGTGAGTGAGAAACTATTTAAATGAAAGTTATCCAAGAAGATGGATTGGCCGATTAGGTCCAATATTGTGGCCTCCACGTTCGCCTGATCTGAATCCACTTGATTTTTTTTACTGGGGGTGTTTAAAAGAACAAGTATACAAAAAAAACATAACCACAATTGAAGACCTGCGTCTACGCGTCCACGAAGCGGCACAACAAAATAGGAGAAAAAAAAATAGTCGTGTCCTTAAGAGATCGTTTATGAAAAGGTTAAGGGCCTGTATAAGGGCAAGAGGAGGACAATTTGAGCATTTGCTGTAACATTATGACATATTAAATCTTAATAAGTGTCCTTTTTTGTACAATACTCGTTTCAACTTTTTCATGTAAGATAGTACCTTCGATGCATTCATAGCACTAGCTTAGTAACTTATGACAAAAAGTTATTAGTATAATACTGTTTTAGAATCCTTATGAAATAGGCAGTTTTTTTAAATAGTATGCCAGACAGGTTTCATACATTTTTTTTACACCACAGATGCTGAAACTTAGCAGAAAGTAAAGTTTATAAAACTAAATCTATCTTTGGGGACATCCTGTAAGTTACTAACTATAGTATTAAAAAAAAATTAAGGTGATTTTCAAACATCAATATTAGTGAACACATGGCAAAAAAAAAACAATGCTATTGCTTAATCTGCGGACGTGATGCCCCGAAATGTGCAAAAAAGTATACATTTTTCAATTTTTACCAAAAAGTGACGTACAGCTCGACCGTTTGAGATAGAAAAAAAAAAACAAATTCTGGGCGGCCAACCCTTCCCCGCCAGCCGCCCGTGCAGGGACATCCACTGGTCTCCGGACACCCTGTATATTAATACGGATAATTAAATGCGGATATACAGACTGACAACTGCATTGCAGATAATGAATACAAATTGAAGTTAATAAAGAGGTGTAGTAATAAGTAATCCCGTATTCATAACCTCAACAATGAAAGTAATCTCGACTACGCATTCCACTCTACCAGGGAAACATTGTGGTTAACTAGCTTTATTCTGCAAAACAATAAATTTTAATTTGATACTAGCTGCGTCAAGCGTCATACCCATGTTATTGGTAACTAGCTACGTTCCACGGTTTTACCCGCTTAAAACCCCTTAAAAAACTTAATTCACATTTATCTAAGATCAAACCTTCTGCTAATTAAGCGAGTTGCCACCGTAGACTACCTGAGATCGAGACGATTCGATACTAACCCTTATAAAACACAAATGCCATTGACTATACTAAATTTTTTATTTGAAGACTATGATTTGACACATCTTGCTGATGAAAAAACGTCAAAAACAAATAACTAAAACGTCAGATCGTCGTCTGAACTTAAAAAAACGTACCACAGTTTTGAAATCCAACAAACAGCCAAAAAATCAAGGACCCTCATTCATCATTTCCCATGACAAATTACCCAACGTTAGTACTTAATAATAATATAAGCCTTTATTTCAGATACATCCACAACATTAACAATAATACATAAATATAACATTTTTTTGATAATATAATAATATGGTTTGACTTCCTATTCATTGATCAGCAACTTTCTGTATCTGTATGCCTATCGACAAAGGCCTCTTCTAACTCTTTCCATTCTTTTCTATCTCTTGCTTTTCTTGACCATATTTTTCCTGCTACCATTTTTAGTTCATCTGCCCATCTTTTGTATTGTCCCCCGCGTCTTCTTTTCAGGGTTCTCGGGTACCAGTCGGTTATTGTTTTACTCCATTTGTCTGAACCTCGCATAGTATGTCCCGTCCATCTCCATTTGTGTTTTCTAATTGTAAAAGTGACATTTTCTAGTTTTGTTCTTTCTCTTATGATGGTGTTTCTTACCTTGTCTGATTTCTTAATTCCTAGCATACTTCTCTCCATGGATCTTTGACATACTTCTAGTTTTTTAGTGTGTGCTAGCGTAGGAGCCCATGTCTGGCAACCATAAGTCAATACAGGGAGGACACAAGTATTGAAGAGTTTCCTTTTTATATTCATCTTAGTTTGTGTACTTTTCATAATTTCTTTTAGAGACCAATACTTCTTCCATGCGTTTCCTATTCTTGAATCAATTTCTTTTATTTGATCTTTGGATGAGATGACTTGACCCAGGTATGTATACTGCTGAACATATTCAATGACGTCATTGTTTACAATAATTGATTCTTCTGCTCTATTTGTCATGGCCTTAGTTTTGGATAGGTTCATCGTTAAGCCCACCAGACGACTTTCCCTCTCTAGATCGTTGATCATGATTTCTATTTCAGTTTTAGTAGAAGAAAGTAGTATTAGGTCATCAGCAAATCTAAGATTGGTAAGTTTTTGTCCATTTATATTTAATCCATACTCGTTCCAACTCATTTTGCGAAAAATTTCTTCCAACACTGCCGTAAATAGTTTTGGTGAAAGAGGGTCACCCTGGCGAACTCCCCGCTTGATTTTGAATTCTTCTCCTTCTTTCTCGAGTTTGACTTTGGCTTTACTATTTTTGTATATGTTTCGTATGATTTTAATATATTTGTTTTCGACTCCTTGATTTTTCAATGCTAGCCATATGCTTTCATGTTCAATCGAATCGAAGGCCTTACTGTAGTCTATAAAACAACAATAGAAAGGCATATTGTACTCTTTACTTTTCTCTATGATCTGTTTTACGACATGTATGTGATCGATTGTTGAGTAGCCGCGCCTGAACCCAGCCTGTTCTCGGGGTTGGTTTCCATCGAGCACTCTGGTAATTCGGTTGAGGATTATTTTTGAAAATATTTTATAGATATTTGACATCAGACTAATGGGCCTATAGTTGCTAATATCGCTTTTGTCTCCCTTTTTATGTACCAGAGTTATAGTACAAGTTAACCATTGGTGGGGAAGGTTTTCTGTGGATATGATCTCGTTGAATAGTAGCGTCAGGATCGGAGCGATAGATTCTTTGCAGGAAAGAAGGATTTCATTGGTGATTTTATCAGGACCTGGTGCTTTATCTCTCTTTTGACTATCGATTGCTGTCTCGACTTCTTTTGTCAGTATTTCTGGTACCGTATCGTTCCCTGTTAGGTCGACCTGTTGTCTACTGTTTTTTGAAGAGTATAGGTCACGATAAAATTTTGTAGCTGTAGCTAATAAGTCTTGTCTTTTTGATTTGCATTTTCCTTTCTCGTTTTTCAGCCTTGGTATCCATTCAATCTTGTCAGTTAATTCTCTTATAGCTTTCTTAATACCACCTGTCTGGGTTATGTATTTATGAAACGTTGTCATTCTCTTTGTTTGGTTGTCTTTTCTTATGTTTTTCTTTATTTGTTTGCTGAGAGAAGCTATTTCCATCCTTATAGTCCTTGTTTTATTCTTTGTCCTTATCAGTTTAGCTCTTTTGTCTAAAAGTTCCTTTGATTCCATTGATATTTTCTCCGTTTTGTTTTCCGTTCTTTGTTTAATTACGGATGCTTTTATAGCTGCGCAAAATCTATCATATTTGATTTGAATATTATCTATTGTATTGTGGTTTAAGTTATCTAGACGGGCCTTCAGCCTCTCTATTGCAATTCTGTTGGATTTCGTAAGAGTTGTTGCTTTAAATGGTCGTTTATGTTTCTGAGTAGTTTTTAGATTTGCCCGAACCATCCTGTGGTCACTATTAAAATTGATGTTGTTGAGAACACGGCAATCTTCGAATAGACCGCTCTTGTTTGTGAGAATATAGTCAATTTCATTCCGGTAGGCGCCACCCGGAGATATCCATGTCCATCTGTTTGTTTTCCGGTTTTTATAGTTTGTATTTAGTATTTTTAGTTTGTGTTCATATGCTATTTCAATTAGTTTTTGACCGTTCCTTGTGCGCTTTCCATAGCAATAGGGACCAAGTACTAGGTCTTCGCCTGGTTGTCTCTCGCCAATCTGTGCGTTGTAGTCTCCCATTACTATTACTTTTTTGTGTACTTTTTCTTTTAAAGTGATATTTAGTTTGTTATAGAATGAGTCGATTTCCGATTTGCTTGATTGTTCAGTGGGAGAATATATTTGGACTATAGACCACGATTCTTGGTTGATTGATATATTTAGCACAGCTATCCGCTCCGTAATACCAACGATTTCTTCGATATGGTTTTTCATTTCTTTATGAATTAAAAAGCCAACTCCGTTTGATCCTTGTGTTTCTCCTTTGTAGTAGAAAATAAAATCTTCATGCTCTTCTAGCGCTTCTCCATATCTTCTGACTTCGCTGAGACCAACGATTGTCCATTTTATGTTTTTTAGAGCAGTGATGAGTTCTATCAGGCTTTCATCGGCTTTTAAAGTCCGTACGTTGTAGGTGGCTATGTAGTATAGTTTTTTAGTAGTTAGAAGGTAGTGGTCGTCTTTCCCCACGGGGACCAGCCGGCTTGGGGAGCTTATATTTTTACATGTTTTGTTTAGTTTTGTTATTATGTCGTCTTGTTTCCGGTTGCCGATGTTTATTAGTTTTTTGCCTCTGATCCGGATGTTGTTTTCTTTTTAGTTCTTGTATTTAATTTCTTAGGTGCCGAAGTATTAGGCTGGTTTGGTGAAGTACTTGGAGATTCAGTTTGGTCTCTTTTTCTCTTGGCTTTTTTATCATCTTTTGGGTCTATTACGATGAGCTTATCTTTTCTTATGTATGCAATCTTGCCCTTTTCCTTTTCTTCTAGTAACTGAGGTATCAACTGTTTTCTTCTTTCTAGCACTTCCTTTGAAAAGTCTTCTTTTATTCCAATTTTTGAATCAGTTTTCTTTTTGTTTTTGAGGATTGAGTGTCTCTTCCACTCGGATGTAAAATTAACCAGCAGCGGGCGCGTTCCTTTCCCTTTTGCTCCCAGTCTAAAGGCGTTGTTTATTTCGGTAGTTTGGATGTTTATTTTGATTTCTGTTTCTATTACAGTTCTTATGTTTTCAATTTCAGATTGCGTGTCTTCTATCTCGTTCACTCCGTAGAATATCAAGTTTGTTTTTCTTCTTGAATCTTCTAGAAATTGAATTTGCTTTTCCAAATTCTCGACTTTAGTTTTAAGATTTTTGTTTTCCTCTATTACCGTCGCCAATTTGTTGTCCAGAACTTCCAATACTCGTTCTGTTACGGACTCTGTTATTTGTTTTGTTTGTAGTGCCATTTCGTCTTTTATTTTCATAAACAACATTTCCATTTGGTTTTCCATATTTTTGGGGAAAATTTATAAGTTTGTAACCCAGGCAACAAATTTCCCGATTTTTTTGGGGAGATTTCCCAAGTTGGTAACCCAATTTGTATTTTATTCTAATGGCAACACAGGTTTTACTGTCAAATGTGCTGGTCGTTAAGTTGGTAGTATTGAGACTCACTTGCATCTAGCTTCACTTTTTTTTTCCGTTCTAACCTCCAAATACGATGATGTTTCGATTTGATCAGCTTCTTTTTCGAAGTTCCGCCGTAATTTATGTACGAGTGCTTATGTGAGGATCCTCTTTTCGTGTTTCGGCCCTTTGTTTGTTTCTTGCGCGATAGTTTCTACAATTATCGAATTTAATTGTTACGAGTCATGACAATAGTGTTTACGTTAGGAATACCGGAACCGGAAACTTAATACTTAATAGTACTTAATAGTCTATGACAAATGCAACCCGGAAACCTCATTAAACCAAGGCAACAGGTTTGCCTACTTCCCACAGCATACAGCACGACTGGACTCGAAGTCTGGCTTCACGCCAATTCTGACAGCCGCTCTGGCGCCACTCAGAACGCCAGACTTAGAGATTAATGGTTGTAGCAGACTAGCGCGCTTTCTGTGGGATTGTGGTTCATTGGCAGATTACATCGCTCGTCTAAAACTACGCCGACCCAGTTGTAAAAAGTCGAAATTGACATTTTGAAGGCAAAGATTCAGTTACAAGTGACCTATTTGTGGTCTAAACATCAAAGCGAGTGCTCGCGGGAGCTATAATAGTTCCCGAGATATGACGATTAAAGGTCGTAGCACATATAACGATTCGTAAACGGAACGTAAACGTATCAATTCGAGCAGTTCAGTATTCATTGTATGAAACTCCCTATCGCACACAAATCGGAATGGTAATGCCTCGCCTCGGGACAAGCTCACGAACCGCGGCACGGTCGCTCACGAACTTGATTCGGAGCTGCCGATCGCTTGGTATCGCGCTTACGTTAGGTTGACGGCCAGCGAGGTGATAAGGTGACGATCCTTTTCCGAGTTGTTAGGTGTGCTTTGACCTTTAGTCGTTTGAGAGTTGTTGGCTTTTCACAGATTCCTGAAAGGAACAATGACGGATTTGTCACTTGTTTCAGAATCTATTTGGGGCAACGCTGCCATAAATGACAATTATGTCATAGTGTGCTATTATTTGGCTTTTCATAGGCTGGAAATGAAGATATAAAAGATGTAGGCATCTACGATGGCGAAGGCTTAACCAGAGTGCATTATCAAAAATCATCCCGTGACGGGATTCGAACCCGTGCCACTCGCTTGTTACGCGGGTGCGCTACCAATAATTACGGGAGAATTATTGACAATGCATTTCTCCTTGTAAAATATTTCTACCTACTACCAAATTATGAATTTCTACAATCTACAAGTGAAGCAATAAGTCGGTGGTGGTACATGTCAACAGACCATTGACTATGGCGATGTTGACACTATGTTGACACCATTACAACAAGGAAATGATATCCGATACATATCGTCCGTTGACAACTGAGAAGAGTTGCATCGCCTGCATCAAGCTTTAAATTTGGATAAATCTAACAAATGAATAATGCGGAAGTGACACTATAGATTTTTCTTCGGTTTTCACAATGTGGATGTGAAATTAGGACATAGGACGTCAATCATTTTTTCAAGCTCCTCCGTACTTCGGAAGGCACGATAAGCAATGGGGTGGCACACGCAAAGCTGTGAGCAGATGGCGCTGGGGTCAGATGATCTTTTTTTTTTGATGATAGTCAAATGAAAACGCCTAGTTTTTTTTTTCTTTCGGTCTGAGACTGATATGGCCAATATGGCGCCGAGAGTTGTAAAAAACACCTGTTTGACAGTCCTAATTAACGGCCGGGATAAAAAGTTAGTGTTCCTCCTCATTGGTCCCGCTTGTTATCTCTTATAGCAGTCGTTAGGTCAAGTTAGAGGCGTTAGGGCTATCTGAAAGCTCTAACACCAGGTGAGCAACACCATTAGGTATACGAAAAGAAGAAGAAGATAAATTCTTCTTCTGTTTTCGCGATGTTGTATTGAAATTAAAGACATTTTTCGGTTTGAATCGCGTGGTTTTTATTACTTTTAGCATTGTTACAACGCTCAACGTTTCGAGACCTTTCCAGGTCTCTTCTTCAGGAACATATATACATATATATCATATATTACAGTATATATTACAATGTTCAGGCTAAAAGTAATAAAAACCACGCGATTCAAACCGAAAAATGTCTTTAATTTCAGAAGAAGATAAGACAAAATTAATACCCGATTCCTATCGGCAGATCAAAAATCTGCAATATGCTATGTCGTAATTATTTCACAAGACAAGTGGAAGGACACTTATAGCCGCTCTGTTTTGAAGAGCCACACAGTTCGCATCTTGAGATCACAACATGTTGAGATCGCTCACAGAATTTATTGATGTTTATTTTGTTGACCTGTATACGTATAGTGGAAGTGGTTTTTAAAAAGCTGTTTGCTAATTGAAACTAGATTTTTCTTCTGTATTCACGATGTTGGATATGCGTGCAAATAGCCTCACTACGCGGGATGCCGAAGATCGTGCGAAGTGGAGACGTAAAAGTAGGAAAGCGGACCCCGTGCTCTCGAAAGGGATGCAACCGTGAAGATGTTGATTCGCGATGTTGGATTGAAATTAAACTTTTTTTCGGTTTTAATCGCGTTGTGTTTATTACTTTTTGCATTGTTTCAATGCTCAACGTTTCGAAACCTTTACAGGGCTCTTTTTCAGGTTTGACTGGGATGTAATAAACACCACGCGATAAAAACCGGCCTAAATCTTTTTATCGTGTTGACTCTGAATCTTTTTTTTATACACCTAATAGGAGCCATAAACCTCAGTATTTACACTAATATTATTATAATGAGAAAAGATTTGTATTTTTGTGTGTGTGTGTCTGTATGTTTGTTATGAATAAACTCAAAAACTTCTTGACTGATTTCAAAAACTCTTTCACCATTAGAAAGCTACATTCGCCCTAAGTAATATTGGCTTTTGATCCCGATATTCCCACGGGATCGGGACTTACGCGGGTGAAAGAGACGCAGCTAGTCTGGTATAATTCAAGTTGCCAGGTCCACCCGTTCCTGAGAAAATTGGTAGTGACACACAGACAGACAGACAAACAAGAAAGTGATGTTAACATAAGGGTACTTTTTTACCTTTCAAGGTACGGAAGTCTTAAAAATTAAAAAGGTACCTACACCTTCTTTCCGAGAAAATTAGGTACACAGAAAAAAAAAATTTTTTTTTTCTTTTTATATGAAGTGACGAGTGGAGTCACGTGACCAATAGACCGCTTAGGGTCCGTTCACACAGACCAGCTCGGAGAGGAGAGCAGATTTTATATCACGTTTATAACAGAGTTTTCAGTTATTGTAATAAGGTTTATTTTTATATGCCACTTCTTTCAAACTTTGCTCTCAAGCAATCTCAATAATAAAATTAGTGACATGTAAAAATCAACCTTATTATATTACAATAAATAAATTGCGTCAACAACACACAGCGCCATCTAGCCCCGTAGTAAGCGGCTAAGCTTGTGTTACGGTGACTAGACAACGGATATACTACATATATTTATTTTTCTTTTGTAAATACATACATATTATACATAGAGGGACACCCAGACCAGACACAAATATTTATTTTTAAGCATAAATACTTGCACCCGGCGGGAATCGAACCCGCAACCTTCTGCATTGCAGCCGTGCTTTCGCACGACGCGCCACTGAGGTCGCCTAATAATACTAAACTCTGTTTTAAACGTAATAAAAAATCTGCTCTCCTCTCCGAGCCGGTCTGTGTGAACGGACCCTTAACGGGCAAGTCCCTCGAGCTAATAACAGAAAGAATTCCTAGCTGGTCTAGCTAGCTATTAGGTCACTGCGACTATTTAGGTTCTCGTGTAGGCATGTGGCAACAACATACCGAATTGTGCACATTCTGGCGGCTTGTACTCGCTATTTACGGTAGGTTTTGTTATTTCGTTCCGAGTATCTACCTAGCCTGGCTGACCAGCATGTCATAACACAAAAGTATATCTAACCTATGGGGGAAGCTTAGGGGAAAGGGCAGCGAGCATCATTTTACCGGATTTACAATCAAATTGTTATAGTATGCGGCAGATTAGTTGAAACAAAATGGCGGATGCGCAAAAGTCGATTTTTCATAGAAAGCGCATGTAAAATGTACCTACTGCGCAAACTTTCCCCTTCCACGACAAAACTTTTCAACTTTCGTGCCGGTCACTATATCTATACTAATATTATAAAGAGAAAATATTTGTATTTTTATGTATCTGTGTCTGTAAATTTGTAATGAATAAACTCAAAAACTAGGTACCTACTGGACCGATTTCAAAAATTCTTTCACCATTTGAAAGCTACATTCACCCTGAGTAACATAGGCTACTTTTGATCCCAAAGTCCCCAAGGAATCGGGACTTACGCGGGTGAAACCGCGGGACGCAGCATATATAATATATGGGGGAAGTGCGGCTTAAGGAAAGTTCCGCGAGCATCATTTTACCGAATTTACAATAATATTGTTATTTATGAAGGCGCTTGTCAGATAGTTTCTTACGTATATTATTTCTATTACTTATATGTACCTATTCTTATTTCTTATCTACATACCTACATGGTATCACAGTTCACCTAGTAGTTGTGCGCCTAGGAGCTTGTGGTACTTATTTCTAAGATCTTACTAATAAAACATAATTAATATTAAAAACTAAAACTGATTAAAATAAAACTAAACTAAAAACTAAACTAAATCTAAATCAGCTAAAATCTTGGTGGAGGGAAAAGTGCCCAGAATACTGGCTGCATTGCCCCGTTGTATACAAATACTTATTTATTTATTTATTAGGTATTTATTTATTTATAGGTACTTATTTCTTAGTGACTCGTATGCTGTTATGTATGAGAAATAAATAAAGAAAAAGGTCAGGTAAATTAATTCTAGACTTTGTTATTATAAATGAAATCTACTTACGTTTCGTTTTTGTCTGCGGTCCGGTGCGACTACACAAGCCAAATACAACATTTGCATGTCAAATACGAATTTGAATTAAAATGCTAGTTTTCACTGAAAACAATATTATTTAAAAAGTATCTAATTTCTCAGAAATGTTGTTTTGTAAATACCACATGGTAAGGTAACCAGGGGTATGGTCGGGTTTGGGGGAAGGGCGGCAAGCATCAATTTATCCGAAAACAACAATTATATTGATTAAATCGACAAGCAAAATATGCTTTGATACTCGCATAGGAACTTACACTTAAGAAACACTACCTACCCACTTTCCCTAGGGTTAAAAAAAGGGTTGTTTAAAAAAGGGTTGCCTTGTCTAATACGTATCTAAATACATAGAATCAAAGTCTTGCGAAATAACGTAAATACGTAAAGTAAACTAAAAAGGTATTTTCTTTCTTCCTTTCAAATAAAATAAATAATTTTTATTTATTTATTTTTATTTTTTTTAAAAAATCAACTAGGTATCCCCGATTCAACGAGACATGTCAAAAATGTAGGTGAATTAAAGTTTATTTCGCTTGTTAACTCGGCCTTTACGTTTTCCAGTTTCATTCGTAGGCTTTCTAGTGTTCAGGGGTGTGGCACACAGCACAAGTCATGAGCGGCTAACCCACTTTCATTCGTAGGCTTTCTAGTGTTCAGGGGTGTGGCACACAGCACAAGTCATGAGTGGATAACCCACTTACTTATGAACGGTGATTAACAGACCCATAAACTATGTACCGTTTATCTTTCACTGTGAAATGAAGTTTCAAAGTTAAGAGATAGATAGAGAGAGAATTTGATGTCTACTTAAATAATTGAGCAGCTCCTAAATTCAAAATGATTACAGGGATTTTCTGATTTAGGATCTGCTTAATTGTTCACGGCAGATATAATATAATGTCTTTATTCAGAGAGGAAACAGTCGCCTACGTTTGTATGGAGAAAGAGTAGGTACCTACTAGTAAGTACTTACTATTATTTTGTGATTATTTTATTATATAATAGTAAAATGCTTTCAAAACTTTGACCGCTTCGCCACGGGTAACGCCACGGAGTTACCCATGGCGAAGCGGTCAAACGCGTAGGTTCGGATTACCAATAGTCGTGGGTTCGAAACCCGCCGGATACTAAAGATTTGAAAGTACTTTTTCAAAAGAGCAGAATTTCCTAAGTGTGGTTTAACACTTGACAAGAAATAATGTTTATATTATGTACCTACCTACTTATAGCATTTAAAAATATTTTTAAACGACCACATTTACCCTCAACCTCTCCTAAATTAGACCAAACACAAAAACAGCAAACCACATCTGTGGTACTTACCGCCCTGCTCTAATTGTACCAGCGCTCTCCACGCCCGAACTGACGCATTCTGAACCTTATCACTGGGCAGTAGAGTCGTTATTGCAGTGGCAAACCGAGGGGAGAGGTGTTGCTCTATACAGACAGGGTTCAAGGGTTTGAATTAATTTGTTTTTATTAACTTTACCTAGTCTGAGTTACTATTGCCAGGTTGTGTGAAGAAAATGTGGTACAGGATAAGATATATGAAATAAATCTACATCTACATCTACACTAATATTATAAAGAGGAAAGATTTGTATTTATGTGTGTATGTGTGTCTGTATGTTTGTAATGAATAAGCTCAAAAACTACTGGACCGATTTTATAAATTCTTTACCATTAGAAAGCTACATTCACCCTGAGTAACATAAGCTACTTTGATCCCGATATTCCCACGGGATCAGGACTTACGCGGGTGAAACCGCGGGACGCAGCTGTTTTATAAGGAAAAATACTTCTGCAAAAAGAAAACGCAAGGTCGACGCTGAGCGGAATTCGAACCAACAACGCATCTTTACTCAATCCGGGTGCAAAGACTTATAATTTTTTTGCGTCTGGTCATGGTCTGGTCTAATCTTTTGACCTTAAAAAAAAAACTAGAAAACAGATCCATTACTTTCTGTTCAACCTACTGAAATTCCAACTTTTCAGGATGTGAATAGCATTTGTAATCTGTAGGTAGGTACTTGACTGCAGGATAGGAATGGAAACTGTCTGAGAAAACAAAGAGGTTAAAAGGTCTAGGCCCTTAGATCTAAGGTCTTTGTAAAACAAAAAAGTTTTATTACCCGTCAACAAAATGACTGGGCACGAAGATTAAAGAAAATTTAAAAGATTTTTTTTTTAATTTTCGTAGGTTTTTCTCTTCATCCTCGCTAGTGAGTTCGATAAAGGAGTTCGACTGTTTAACTAATAAACGAAAAAGTTTGCATTACTTACAAAATGACTGGCCATAATAAAACCTTGAAATTATTGAAAAAGAAAACAGTTTTTTTTAAATATTTTTTATCTTCATCCAGCCAGTGAGTTCTTTAAATAAAAGAGTTCGACTATAATAAAATATTTGACTTGATACACGAAAAAGTATGCATTACTAGATTTAGATTTATTTTTAACTAGCTACGTCCCGTGGTTTCACCCGCGTAAGTCCCGATCCCGTGGGAATATCGGGATCAAAAGTAGCCTTTGTTACTCAGGGTCAATGTAACTTTAAATTAAAGTTTTTTGAAATCGGTCAGTAGTTTTTAAGTTTATTCTAAACAAACAGACACACACACAAGAAGAAAAAAGCTAAGCACTACGAACTAGAGAAGCAAAAGAGGAAGAAGAAATATAATTTCTTAGTTATCGATAGAACAATAACGTAGTGATAAAGCTATTTTTTATTATTTCTAATAAATTTAATGTAATAATAAAATTGTTTACGAGATAAACAATTTTATTGGCCATAAAGGCTTGTGTTTGTAACGTAATAATTTCATTATCTATATTCAGCTTCCTGTGTAAGTGGCTAACAAAATACATCATCATCATCATCAGCCGAATGATGTTCACGGTTGCATCCCTCTCTCAGCCCGTACTTTTACGTCTCCACTTCGCACGATCTTCGGCATCCCGCGTAGTGAGGCCATTTGCACGCATATCCGATCTTACGACATCATGCCAGCACTTCTTGGGTCTTCCTAATCTGCCACAGCCGGGTTTCGCGAAGCTGTGATATGAGGCGGGGGAGGCGAATCGGGTGGCGTTGGGCGGGTTGTGTGTTTGTGGATGTGATAGTCTTTTTTAAACTTAAATTTACATTTTAACAGTCAGACAGACAGAGTTACTTTCGCGCTTATAATGTTCATCATCATCATAATTTCAGCTGTAAGAAGTCTACTGCTGGACATAAGCCTCCCTCATAGATTTCCAGATGCTTCGGTCATAAGCGGCCTGCATCCACCGTGAACCCGCGGCCTTAAAACCAAGTCGTCCGTCCATCTCGTTGGTGGACGTTGGGGCTTATAATGATAGTAAGGATTTTTACAGTGTAGATTTAGTCGATTGACCATTGTCCCCTCGCTCGCGATTAAGACCATTGTAACATGTTCGAAACGTCGAGGTAAGAAAATAAATACCAATACGCGAACAAGACCCGGGAAAATGAGGGAAAATGTATCAATATACCCTTACAATATTTTCCTAGAAAAAGAAAATGTAAGAAAGACCTAATAACATCTAATTACTTTGTGTAATGCTCGTAATGCTCGTTCTAACCTACCCCTAACCTATACTTAATCGATGTGGAAATTGCGTTAGTTACCGATCAACTTACGTTAGCTTTTTCATGTTATAATTAACAGGGCTATTCATAAACACGCAATGGCTAGGCCGTGAATTTTACCGGGACATGAACTTTTAAACTTAATCATGATCTAACTAGAACGACCTAAGTACACGTTGTAAATGTTCTTTACATTGTGAAATCGTCGATTTTTTTTTCTTCTAAGTACATATTTTACCAGAAGTGAGGGTAAATCTTCAATGAGGAGGAACACTAACTTTTTATCCCGGCAGAGGACAACTCTCGGCGGCAAATTGGCCATATCAGTCTAAGACCGAAAGAAAAAAAAAAGATCATCTGACATCAGCGCCTTCTGCTCACAGCTTTGCGTGTGCCACCCCATTAGCCCGATCGGGCTCATAGTTTGGAGCATAGTCATAGGAGCTATGGTAAAGCGTTGGCAACTTTACCCATAACCTTCGAGGGGCTTAGGAGGGAACGACGGAAAGTTCATGTTTAACACTCAAATTTGTTTCCACTACACTTGTGCACATTCACGGAACTAAATTGAATAAGATTCCACTAAATTTACACAATTTAACCGGGTTTACAACATAGTTTAACGAAAATAAAACTGGAGCACGACATGTTGTCTCCACTTTCCCGCCAAAGTCCCAGTGTCGTATTGAATTGAATTTTGACTGATAGCGATTCTGCGCACAGTGTGTTGCAATGAGGAGGAACACTAACTTTTTATCCCAGCAGAAGGCGTTGGTCGACTGATCTTAGGTTTGAATTAAGAACTGTCAAACAGGTGTTTTTTACAACTCTCTGCGCCAAATTATATCGGTCTCAGACCGAAAGAAAAAAAAAACTCTGCGTTTTCATTTTTAGGGGACCTCATCAAAAAAAAAAAGATCACCCGACCCCAGTGCCATCTGCTCACAGCTTTGCGTGTGCCACCCCATTCATCGATACCATTGATCGATAGAACCTACTTATTTACAAATAAATATTATAGGACGTAACACAGCGCAAACGATCTCCAAACTAAGCAACTAGGCTTATACTATAAAATACCAATATAATTTATCAGCTTTCTGATTGTGAAAATTTTTTTACACATAGGTACTTATAAAAAATTACACATTTTATTCTATGTAGGTTACCTACATCGCGCGAAACCACAACTTCAAAATAAAAACTTTTATCTTTTTCTGAATATTGTCCGTAAACTAACCTCCATGGTGCTGGACTCTGTGAATAAAAAGTTGCATTAGAAAGAGGTTGCGTAACGTTCACTATTTTTAGAGGTTGGATCGATGATGAAGACTGTGGCACCATCTGTAACCAGCCCATGTTTTTCCGGATTTAGAGTGAGTCTAGACAGATTGTAACGGCTTGTGACAGTTTCTGATTTAGGTGAAAGGGTAGAGGGGTTTAGAAATATAAATATTTATTGCATGCATTATGTATATGAAGAAGCATACCCGTTTTCTATGTTTGTAATATACTAGCAGAGTCCCGCGTTTCACTCGCGTAAGTCCCGATCCCGTGGGAGTATCGGGATCAAATGTAGCCTATGTTACTCCTCGATAATTTAGCTTTCTATTGGTGAAAGAACTTTTGAAATCGGCAAAGTAGTTTTTGAGTTTATTCATTACAAACATACACACAAAAATACAAATCTTTCCCATTGATCTTTCCCCTTTATAATATTAGTGTAGATCTTTCCTCTTTATAATATAAGTGTAGACTACCCAGCGTACTTTGTTCTGCCTTGGAATAAAAGATCTCCTGATTCTTCTCCTTCTCAGCCACCTTCCAACCAATTTTCAGCCAAATCGGTTCAGCCATTCTTCAGTTATTGACCGAGCGAACGTAGCGTTATCTCGGACAAAATTTTCTTTCGTCCGTCAGTACCTACGTTGGTTCTCCTCTACAGGTCGTCTATTACTCAACCGATCTTCACGAAACTTGGTAAATAGGTAAAATGTGTTATTCCAGGTCTCCAGCTGTCTATATTCCAGTTTCGTGAAGGGATAAAAAAGCCACATATATACAGACATACCTACATACTTACAAACTTTCGCGTTAATAATATTACTAGGAAGGACTACGCGGTAGTACGAAAGACTAGAAGAATAAAGGTAAAACATAGCTAGAAATCAATCGACCCACAGACAACGTCTATTTCCAACCAAGTTAGTAACTCTGCCTCGAACACGTTTATACCAAGAACTAATAATTTTAAGTGGAATTCTAGCTAACTTCTACTTATTTTGGCTATCAACTTGTTTTCTACTAAAAACGTTTGCCAAGAGAAGGCCTAAAGGCTCATTTTTGATCGACTTTAAAATGGGACCTTTTTTTTCAACATTTCCAACATTTTGGCACTAAAGGCTTTGAAGTCGTTTAAATATAAAAAGACCTGGCCTTTTGAAATTTTTTTATTTATTTTATCGATACTATTTAGAGTTGATACATAAATAAGTCTCTATTGAACGTTAAAATAAAGTCAATTCAGCGCTTTCAAACATCGAGAGAAGCATTTTAGAAGAGACACATTTTAGGTACCTAGCTCTTACTCAGCTAATCAAAACTGTCAAAGAATATCGAAGGAAAGGAAATGAATTGCTGAAAATATCAGTAACATTATTTACATCAACTTTTACTAAATATTGAAATTTAATATTTTGGCATTGGTCATTGGTCATGGCTGATATAGGTTTAAGACATTTTCTATAAACATATTTGCTCTAATATCTTTATCCAGGGAGGAAACAGTCAATTACGTTTGTAAAGTTTGTATGGAGAAAAGCGTAGGTGGACTCCCTTTAAGAACGAGGCGACTCTTACCAAATTCAAATAAAACGGAGAAATATTTTTCAATGAAAAATGTTTCTCCTTTTTTATTTCATTTCGAATGAATATTTTGGAAAACCTTGTGATGGGGACCCTTTACAAGTAAAATCTTAATCCGAATAATATCGATATTAAGGTAGAAAACTAAATTTTTCATAATTTATTTTGGTATTAAGTTTGTATGGAAATGGTAAGAGTCGCCTCGTTCTTAAGTTTGCGTCGCGTCGTGCATTACATGGGACTGAGAGTTCTAAATGTTTTGCCTCACAATTTTTTTTCTTGAATTGTAGTAACTTGGTAGTCTTAAACATCTGACCACTGACCGTGAATCCTCATTCTCCAACAAATTGTAACACGAAATATTTTATATAGGTACCTAATATACCTTCTAGTAAGTAACTAACGTAGGTATCAAATCCCACTCTTCTACCCTACTTAAATTTTAAACAGCCTTACCACGATCACAGTTCATTACAGTTTGGAAACTTCTAATGAAACAACGCACAAAATGTAAATGAAGGTAATTCAGTCTAAATAAGATAAGATAACACTTTATCGTTCCAAAAAATTACAATAAACATCTTATTGTTTATTGTAATTTCTTAAAATAATTAATATTTTTGAAGTAGAGAGGGATCCATTATGATAGAGTATTATAGATACCCATTATCTCGGGGAAATTTATTATTTTGTTATTGAATAACAGGTTATTTTGGATAAACATTATTTTTTGGGTTATTATACGGTTAAAATCAAAATACAATGACCAAGAGTAACTTATTAAACCAAAATAAATAGAATATTACCTAATTAAAAGTCCAAAAATGAGTTCCTAGATATGGTTCCCAAAAAACTAGCTGCATTGCCTCTTGGGTTGCAAATTTCGATTTGACAACATATTCCGAATTTTCTGCCGCCATCTTGGAGAAAATGGTTAACAAACAATTGTATCATTCTGGGCTTATCATATCATACGTACAATAAAATTGTATTACCCACAATCTTAAATAGCCTTATTCATAAACTTGGAGTAAGGTTGGAATAATTTTTCCACTTTATGTTTTTGTCTGTCAACTCAACTTTGAAAGTTCTCGTCACGGAAAAAGACAAAGCATGTTCGCACTACTCCGACCTTACTTCACGTTTATTAATAAGGCTAAAACAGTTTATTGAAATTCCCACGGGATTGGAACTCGCGGTTTCACGCGAAAAGAAACACGATTCAGAACTCCATATTCACTATGTCGACTACGTACGTATATAGCTGGTCTACTAAAACCGTCGTAAAATCGATACTACTCGATCTCTACGCCGGGGGGTGTCGGGGGGTGTGGGGGGATGGAGTGGTCTAGTTCATGGAACCCCGCTGACTCCGGTTAATGAACACGTTCATCATTAATAGTTAACACTGAGTTCAAACAAACTATTCGTTCTGTATTTTAATACTATTCTTTATTTTTACGTATTGTACGTACATGGCTTTCTTTAAGATAATTTTATCGTTTTGAGATTTAACATTTTGGGAATACATAGATAGATTATTTCTTTATTGTAACACCATAAAATTACAATTTAAAGAAAAACAAAAACAGATTTTCTTCTGTTTTCGCGATGTTGTATTGAAATTAAAGACATTTTTCGGTTTCAATCGCGTAGTGTTTATTGACATATCAATCCTGAAGAAGGGACCTGTAATGATCTGGAAATGTTGAGCGTTGAAACAATGCTAAAAGTAATAAACACCACGCTATTAAAACCGAAAAATGTCTTTTTCAAAACATAAAACAACTTAAATCTAGGTAGGGACCTTCAGAATAATGAGAATTGCATCCCAGAATGTGCCAGAATGCAGTAAAGTAGTAAATTACTATTTTTGGACTTCCATCAATAGAATCGGTTTCTAAAGAAGTATGTACAAATTGATGAAGCACTTATGAAAGCAATTTCTCCTCAAAAAACACCTCAATGAATAGATAAGTCGGTTGCACAGTTGCACTGTATACAGGAGAGCTTATTTTTTTTAAGTCGGTTTTTTTTTAATACCTTCGTACTAATTTAGAGAAAATTCCCATAATTAATAAATTGCGTTTGATTTAAGTTGAGCTTGTTAACAAAACTCAGAGGCTCGCTCATTTCAAGAATTCAAAAATGTATTATTGCATAGGTAGTTACTTAGACAACTTAAGGGGAAAGTCTACCTACTCTTTTCTCCATACAAACTTTACAATCGTAGTCGACTGTTTCCTTCCCGGATAAAGACATTAGAGAAAATATGTTTATGCCATAATAAGTCCTATATCAGCCATGACCATATTGACCATGCCCCTACGGTTCTTTTCATATTCTAATTTTTCGAAAATTGATTTCTATTCTAAATAGAAAATGAAAAAAACAACATGTATGGGCATGGTTATAGCAGATATATGTTTTCTAACATAAACATATATAAATTTCTTTTAATTTTTGTATGTAGCTCAAGGCTATTTTATTTAGAAAAACAACAACTTTTTTATTTTTTTGTGTGCTATTTTTCCTTGAAAATAATTTTTCTAAATAAACATATATTTTCTCTAATATCTTTATCCAGGGAGGAAACAGTCGACTACATTTGTATAGTATAGAGAATGAGTACGTATCCTTTCCTCTTAAGTTGATTAAAATAGCACGTTGTACGCGATATTACTTCTCTCTCAATTCTCCCTGTTGTGACCTGAATACTCGAAACGCTTTTAACGTTAATTGTACTCGAACTATCGAAATTATTTCAAAGCTTGACTTTTATTTGCAAAAAGCTGATTGAATTATTTTTCGGTAAGTCGTTATACAGGTCATTTGGTATTGGTAAGGTAATCCGTCTTGGGACTCCAATTAAGTCCATATTAAAAAGCTGAAAAAGGTCCTCTAATTTTCTTTCTAATCGTCATTAAAATGTACAATCGCCCATAATTATTTTTATCACATTAAATATGTCGCAACAGCGATGTTAAAACTGTTGAAAAGACATTAGCGTCAAGATGGCGGGGCAAACTCTCCAATATTAAAACGTTATATTGACAGATTTAGTACCAAATTGGTACTATTTGGTACCTCAGGTAAAAATAATAGTACCTCTTTAGTTTAAAAGATATTCAAGAAAAACCCTGGCCCCGCCATCTTGACGCTAATGAAAAGACGCTATATTGGTTGCGTCTTTTCAACAGTTACTCTAGCATATTCTGTAGCTGTAGCTATGTCAAAGGTCTTCCACCGCAACTTATCTATTCGCGAGACAACACATATGTCAATGAAAGTTCAGCATTACACCAGTCAAA
Source organism: Idaea biselata (assembly GCA_958496205.1). Classification (NCBI taxonomy): domain Eukaryota; kingdom Metazoa; phylum Arthropoda; class Insecta; order Lepidoptera; family Geometridae; genus Idaea; species Idaea biselata. The sequence goes on from OY292404.1 coordinate 7,876,244, forward strand.
AAGTTTCCACAAAAACTCTATCAAATAATAGATATTCCAATTGGAAGGTACAGAACCAACTTCATCCCAAAATAGGAAGGCACAGAACAGTCTTCATTCCAACCCATTTCTGAAATACATCAGGCCATCAAGAGCGGTGTTGGTCTAGTGGTAGCTTGCTACCCTAGCTAGCCCTGCTTTCATTCTGAGAGTCGTGGGTTCGAATCCAGACCGACCGCGCACCATTATCTTTTTCTTTAAGAAAAAGGTATGTGCGCTAATAACATCGCTCTTACGGTGAAGGAAAAACATCGTGAGGGAACCAACATGTCCTAGGACTCACCACGGTCCGAAGACATGGGATATTCAGTGTTATCTATGTATCATATGTATGTATTAACAAAAAAAGTATAATATGTAGTATATCCGTTGTCTAGTACCCATAGTACAAGCCTAGTGCTTAGTTTGCGGCTAGATTGCGCTGTGTGTAACGTCGTGCAATATTAAAAAAATAAAAAATAAAAAATAAAAACTTTAAAATTAATAGGTAGTAGGTATAGTTGACTTTAAGTTATTTTTGTACACATTAATTTGGAAAAAAAATTATTTATTTAGAACCAACAGGTACCTACAGAATATACTTTGTTCCAATAGGAAACTTCCTATTGGAACAAAGTGTGTACCTACAGAACAAACTTTATTCCAAAATAGGAAGGCACAGAACAGTCTTATTCCAACCCATTTCTCAAATACATCATGCCGAAATAACTTTATAATTCGTACAAAGATACCGTAGCAGACACAAAGGTTTCAGAATAACGTATTCTCTATGCTCTAGCAATATAATCCCGCTTTGGTAGTGTAATGAAGCAAGAGCGAGTTTCTTAATGTGGACCTACCAAAGACAATAGAACCAATTCACTGCTCATAAGTATACTTATCCCCCGCACGAAAATGGTAGGTACGTCGTTTTAGTAGTAGTATCTGAAGCTACCGCCTCACTATTTCACGCTCTAGGAATAGATAGGTAACGCATAGGCCAATCACAAAGTTTGATTATTACCTCACCCCCTGCCCGCAATGGTTAATTGTGTCTTGTAGAAAAATTTGCGGTATTAGCAGTCAATTGGTTATATTGTCTTTGATACCTACAGAACAAACTTTATTCCAAAATAGGAAGGTATAAAAATAGAGAACAGGTTTTATTCCAACCCATTTCTCAAATACATCATGCCGAAATAACTTTATAATTCGTACAAAGATACCGTGGCAGCCACAAAGGTTTCAGAATAACGTATTCTCTATGCTCTAGCAATATAATCCCGCTTTGGTAGTGTAACGAAGCGAGACCGAGTTGCGTGATAGGAATAATCTAATGTCACTTTATGTAATCGGTACCGCACAATAATGTTAGTTGTATTGCTTTTGTGTTGTTTGTTTGTTGTTCGTTGCATTGTTTTTTTGAGATGCGTATGCGTAGGTTCAGCTTTGCACCTCTATGCATCGTTTTTTAATTGTTGATTATGATTTGGCACATTTTTCGGAAGAAAATAATGTAAATGTCAGATCGTAGTCTGAAATTAAATACGATTATTATAACTCAGAATACAGAATAACATTATATGTACAAAACTGAACAACATTGTTTGTCGAATCTCACAGGCTGATCTTCGATCTACAACGAATCCAAAACAAAGGACGATCGAAACAGAAGCAAAAAACGACCGTAAAATGACAATTGAAAAAAAAAACACAAAAAACTAATAAAAAATGCCAGTCAAGTGCGAGCCGGAGTCGCGTACGAAAGTTTCCGTACCATTATAAAAAACAGGTTCGATAAATAGGAGCACCACTAAAATATTTATTTTATTCTGTTTCTAGTATTTGTTGTTATTTTTACAACGGAAAAACAACATTTGTGAAAATTTCAACTGTCTAACTATCACGGTTCATGAGATAGACAGTCTGGCGACAGACACACAAACAGACGGTGGAGTCTTAGTAAAAGGGTCCCGTTTTACCTTTTAGGTACGGAACCCTAAATAGACATTTCCCCACTCTTATTGAATGTAGGTATTAATAATATCTAACCATAACCATCAGTCTAACTATCCATTGTGGGAAACACAAAAATAACTAGGATCGATTCGGTAGTGGATGGGATCGACTCTCTCAGACTAGAGCATTTACTCGAGCATTTCTATGCAATGTAACGTTCTTACGAATGATACAATACCTACAGGTAAAAGCTCAGTTTTCAAAACATTTTCATGTAATGTAACGTTCCTGCGAATGCTCGGCGCTCCGTTCGGCGTATAGATTAGGAGCCTGAAGTTAGTACTCGATGAGGTAAGATTACGAACTACAGGCTCCTAATCTAGTAATGCTCACAGCGGGTGTGTCACCTGTAACATTTTTTCTTACCTACCTTGCATTTATTCTTCCTTTAAATGTCGCGCTCGTGCAAAGGCTCCACGAAATGATACATTACACTAATACGCTTGTTGGTTTTTAAAATCAGGTTGCAACAAAACATTGAGCATTAGTAGAAATATTTTCAAAAAATAATAATTCTGCAAAAACACAACCCACGATAGACGCAGGGTGAGATTCGAACCAAGAACGCATCTTAAGCAAGCCCAGCCCAAGGCCAATGCAGGCTTAAGCACTTAAAAATAGAATATCGAGCATTCATGTTCGAGGTTCAGTTCGAGTGAATTCAAACAGCGAATGCTCGAGGTTCGGCACGTAAGGTTCCCTAAAACTCAAAATACCATAGAGCCCCCAAAATTCCATTCCTAAACAAACGAACGAGAAACCAGACCCAAAAGGCCTACAACAAAAATCTGTAAGTTCACGAACCCGGTACCTACATAAATGTTTGATATGAAAGCGTTGTGGGCCTTGGAAGTATCGATTTGACCGGAATTAAGGAAGAAATGGGGCGACTGGAAATGCGGAAGGATAGCTCGGGCGCGGTTACGGTAGCTGAGAGACAGCGGGTTGGAATATTGTGAATTTTCGGCGCGATTTTATTGCTCTTATGGTGCGGTGCGGTCTTATTCAACTGGATTTAAAAAATAAAGCTACAAAATGAGAACCTACTTCTTCAGTTTTTGGAAAGTCGATTGAAAACTAAGTTTTGCGGTTTTCGGTTGTAAGGCTTAAGCGCACTGCGATTAAACGCCTGCGTTTTCCCGTAGGTCTGAAACCGCAAAAAAATGCAACATATAGCTTTCTATACAAGCCCACGCATTAGCGTTTCTTTAGCGTTTAATCGCAGTGCGTACACTCTCCGATTTCGTGGAACCTTTATTTGAAATCTTTCGTAAAATATGTATCAATCAATACCGCTAGCCTAGCTCTGGATTGTGTTAAGTACTTTACTGCCAGATTAGAATGCCTAGATTAGACATTCTCCAGGCTGTATCTCATGTACCGTAATAGCTAGACCGTTGAAAAGAAGATCTATTTCTGTAGCCGCTATAATAACAAATTAACTTTACCTACTAAAAACAAAATAAAATAAAAATTTAAGGGATAAACGTATTTTTTTATACAATCTCTCTCATCCAAGCGATGTTCCTGGTTACTCGGGAGCCCGGAGTCCGCTAAGCCCCAATTTGTTTTATTTTTAATTTGGGGTCGGTGCAGTCGGTAAGTCATCATTGACCATACCTTCTGCAATTAGATTTGGCAATGTTTCTACGGCCGGCCGCCTGCCTGACACCAACCCTCTTAGGGATCAAGCAGTTTATCCGCCACCGCGCGGGGAAAACTTAAGGTTTGCTAATTTCCCTCAGATTCCTTAGTCGCCTTTTACGACACCGACGGGATGACATGGGGATGGCGATACAATAAACGTAATTTTTAAGTTTTAAACACAACGATATCGCGATCAAGGTTTTAAAAGAAGGAGGTTCTCAATTATTCGTCTATTTATTTTTAGGGTTCCGTACCCAAAGGGTAAAAACGGGACCCTATTACTGAGACTTCGCTGTCTGTCTGTCTGTCTGTCTGTCTGTCCGTCCGTCCGTCCGTCCGTCTGTCACCAGGCTGTATCTCATGAACCGTAATAGCTAGACGGTTAAAATTTTCACAGAAGATGTATTTCGGTTGCCGCTACAACAACAAATACTAAAAACAAAATAAAACAAATATTTAAGAGGGGCTCCCATACAACAAACGTGTTTCAAAAACTACAAGGGAATCGAGGTCGTGGAATTCAAAATGGCCGCCCTGTCTGTCAAATATACCAGTCTGCCTTCACTTACCAAAGAGTTTCTTATAAGTTTCAGATTTTCTTTGTGCCAAAGTTTTTTTTTTTCTTTTTGTTTTTTTGAGTGGTGTGGTCGTATGAAGGGAGTAAGGATCGAAGCTAAATATTTCACATTTTCCTAAATTTAAAAATTGGATGTTTATCATTTTAGGGTTCCGTACCCAAATGTCATAGTGGTACGGAACCCTTCGTGCGCGAGTGTCGCACTTGCCCGGTTTTTTTTTGTATAGATAATTGTACGTAGCCCTCCCTGGCTGATTTTTTTTCTATTTTCAACTGTTTTCCATATTTCAATTCGCTATTGTCCCCGCAGTAACAGCGCCCTATAGTAGCCGGTTGTTGTCGAGTCACTGCTCCATCGGAATCCGACCTAATGTTGTCCACCGTCCGGAGCTAGGTGTGTCGACAACAAATATTTTACCATACCCTATCGCTTCGGGTAAACATGTGTTTTTGATTTATTTGCCTTGCTTTACTTTGCTTTGACTTAATTTGATTTATTTGCGTTGTTTTGAATTATTAAACTAGTAATTGAGAAGCTAAACTGGAAATTGAAACATTGAATGATATTGGTTCCTTTTCATACGAATATATGTAGGTAGGTAAATACTTAGCTATTGATGTTCTAGATACATACTTATATAGCTGTATAAGTATGTACCTGTATAGCTGTAAAAGTATGTACCTATATAGTACATAGCATAGTATATCGCAACTTCTATTTTAACTAGAGGCTGCTATTTATCATTTTCAAAAATTTCGCTATAACTTTTGAAGTTAATGCTGAACAGTTTTTGATTAATATATCCTGGCTACTGACAGGAATGTACTTTTAAGAGGTTAGTCTCCATTCTCTTTCTCCATACAAACGTAGTTTAAATGATAAAGACATTAACTTATATCTGTATATAGTTTTATGGCATAAACATTGTTGAGAACAGGACGACCTTAGTATATAGTTTTTTATGTACATAGCTTTAAGATGTCTTTATGTGTTAGATTATAAGTTTATGTGTTAAATTATAAGTTTTCGTGTAATGAATCTGACCGGGCGCGTTTGACTATATCAAGTGCGACAGGGTCAGAGCTATAATAAAGTGAGATGCAAGGTGGGACCCTCAGTCGAATGTAACGCGTAATAGATGTTGCGCAATCATTTCTAATATAAGGCAGGGGTATTTTTGTAAAAGTCAGAAGCTGTTTGCACTGCGCTGAAGACACCTGACTGGAACTAGGAACTAAGAACTCAAATAGAACTAAGAACATTTATGAATAAAGAAGTATACAGTAGTACATCAGGCGTTTTTATTTGGGAGCGCGCAGACAAGCAGGGACGAGCGAACATACAGTCCACTAAGCCGAGGAGAGAGAGAGAGAAGAGAGAAGAGTAGAGACAGAAGACTACGAGTCGTAACGTTACGAGTCGTAACTAGGTAGACTTAGTCGTAACGTATCGTTGTTTCGAAAACTACTCCGTGGCGTCGAGGAGGCAACCACCCTGTCCGACGGATCCAGGACAATTTGGACCTTCGAGAACCGGATCTTTGAACTTTGGACCTACGGAACAAGGCTTCGCACTCCACTCCTACCTCGTCGGAACGGATCGTGTGCCGTCCATCTTCGATCAAGATGGGGCTCGAACGGAGTCAGGGCGATCCAAAGGAGGTCGAGGAGCAGCGCCAAGCGGAGCAGCTACGGGAGGAGCGAAGACTACACCGGGAAGAAGTTCGTCGCATCCAAGAGGAACGGGAGCGAAGGAGATCGCTTCAACCACCAGAGTCACCGTCAACACTACCAGCACATACGTCGGGACTGCAACGTACGCAGTCGCAAACCAACAAGTCTGTACGAAGTCAACGTTCCACCAGCTCCACTTTGCGTCACCGTGTCGTCGAGCTTGAGGCTGCTGAGAATCTCGCAGACCTCAGGCGAAGGGGACTCGAAATGGAAGCTGACCTAGCAAAAAAGCAAATGGAAGCTGAGCTAGTTAAAAAGGGAATCGAACTGGAAGCTGACCTAATACAAAAGCGACTCGCTGTCCAACAGGCCGAAATCGAAGACGAGGGCAGTGTGCGGAGGGGCAGTGTGCGGAGGGGCAGTGTGCGGGGAGATGACGACGAGGTCAGCGCTCATGCCAAAGTCGGAAACTGGCTGCGGAACACACCAGTTGTGCGCGTCGATCGGCAGCCCGAACCACGTCCACAGAGGGACGAAGAACAAAGACCGTCGTGGGAACGGAGAGACCGTTCCAGAACACCGGGCAGGAGAAACGGCATCGAGGAGCTCGCTGATGCTTTGAAGCAGATGGCACGCCCGCAGCGTAGATACAACAGCGACCTACCTACCTTCAGCGGAGCAGCGAGCGAGTGGCTCGCCTTCAAAGCAGCGGTACGAGATTCGACGAAATACTACAACGTCGACCCGACCGAGAACCTCCTGCGGCTAAGAACGTGCTTGAAGGGCGAGGCGCGCGAAACCGTCGCGGCGCTACTCTTCACAGCGACTCATCCAGACGAAATCCTGCAAACTCTCGAACAGAGTTTCGGCCGTCCAGAAATCATCATCGACAAAGTGCTGGACGACCTACGGAGGTTGCCAAAACCCGGACCTACGGCAACGGAACTGAACATATTCGCGGTGAAGGTGCAGAACGTCGTGTGCACCCTGAGGAGCGTCGACAGCATGCAATACCTGCATAATCCGATGCTTACCAGGGACATTTTGGGTAAGTTAAGCCCGAACCTCAGGACAAAATGGTGTGACCACGCCGCGAACTACCCCGAATCATCGGAGCCGAAGGTGGTGCTACTCTCTCGCTTCCTGATGAAGGAGGCAGACAAGGCGCTGCGCTTTGACTACACTCCAGTCTCCATTACAACGAAGACTCCAACCTCCAGCAACACGAACGCAAAAGGCAAGAGGACTGCAGTCTACGCTACGGACGAGCAAGAGGAAGCACCGACCTGCGTGCAGTGCAAGCAAGCACACACCCTCCCGAAGTGCCGGCAGTACCTCGCTCTACCAATCAACAAGCGATGGGAGCTGGCCAAGGGGAAGGGACTCTGCTTCAAGTGCCTGGTAAGTAAACACAGGCGTTTTCACTGCAAGGCCAAGGCGTGCGGCGTACGACAGTGCCGCAGCCCCCACCACGCAACTCTACACGAAGACAGCGAGGGCGCGAGATCCGCGCCCACGGACGGACAGGGCGCGCGATCCGCGCCAGCACCGGTGGCGAGAGCACCCGCACCCGCGCGGCGCTCCGCCACACCGCCGTCAAAAAGTGAAAGTGATAACGCGTTAGTGCTAGCAATCGCAGCGACCTCTGTGACCAGTGAAGTGTTGTTAAAAGTGTGTCCCGTGACAGTATCAGGGCCGCGTGGAAACGTCGATACCTACGCGCTACTCGACGAAGGAGCTACGATCACACTCATCGACAAGGAACTTGCCACGAGCGTCGGGGCGAGCGGGCCTACACGGCCTTTGAACGTCTGCGGTCTCAACACATCGAAGAAAGAAAAGGACAGCCAAGAGGTGGAGATCTTCGTGAGGGGGAAGGGCGAGAACGCGCCTTTCAAAGTGAAGTGTCGCACGATCTGCGACCTCACACTACGAAGCCAAACCGTGCCTCGAAGACTACTCGAACTTCGACATCTGAAGAATCTGCGCGACGAGGAACTGTGCTACGAACGAGCACACCCACGCATCCTGATAGGAACTGATCACTGGGGCCTCATCGTGTCGAGAGAACTTCGTGTTGGCGGACCCGACGAGCCGGCCGCGTCAAGAACCGAACTGGGATGGGTGGTGCACGGAACAGCACCACGCAACACCATCTACCGAGACAACGGTGATGTGCTCCACGTGTACGCACCCGATATACGCGTACGAGACGGCGAGGAACACGACCGACGTCTCAACGATCTAGTCGAGCGCCACTTCGCGATCGACTCCCTCGGTGTCGCCCCGAAACCGCGGATCAGCGACGCCGACAAACGAGCAAGCGAGATCTTCAACGAGACCGTGAAGAAGAAAAACGTGGGATACGAGGTCGGACTTCCATGGCGACACGATCACGTCGTCATGCCGCCGAGCTACGGAGCAGCTACGAACCGGCTGCGCGGCATCGAAAGGAAGATGGACGCCGACCCCGCATTCGCCCGCGAGTACACAGCGCAAGTGGACAACCTGCTGACAAAAGGCTACGCCGTGCCATGCGATGGCGCCGAGACTGCGAGCAAAGTCAGCTGGTTCTTACCGCACTTTGCCGTGGAGAATCCGAACAAGCCGGGAAAGAAAAGGCTTATCTTCGATCCGGGGAAGAAAAGGCTTGTCTTCGACGCTGCACACCCGAACCGTGGCGTGTCGCTCAACGACATGCTGCTGGAGGGGCCAGACTTACTCCTCTCTTTCACAGGTATCATTCTCCGCTTCCGCGAACGAGCCATCGCGGTGACAGCCGGCCTTCAAGAAATGTTCCTGCAGGTGAAAATCAGAGGAGAGGACCAGCCAGCCCAGCAGTTCCTGTGGCGAGGAGCAGACCGATCCTGCTCACCCCGCTCGTACAACATGACGAGCATGATCTTCGGCGCAGCGAGCTCACCGTTCCTCGCGCACAGTGTGCGCGACCACAACGCTCGCACGCGCGCCGACACGCACCCGCGGGCTCTGGCCGCGATCACGCGGAGCCACTACATGGACGATTACGTGAACAGTTATAACAGTGAATCGAACGCGCGAAGTACCATCGCCGAGGTACGTGAAGTGCACGCGGTGGCCGGGTTCACCTTGCGCGGATTGTGTTCTGGTCGCGACAATGTGTTAAACGATAGTGCGCGAGAAATTCCTCTTCACGTAATGTGTGACGCGAGCGAACGTGCGTACGCCACCGTGGCGTGCTTTCGCGCCACACACTCCCTTAGCATTCCGCGCCTGGAGCTACAGGCGGCGGTGATCGGCGCGAGACTCGCCGTTGCTATCAGGAAGAAGCATCGGTTCGAGATCGCGCGCACCGTCTGCTGGACCGACGCCGCGACTGTCGTCCACTGGGTGAAGAACGACACGCGACGTTACACCCCGTTCGTCGCCCACCGGTTGGGCGAGATCGCCGTGACACTACGGGAGAAAGTCACGACACCAGAGGTGCTACGAACACTGCTAGTCGAGGCCGAGTACTCTATACATGCCCGGCCCTTGACCCACGTAAGTGTTAACCCTCACGATCCCGAGGCGTTGACACCCAACCACTTCCTTTTGGGGACATCAATGGGACTGCCTACTACCGGCCCATGTGAAGACGCGGATCGCAGAGCCTGGCGAGCAAGTCAAGCACTCGCAGACTCCTTCTGGCAGCGTTGGGTACGCGAATACCTACCTACGCTCGTGCCACGGGGGGAGCCCGCCAACCTCACGGCTGGGCTCAAAGTCGGCGATATCGTCGTGGTCGTCGATCCAGCGCTACCAAGGAACGTGTGGCCCATCGGTCAAGTCCAATCAACCTACCCGGGACCGGATGGCGGCGTACGAGTCGTCGACGTCCGAACTAGAACAGGAGTGTTCCGGAGGCCAACCAGTAAGCTCGCCGTTCTCGTGAAAGAAGAAGATGAGGCTACGCGAGCTGCGCCGGGAGGAGGATGTTGAGAACAGGACGACCTTAGTATATAGTTTTTTATGTACATAGCTTTAAGATGTCTTTATGTGTTAGATTATAAGTTTATGTGTTAAATTATAAGTTTTCGTGTAATGAATCTGACCGGGCGCGTTTGACTATATCAAGTGCGACAGGGTCAGAGCTATAATAAAGTGAGATGCAAGGTGGGACCCTCAGTCGAATGTAACGCGTAATAGATGTTGCGCAATCATTTCTAATATAAGGCAGGGGTATTTTTGTAAAAGTCAGAAGCTGTTTGCACTGCGCTGAAGACACCTGACTGGAACTAGGAACTAAGAACTCAAATAGAACTAAGAACATTTATGAATAAAGAAGTATACAGTAGTACATCAGGCGTTTTTATTTGGGAGCGCGCAGACAAGCAGGGACGAGCGAACATACAGTCCACTAAGCCGAGGAGAGAGAGAGAGAAGAGAGAAGAGTAGAGACAGAAGACTACGAGTCGTAACGTTACGAGTCGTAACTAGGTAGACTTAGTCGTAACGTATCGTTGTTTCGAAAACTACTCCGAGGCGTCGAGGAGGCAACCACCCTGTCCGACGGATCCAGGACAAACATATTTGCTCTAATGTCTTTATCCAGGGAGGAAAATTTAAACTACGTTTGTATGGAGAAAGAGAATAGAGACTATCCTCTTAAATAATTACGTCAGAATGACAGCTTCGTGTTGAGAATAGCCCTTACGGAAGATCCTTCCCTAAGGAAGGATGTTCGGAAATGCTGCCTGTTCTTCTTTCTTTTCGCAACCTTCTGCAAATAGTTTATTTAGTTTAAAACACATATATAATCATCTACTTACAACAACAAAATAGAGAAAAGACATCGCAAGATAATAATTTGTAAAAGTTTAACAATTTGATTGAGTTTCACGAAAATGAAGATTCAGCAGCACATGTTTTTAAAACTTCATTCTGTCAATCTGATATTAATCATTAGATTTGGTCCTATAAATATTGTGTACCTGCCCAGAGACAGAGTTTAAAATTCCGTGTCATTGGGTCCAGCCCTGACTCCGTATATATGTAAATGAGTCTGAAAAACTTTCAGTAGGTACCTACAGCTTAGGTATAGGTAATACTAGCGTTTTAAACAAGGATAATTAACAACAAAACCTAACGAGCCTTAATCGTAAACAATCAGAGGAGAATATAGCATTGGAAGTTTTCACGGCACGCAGCGTGGACTTGCGTAGTCTAGTTGGAACAGACGTTGGGTTACTGACCCAAAGACGCGAGTTCAAGCCTCGCCGCAAGTGAAAATTTTTGAATGCTATTTTTCCTTTAAAATAAATTTTCTAAATAAAATAGCCTTGAGCTACATACAAAAATTAAAAAGAAATTTATAACAAAAACTAACCTACTTTTTGTCGCAGTGCACCACTACTCTTTAGATTAGCTTATCCGCTAACAAAGTATAAAATTGTGTTTTAAATAAAACATAACCTAGAAACTCTGGTAAAACTAATAAAAACTCGTATATATCCGAACGTGAGTTAAATCTTTACGAGCAATTTATTATTACCACAGATTCTCTATGTTGCCTCGAATGGAACTCGATTGGAGTTATCTACGATAGTGTACGTAGGTATACAGTAACTTACGAGTAAGTTGAATAATACAAATCTATACCTTAACCCTTCCCTGTTTATTCAAATACAACAGTTAGAACTGTTATTTAAAATTTTCAGATACAATCTCACATAACGACACCTCTGGGCTCAAAGGTCGTAAAGGACAAAATGCGACTTTTCAGGAGAAGCAAAAAACTAAAAAAATAAAATTATTTTTGCTGTAGCATCTTCGTTTCTTGAGCTATTTAAATGAAACCTAGGAAGAAAGTGCTTAGAATTTATAGTATTTTCTAAGACAGTGTTGAACAATTACCCTAGTGCCGTATTTACCGAAATAAATTTCCTTTACGACCATAAATTTCAAAATAAGTGTCCTTTACATTACACCCCACAAATTTGTACCCTATGTTAGTACCTAAGTGCGTAAATCCACCTTACTGCACGAAACTGAACAAAATAAGGAATTAATCGACAAGTGTAACATTTTTTTGGGTCTTAAGGATCACCCGTTGTATAGAGAAATTATTAATTTAAGTTTAATCATCATTAACTGAGTGATTTTCCCTGTTGCATCCCTCTCGGAAGCGCGTGCAGGTAAGCCATTTGCACGCTTTCGTCATTTACGGCGTCAATCCAGTATTTCTTGTGACTTCCCAATCTGCCACGGCCGGGCGAATAGCCTAATATTTATTTTCCACGTAACTAGTTGCATTACGCAAGACTTATCGTACCAGCCGTCAAGCAATTAATAGGTAATGTCTCGAACATGAGGGCTGCTTCAGTTGCGGAAATTCGTAACGCGATCTGTTCACATGACTCCACACATCCAGCGCACCATCTTCATCTCCGTGATACGCAACTGCTGTTTATGTCACTAAATCACTGGTCACTTCTCACTATCGAACAAAAGGACAGATCTAATGATGGTTTTATAGACATGTTCTTTCACTTTAACCGGTTTACCAAATACTTAAACGGGTATATCTGCTCATATCTGAACATGACTGTCTATGCAGACAGATGTGGATTTCGTGGTATTCCAAGTGTCTGTCAGTCTTCTAAAATTTAGTTGCAAACAGATGTTTGCGACCAACTCCTTCCACGTATTTACGCGTCTCCGTAGCCGTTCCTAATCTAATGACAGCTCAATATTATCAGCATACCTACATGAGCGAGCAGCTATTGGGGCCGAAGTCAGTTTATTTATTTATTTATTATTCGAGATACATACAGCTCTTAAGAAATAACTTATAAAAGAATAGAAACAACAGGCCACTTACATGTATCTACTAATAGAACTATAATATTTAAACATATACACGCTGTGTGCGATACACAAAAAAACGCTGACGTTAACAATATCAAAGTTAACAGACTAAAAAGCTAAACCAAAAACACAAAGACTAACAACAACACTCGCCGTTAGTCAACGTTAATAAAGAACAGTTCATCTGGTATTGCTCTTAACAGGAACGGGCTTAAGACGAATCTCAGGTAAACTCTGACTGTGAGGGAAGGGATAATTAGTGTCACCAACATGAGTTCGTATTGAAAGCATCTAAGGCGTTCTCCATAAAGATTAAAAACAAAACAGGATATAGACCTATGATCTGGGCGGAAACCATACTCGCCCTTCGAGACAGTACACTTCTGTCGGATCCGAGAGTCGATTAACCACTCAATTATCTACACACTATAGCTTCATGGTGTGGAGTATTACCTTTATACCTCGATAACTTCCATACTCATGCACCTAATTTTTGCCCTGTGTGTACTGGTGTAATAACACTCAGTCTCCGTTGCGCATGGATGTCGTCGGTCTCGCGGATTAAAATGGGGTTAAAATGTTGGTTAAGATGCTCACACAACGAGAACCCATCGCCGTCCTTGTGTTAATAAGAACTCTATCGGCTGCAACAGCTTTCCGATTCTTTATGCTGTGAAGTTTTGATGGATGTAGTTGTTTTTCTGCTGATAAAACAACTTGGCAGAATAAGATTTCCATTTTTCCTTCACAATGAGGTCCTCGCATAGCCTCATCGGCACGTCTTGGATTCTATGTTGCGTCGCTTTGATCCTCAAACAAGGTATTTAATAAATAAGCTTCTGCCTTTCCAACTCACGACGACCTCAGTGGCGCGTCGGGGGAAGGCCCGACTGCGATGCAGGGGGTTGCAGGTTCGATTTCCGCCGGGTAAAAGTATTTATGCTTTAAATAAATATTTGTATCTGGTCTGGGTGTTTTCTATGTATCATATGTATGTATTCACAAAAAAAAAGTATATTATGTAGTATATCCGTTGTCTAGTCCCATAGTACAAGCTTAGTGCTTAGTTTGGAGCTAGATTGCGCTGTGTGTAACGTCGTGCAATATTCATTTATTTAACTTATCATACAGTGACTGTAACTTCTTTCTGGCTCTGGCTACTGCTCTTTTTGTGAAACTTTGGTGGTCCTGTACGTTTCGACATCTTCAGAAGAGGTGCTCGGTTGCCATATTTTAAACAGGGCTTGTTGAACAGTTAGAAACTATCCCCTTCCAACAAATATGGGACAATTGCTCAGTTACATTGATTTTTGGCCATAGTTGATGAACATAATTAAAATAAAACTAGGTAGTATAGGACACACGTGTCATGTTTTATTTAGAAATATAAGGCTGTAAGGGACACACGTGTATGTTTTATTTCAAAATGTAAGGGTGTAAAGGACACCTTGCAAAGACGATGTCCTTTACAACCTATTTTTGAGGTGACTTATATTAAACACTCTAGGTCGTATAAGACTTTGCTTTACTTTGATATACTTTACTACCACAGTAAGCACATTTTTGTAACTAAGTGTTATTTACATACCCATTTTTATGGAAAAGTTTGTTTAGCGTGCCAAAATAGGTGGGTCGTAAAGACCATTTTTTTGCGAATTTCGCTACGCCGAGTATACAGATCGATAGAGAATCAAAAACTGAGTAAGACAGTGTTGCTAAGTCCTTTACGCCCTAATGTCCTTTACGACCTTTGATTCCAGAGGTGTCGATAAATTAAGTAACTATTTAATTTAGCTTTGTTGACTTTGCCTAAAGATTTATTCAGTAATTGAACAAATGGACGTGTGGTTAACATTGTATTTCTACCAATTTCTACTAAAACTTGTAAAAATAAAAACCATCTGCTACGACTTGTAGAAATAAAGAACATCTGCTACGTCTTGTACAAATAAATACCATCTGCTACGACTTGTAGAAAGAAAGAACATCTGCTACGCCTTGTACAAAGAAATGCCATCTGCTACGAGTTTCGTAGCAAATATCTTTCTTCGTGTCGATATCGTAGCAAAATTGATTTATCTCGTGTCTACCCCTTTTTAGTACCTTTTTTAAGTCACAAACCAATAGTAAGGACTCAATCGAAAAGAGTTCTCAGCAAATCACCCTGTAAGTACTTTACGAGGGTGATTCATAAAAATCGTATTACACCACCGACCGAACGCAACGGTTAGACTAGGCTATTCGATTCACGCGCTCTTTTTGATAGATTGTCGAATTGCAATTTTTGTTTTTATCGTCCTATAAATTGTTATTTCGAATCAACCTGTGTATTTTGGTGGAAAGCGTTTTTATTTTCACTTTGGGAACACAAATAATGGCTGAACGAAATGAGAACGCGTTCATTTTTTGCTGAAAATTGTGATTGAATGTGATAAAAATGTCTAATTTTTGCAAAGAATTTTCGTAACCATGCTTGTTGCTCATTTTTATATCGCTAATGTTAAATTGCTGTAACAAAATATCTTGATATAACTTGAAATAAATGCCTACTGTACGTTCTTTGAAATTGTATGAGACGACAACGGCAACGTTATGAAAAAACTTTGTTCTGACGACGCAAGCCTTGAGTTCTGACAACGATGACACAAGCACACATCTGGAGCTCGTACCATTATTTGCACATACGATTCTTGTCTAATATAATTAATTCCTCTCCTTGGGTTGCTTTAAGAAAAGTTTTGTGTGTGTGTGAGTGAAAGTGAGAGTGAGTGAAGTGAAATGAAGAAAAACTTGCTTGCCTAGTTTTTCTTCATTTCACATTCAAACTCTAAAATACGTTTATTCACATGATCGTTTCGAATCGTCAGTAATCTAGTGTGTCTTCTCAAGGGTTTTTTGCAGTGATCACGTGATTCACATTATTGCATATTTTTAACTATAGTGAAATCAGGGCAATAATCTATACTATAATGTCCTTATATCTCCTATATGGTTTGTCTTCTATTTCCATTATTTTTGTAAACCGTCATATCATCGTTTACATTAACCTTACATAAATCGCCTCTCACACAGTTCATTTACAGGGCACTCTCTTTTCTTACATCCACTAAAGTTATGGCTGTAGAGCAGAACCATGCTTTAAACCGATTTCAATTAACATTTATTGATTTACTCACTACATTAAGTCCAAAATAGTATGCAAGTAGGTTAAAACAAAGAAATCACTTTTAAAACACACCAGAAGAACCTACCTACTATATGTATCTATAATAATGTAAACTACTTGTGTATTTCCTTTTGAATTTTTATTTTAGATTAAACAGAGATAGCAAATAGACAATTTAATCCGATATCTGTATTTATTGACACCTCTTGAGATCCAAGATCTTGAGTGAGAGTAGGTACTTCACGCAGATACCTTTCTTTGTCGATTTCTACTAGGTATAAGAAGTTTTTTAGATTGTGTATCATATAATTGTAGTAATTCTGTTGTTTCTTTCCGAAGATCATTTATATTACAATTTACAGTCTAGTTTCTAGATATTATTAACTTTACCATTTTGTTAGCCCCGGTTCTCTCACTGCTCAGCAACGACGAGATTATTTCAACTCCTCCATTTTAATATCTATATTTTGGACTATGGTTTTCTGGACGGGTAATATTTGTCGACCTCTCTCGTAGTGATATCTCCGTTTTAGTCTGGGGATAAGAGACAAATCGGGAATGATCCTCGCCCAAGAATTTCCTGGAATTCTACCGATTAAATAAAAATTGGTTTATTTGACACCGTTCTTTACCGTTCCTTCCTTTCCGCATTCTAATTATTCACATAAAATTTTAAACTTTATCGGCAAAAGGAATAAAATAAATAATTGTGTTTTATTTCTATTTCAGAAACAAGCAATGCTAGTACGTCAATTGGAAGAAGAACTAAGATTACGAATGCGACAGCCCGCTCCGGAATTAACACAACAGTTAGAACAACTGTTTGCTGAAAACGAGCACTTACAAAGGGAAATAGCAATATTGAGAGATACCATTAAGGTTTGTATTTCATTAAAAATTGTGTTCAGAATGTTAGATTTTCTGACCTAAATAGGTATTTACAGGGTATTATGTGCCCTACAGCGCGACGTTTACTAACTTGAAATAAGGCAGAAGCGCCTCAACTCTGTCTCGAGTCATTAAAATTGACTTTAGTTATTTTGTACACATCAATTTGGAAATAAATTTATTTATTTTAGTACCAATAAGCGTTGCGCCTAAGAATCACAAACCAGCTCCCTGTATTCGAATTTAATGTAGTTTCATGTGAAAATTACTAAGATAACAAAATTGTCTACATAAAAGAATTCTTAAAAGCAGTATTCATGGTACGAAAAACTGTAGAATTCAGTTGTTATTTTAAATAATTAATATCTTTAAATCCAAAATATCACCAACCTTATCTGAATTAGGATTTTAATAGCAGAAACAATTAAAGTTTTTAGTATTCCTCAATAAAAGGTATCTGAAAAAATGATTCTATTAAATCTATTTGAAAATAAACTAATTTTTCGGTTTCGGGTCAGTCTATATTGAAAATGCTAAAAATTATAAACGTTTAAAGTCGTTCATATTTGTATAATGAACTAGCTGACCCGGCAAACGTTGTTTTGCCTTATAAATTATAGATAATTAAATTTTTCCTGAATTTTCTTTGCTATAAACCTCACGGAGCCCGAGACCTTTCCAACGAATGCAAAACCGTGGAAATCGGTTCGTGCGTTCTAGAGTTATAGCGTCAGGAAGGAAAACCCGACTTATTTTTATATAGTAAAAAGAAGATAATTAATGAGTGATGACATCGTTAATTGAGTTTTACAAGTGACTAAACAATTTCATTTAGGTACTTAATTGTTTTTAAGCTATTGCATAGCTTTTTTCGCGGGTCTTGAGCTATGATTGAACAAATTTCGTAACGAAAAAAACCTAACACCGCCTACCATGTTGCCATGGTTACCATGGCCGAGCGAGCTCGGCCGAGCTCGCTACATGGTAACCATGGCAACGTGGTACAAAACAAAAAAATAAAATTGTAATATGATTATAATTACATTTTTAGATTATTTTTAAAAAAAATTTTAGAGACTAGCCGAGCTACATCGTAAGCGAAATTTTTTAAAACAATAATCGGCCGAGCGTTAGCTCAGTCGATTATTATTTTTCTTTTAATTAAAATGCCATGCAATAGCATAACCGCGACAGTCCCCGAGTGCCAAACGTTTTTTGAATTTTTACAACAGGTGTGAAATTAATTCGTTATTTCAATCCTAAACAGGAACTAGAACTGAGAATCGAAACACAAAAACAAACGTTACAAGCAAGAGATGAAAGCATCAAAAAATTACTCGAAATGCTTCAAAACAAAGGCATGGGTACGTACCTTAATCGAAAGAACTGTCCATTATCCATATGCAAGAGTACAATATGGAATACATTTCAGGAAAAGAAGAAGAGAGACAAATGTTTCAACAGATGCAAGCGATGGCGCAAAAACAGGTGATTATTGTCTACCTATTATTATTCGTTTAGTGTGGTTGTAGTTTGCATGATCTGTCGTTAGCAAAAATTCCGATCTATCGTTAAAGCATTGGAACTTTTGTTATACGTTGTCTTGTTCTAGTGATTATGCACGTCACTTATGCTTTTCTCAAAATAGTCTGTTGACACCATGGGCGTTTTATTTTGTGATACCTTTATCATCGTCACTTTTTCTGTTAGACTTGCTCTTGATAGTTTCATTTCATTCATTTCTTGTCTAAGCCGAATGTGTCTGTCGCGAAGCATCTTTGAACTCAATATATCGATAACACTCGACAGCTTCATACTCTGTCAGAATCTCGCTTTGTCACTCTCCCACGTTCTTCCGATACCTTTCTGTGCCACTGTCAGCTTGAACCCCTCGAGCACAAGATCGTTTACTATACTCCCCCGAACCGCCACCCACACGAACCAAACCAACCTACTACAGAATACGAATAGTTAATTTTTCAAAAGGAGAGTAACGCAAATTCGGCCTAAATTCAAAATGAACTGACACAACACAATCGAACCACGACATTGCATGTTTAGCAGCTCATACCCCGATCACACGACCTTAGCGAAGAGCGTGTGACTACGATCCGGGCATTCAGTCGAGCAGTGATCGTTCTTAGAGGGCGATCAGTTTAATATACGGTCGGAGGGGCGGCGTCGGCGTCGTCTCGCCGGGGGCGGGGGAGGCGGCGGCGGCGACTGCTGACCTCGCCTTGCTGCCGACAGGAGCTCAAGGCGACGGCGGACACGCTGCGGGCGCTGCAGGTGCAGCTGGAGCGCGCGCTCGCGGCCGCCGGGCTGCCGGGCGGCAGCGCGGGCGCCACGCTCACCGCCGTGCTCGAGACGAAGGAGGCCCGCATCGCCACGCTGGAGCGGCAGGTCGTCTTACTCGAGAGCGAGCTCGCCGCGTACGTCTCGCCGCCGCCGCCCTCGCTAGCGCCCTCGCACGGCTCGCTCTCGCTCTACGACGCGTGTAAGCCGACAGAGCCGCCGTTCAAGAGACAAGTAAGTTTTCTGCTGAACGACGTGCGCGTGATGAAGGACGGGCGCTTGAGCGCGCCGCCGCCGCCTGGTCGCACGGCGCGCTACATCAGCGCCGCGCCTTGCGCGTGCCCGAGGTTCTTCCACTCCGCCTACTGTAGCGCGGGCGGCGGAGGCGCCACCACGCTGTGACAGACGCCGTTAGCGACCGCACGCAACACTACCGTGTCAATTTATCGCTTTAAGTCCGTACCTAGCCGAAACGCCGAATGTGTTGAAACGTTCATATTTTTATGTAACCTTGTTCGTTGTTAAAGCTATTCTATTGATATAAGAGAGAATTATATATTTAAAAGATATGTCGATCGAAATATTTTTGTTAAATAGGGCCTTAGAGGATGCGATTATTAATAAATAATTTAGATGTAATTGTACGGTTAGATATTGTGAGAAACTGAGAACGACTAAAGTCGATGCCGAAACTGATTAGTGATAGTTAACTGATATTAAAATAAAGACTGTCAGGTCGATTGCATCGAACGTAACGTAGGAGAGAACGTAATGTTTGTTTGAAATCCTGTTCGTTCCGATCATGTTGTGCTTTCGATGTTGATCGCCGTCATCATCTAGTACAGCTTGGTCCCGCGTCACGTCATCGCGTCACCATCACCGACCCGACCCGTCTCATCTAGTTCCGACATACCGTCATACATGTCATATCTCTCACTCTCGGTAGATAAATGTATCACAACATAGGCGCCCGTGCATCTTACGTCTCTCTCAACTATAGTATTATCTAGTGTAACAATACGCCAGGAAAACTTTCTACTTACATCGACGCTTCTGATATTTTCATTAACTAGTTTATAGTCTAGAAAGTTTTCCGGCGACAAATCGATATTTAAATGTTCATCCCATTTGTGATTGACGAGTACTATACTTTCCTAAACACGATTATTGAATGCATGTATAAAAATGAACGTGTGAGAATGAATATGTTCGAAATGTCTTCCAAGGCACCGTATTATGGTGCTCAAACGTTAAACATTTCGTTTGGTAACCTCGAGCTTGTTCGCTTACCATTCGATACGAACAAATCGATCATTACAGTATTAGTAGATTGTGAATTTTGACATCGAAAACCATTCCATCATCACTATTGCCTAGTAGATAGATTTTTTTATATTGAATGGAGTCTTCCATTATATTGTGTTCTACTAATCGTATGTGTTGGGTTTATCTAATTTTATATTCGGATGGATGGTGGATATGAGCAGTTGGATGAATTTCGTCTGGAGATCCAGAGGCGAGACCAGGAGATCCTTGCGATGGCTGCAAAGATGAAGGCTTTAGAGGAACAGCACCAAGATTACCAGCGACATATAGCAGTGTTGAAGGAATCATTGTGTGCTAAAGAAGAACATTACAGTATGCTGCAAACTGATGTAAGTGATATAAAAATATCTTCGAGAAATAAACTCAGAATACAACGCAATACAGCTTGATAGCGTTACATCTATTATAGTTAAAAAAAACGCGATGAATACGATGAAATGGTATGTTTGTGTAGTAAAAAAACACAATGTTTCTTTCCATTGATATTTATTGCTATTTAAATAACTTCATTCCAAAAATCATATTCACGATAACCTTGGCAATAAATAAAACTGGTATTATAAATGGTTATATGGTACACGATATGAAATATCGCGTGATCCCTCCTAGCTTATAACCGCATATAAATAATATAAAAGGTTTTAAAATTAACGTCACCTATTTGATACCTCATAACGGTTCTCATACACGCTCTAGATTTCGAAAATAGCAGCAATCAATAAGTCAAGAATTCTTAGAAAATGTAAGTTGCAATCATAGCCATTTATAGAAGTGATTCTTTAGCGACAGCAACCGATGTTTTATTCCTGAATTATAGATTATAATTTCCTATAAATTTCTATTAATTTTTGTATGTAGCTCAAGGCTATTTTATTTAGAAAATTTATTTTCAAGGAAAAATAGCATTCAAAAATGTTCACTTGCGGCGAGGCGAGGTTTTTATAATTTCCTGTCACCGTGTTGCCTCTGATAGTTTTTAAATACAGATTAAGAACACAAAAATGACAAGGACTTATCCTTAAATTATACCCTAAGGGGTATAATTTCAAAACCCCCTAAAATGACTACGGACACATTTTTATGCAACTTTCAACTTTCAATATGTCCATACGTTATGAAAAATTTCCTCAGGATGATTTAGAGGGGTTTGAAATTACACCACTCTGTTAATTTAATAAACGAACTTTTAGTAACCAGTCAGGAAACTTTACAATTACCGGACTTACGGACGAATTTAGCTTTAGTAGTACTTACCTATTTTAAAATAGGTTTGACTGTAACATTTACAGTATACACACACATATACATTGAAAACTAACACATATGACCCAATATTTATCTTCTTTCTCCCAACAGGTAGAAGAACTCAAAGCTCGTTTGGATGAAAAGAGTCGTTTGGTTGAGAAAAAGACGGCAGCGGCTATGGGAGCTGCTCACGAATTGGCCGAAATGAGAGACCATACGGAGATCAAAGACCGGAAGATCAGCGTCATGCAAAGAAAGGTAGGACGAAAGTGTGTCCGATCATGTTGTTGGTAATTTTTTATGAAATTTTAACTCAGAATTTTAAGTTTTGTTGAACGTTATCTTTTAAGAGGATAGTCTCCATTCTCTTTCTCCATACAAACGTAGTTTACATTTTCCTCCCTGGATAAAGACATTAGAGCAAATATGTTTATGTCTATATGCATCTACCTTTTAATTTTTTTTATTTTATTATTTTAATTAGAAAATAATAAAAAAAAGGTAGATGCATTGTCATGACAGATATAGGTTTTATGGCATAAACATATTTGCTCTGATGTCTTTATCCAAACTACGTTTGTATGGAGAAAGAGAATGGAGACTATCCTCTTAAACTACTCATCATTTTGCACCTCGCAATACTTGGACCTAAAGTGATGAAGATCACTTATAAATTAATTCTTTGTATATGCAATAGGGAATATATTATCATCATGTCGTGTATACGTCAAATTGTAAATTCTAGTGATTAGTACTGTACTGTAATATTATTAGCATTTTGGAGGAAGTTCTCTTGATATAGGTACCTTGTCTTCTTTGAAAATACGAAGTTTCTACTATAACCATAAATCTCTTTCGGATCAGACCACTATCTTCCAATCCAAAATTATTTCTTTTTCTGACACTTGACGACTTTTACGTCATATATTTTTCGTAAGTCTGCGATTGCGGAAAGAAGTAGAACGATAGTAGGAAATTCACGACCGAAAGAACTAAACAATATTTACTATTAAAACAATGTAGGCAAAATATTTTTAAAAGTTAGCAGACAAACAGACAGACGTAAGAAAATACTAGCTCACATGCTTGAAATAGAAAGAGATGCAGTAAATTAAGCAGTTCTTTAAAATGAACGAAAAATGTCTAAAGACATTTCTATGTAAATAAAACATACTAAAACGTATTTCAGTCACGAACATGTAAAATCATGGAGCTTACTATAAAGCTTAATTGAGTTCAAACATTATATTTTACAAATACATACCTACGTGCAAAACGTTGACTTGATCAATTTACAAATTACATTACATTATTTTAGGTATTATTTGTTTTGTCACGTTAATTAAGTATATTAACTTTTATAATACACAGATTAAACTAAGATGTAATCAACTCATTTGATTTTAAATCTAGCAAGCTTGACCTGTCCTAATATAGGTGAATGTATATTATTAACTCATGAGTTGGAGGTTGGAGGTTGGAGATACACGTACACGATTTTCAATCACTATTTAATAACTAGGGTCGGTCGTGATAGCGTTTCGAATAATAGTTTTGTAAAATTACTTCGGCGATCGAAAACATTGGAGAAATTTTGCCCGGCTCGAAATACCATTAAACCGATCCAACTAAACTAAGGTAGTTTAACTTAGCTCGGCAATTTTTCATTGTGAGCATAGCTGGCATAGCTTTCAGTAGACGTTATAAAGGTAAAGTCAAAAAGGACCGTTTTTATTACCTTTTGAAGTATGTAATCCTTAAAACTGTCACAACTATGGTAAGCTAAGCTAAATTGACTTAGTTTAGTTGGCGGTGGACGATCAACTTCACAATCCTTCTTAATAAGTGATAGTGTGGTTAAAAGAAATAACGTTAACAAGTGATAATCTTCTAATATATAAAATTTCCATGTCACAGTGTTAGTTACCGTACTCCTCCGAAACGGCTTGACCGATTTTTTTGAAATTTTGTATACGTATTCAGTAGGTCTGAGAATGGCTACTATCTATAATTTTTAAGGCAAAACAACGTTTGCCGGGTCAGCTAGTATATTATATTATTGTGAGATAGAAACTAAATATTCCACAACAAATTCTTTAGTATATTTTAAGCATTTTATATCTTTCATTCCTTTGATATTTTAATTTATTAGAAAGCTAGTTCATAAGTGCTTGTTTTGTAATTGTCATGTCTTTCATTTGATACAGTATTATTTTTATTATATTTTTTTTATATTATACCTCGTGCGTTTAATTTTTAAATTCTTCGGTTTTATTGCTATAACGATTCTAGTTTGTGACATGAATTTTTTAATATCATTTCGTGTAGGTATATTGAACTGATCTATTTTCAATCTCATAAATGCAACAGTTCTGTTTCCGATGTTCATTGGTTTAAATTTTCCATGTGAACGAATAAATGAATGAGTGATCTACTTTTCGTGTGTTTCTGCTTATATTGTAGATAAACTAATGTATTCGTACACATATACTTTTGTTTTTAAATAAAAACACTTTAGTATGTTTTCTTAATTGCACCATCAACATATTTAGTTGAAAATGTTAAGTTTATTTTATTTGTTATGTATGACGTAAGTATGTTTATTATTTTATTTTTGTTTTGTTATTATTATATTTTTTGCTATTCATTTCATTTGCTATTTTACTTTTTGAATTCTTAAAGGGTTATTAGGTGAAACCGTCATATGAACATTATACAACGAATTTCAGATCGAAAACCTCGAAGATTTGCTGAAAGAAAAAGACAATCAAGTAGACATGGCCCGCGCTAGACTGAACGCAATGCAAGCACATCACTGTTCCTCTGAAGGAGCACTATCATCCCTCGAAGAAGTCATAGGAGACAAAGAAAAACAAATACAACAACTTCGCGAACAAAGAGATCGAGCCGAACACGAAAAGAACGAAGAAAGAGAACTGCACGAGCGAGAAATAGCTGAATACAAAATGAAACTCCACGCTCTAGAAAGTGAGGTAGAAAAACTTGGCGCTAGACTTGAAAGAGCGCAAGCTGAAAAAGATCGTCTCGAAGCGAAATTAGAAAGCTCACAGTCCGAACTTGGTAAATCTAAAGCTGAATTAGACAAGGCAGCTAGTGAAGTTGGTCGGTCTGGAGCCGATTGGGAAGCAGCGAAGCAAAGACTGGCAAGACTTGAACTCGAAAACGAACGATTGAAACATGAGCTAGAAAGGTCACAGACAACGTTTGGTCGAAGCACTTTAACTACCTCGCAGGAACTGGATAGAATACAAGAAAAGGCAGACAAGAGTTCAGCAGAGTTGAGAAGGACACAGGCAGAGTTAAGAGTGACGCAAGCCGATGCAGAGAGAGCCAGGTCTGAGGCTGGTGGTCTTCAAGATAAGTTGGAGAAGTCTCAAGGAGAAGTGTATAGATTGAAGGCTAAACTTGAAAATGCACAAACGGAACAAGATAGCTTGAAGGAGGAATATGATCGGTGAGTTGATATTTTATCCGTGTAGCTCAAAACAAAATTTTACTAGGTTCATGTTAAAACTACTGAATCGACTGTAATGATAAAACTTTGTAAGTGTAATAAAATTCTAGAACGACATCTAAGGTATAGTTTTTTAGAAAAATGACATCCAATACTTAAGTTTTCGAAATATTCCTATTTCTTAGGTATGATAAGACCAAACGAGAATAAGCAATGGATAACAATTCTCCACATAAATTGTCATTTTTTCGATTTAACAGCTCGAGAGTATGTCGAACAAAAGACGATTTATGCAATAAAAAGTTAGGTTTTCTTTCCTTATTCAAGTTTGGTGCCTTAAAGTCATAAAACAAAACTTGTTTTTGGTGATATACCTACTGAAATGACTTTAACTGATTTCCTAACCAACCTACACTAACTTCGCATATCATTTACCAGACTACAATCATCAATAAGCCGGCTCCACTCGGAACGTGACAAGGCAATAGCTGAACTCGATAAGTCCCGAGAAGAACTGGAAAGAAGTCAAGCGACTCTTGGCAAAGCGCAGTTACAGCAGGACAAATTGCAAGCGGCGCTTGACACAGCACATTCTGAGATTGACAAGTTACAGGAGAAACTTGACAAGACCGCTGTGGAGATGAGAAAGGTAAGACTATTGTATCTTTTCTTTTAATATGTCAAACGCGAAAGCTGTTAGAATGTATGGGATATTTGTTGTTCCTTCGCGTTAAATACATCGTAACCAATTGCGATCGAACTTGGAACGTATATATTTGGAATTTTCGAATAAGACATAGGCTACTCGTATGCCAACATCGGGATACGGATCCCGTATCCCGATGTTGGTTCCGGATCCCATATCACGATGTTGGATTCCGTGCCTCGATCCCGTTTACGAAATCGGAACATACGCTGATGAATTTTTTTGGGGCAGAATTGGGGCAGCGGCATCTAGCCCCGAACTCGTAATGCACATAAATAATAGATACTATTTCCTACTAAATATACTCCGAGAATTTTAATTTCACGGGGGATCAAAGACGCAACAATTTTTTTTAGCTCCATCCATTAGACATTCTCAGACAACCTATTCTCAAGTTCAAGACTCTGTTTAACTAGCCCAAGAAGTACTCCTTCTTCTAGCTCTAAGATTTGCCTCCTCCTTTTCTTAACAAGTCAATAATGTCCACAGCTGCAAGTAGACCGCGAGAAGCAAGCCTACGACTTCGAATCGCTCCAATCCCAGCTGGACAAGGCACTGGGTCAAGCCGGCAGACTGCAGAAAGAGAGGGATACCGCTACGTTGGACGCTGATCGGTTCAAAGACAAGCATGATAAGGCTCAGGTAAGATATAGACTTTATAGTTTATAGCTTAGATATGGAAGCCGTGGCAGTATCATGGCATGGCAGAAGGCACTGGGTCAAGCCGGCAGACTGCAGAAAGAGAGGGATACCGACACATTGGACGCTGATCGGTTCAGAGACAAGCATGACAAGGATGGATTACCAAAGGATGATCGTAATGCGAGTATGCTAACAAGAAAGTTAGGTGTTCATCTTGGGGAGACTAGCAAACCTTAAACCAAATTCTTGACCAAAACATTATTGACATTTTTCGGGTTAAATCGCGTGGGTAACTTTTAGCATTGTTTCAACGCTCAACGTTTCGAGACCTTTACAGGTTCCATCTTCAGGATTGACTAGGGAAATGATGATGATGATGACAGTCTCGAAACGTTGTGCGCTGAAACAATGCTAAAAGTAATAAACATCACGCGATTAATACCGAAAAATGTCTAATTTCAATATAATATTGCGACAACTTCTTCGGAAGAATCTGTTCTTTTGATAATCTGTCTTTATGAGTATAATCCGGAAAACCAAATAGGTACCTACACAATATTTATCTTCTTCTGCTACAACTACAAAATTGATAGTAGAAGTTATTAAATACGTTACAAAATGGATCTGTTAGCGCTGTACCGTCCGATAACAATGAATTGCTATAGGTAGGTACGTAGGTAGTATGTATTGTTTAGATGTGGGGTTGACAATTGCCGATGGCACTGATTTGCTGAGTCGTCCCTTCGACGGACAAAGTTTTGCTACCAGGCGTTGTTTTATCTTTTGTAATTTGATTTTTTAATTGCTCTAAGCAGATCTTCTAAAACTAATTTAAAGGAAAAAATACATCGATTTTTTCTATTGTATTGAAATTAAAGACATTTTTCGGTTCTAATCGCGTGGTGTTTATTACTTTTAGCATTGTTTCAACGCGTTAAACGTTGAGCGTTGAAACAATGCTAAAAGTAATAAACACCACGCGATTAAAACCGATTTTTTTTTAAATTTCAAAATAATACACCTTCAAAAATCCACTCGCAGCTCGCGACTCGCGTCTTTGGGTCAGTACCTTAATGTCTTAACGAACTAGACCACACGAGTTCCCTAAAACTCGTACATGAATGAATAATTATATATAGAAAACACCCAGACCAGAATCAAATATTTATTTTTAAGCATAAATAGGGTTGAGTGGGCAACAGTGAGCCAGGTGGGAACAATGAGCCACCCCACTTAACTAAATAATGCGAGGTTGCCGCTCTTATGCATTACGCAGACACGAACGCTATTATAGCTGCGTCCCTTACTTCCCAGTTTCCAATGTGATCCTGAGTGAAGTAAACGGCACAGGAACATTTTTTTAAATTTTAATACGAAAATCGAAAAAAAATGTAAGTACATCATTTGTGTTCTTTCATTTCGTATCAATAATATTGTTATTGGTATTCGTAACATATAATATACGTTTATTTGTCTTTCATTTAAGAGATTTACCATTGCCGGTACGTGTTTCGTTTGGTTGCTACATAACCTCAAACTTTATTTGATACGGGGTGTACTCATTGGGCCGATGTATAGACGTCAACAATGAGACAGTGGCTTATTGAGTACTCATCATCATCCGAGCGTTGTTCCCGGTTGCATCCCTCTCGAGAGCCCGGGGTCCGCTTTCCTACTTTTACGTCTCCACTTCGCACGATCTTCGGCATCCCGTGTAGTGAGGCCATTTGCACGCATATCCGATCTTACAACGTCAAGCCAGCACTTCTTGGGTCTTCCCAATCTGCCGCGGCCGGGCGGAGGCGCCATGGCAAGACATTTGTTTCCCACGTAACTAGCCGGTTTTCGTAGAACGTGGCCGTACCACCGTAAGCGGCATTCTTGCAGTTTGTCTGCAATGTCTCGGACATGAAGGCTGCCCCTGATGCGGGAGTTTCTGACGCGGTCTTTTCGCGTCACTCCACACATCCAGCGCAGCATCTTCATCTCCGTGACACGCAGCTCCTGCTTATGCCGCACAAGCAATGGCCACGCCTCACTACCATACAAAAGGACAGGTCTAATGATCGTTTTATAGACCTGTCCCTTCAGTTTAACCGGCATTTTCGGGTCACAGATGACACCAGTTACCTCTCGCCACTTGGCCCAAGCTGCCGAAATGCGGGACTTGACGTCACAATCGATGTCGCCGGACTCGTGAAGCACAGATCCCAAGTACTTAAACTGGTCTGTCCGCTCGACCATGTGACCGTCAACGCAGACAGGTGTGGGATCTGTGGTATTGCTAGCCAAGTATTCGGTCTTCGCTACGTTGAGTTGCAAACCGCCGTTCTCAAGTGACTCTTTCCAAGCATTTACACGCCTTCCAAGCCGTCCCTTATCCGAGTTCGCTAGCGCAATATCATCAGCATACATGAGCATCCACGGGGGCTGCTCGTGTGCGTCTCGGATGACTACGGACAGTGCGTCCAGTATTACGCTAAACAGAAACGGACTTAGGACGGATCCTTGGTGGACTCCGACTGTAATGGGAAAAGATTTAGTGTCACCAACAGCAGTTCGCACCACTGAATCGGAATTTCGGTACATGTCCCGGATGGTTTCAATATAAGTTTCAGGCACCCCTTTGGACCGCAGCGCCCACCAGATCATCACGCGAGGAACACAGTCGAAGGCCTTCTGCAAGTCCAGGAACAGAAAATGCAGAGGCGTATTCTTCGTTCTGTATTTCTCCATAACGATCCTTAGGGTCCATGGTACCATGACCGGGGCGGAAACCATACTGGCCCTCCGAGACAGTGCACTCCTGCCGGATCCGAGAGTCAACTATACGCTCGTAGAGCTTCATGGTGTGGGACATGACCTTTATACCACGATAACTTTCACACTCCTGCACAGATCCCTTGCCCTTGAACACTGGAGTGATAACACTCAGTCTCCATTGGGCGGGGATTCTGCCGGTCTCGAGTATGCGGCTTATTGAGTACTACGTGTGGCTTATTGTATTGGGACGGCTTGGAAGACGTGTAAATGCGTGGAAAGAGTCGCTTGAGAACGACGGTTTGCAACTCAACGTAGCGATGACCGAATACTTGGCTAGAAATACCACAGATCCAACACCTGTCTGCGTAGACGGTCACATGGTCGAGCGGACATACCAGTTTAAGTATTTGGGATCTGTGCTTCATGAGTCTGGCGACATCGATTGTGACGTCAAGTCCCGCATTTCGGCAGCTTGGGCCAAGTGGCGAGAGGTAACTGGTGTCATCTGTGACCCGAAAATGCCGGTTAAACTGAAGGGACAGGTCTATAAAACGACCATTAGACCTGTCCTTTTGTATGCGCTGGATGTGTGGAACTCCCGCATCAGGGGCAGCCTTCATGTCCGAGACATTGCAGACAAACTGCAAGAATGCCGCTTACGGTGGTACGGCCACGTTTTACGAAAACCGGCTAGTTACGTGGGAAACAAATGTCTTGCTATGGCGCCTCCGCCCGGGCGCGGCAGATTGGGAAGACCCAAGAAGTGCTGGCTTGACGTTGTAAGATCGAATATGCGTGCTAATGGCCTCACTACACGGGATGCCGAAGATCGTGCGAAGTGGAGACGTAAAAGTAGGAAAGCGGACCCCAGGCTCTCGAGAGAGATGCCCGGGAACAACGCTCGGATGATGATGATGACTTAAGTTTTCGTGCCACAACTTATTAGGATTAAATAGTAAGTTTTTTTAATTAAAATTTAAGTTCCAATTATGAATATTTTTGTAAATTATTTCGTTTAAAATAATAAAAAATGCAAGATTGATTAATATTTGTTTCCTTATTTAATAGTTATTCGGTAATCATAGGGAATTCTATGTCGAATTTTGTGCACTGACCCATAGTGTACTACCTGGATCATTGTATACCACCCCCTATGCTCATTGTGTACCAATGGGTGTTAACAATGAGCCAGATTCCCACTTTTTAAAATTACATTTTATAGCCTGGCTTTGTACTTTTTTAGAGAATTTTAAGTATGCCACTTTAAACCCAATGAAAGTTCCTAACAAATAGTATATTTGAAGTTACATTTGGACAAGTGGGATCAGTTATATATGATTCCAAACTTTTTATGGCTCATTGTCGACCACTTCACCCTACTTGCACCAGGTGGGAATCGAACTCTCAACCTTCTGCTTTGCAATCAGGCCTTCGCCCAACGCGCCACAGAGCCCGACCGACTCGTAGTTATTAGGATTGCTACGAAGCAATGATCTTGTACGATAACTGTAAAGATGATTATAATATTATTATAATGTGTTTTGCTACGAACACTGACAACGCAACTACCGGTAATAGTGATCAGCTATTGCTGTTAAAGATAACGTTAATTTAGGACTACTAAGCAATTATACTAATACTAGCTGTATTCCTCGGTTTTACCCGCATAGGTCCCAATCCTTTGGGAATTTTCAAAAATCCTTTCTTATTGGACATCGTATAAAGAACACACTCTCCAATAAACTACTAAACCGATTGCGATTAAACTTGGAATGTAGACAGCTGGAGACCTGGAATAACACATAGGTTACTTTGTAGCCCGATAAATACGCGGGTTCGGGACTTACGCGAGTGAATTCGCGGAGCGCTGCTAGTAGATTATTAAATGTGAAGTACAGATCACACAAAACTACTGAACCGATTGCGATTTAACTTAGTATGCAGATAGCTGGACATCTGGAATAACACATAGGCTACTTTTGATCCCGATATTCCCGCGAAATCGGGAGTAAAGCGGGTGCAACTGCGAGGCGTAGCTAGTGAATAACACAGTATCGAAACAAATAAACCATTTGCTAGCTATAATTATACAGGGTGTTTCGACGAGGGGGTATTAAGCCGAAAGGGGGTTGTTCTAGAGGTCTAGGCGAACAACTTTTATTCTACGACTTTTGGAAATTCGATTTATTTTTTCGAAAATTTTAAAGTTGTGTCACTAAAAAAAAACAGCTGTTTTTGTAAAAAAAAGGCAATTAATGTTAGATTGTAGTGGTCCAAACTAAGTAAAAGGGCACCTTAAGGCCAATGACCTCAAACTCTAAAAAACAGCTGATTTTCATGCAAACTTTAAACGCAAAATTTTCGAAAACTACTTCGAATTTCCAAAATTTGTAGAACAGAAGTTGTTCGCCTAGACCTCGAAAACAACCCCCTTTCGGCTTAATACCCCCTTCTCGGAGCACCCTGTATACTTACCTATTCAACGTTCTTTGTTGATAAAGAATTAGAAGAAGAGACCTGGAAAGGTCTCGAAACGTTGAGCGTTGTAACAATGCTAAAAGTAATAAAAACCACGCGATTCAAACCGAAAAATGTCTAATTTCAATACAACATCGCGAAAACAGAAGATAAAGAATTATTGATTCCGGGTAAAATTAGACCAGCGGTGGAACATTCGACCACATCCCGAGCATATAAATTTCATTTTTGTCAATTTGAATGAATGAGTATTTCACATGGTTCAAATTACCTAACATATTGTGATAAAATGAGTTTTTAAGGTGAGAAAAATGTTGGTTCAATGTTACCCCAAAATCAATATAAATTTGGACTACGTAAATGTTATATAGAGAGATAGAAAAAGTCTATGTCTAGAATTCACAGACATTTTGTAAGTTTTTTAAGTACCTAATTAGTATTTGTAATATCACAAAATCAAAATAAACTCATTTTTCGGTTTTAATTCTTGTCTTTTAATTTCAATCTATACTAATATTATAAAATAGGTAACGTTGGTAACATGTATGTATGTATGTATATTGGGGGTAATCTCCGAAACTTCTGGACCGATTTCAAAAATTTCACCATCATTACCACTTTCACCATTAGAAAGCTACATTCACCCTGAGTAACATAGGCTACTTTTGATCCCGATATTCCCACGGGATCGGGACTTACGCGGGTGAAACCGCGGGAATCTGCTAGTCTAAAATATATCTATCATCTCAAAAATCGATCACAAGATCACTTAAAAAACAATTACTTGTGGTCACTCTATACATTATTGTGTAACTACCGTGAATTGTATTTTATGTGGTCCAAAGTTACCCGGAATTATAATAGTTATTTGACAATAATTTATTCTATACTAGCTGTGCCCGCAACTTCGTCAGCGTTTTTCGAACATCTAGCCATCGCTGTGCAAAGGTCTACACTTAAACGAACGACCAGGAAAGTACTGAGCAGAAGAGAATGCCATGATTCCATGATGAGTTTGTTTAAGTGTGATTTTTGCACATCGGTATGTAACTTGTTGCATGCTTATTCACATTATTATAAGAAGAAGTGTCGAAAATCTATAAAAGTTGAAACCCGACTTTGAAAAAAAGGATAAAATAATAATAATAAGCTTGTACAAAGCAACCGACTTATTTGTTATATAATCTAAAGTCGGGCAGCTTTACTAAATGCAATATTTTTTTACGTGAGTGATGCCCCTCGTGTACCGTCAGGCCACTCTCGGGGCAAATGACCCGGTTTGTTGGGCTCACTACCACACTTTGTCAACTAAACCCCAAAGGCGTCCCTCGCTCCACAAGTGTCGAGGCCAGTCGGAATTCCTCATGGACTACATCCGTCAACCCCGACAACGGCGGCCTTTCCAAGCCTCATCTCTGCCCGAAAGACAATCCCTCTCCGTCCCCCTCCCTCGGCACGGTCACACTACCGTCTCGTGGCCCCCAAAACCGGTGATAAACCCCCCTGAGTCCACCGCCACCACCAGAGGCTAAGCGATTTTTTCAGTGGTTGTCATCCACGCGGCCCTTTTCTTGCGGAAAGGACCTCCGAGCCCGCTGACGCGGGTTTACGGGACATCTGGAGGGTAAAACGTAACGTCGTGCCCGGGACTCGGGACTCGAACGCGGTACCCTCGACTCGGAATCCACACTTTGCCGCAGCTGCCATCGTGCCTTGTAAACTACATGCAATCTGCATCTACCCAGTAAAACTGCCTGATTTCAGCTATATTTTTTTCCATTTTTCGTGCATTTTCGACTGCCACTAAAAATATCAAAATTGTAACCGTAACTTTAATCATTGAGGAGTTTTCTGATGAGAAGGTAGTTTCAGGTGGTCCATCAATTCGTATCGAGTTCTTTATAAGCTGATTCTATTGATGGAAGTCCAAAAATTAGTAATTTACTGCATTGTGGGATGCTATTCTGCTCATCATTCCAAAGGTTCTCATCAGATCTTCACCAACGATTTGTGGGACCAATTCGAGACTCTCACTTTCCAAATCTAAAAAGAATATTCATATGCTGGAGTCCGGCGTGAACATATCCCCATACAAACAATATGCGGGTCGAATTGAAAAGCTCCTCTTTTTTTAAAGTCGGTTAAAAACATTATATAGGTTATAAATTTCCGTATGTCCGAAGGATCCGAATATATGGAGAGACATAGGTATACGGTATTTTAGGAATTACCGGATATCCGGCTTTTTTAATTACGTGCCGGATATCCGGCTTTTTAATTACCTACCGGATATCCGGTTAATCATGTGTACACAACATACTTCTTCAATACAACATTCAAACTAATTAGGTAAAAGTAGAAATAACACTTTATCCGGATAACCGGACTAAAAAGCCGGATAAAAAATAGCCTATATGTTAATCGGGGTATAAAGCTATCTGCATACCAAATTTGGTTAAAATCGGTTAAGCCGTTTCTGAGATTAGCGGGCACAAAGGCACACACAAACAGACAAACAGATAAACAGACAAACAGACAAACAGACAAACAGACAACCAGAAAAACAGAAAAATAGGTTCTACTGCGTCAATAGATACCCATACAATTTATATATTTTTTATATCTTCCAAAAACAGACACCGCTGAGTTACGATTTTATTATATGTATAGATCATGGTCACGCGATGTTCCCAATCAATATTAATGTTGACTTTTCTATTTTAATTGAAGCATTTTGCTGTTGACTTTGTATTTAAAATGCTCTTTATGAGTTAATACAAATGGCTTTCCTTTAAATGCAAATAAATATTTAAGTGTGGCTCCCATACAACAAACGTTTTCTTTTCGTGTTATGATAATGGTACGGAACCCTTCGTGTGCTAGTCTGACTCGCACTTGGTCGGTTTTTAACCAGCTCACTGTCTTGCTAGAAAGATTTGCAGCAATTTATTTTATAAAATATAATTATTTAAAAAAAAATGAAAATATGGTCTAAAACAAGAATAAACAGGCTTCTTTTAGGCAAGCATAGTATGTTATCGACCTTATCGTCGTCGATTAGACCGATTGTGATGAAATTCTCTGTGTAGATGGCGAAAGACCTAGAATATCTAATACAGACTTGAACCTAAACTAATTTTTCGGTTATAATCGCATGGTGTTTATTACTTTTAGCATCCTGAAGGAGAGACCTGTAAAGGTCGTGAAACGTTGAGCATTAAAACAATGCTAAAAGTAATTAAATTAACACCACGCGATTATAACCGAAAAATAAGTTTAATTTCAATCCAACATCGGGAAAACAGAAGAAAAATCTATATCAGAGACTTTTTAAGTCCAATATTCCCTCTAGATGTCTAAATCGACTCTTACGTGGGTAAAACCGCGTAACACACCTAACCTACTTGTAATAAGAAAACATGACTGTTCAAAATCTAGGTCCTAGCCTGTCTAGACAGTTAGACAGACAGTCGCCTTGTAGTTAGGTTATAGTATAAAATCTAGTTTATTGCCTAGACGAGCCGAGAGCATGAGTTACGGCTGTTATTAACTGGGTTAGTTGGTACAAAGTTACAGCAAAGCACGTCTGGTGGTAAAAAAACTGGCCATGTACGAGGCGGACTCGCGCGAGGGTTCCGTATCTTTATCACATAAAAAAAAATACGTTTGTTGTATGGGAGCCACTCTTTAATATTTATTTATTTATTTATTTTATTTGTTGTTAAAGCGGTAACAAAAATACATAATCTGTGAAAATTTCAACTGTCTAGCTATTACGGTTGATGAGATAGGTATACGGCATGTTCACAGACAGACAGACGGACAGTGAAGTCTTACCCTATTTGTAGAAAAGTCGAGTAAATACTTTGGCTAGGTAATGCATTTGTCTCGCACTTGTCAGTGATTTCAAAGTCTGCGAAAATGTGACAGAGACTTAACTTAGCCAGAGTAATAATTCGACTTCACTATAAATACATGAGTAAGTACCTGCCGTTTTTGCCCTTTGGGCACGTAACCCTAAAAATACCTATATCTACCTACCTACTCTTATTCAAACAAGAAAAATATTCACCAGAAACAAAATGGAATAAACCAAAAACACAAATCTGTTGGAAAAAAAATAAGGTAAATATTTTTTGTCGGAGGTTTACCTTTTAGCGAGGTGGGAAAAGGCATATTTTGTAAATTATATGGCCTTCTTTTCTCACTCAGATGTTTTCCAGAAATACCTTAGGTGAGAAATATTGTGTCTTGCTGTTGTGAGTGACGTAAGGTGAAAGCATCGAGTAGGTATCCTCCATACAAACATAGTCGATTGTTTCCCTGTCCCTGGATAAAGACATTCGAGCTAATATGTTTATGCCATGAAACCTGGTATATCTGCCATTACCATGCCTGCAAATTTCGGCATATTTTTAATTTTCTAATTTGAATTGAAAGAAAATTTAGGAAAATCGTCACTCACAAGCATTCTCACAAATTTTGTAGCTAACGCAGAGATCGAATCTAAAACAAAAAAGTGGCTGTGACATACGAACGGACAGACAGACGGACGGACAGGCAGACAGACATGACGAATCTATAAGGGTTTCGTTTTTTGCCTTTTGGCAACGGAACCCTAAAAAGCATTACAGAAGGTTCCAGGTTCGATTCCCCGTGGGGATTCTAGCATTTATGCTTAAAAATAATATTTGTTTCTGATCTGGGTGCTACTCTGTCTGTGATAAGTAGAAAGAGAAAGAGATTGTATATTTTGCATTTACAAAAGAAAAATAAATGTAAGTATTATATCCGTTGTTTAGTCACCGTAACACAAGCTTAGAAGCTTACCATGGGGCTAGCTCGTACACAGAAAAAAAGAATTAAAAGAACGGTCGTGCGTCCGCAATTATAGTATTCTCAACCATGCGACGCGGGAGTACAAAGTCGAACAAAAATCAGTAGAAATAGCACTATTCAAAAATGTGAGCCGTCACGGGACTCCTGGCAGATGTGAAACATCGACTCGCTACGTATATAATAGTACATATTATATTCCATCATACGGGTAGGTATACTCGTATATACTTATAGCGTGGCGAGCCGTCGTCACCATGGCCTGTATCGCCACGCGGATTTTTAGGTTTACCCGCGCCTATAGATGTTTCACATCAAAATAGGGCTCGCAGGCTTCACCGCCGTAAACCTTAAATTCCACATAAGTCCCCGTAGCACCTGAACACAATCATGACAAACGAGCAACGACCGCAATCGTCGTCGGAAGTCGATGCATTCTGGCACCGAGCCAGGAGTCAAGGCTGGTAGGTACCTACAGCTGTAAACATCGATGTTGAGTAAGGAATGTTTACTGATTGTCTTGACGAGGCGACGGTTATTGAACCTGGGTTTTATGTAGGGCTACAGTATAGCAAAATCTGTCTTAGCCTGGCAATAAATCACAGTAAAGTTAGAGAGGTGTTGCAATAATCATTATCGCTTATCGATAGCAATAATACTCAGCACTGCGCCCGCCATAATACCCATTTTATTTTTTACACACGGTAGATGAGCGTCTGATCACTATCTCACCTGATGGTCAGTGATGATATGATTTAAGATGCAACACGCTCATCTAGAAGAAGGAAGACGGCAGTGGAACAAGATCCGACCCGTCTTTCTTAGTCTTCCTCCTGCCTTCGCTGCACCGGCCTATATGTTGGGACATGAACTATATAGTCCGCTTACTTCCTACTACTTAGGCTAGTAAAGAGGAAGTCTACTTACTCTTTTCTTCATACAAACTTTACAAATATATAGTCGACTGTTTGCTCCCTGAAAGACATTAGAGAAAATATGTTTATACCATAAAATCTATATCAGCCATGCATGACCATGCCCCTACGTTTTAATTTTTTTCATAGGTATTCCAATTAAAAAAGAACTATTCTTATTAGAAAATAATTTAAAAAAAACACAAGGGGTGTGGTCCTGGTCATGGCAGATATAGGTTTTACGGCATAAACATATTTGCTCTAAAGTCTTTATCCAGGAAGGAAACAGTCAACTACGTTTGTATGGAGAAAGAGTAGGTAAACTTTCCTCTTGAGTAGTTATAATTTAATTAGGTAGGAAAATTTGAGAACCCAACATACGAGTATTCAATTTTAGGTCACAAAAGCACTGACCTATCAAATATTCATAATAATTACGAATTCTGTTGAGTAGGGCATGTGGTTAGGGTAACTATGATTTTAGATTTTATTATGATTTTTAAGCGTTTGGTATTACAGCCCTAAACTTTTGCAAGACGTTGATCGTGCCCAAGAGATTTTTGAAAAGGTATATAGGTAATTCAAATCTTATTCTTACAAATATTGCAAATATTTATGCTTAAAAAATAATGTTTTGTTTCTGGTCTGGGTGTTTCTTGATCTTTAATATGTATTTAAAAAAGAAAAATATTTCTAAGTAGTAAAATATAATATTAGGTATACTTAGCAAATATTTTGTGCCTAGTCACCGTAACACAAGCTTAGCAGCTTACCACGGGAATGGATGGCGCTGAGTGATGCTAATAATTACAGAATTTATATACCTAATTATTAATTTAAATATTACTTCATGTTAAAACGCCAAAGAAAAAAGACTCTTTCTGACATACATAGATTGATTTCTTTCGCTCAATAAAAAAAACGATCCATGTACAATTTTAGTGTAGGTATAGGTATAAGTATATGTATAAAATATTTGTCTTCTGTTCATCCTTGTATATTTTCAAAGCACGTAATAGGGAGGAAAGTAACTTCTCTTTTGGCGGTCGCATTTTTATCACCGAAATGTGACCGAAACCATAAAAAAGTTTAATCGCTTTCTGCCACTTCTTAAAAAGTCCTTTATTCATCCTCGAATTTAATTTCTTATGGTCACCCTACCCGGAGAGACGATCATAAAGTTATTCTAAAACCGAATGAAAATTCAGACCCACTTTTACAATTTTATTAGACCTACCTACCTTTTCCGGAGCTTGAAAATGTTTCTTTCAGTTGTTTATTGATTTTTGGGTACCAAACGAACAAAATACCTACCTAGCATGGCTTAAAGATGCAGGCACTGTATACCTAAGTAGGTAAATCTAGATTATATAAAAAAGTTATCATGAGAAAATGATGATGATGAAAATGATGTAAAATGAATTATTAGGAGTATACATCTTATATCTTATCTATATAGGGGAAAGTCGGTTATATCGTACTGCCAATTAAATCGTACCACTTCTGAATTTCCTACTAAATGGGTATTTTTATCTAAACTGGTAATGCCAAAGTGTGCCCTCACACTAATCACCCGCAGTCCACCATTTGTAAAAACAATATGTTGACAAAGGTGCGCGTGATGTGGTAAAATATGTTTTAGTGCCAGTAAATGTAAATATTAAAAATCGTTCCTAAGCCAATAACTCGAAAAAAAGGTAAGCTATAAACACACCGTATGCATGATTCTAGTACAGTTCTATACTAGATTATTGATGTTTATCCTGTAGTGTCTAGTTTTTGAGGTTGTGTCGTGCTGTACTTTTTATTTTAAAATGACCTAGTTTGCTAAATCGTACCAGTCATTCTTTGGTGAATTGGTGAAATGGCTTGTAAGGCAAATTTAAGAAAAGACTCTTACAGCAATGTTAGACAACCGGAAAACACGTAAATAAATAGAAACAAATAGAATTTTCTGTTATTTTATTCAATGATAAGAAATTTCGGTCTGTGGTACGATTTAAATACTTAGTGGTACAATTTAACCGCCTAGTCGGCTAAATCGTTCCAAATGACAGTCCGCTGCAAAATGTCATTTATCTCCATGTTAAAGTAAATAAATGAAACTGATTTTCCTGTCATAGGTAGCCAAAATAACTCCCTTGCTAGTGGATATTCATTTATTAGTATTAGTCCTGTCGTGTATGAAATATTTAGGTTTAAGTAAAAAAGTGGTCCAATATAACCGACTTTCCCCTATATAAAAGCGAAAATCACTGACTCACTCATCACGAAATCTCAGAAACTACAAGTGCTAGGAGTCTAAAATTTTGCATGGAGGTTCTTTTTAGGACGTAAGCGCTCACTAAGAACGGATTTTTGGAAATTCACCCTCTGAGGGTGTAAAATAAGGGTTGAAGGGTTGAATGAAACCTTTTTGTTTTTACAGTTAGATCTATGAAAGTCGGGTATTAGGTTTATTGTTAGATATCGATAGAGGTGAATAAAATATTTTTCGGAAATTCACCCCCTAACAGGGTAAAATAGGGGTTACATTTTGTAAGAAACAGCAATGTTACGACGGACGACGCTAAACAAGTTTTTCTTACATATACTTGATTCCCCAGGCTTACCACAACATGACTTGCTTCTTAAAGTAGGAACACCAATATGAATAATGCTGCTGCGTAACCTTCGTCCTCATAATCTATCTTCTAATCTATATTCTAATATAAAATTTCCATGTCACAATGTTAGTTACCGTACTCCTCCGAAACGGCAAAACCGATTTTTACCAAATTTTATATGCGTATTCAGTAGGTCTGAGTATCGGCTACTATCTATAATTTATAAGGCAAAACAACGTTTGCCGGGTCAGCTAGTCTAATATATAAAATTTCCATGTCACAATGTTAGTTACCGTACTCCTCCGAAACGGCAAAACCGATTTTTACCAAATTTTATATGCGTATTCAGTAGGTCTTAGAATCGGGTACTATCTATAATTTATAAGGCAAAACAAAGCATCAGTGCTTCG
Source organism: Idaea biselata (assembly GCA_958496205.1). Classification (NCBI taxonomy): domain Eukaryota; kingdom Metazoa; phylum Arthropoda; class Insecta; order Lepidoptera; family Geometridae; genus Idaea; species Idaea biselata. The sequence continues at coordinate 7,916,757 of OY292404.1, forward strand.
CTGGTCGTCCGTTTAAGTGTGGTTTTTTGCACAGCGGTAGGTAGGTGTTCGAGCAACGCGGACGTAGTCGCGGGCACAGCTACTGTATTATTAAATGGCCTCAGCGGGATGCCGAAAAAGTAGAAAAGCGAACCCCGGGCGCTCGAGAGGGATGCATGCGGGAACATCGCTCGGATGATGTTGATATTGACTGTAGAATCTGATACAAAATAGATATTGAGGCCAATATTGAAATTCTTAGATGGCCTGTGGTCAAGATTTGTGTACACTATACTGTACACGTGGTGCATAGAACATTTTTTACGTGATACGGTTATGTTTGCAAAATATAAATGACTATGGACTATAAATTTACAAGATCCATAACAAATGTTTTACAAGGAGAAAAGCATAATTGAAAATCTTCCTGTGACATGTCACATGATGTTACTTATTTCTTCTTGTAAAACATTTCCAGTAGGTAACTAGATGCCTTGTGTAACCCATATATCTATCTAACAATATATGTAATAGCGTCCCCAATGACAGCCAACCTTTGGGCATCCAGGAGGGGTCCGTCAGACCACTTCCAGGAGTAACCGCCTGGTATCAGATCGTGGCCCTAAACGGTGTCGTTTGTTAGGTGCCTTACACAATAAAATATTTTAAAAAAAGTTTATTTACTAAAAATACTTTACAGAGTTTAGCTTTGGTCCCCGCACAAGGAAAATCCTGAAATCGCGGGAGACCTAAATACAATTTTAAAATATATATATAAAAAAAAAAAAAAAAAAAAAAAAAAAAAAAAAAAAAAAAAAAAAAAAAAAAAACCGCTGCTATGAAAAAATAAATAAATAAATATTTTAAATGCTTTTAAAATATAATAAGATTTTTTTTCCTCCCTTACAGGCGCAAGTAACCCGCATCCAGAAAGAGCGAGACGCCGCCCTGGCCGAAGCAGCTAGCTGTCGGGAGCGAGCGGAGGCCGCGGCTGCTGCGGCCAACCGAGCGGCCAGGGAACGGGACAGCGCGGCTACAGAACTCGATGTCTTGCGCGAGAGATGGGAGAAGGCACATCAACAGCATCAGAAGTTAACTGTGAGTTTATATACTTAGTTAAAAGCAAGTGGTTCGGTGTTACAAATTTTTCTGGCTCTTTTTTTTACTGAGTTTTGAGTCGACCAAGCAATGAAAAACAATTCTCCGCATAAATCGTAATTTGTTTGATTGAAAAGCTCGGGACTCTCTAATAAAAAATGATTTATACGTAGAACCACAGAATACATAAATAGTACAAGTTGTAGAACTAGAATTTGCTTATTCCAATTTGGTCGAATCTAGCCAAAGTAAAAAATCGCTAAGTAGGTTCCAATCATGCATGGGGATGATCGGGTCCTATTTAGCGATTATTTTGTCCCCCGATAAAAAAAATATCTGTATAATTTTAGAACTCTAGTTTTCTGCAAATCAAGTTTCAACGCAAATAATAGTTTATGCTTGAAGAGAAAGCAAATTTTAATTCAAAAATTTACTCAAACATAGGTACTTTCGTAGAAACTTTCAAGTTTGTAATAATGGTGTTCCTAGGATTCTTTTTCTTTTCGTATGGTGTAGCTTACCCGGTGTTAGAAGTTTAAGGTTGCCCTATCTTGACTTAACGACTGCTATCAGGGACAAAGAACGAGATTGTAAAATTAAAGTGTAAATCGGTAACAAATTTTAGGTATATCTTAGTTTTATATTTCCATTGGTTGATTTCAGATGGAGCGTGACGACGCGTTGACAGAACTCGAAATATTGAAAGAGAAACTCGACAAGGCTCTCTACTCCACACAGAAATCGATCGAAGAAAAGGAGACCGCGCACAAAGAATACGAAAAAATGCTTGAAAAGTATGATAGGTACATTTTGTATAAGTGTCGTCTTGTGTTGGTGACGATTTGTTAAGAAATGGTAGTTTTAAGATCATTTATTTAAAAATATGTTCTCTTTTCTAGGTCCCAGAATGAAATATACAGATTGCAGAACAAGATAGAAATTCTGGAAGCGGATAAAGATCGATTGGAACTAGAGCTGGAGAAAAACTTGCATTTGTCGACAAAATCGAGAGACGATACGAGAAAATTGCAAGATGAACTCGCAAGATTACAAGAACAGTTTGACAGAGCCTCATTACAGCTAGCCAGAACCAAAGAACAAGAAGACAAGGCTAAAGAAGACATGGATAGACTCAGTGTCGATATTGAGATGGTTCGAGAGAGATACGAAAAGAGCCAGATAGAGTTAAGAAGGCTTCAAGTCGAGAAAGAGAAATTAGTCGCAGATAACGAAAGACTACAGTTTGAATACGATAGAGCAATGACACAGTGCGGTAAAGCGCAGGCTTCCAACGAAAAGACTCAAGAAGAAATGGCCAGAGTACAAATCGAACTAGAAAAGATGTATGATAAACATGATAAAGTTTCGGCAGAGCTACGTAGAGTCCAGGGTGAACTAGACAAGGTCAAACAAGACGCAAGCGGGGCGAGAGAGGAAGCCGAACGTTACGCGGCTAGATATGGAAAGTATCATGATACGAAAGAGGAACACGAACGAACAAAAATGGAGGTCGAGAGACTTCGCACGCGGCTCGAGAAAACGACGCTCGAACTGGAGCGAGCACGCAAGAACGACGAGGAGGTTGCCCGCCTCCGCTCCGAACTCGAACGAGTGGAAGGTATCCGAGGTAAATACCAATTCGAACAGGATAAGTGGACCACCGAGGTGACCCGCATGCAAGCTGAGATCGACAAACACCGCGAGCGGTACGAGGCGACCACGCAGGAGTTGCAGCGCATGCAAGCGGAGAAGGAACAAGCTGAGACTAAATACCACGAACTTAACATCCAACTTGAGCTTTCTAGAAGTGAAATAACGAAACTAAGTGCGGCACTAGAAAAGCAGAGGGCGGACCTCGAGCGCGCTCATATTGAGTGCGAGAAGTTCAGGGATCGATGCGAGAAAATGAAGTTACGCTCCGAGCAGCTGGACAAAGATAATGAGAGACTCAAGGGAGAATTACAACAGATCGAGAGGATGAAGCTGCAGGCTGTAGCTGGCGACAAGGCTCGCACTGAGGACAGACTTGAGATCGAACGACTCAGAGACAAACTCGAGAAAGCGATACAAGCGCGAGACTCTACTGAAATGGAGGCCGGACGACTTGCAAAGGAACTGGAGAAATCGCAACTGCATCTGGCCAAGTATCAAGAATCGAACGAATCAACACGTGTCGAATACGAGCGAATGACGAACGAATTAGGTCGTATGCATGAGCGATTAGAACGCACTATACTCGAAAGCCGACAAATAGAACAGGAACGAGATGTCCTGCGAGCTGAGATACAGAATACCAGGCGAAATGTGGAACAACAGCAGAGAACTTTAGACCATCGAACGCAAGAAACGCTCGCAAAACTGCAACAGGAATTAGCGCAGTCGGTTCGCGATCGAGAAAAGATGGCCTCCATTTTGGAACAACGAGATAAACAAGCGGATGCGATAGAAAAGCAAATAGTTAAGCTGGAAGCGGACACTAAACAGTTAACAATAGAACGCGATCAATTAGTAGCACAATTAGAAAAGTCACAGGACATGTTAGTTAACTTCCAGAGAGAATTGAACTCATCCGAGACCGAACTACAGAAACAGAAAGACGAAGTGCGCAGATTGAAAGAAGAACAGAGGAAATTGGCACAAGATTCAGAGAGAGGCGCCAAGTCTGTCCTTGAGAACCGAGAACGAGAAATTGGCAAGCTACAGCAACAACTTCAAAACGTTGCAAAAGATAGAGACGTTATCCGCCAAAGGGCAGAAAAAGCAGAGAAAGAGGCCCAGAAAGTCGGCGAAATGGATAAATGGAGAGCGGCAGTCGAAGCGGAGAAAACGAAAGCGATCGCAGCTGAGAAAGCACTTTCAGAATGTCAACAGCGCTTGCAAAATTTGGAAAAACAGTTACACATGCAAAATCAGCAGCTGCAGCAGCTACAAGCGCGAGGCGGGTCGGATGCTCGAGAGATCCAAAAGCAGCTTGATGCAGCGCAAGCGGAGTCGCGATCGTTGGCCGTCGAGAGGGAACGGTGCCAATCGCAACTCGAGATGCTTGTGCAAGAATTGGAAAAGAGCCAGGTCAGTTGGAGGATCGCCCGGCACGACCGGCCGTTGGAATGGCATCGCCTAGTTTCATTGAGTTCCATTTTGTACATTGTTATAAAATATTTTTTTACGAACTTTAAAAGTTTAGCACAAATAAAGCTGATCGTTGTTGTTGATCGATCTCAGAAAACAAAATCCTGTAGAAAATCTCTATTCAACCTTTTAATCGATTCAAATACTATTATGAAATAATCGATTTCATTTTTACCTATGGAATAATCGTATTGGAACTCGATAAAACTAATCGATTTGGTGTCAAGTAGATGTTATTTATTTCGTAATTTTTGGTTATTCATTCATTGCCGGTCATTGTTGGTGTATTGCCGTCCAGTGTATAGCGTTTTTGATTAAACTGAGATTTAATTAGGAGCAGATAGAACCAATTCCATAATACGAAAAACATAACCTTCTTCTTCTACCTCCCCCTATTCAATTTTTTTAGGCGTTGACACAGTACATTTTCCTCTTTTTCCATTACTATTAATAACATTAGTTGTCGTCTCAAATTTACAATATACCTTTGCCACTAATCTATATAAAGTAGAATTTATAAATCTACATCAAAATACGATTCCTTATACAGTTGACTTCATAACCTCATAAATTTTAAACACATTCTAAATTCTTTCCTATCATGCATGTCATTGTGTTGCAATCTAATAGATGAGATACTTAATATAATTAAACTTATTTACACTATCTCAATTTAAATAACGATTCCTAATTTTATTACTTCTTTCTTCCTGGTTAACATTGTATCCTTTTAACCAAGACTAATTTAGTTTAAGCATGTTAGTCTCTTGAATCAAACTCGCGATCACTGGAAGGCGTAGTAGCATGTCACTCACGGCCCGCTAGGCGTCCTCCAACCCTCATCGATTATATTTCTTTTTATTTTTATCATCGTCGTCTTCGTGGTTCGGAATGTCAAACAATGTTGCACTCATATCGTTATGTGCTGTCACGATTATAATTCGATCAATCAAAATATGGTGTCGGTTTTGATGCATGTAAGCTCTTAAAATTGTATATGGATTAGTGTGGTATTTATTAGTATAGTCTATTTTATATTTTTAAAATTATTTCGATATGCTTCTATGAAATGTTTTCAGCAATTATAAAGCTAAATTGTTGCTTTATAAAATTGATCGAGTTAAAATTGAATATCGGCACCTACTTTTCATAAGCACCATGGCAGAACTGAAATGTTATGTGATTGTTTAGAAAAATGTTTGACTTCTACATCAATACTTTTTATACATAGGTACTTTTAAGTTCAATTTAAATGAATGTTAAAAGAAAATCAATAAGTAATTTCAGTTCAACTTGCAAATTCATTAGATCGATATTATTGTCAATTGAAACTTTAATTGTACCATTATCATCAAACATTATTTTTCTATATTTTTTCATTCAAAATATCAAATATTTATTCAGATTGAGCTTATTGATTTCGTGGAAGTACGCAGGCTTTGTATATTTTGTATATTAATCATTTGTTTTCTCTTTTCAGCATTATTCGCTAGTGTTCTGTCTACATTTGCAACGTGTCATTGTTATATTACTATTATTTTAAATAAAACACTTTACTTAATTGTTTTGCAATGTAATGTAATGCTTTTATGTAAATAAAAGCTGCGTTCGTGTTTATATCGCTTAAGAAGATATCACGTTCAAGAATGTTTTTAATGTTTTCATATAGCTTTCATTTCGTTCATCGGGGTTTTAACTATCTGTATTTGAGATCTGCAATCAATCGAGTTGACTTCTTTAATTAGATGAAACAACTCAATGAAGAGCTTCATGGCATTATAAATCAAAATATTCTTTATCAACAACAACCACATTTCAATACAAATAGTTTCTTCCCATTTTGAATTATTCCTTCTGTCCCCTTTTTGTTCTTACAATTTCCAATTATTCCGCAGCTCGATCTCCGAGAAGCGAACAAGAAACTCCAAGCCGCTGGTCAGAAGGCCGGAGCCGATACTGACCAAGCCAAACGGCAGATCCAAGAAGAATTTAAGAAACTAGAAGACGCAAGAAAACAATTTGATGAACAGAGACGATTAATAGAGAATAAGAGGAAAGACGTGGAAGAAAAAGAGAAATCGCTGACGGAATTAGATCGACAGTTGAAAAAGAGGAAAGAACAAATGGACCAAATGGAAGCATCTTTGAGGAAGGTAAGAGGAAACCCAGGACTTAATGAATAACAATATTTTGTTTTTCAATCAAGTAGGTATATTAATTTATTTAACGTGAAAGCCAACTAACTAAATATAAAAGTAAACGTTATGTATTTACAGGCTGGCGGCAGTACAGCCGCGGTATCAGAAATAAATCGCAAGCTGACGGATACACAGAAGGACGCCGATCAGTTGAAGCAGCAATTAGAACAGTCGAAGGAAGAAGCAAAACGACTGACAACAGAGACCGAGAGGCTGCTCCAACTTGTACAGATGTCACAGGAAGAACAGGCGCAGAAGGAGAAACAAATCATGGATTTACAACAGTAAATATTGTAACCTATACATACAGTTAGTTAAACATCATTTTTGGAGGTTCACGTTGCTCCGATAAGTAGCCCTATTTAGTTCTAATTGAGGACAATTGTTTTTAGATTTAAAGCCTTTAATTAAAGTGATCCTTCAAATTATGTATTTTCCTATTCCAGATCTTTGAGAAATCTCCAAGCCAAAATGAAAAGTCAGCAACAAGCACAAGCACAAAAAGAAGAGGTAAACAATTTTGTTGTTAGTAAAATAACAATATTATTTAACATAATTAAACAGATCGAAAGTGATAAATGTTATAAATTACTAACACTAACAATTTCTCTTCCACGCAGGCCGGACCCGCTGGCTTCCTCAAAAGCTTTTTCTAAGTTACTCCTTCGCACCAAGACTGTCATTAATTTATTTGCTTTACTTTCATTTCGAAAACTTTCCTTTTTTTCAACGACCGGTACGATTCCGTCATCGATTTCATTCCACGTCTAATCATCTTTAACATCGTCATTTGAACTAACTTTTATAAAACAAGTGTTCATAATTAACATACCCTCGGAGTTAACATACCCTCAGTTTGTAGCACACAATAAGATAAGTTAAGCGATAATTTTAAGTGTTTAAAAATGAAACGTGTTCAGCGGGATTATTTTATAAGTATTCATTAACATGTATAACTGATTATTCATGTATCTACCTATAGATAGAGAAAGTATATGTCCACTAGTCGATGTTACAAGCTTTCAGTCTTAACATTACTAATTTTTTGTTGAATGTTGAATGTTTTGAAGTAAATCTATTGTTTTTATTGGTTTATTTTTGTTTTTTTATCATTTCGAACCCCGTTCAGGAAATAAATCGTGCAAGAATATCAGAATTAGAAGCAATTGATGATCTAACAAAAATACTATCAGAAAAAGATGAGCTTAAAACACATCTTGAAGAATATAAAATGAAAGTAATAGATTTAGAAATAGAACTTAACGAATCGTCTCTGATACTGTCTGAACTGGTTAAAATAGCCGAACTTGGTGAAGTTAGTCATATTAAAAAAAGTAAAAGTTTCTTTGAACTCCAAAAGAGTGGAAAGGTAGCGAATAGACTAGACAAATGCAAATATAGCAAGAGTGACAACGAATTAGACAGTTTACCGAGAGATATTTACAACGTAAACAAATTAACACGAAAGATTTCACAATTAACAAAAGAGATGGCGGTGAAAAACTCTAAAATAATTGAACAGCAGAGATGTATATCAATTTTTGAAGAAGCTTTGAGAGAAAATAACAATATAGCTGAGTTTGAGCAACTTCTTGCTGTAGTGAGAAGTAAAGACGAGAGAATTGATGAACTTGAGAGTATTTTGAATAAAGACACTGGATTGTCAGTCGATTGTAAAGATAAAAGGATATTGGAGTTGGAGGAAGCTCTGAAGGAATCTTTTCTGATCGCTGCTGAGAGAGAAAAGGTGTTCTATCATGAGGAGCAACAAAGGATACAAACTTTAAATAAGGTTAGATTTTTATATAGCTTTGTAGATTATGCAAAAAATCTTGCAAATTGAGGATACTTTAAGTCTGCGTACATAACCGTTCTGATACAATATTGTGATAATATAAGAATAGACGATATACTTTTAAGTAAAACAGTTTTTACAACAATTAGTATGCCAAATTACATCTCAGTCTACCCGTAAGAGGCACTGTAAAGTCCTCAACACGTCAGACATTGAAAAAAGCTAACATTAATAAAAGCAACGTGATTAATAAAGTTAAATAAATATTAATCTAAGCGAAAACAAAGAAAATTCTAATCTTTCATTTGTTATTTTTAGATGAAAAAATTAGAGCAACGTATACATTCATTGCAAAACGCGTCAGCTCTGAAATGTGAAACATGTAGCTCGGTTCTGAAGAGGTACAAGCAAGTAGAGGCGAGACTGGCCTTCTGTGAACAGAGGAGGGATGAGGTGCTGCGTCAATTATCGCTTGTGATGTAAGTATTTTTACACCTAACTACGATTTTCAATGAAAACTCAACAGAAGAAATACCTGTTAATTTTACAGCCACCACCTTAGTGGTGGTTAGGTCAGATGATGCGCTATTTTTGACTCTTTCTAAGTTAACCAAGAATCGTAGAACTATTCATATGAGCGGAAGTGTTCTTACCCTTTAGTGCGAAAATGTTGTAATTCCAAAAAGTTGAATTAAGGACCTACCAAAAGTTGAATTTCCAAAAAGTTAAATTTTGAATGTGAAATTTCCCAGGATGTGGTTCATATGAACAGAACAGAATATGAATAGAATATAAACACTTAAAAAATAAGTATAAAGTTTTCGATGGATCTGCACTTTGAAGAAATATGCCGTAAATCGTCTATTAAACTAATTTCAGACCCGAAATATTGGAAGCAGCCATAAGTGAAAAAGATTCTCAAATAGCCGAATTGGAGATGAAAGGTGTGTTAGACGAGAACGAGACCACGATATGTGACTCTCTCAAGATAGAGAGAGACAAACTGCTCAATAGACTTAAGACAGAGGTAAGGCGATATAAAAAGTAGTGTCTCTTTATTAAAATAATTTCTTATGAATGTATCACAATTTTAAAATTAGGATAGGTACAGAATTCTATTTCGAAACTCACCAAGTGAGTTTGATGACTACAAACGAAATATATTTTAGAGCTCTGTCGCAGAGTTTGAAAGATTTGGATATTTTTTGAATGTCTACCACAGAGTGCGTGAGATACACGATAGGTACGGTTGGAAGCCAGGCCCTGGCAAATACCAAGACCACCCTGCTCCGCTGCACCCCCCTCGTCAATTTTTATAGCGGATGTCTTCAACACGGCCTCCTTCTTGCGGCTTTCTGCAAGTCCTTTGACCTGGGCCTGCTGGTGGCGCTACGGGTTGGAAGCTAGGCTGCTCCCCAAATCCCGCCCCGCTTGGCTCCACTACTTGACACTACAGCTACTTTTTTTTTCATTTATTTAAATATTTTTGTACACTTTTTACTAATATTAACTTATCGCCAAACTGACTTGCAGTTTACTTGCAAGTACTGAGCCCCCCACCACAAGGAGGTGGACGCACATCGTCGGGAAACTGTCCCGTTACCCTCTTGGCATGCCTTGGGTGATTTCCCTTTTAACATCTATCTTTGGGTCCATCATAATCTAGTAGGGTTAAAAAAACTATAAAATATGAATTATAAAGTGAATTTTATTCAATAAAATATAATATATCTTGCCAAAGGAAATCTCTACTTATCTTTACTCCTATACTAATACCTATTATAAATGCGAAAGCAACTCCACCCGTCTGTCTGTTACGCTTTCACGCCTACACCGCTGAACCGATTTTGATGAATTTTGGTATTGAGAGAGATAGAATGGAAAAGGACACGTTTGGTCCCCATATTCCCGCGGGACTTACCCTAATGAAACCAGAGAGCACGGCAAGGTTTTAATAAATATTAATTTTCAGAATGAGCGTATAGTGGAGTTAGAGCGAGACAGCTCTCCATTGGCGACGGAAGCTATCGTCGATCTCACTCTAGCAGACGATGTGATCGCCGTCTGCGAAGAGAATGCAATAATCTGGGTATCGTAACATGAACTATTAAGAATGTACGTGTGAACCATATTTGATCAATCATTAAGCCCCACCCCACCTCATTGACTAATAAAAAAAAATGGTGTCAAGTCTATAATTTTCTTAATTTTGTTGCTCAAGGTATTCTACTAGAAAAAGAAAGAAGAGTAGACTGTGCACTAATATAGTACCTACATATATAAGACCAATGTAGGTACCTAAACAGTCAGAACTGATGCTTTTTATTAAAGAAGAAAAGGCATTATTAAAAATAGTTGGTAGTGCATGGGGTCGAATCCCGTCACGGGAGAATTTTGATGACGCATTCTTCTTCTTGTTTTTTTTTTGGAAAATATTTGGCTTTATTGGAATATAAAGCGACTAAACGGTTCTACAGTCGCTACAGCAGTAGCAGCAGTAAACTACATTACCGCTGCTATGTTGCAAGCAACTATAATTCTACAATATTACCTTTTAGTCATTTAGAGTTCTATGAACAGTAATTGACGCCAAAATGTTTAGGGTTTAAAAAAAAACTATTTTATTTATTTTAATAAGCCAACTTCATTTTTACACACTGACATAAGTTTTTTTAATTTACACGTTTTCTATTCACTTTTACTTTTTAGAATAACATGATTTAATTAATTTATTAACATGATCATCAAAAGTTTTCACCGATTTCAATATTAAATACTCGATCCGTAGGTAGGTACGGTCGACCACAAAAATGCACACCCACCATAAGTTCCATAGTCACTTGTACGGGTCTTGCACTTACGTGCACTTACTATGTTTTTAACGTCCTAAACAAGGAAATATCATGTTTTCCTATTGCCTACCTACAAACGCCATTATTTCTTTAAGACAAGATGGAGGCCTGCAATTTAATTGGTGTGCCAAATATTTAACTACGATTAACTAAGTAAATAAAACTAAAATCAATTCAGAAATTCAATTTATTGCCATTTTGCTACTAAAAACCTTTTCTAAGCTTAACTTTGACATAAGCATCGCTCCTACAGTGAAGGAAAACATCGTGAGGAAACCGACATGTCCTAGGACTCACCACGGTCCGAAGGCATGGGATATTCGCCAATCCGGAGTAGGATCCCGTGGAGTCTTACTGCCTAACGTCTCTAAGAGGAGCCCCTTGCTTTACAGTGGGATAAATTAAACTAGCTAACAAAAAATCCTTAACTTTAGCTAAGCAATGCCTTGACACATTCACATATAAACGATGAAATTCACTTAAATATAGTATGAAGATACATCACGCCACGTATTCTATAACTAAACTAACAGAGTCCCGTTGTTTCACCCATCACAAAAAACACACTCCAAATTTCATGACTCTACGATCAGCTGTTTGGACTCTGCGTTGATATAAATGTCAGTCTCTACATTTAACTTTATGTACTACTAGCTGGGTCCCACTTTCACCCGCCTAAGTCCCGATCCCGTGGGATTAAAAAAAAACCTTTTTTATCGGGTGCCTTCATCAAATAAAGAACATACTCTCCAAATTTCAGCCCTCTACTATCAGCGCCTTAGGATGTGCGTGCGTTGATAGATCAATCAGTTAGTCACTCAGGACCAAAGACAATAAAACCAATTGGCTGCTAATACCGCGATTTATTCAATAATCAAGCGTTGTGATTAGTCGATGCGTGAAATAGTGATGCAGTAGCTTCAGTTACTACACCAAAGGGACGTACTATTATCGTGCGGGGGGGTATACTAATGAGCAGTCAATTGTATACTATTTTCGTATGCTTACTTATGAGCAGTCAATTGGTTCTATTGTCTTTGCTCAAGACAAAGAATTTTACAGATAGGTATAATAAATACTTACAAGAAGATAGAAGATAATATTAACTTGCTTATTGTTTTATACAGGAGAAGGACATCCCAGCAACGGTTCTCTGACATCAAAAAGCTAAGTCGTAAAGTACAACAAATTGTTTCGTGGCATTAGCGTCATCTCGCACTTGTCACCGTCATTCGCTACCTTCCCATTCGCTTTTTCACAGCATTTTACAGCAAAAATACAGTTAAAACGTTCTGGTCTGGCTAAATCAGCTTGCATGCTGGTTTCTTTAATCTTTTAAGACAACCAATCCGCGAGGAGAATTCCTATTTATAAGTAAAGATGATTAAATACAGAGCTAGCCGATTCGTCAACTTCTAAATAATATAGAAATATGCATTTGTAAAGAATTAAGCAAAGGAGTTCGTTATATTATCGATTGTACATTTTTTACTCGCTGCGCACCGATCGTTGGTCTTAATAAGGTTAGAGCGGTGAGCATGTTGCAGTAGCGCTGCGCGCGCGCGCACTTACGGCTCATGAGTAAAAAAGAGAGCGCAATTATCTCTGCACCGCTCCCACGTTTTACGAGCCGGTGTGTGCAGCGAGCGAAAAACTGTACTATGGTTTTTTTTAAATGGAACCAATCAATTGTCACTAGATATTTGTTAAAGTACCTTATTTAGAGCAATAATAAATAATCAATTTTATTGTAAAACTCAATGTCTATTTTTATCTCGTAACTAGTCAAATATACTAAAGTTTTTACTGCTTTTAAAAATTATTTATAATGAAACAATATTTATAAAATTAACCACGTTATATTATATTATTATTATATTAATGGCACCAAAATATCCTTTACAGATATGTTTTCTCCCTTAAATTGTTACTTTTTTCAATTATTGTTATGTACATAATAGTTATGACAACCAAATGTACTATTTTATAACCGTTATGTACCAATTTTCGACTGATGAGGGTATTTTGGTACAAATTTGAGACGCAGTATGATATCAGTAGCTTAAATAATTGTTCCATTAGGATTTTCACTGTAGATAAACTTATACCTAAATGGCCTACTTTCTCTTTAAGACCTAAGTTAGGCTATTCAGATCTTAGGCTGCTATTAGTATCTAACATCATTGTTTAGAGACCTTAGTCTTAAACTAGGGCTTTATTATTTTTTAACAGTCACTTACTAGTCACATGTCGTTTGCAATTGTTCGCCATTTAATTTTAATAACAAATTAAAACATATCATGCACAAAATGTAAACACGAAATGCTGTCAGTCATATCAATAAAAAAGTTAAATTAGCTTCTTTAAATAGAAAGGTTGTCTATTTTGTGAGTTAATGAACGCTTGTATAATGTCGTGAAGCACTGCCTTACATTTTAAGTAAATTATTTTCCGTTAGCGACATACAAACACGTCAGCTCGGTCGACCGACTCACGTTCGAATGACGAATTCCTTGAAAAGACACCGCGAATCTAAACCAAGGCAGCTGAAATTGAAACTACCCACACATTTTTTAAATTGTGAGCTTTTTTTATTAAATAAGCATAATTAATAAACAACAGTATTTATTGTTGTGTGATAATAAAAATAATGCTGTTGTCTACAAGTAATTAATTTTCCATATTGTTACAACAGATAGATAAGTAAATTAAGACATAAAGCTTGTTGCTGTTTTATATTGTTACAAGCAGATTCCCGGGGTTTTACCTGCGTAAGTCCCGATCCCGTGGGAATATCGGGATCAAAAGTGGCCTATGTTACTCCTCGATAATGTAGCTTTCTATTGGTGAATTTTTGAAATCGGTTCAGTAGTTTCAGAGGTTACCCTGAAAATACATACATAATTGTTACCAACGTTACCTCTTTCTTTATAATATTAGTATAGATTACTACGATAAACATTCGAGTTCCCCAAACGCATCGAAATGTTCATTTTTCCGATACATTTATACTTAAACTGTCTACTAACTAGACTTATTTGATTCGGAAAGTTATTTTTGGTATTAAGATTACCATTTTTATACCTTCTTCTCTAATGATAAGTGACGTTATTTTATTCACAAATATATTATAGTTATTGGCAAGGCTTAACACGAATGCTGGTTTGTATGTAGTATGTAATTATAATGGTCTTAGGCAGAATGTCTATAGCTGCAATATGTCGTCAATATATACAAATTGAAAAAAAAAGTAACCGTTATAAATTTTTTAAACTTCGAATCCTTCCAGTTTGAATGTTTTTTAAATTCTATTCTTTCTATTCTTTCGAAACAGAATGCAGAACATTCTGTTTCACGGAATATTGCAGTGGTTTTGTATCAAGTTAATGTGTAGTTTAAAATTGTATGAGTCACAATAATTAAATGGTATTAAAAATAATTAGTTACTTGTTATCTAAATGGTATATAATATAAATGATAAACAGTGGTATTGTTTCTGAAGTTGTAACTGAAGTTAATGCTGAAATGAAAGTACATGTTCTCTGAAATATAATATCTTCATATATGGAACGGTATGGATCGTTTTCTTTTATACCCCTTTTTTGAACGAAAATCTTTAACAAAATTAAATGCTGTTGGTGGAATTTGTACCCTATTATGTATAACCTAGGGCCTAGGTCATACATTACACTTTATGTAATACCTAGATTACCTAGATGGTGGGTATTTTAACAACGACGGCGACGTTCGAATTTTTATATACATTATTTTTAAAGATGTGTGAGTAATTTCCCTAAAAGTTTGACTGGAAATATTTTGGATTTACCTCTTTGCGATTTTAAATGTTTCTGCTATACCTATAAAATTCAATGTCCTAACTGACTGTACATCAACGTCCAGCCTAAACCGCTGGTACTAAGACATGGAATTTGGGAAGTGTGTTCTTTTTGGTATGTATACTTAGATCCACAAAGGGGATCGGACTTATTCTATTGAAACCGCGGGACACTGCCAGTTACCGTGAAGTTGCCTAAAAAGTCGCATTATTTTACAAATAAGCGGACAGACATACAGACCGACAAGACGATGAAACTATACCTACCTAAGGGCATAGAACTGGACTGGTCTCTATTAGAGACTAGAAGGAGAAAGGTCGGCTGATAGTGATCCATTTCAAACTCGTCTCTGACGGACGAGCTTCATCAGTTTCAAAGTCAAACTGTTCGGGAAATTACTCACACACACACACACCTTTAAAAAAGATGGATCAAAATTCGAAGGTGTCGTTGTAAAAATACCCACAATCTAGGTAATCGTCTTAGATTTCTTGTTGACCACGAAACCCTAAGGCCAGCCGCACTTTGGATAAGTACCTACCTAAATTTTCGTCCGAAAACATTCGTGCGCTAACGTACGACGACGTACGAACAGTCACATCCTTCCAAGTACTATGGAAGCGCGCAGGCTGCATACTAATTTATCAGTATACGTAGGTAGGGACAACTTATTAGTAAGCATTATGCGCTCTTTCATAGTATTAGGAAGAATGTGACTGTTCGTACGTCTCCGTACGTTATTGCACGAATGAAATTCGGATGAAAATTTTAGATAAAGTACGCCCTAGGTAAGTAAGGCCAAACAAGGTAACCTACCTACGATATGCAAAGTTTCGCTAAAGCTTTTGAAGTGCTGTAGGTAAGTTATTTCATACACTAGCAGATTCCTGCGGTTTCACCTGCGTAAGTCCCGATCCCGTGGGAATATCCTAATCAAAAGTAGCCTATGTTACTCAGGGTGAATGTAGCTTTCTAATGGTGAAAGAATTTTTGAAATCGGTCCAGTAGTTTCGGAGATTACCCCCAATATACATACATACATGTTACCAACGTTACCTCTTTATAATATTATAGATAGATAGATAGATTACTAGCTGGCCCGGCAAACGTTGTTTTGCCTTATAAATATTATAGATAGTAGCCGATTCTCAGAACTACTGAATACGTATACAAAATTTCATAAAAATCGGTCAAGCCGTTTCGGAGGAGTACGGTAACTAACACTGTGACATGGAAATTTTATAAATTAGAAGATAATATACTCGTATATTAGTATAGACTAAACCAAAAATTACCGAACCGAGTTATCAAGTAAAATCCAACAATGCTGTAACTTTTGAGTCGTTTTAATAAACGGTCTAATTCAAATCCTCCTCCTTTTTTTAAAAATCGGTTAATAAAATACAAAACCAAAGGAAACAGCTGATAAAATAAGAAACTTGGTTCCAATAACAAAAAAGGTAGACCTACATTATTCAGCAGGTTTCAGAAATACACTGCCATCTATGTTTAAATAGCAGAACGTTTTAGAACTGCTATTCAGCACTAGATGGCGTTAGTAGTCCCAAAACTACAACTTTTGACAAGGCAGGCGGCTTCTTAGCCTCGCTCGCTTGCAACAGCTAGAGTTGTTTTTAACCCCCGACTTACATACAATTTTAACACAACAATCTCAGAAGTGAATACAGATTCAAATAACACACAAACTTAGCCAAGGATAACACAAGGAGTTAAATTGTTAACTGAGTTCAGTGCATACTTGCGTTAAACTTAAGCCTTATTAATAAACGTGGAATAAGGTGGTAGTAATTTTACCACTTTTTGTTTCTGTCAGTCAACTTTGAAAGTTCTTGTCACGGAAAAAGACAAAACATGTTCTCACTACTCCGACCTTACTCCGTGTTTATTAATAAGGCTAAAATAGATTCAAGTGAAGTAAGTTTGTTGATTAGGTAAATAAATAGTAATTAGTAACTACCTAATCAATAATTAAATAAAATCGTTAGTAGGTAGGTACCTATGTTATTAGGTCATTACTAAAATTTTTAACATAACTTGGCAGGAGGCTTTAGCCCATCGGTCTAAGACGTAGCGCCAAGAGGACTCGTCCGTGTTTCATAAAGTTTCTAAAAACTAGATAGATAGATAGATTGTATAACTTTACTTTTTTAAAACATAAGACAAGAAAACAAGACACAAGTACATAGAGTAAAGCTTAAAATGTAAGTTGCACAAATAGGCGGCCGGTAAGTTTCTTCCAGGCAACCTTACCGGCCGGCCTTAACTACCGGGTCATCTCATATTATTTGTATCAAAATGTTCCTGTGCACGCAAACTTTAATTGCAAAGACTTATAGACCTATTTGAAAAGCAACATGATTAAAACCAGAAAAAATTGTTTAATTTTGAATCAAGGTACGTATTCTATAACAAAATCGTTCCAACATCGCCTCGTCATCGCTAATTTTTTCTCGAAACGGGACGACATATTTTTTTGAAATTTTGCAGTTCCGCTAAAGCTTTTAATTAAAGTGTTTTAATGACTTGCAAAATTACCAAAAAATGCTGAACAGTTTTCGAGTAAAATCTATCGCTGCTGAGGCAATGTTATGGATTTCACGACCTCTGTGGCGCGACGGGCGAATGGCCGACTGCAATGCAGAAGGTTGCCGTTTCGATTCCCGCCGGGTGCAGGTATAAATTTATGCTCAAAAATATTTCTTTTTTTAATATGTTTTTTTTTTATAGATAGGTAGGTATAGTGGCCGGCAGATAAGTTGAAAATTTTTGTCGTGGAAGGGGAAAGTTCGTGCGCTTTCTATGAAAAATCGACTTCTGGGCATCCGCCATTTTGTTTCAACTAATCTGCCGCCTACTGTAAAGATTTATTTGTTTTAGGTATATAGAATACTTGCCCTGAACGTTTCTTCGTATCGGCAAGCCTACAGAATCGGTCTGGAGTCGTAATCTAAAAGCATTGTTAACATAATTGTTTAATGACACGTCTTTCTGTGTGTCGGTCAGACGATCCTCGCCCGGGGCGCGGGAGAGACGCACTCGCGTGAGGGTGTGCGGGTTCGATACTAAACCTCCTCCAATTTAATACTTTCAATTCAATTCAATCGATCCCGTGGGAATACGTTTGTACATTTGACCCTAAGTAACATAGTCGACTTTTGATCCCGCAGAAGTAGACTATGTTACTCCTCGATAATGTAGCTTTCTTTTGGTGAAAAAAGTTTTGACAAAGTTTCTTTAAAATTAAAGACATTTTTCGGTTTGAATCGCGTGGTTTTTATTACTTTTAGCATTGTTACGACGCTCAACGTTTCGAGACCTTTCCAGGTCTCTTCTTCAGTCTATCCTGAAGATGAGTAAAAATAATAAAAACCACGCGATTCAAACCGAAAAATGTCTTTAATTTCAATACAACATCGCGAAAACAGAAGAAGAATCTAAAGTTTCTTTATCTATTCAAAAGCTACCCTGATTTTCGCTTTTATTTATTATTTCCTTTTTGTATAAACTGTATAATATTTTATAATACCTACTGTCCGTTGTCTAGTCACCGTAACACAAGCTTAATAGCTTATCGTCGGACTAGATCGCGCTGTGTTTATTTATTTAGGGTCAAATGCAGTGTCGTTACCGCGACTGCGCGATTCTTCGATCTGGATCGGATTAACATGAAATTAAAGTTTTTATCCACATTGTTTGTAATTTGTGGACCGTTCGCTGTTCGTATGTAGATTGTAGTAAATTGCATAATGACTGGGGAGGGGCCGATAGCGTTTACATACCTTTAGGGAAAATGGTTTTAATTAAACTCATTTTTCGGTTTTAATCGCGTTGCTTATAACTACATAGTACGTATTATAATACAAAGTCGCTTTCCACTGTCTGTCTGTCTGTCACCCTATGTGTAATTAGAGATTTTTAAAACTATAGTTTTTTAATTGAAGACTACGATTTGGACACATCTTCCTGAAGAAAAAATGTCAAATACAAAGAACCAAAACGTAGTAACGAACCTACGTTGTATATAATGTATGTAGGTACATATATACAACGGAATTTGATACGTATTTTTTAATAGGGTGATTCAAGAGCAAGTTTTATAATGTAAGTATAATAAACACCGTGCGAAGCCGAGACGGGCCGCTAGTAAAATTATAAAATTACTAGCTGACCCGGCAAACGTTGTTTTGCCTTATAAATAATAGATAGTAGCCGATTCTCAGACCTAGTGAATACGTATACAAAATTTCATAAAAATCGGTCAAGCCGTTTCGGAGGAGTATGGTAACTAACACTGTGACATGGAAATTTTATATATTAGATTTCTTCGCGACCAAGACTATTGTAACATAGTCAAAACGTCGAGGTAGGTAAGACAAATTCAAAATACAATAAAAAGCCCGTAAAATGTAAATATTTAATTGAAAAAAATTCAAAACAAAAAAAAGGGCAAAATAAGCTCTCCTACATAATATCTACAGTGCAACCGACTCATCTTTTATTTAAAAGCTGAATTCGGGCAGCCAAATTACTTAGTTAGGTAGATTTTCCCTGGTCTTAATCGCGTATTAATATTTATTTTCTAACCTCGAAGTTTCAACCATGTTACAATGGTCTTGGTCTAGGAGGTGACACTAGGTCCCAGGTATCTACGATAACAAAAGTTTACATAGGTACCTATGTACATATTGGATCTGCCTAGTAAAACGGGAATCGAACCCGCAAACTTCTGCATTGCAGTTGGGCATTCGCACGACGCGCCACAGAGGTCGTCAAAACCTCAATATAAACTACTAGAGGGTATGCAAGTAAGATCGCGAGGCGCAATCATCACGGCGTAGTGGACGAAACACCTGCATCCGTTGGTTCCGGCCTCGCTTCCGCTGTTGGGACACCTGGTGCAGTATTGGTTATAGATATGTTTTTATATAGCTAGCTGTGTGACTAGACTTTCGATTACCTACCTATACATTAATATTAATTTTTACATTAATACTAGCTGACCCGGCAAACGTTGTTTTGCCTTATAAATTATAGATAATTAAATTTTTCCTCAATTTTCTTTGCTATAAACCTCGCGGAGCCCGAGACCGTTCCAACGAATGCAACACCGTGGAAATCGGTTCGTGCGTTCTGGAGTTATAGCGTCAGGAAGGAAAACCAGACTTATTTTTATATAGTAGATTAATTTTTAATATTTCTAAAAAAATTTTTTATTATTCTAATATTTATTTTTACCATTGACTTTAGAATTTAGGACATTTGTTTTGGATAAGTTTGAATTTGAATTTTAAATTTTATTATTTTTAATATTATTTCTGAATGCATTTTGTGTCACTGATGGGTTGTAATTGCCTGAAATAAATGAATTTATTTATTTATACATGATTTTAGTGGTAGGTAGTTTAAAGGGCCTACCTACCTACACTAAAAGTCGGGCAGTTTTACTGGGTGGGTCCAGATTGTAGTTTGGCTGCTCGACTTCAGCTTACATAACAGATAAGTCGGTGGCTCTATTATGTAGACGAGGTAATTAATGCTTTTTTGAAGTCGGTTTATTTTATTCTAATTATTTTTTATTTCATTTTTTATAGTGTAGGTACTTTCTTAACTTTGATCATTGGGTGATAAATACTTGCACCCGGCGGGAATCAAACCCGCAACCTTCGCACTATACTTTGGTAGTTATGCTCCAACTGCCATCATTTTCTACCTACCATGATGGGTACATACATGTAAGGTAAGTACTATGTATGTATGTACATATATGTATATTTAACATACATACTTATATGTACATTGATATAAACTGGACCGCGGAGAGTGGACAGAAGTGTAACCGACGTGTTTTGATACTTGCTCTGTTTTTGTTGAAACTAAAAAGCTTAAAAAACTACAAGATTTTAAAGTATACAGTGGCCGGAAAAGAAGTTTTAAAAAAGTGATGATGTACAGAAGTCGATTTTTCATAGAAGTCGCATGTAAAATGTACTATGCGAACTTTCCCACTTTACGTCAAAATTTTCCAACTTGTTTGCCGGCCACTGTACCTACAGTAGACTCGAATTTCGCCTTCTTAATACTGCACCTACCTAAGTATATGTCATACGTGTCATCCGAAAGGTTTCAGTGAGCTCCGGCACTTGCGGCAAGACAAGTACCGAGGGGTTTAGTGGATATACCTCTGGCCACCTACCATCCTAGACCTGATAGGTCCCTCGCACAACCGGCCAGCTCTCCCCCCGGGAGCGGCCTGACGGTCCTGAGGCAAATCCCCTCGTTATAAAAAGTCAAGATCTGGATTGGTGGCCAGCCTATTGGCAAATATTAGTAAAGCTTACAAAAAATTACTTGCTTCTGTATTTAGTCGCAGTTATTGGCACTTATAATATTAGACACTTCTCTAATGGGTAGGTAAATTAGAGAATTTAAGCAGAATTCTGGATAGGAGTTCTGGGGAATCTACCCTGGACTGAGTTTGGATATGCAATGTAATTCAATACTTGGTAGCATGTACTTTTCTATACCTATAGATACTAATATTATAAAGAGGTAAAGTTGGTAACATGTATGTTTATATTTTGGGGGTAATCTCCGAAACCACTGAACCGATTCCAAAAAAGCTTTCACCATTAGAAAGCTACATTCACCCTGAGTAACACAGACTACTTTTGATCCCGATATTCCCACGGGATCAGGACTTTCGCGGATGAAACCGTTATCAATAAAGTCCAAGTAGCAAGACACGGTGTCCCGTATAACGGTCCCCGACACGCACGCCTGGGCATGCGTACCTACCTACACAACTAGGTGTGTAGCTACCTACATCAGTGATATGCAAAGTAGTGCATAGATATCGGGTATTGCCCTCGCATAAAGGTTGACTTCCCATTATGTATACCTATTATCTAAATTGCGAAACTATTTGATAGATTACTTACTTTTATAAATATGCTAACAGTAACTGCGTTCAGTGGTTTCACCAGCATAAGCCCCGATCCCGTGGGAATATTGGAATAAAAAGTAGCCGACGTGTCAATTCAGATCTACAGCTATCTCAGATTAAGTTTCATTACAATCGGTTCAGTAGTTTTTGCGAGAAGGAGTATACCATACGTACTTGCACGATAAAGTATTAGTTTAAGAGGACAGTCTACCTACCTACTCTTTCTCCAAACAAACGTAGTCGTAACATATTTATTTGCTTTAATGTAAATGTAGTACCTAATAGGGCATGCAATATCGGAAGGTTTTCAATCTCGGGGCGATATCGATATTAAGAGCTCAATCCCGGGATCCCGGGATTGATACTGAGATTTTAGATATCGTTAAAAAAAACGAATTTAATACAAAAAAAATGTGTTAAATCTAAAATATTTAATATATTTAAAACTCTAGTGGTTTCATTACGTAAATAAGTTACCCCGAGGGCCGTCCCGTCCACCCCATCATTTTGGAAATATGGCGGACAAATAGCCTAAACCCGAAAGTGTCTAAACTTTCGCGCCAAATTCTAGGCGCACCACTAAAATGTTTTTAGCAGAAAAAATTGCATGCGAGCTTGTATAAAAAAATATTGTCTTAAAAATTGCAATGAATCACGTTACTTTTATTGTTTTAAACATTTTACCAATTCCCTACGCTTCTAAATCTTTACAGATCTCTTCCTCAGGGGTAGACTAATTTGGGTTTAATTTTAATAGTTCTATTCAATCATTCCATGAGGAAAAATATAGCTAAAAACCTTAATTTATACCCAAATAGTAAATTGCTCAAATCTCGATATCGGATCACTCAATCCCGGGATTATAATATCGAACTTTTGCGTCCGAGATCCCGGGATTACGATATCCCGGGATCCCGGGATTCATG
The DNA here is from genome assembly GCA_958496205.1 of Idaea biselata. Taxonomy (NCBI): domain Eukaryota; kingdom Metazoa; phylum Arthropoda; class Insecta; order Lepidoptera; family Geometridae; genus Idaea; species Idaea biselata. The sequence goes on from OY292404.1 coordinate 7,939,534, forward strand.
CCCTAGTACCTAATACATTAAAGCAAATATGTTTATGCCATTAAATTATTATCTGCCATGACTATGCCCCTACGTATTGTTTTTTTTTTTCAATTTCTAATTAGAATATAAATAAAATTCAGAAGAATTAGAAACGAAAAAAATCAAAACGTAGGGGAATGGTCGGTCATGGCCGATATAGGACTTATGGCATAAACATATATTTTTTAATATCTTTATCCAGGGAGGAAACAGTTGCCTACGTTTGTAAAGTTAGTATGGAGAAAAGAGTAGGTAAACTGTTCCCTGTGTCATCGTGTATGTAGTTTGAGTTTTAGCCAAATTGCATGAGTCGACTTTTATTCCAGCCTGGCGAAAACCAGCCTTGTAGTAAATAAAACATGTCTTCTAAACTGTTTCTCATTACGAATCTATCAAAAATATATAAAAGGATATAAATAAAAATAATAAAATATATATAATATAAATCCAGGCTTTTTGTTTCCCGTTCTTCGGATGGGCTCTTGATGTAAAAAAAACGCCCGCTTCTAGACAGCCGACACGGTCGGACTGAATATCGTGGTAAGTAGCTGTTAACGTTTTGTTTTCTTGCGATTTTTATAGTTAGAACTGCTGAGGAAAGCTTGAATTCGTTTTTAACTCTAGGGTAAGCTCCAAATTACACCTACACAGAGACCACACCTACCACACACATGTACGATTTTCTTTATATGTGTGCTGTAGGTGTGGTCTGTTTTACGTACCTAAAGTGTCAATGTAAGTGTCATTGTGTATTTTGAGCTTAAGATTTCGACAATTTTCGTAAATAAATAAATTCTGTGAACAACACACAGCGCCATCTAGCCCCGTGGTAAGCGACTAAGCTTGTGTTACGGTGACTAGACAACGGATATAATACTTATATTTATTTTTCTTTTGTAAATACATACATATTATACATAGAGGGACACCCAGACCAGACACAAATATTTATTTTTAAGCATAAATACTTGCACCCGGCGAACCCGCAACCTTCTGCATTGCAGCCGTGGTTTCGCACGACGCGCCACTGAGGTCGTAAGATAGATTAACGCGTTTTTTTACCAAAAACACAAATAAAAGCATATTATACAAAGAAAAAGTTTAAAGCAAAGTGGGCATTATAAAGGGGACAATGCGCATCTCTGTCTACTCGCGCACAAGGAGGGGTAAAAGCTAAAATTTTAATATCACATATTATAGTCCTATTCCTACCTATACTTACCTAGGTATATGTTTGTAATTGCAACATATGCCGAGGCAGATGTTCGTTGGCACGAGACTTAAGAACGCGGCGACTGTTACCATTTCCATACAAACTTAATACCAAAAAAAAAATATGACTTTAGTTTTCTACCTTAATATTGATATTATTCGGATTAAGATTTTACTTTTTTAGGTTCCCCACCACAAGGTTTTCCAAAATATTCATTCGAAATGAAATAAAACGGAGAAACATTTTTTTTTCATTTTTTACAGCGTAAATAACTTGATATTGGGAATAATATAAAAAAATGAGATGTAAACTAGTAATTTACACTAATCTTAATCCGAATAATATCGATATTAAGGTAGAAAACTAAATTTTTCATAATTTATTTTGGTATTAAGTTTGTATGGAAATGGTAACAGTCGCCACGTTCTTAACTCATCATGCGTATATTAGCTCGTGGTTAGCCGCACCCGCTGATCTCGAATGGTCAGGCAGGTTAAGCAACGCTTGGCGCGGTCACTACTGGGATGGGTGACCGATAATTTGTAATTTGTATGGAGAAAAATCACTTTCTCGAGCTTCTTCGAGCTTCAGAAGGCAAGTTACGCAGATGGTCCCGGTTGACGTCGTTAGGTCAAGTTAAAAAAAAAAAAAAAAAAAAAAACACTAGGCTTGTACTATGGGTACTAGACAACGGATATAAGTATACTACATATAAGTAACATACATATAAGTTAAAGGCCTTAGGGCGACCTGGAAACTCTAACACTAGGTGAGCCACACCTATTCAAAGAATACATTAAGAGAAGAATACATTACAAAGAAGTACATTTAGATAAATAGATAGATAGAAAACGCTTTATTGTACCAAAATATAAAATACCTATACAAGTATTATAAAGAAAAACTTCAAACCAGTGTGGCACAAAGGGGCGGCCTGACCGCTTAAGAGCGATCTCTTTCAGGCAACCAATAGTAATAACCAATAACTAAGTAAGTAAGTATCTACAAAATCAGATTTGTTAGGTCCTAGCTCCGAACGATTTTTAATGTATTCTTTAAAAAAACGTTACAGCAGCTACGTGTTTATTCGTTTGCAACGTTATATTTCAAAGTGGGCAAAAGTACATTCGCGCCATAACTACGTAGGCGCGCACAGTGAACGGGACGACCGGCTTAACGACGCGAGACCACTACGAGATATAAGCTATCTGTTATTTATAGCATCCGGATGTTTTTTATTTGCTATGGAAACTGCGTCCGAAATTGTTACTTTTGTAATACCTTTGTAACCTACAAAAATTAAAAAGAAAATACGACGAAATAGGTAAATAAAACGAAATAGGTACCTATGTACCTACAGGTACATAGGTACCTATTTCGTTATTTTATCCTAATAAACTGTCGCAACGGTTACACTCATGTAAATCCAAATGCCGTGGAGTGGTAATTCTTCTTAATCAGTTTATTTGATTACTTTACCAATATTGTAAGTTCGACGTCTTGGAAATTGCAACATTCTTGAATTTATTCTTTGAATGAATTAGTTTTAGATTTATTTTAGTTTTTCAATCTAATTTCATAAATATACTAGCTGACCCGGCGAACTTTGTTCCGCCTTAAAGGCAAAAGTATCCTTATCCTATGTCTATATCCTGGTTCTAAGCTGGTTTCACAAATTTTCAGCCAAATCGGTTCAGCTGTTCTTGACCTTATATTATAAATAGTGTTACTAGAATAAGAAATAGAGGAAGAAGGTAATAGATATTATATAAAAATAATACAAACTAGGAAGCCGTCTGCGAACCCTAAATGGGCCGAGCAGCTGTAGCCACCAAACATTCTGAAAACTTGCTCTTTTTATACTGGACTTCTACGCTGGTATTGAAGAAAGCAACCGCGGTTTCAGAAAGGTTTATTTTTTTAGCACGTAAGATGCAAATGTACTCACACTGTATCTGTTAAAAGTTAACGGAAAAAGAAGATAAGTCTTAAGAATGCTTGAGAAATGGATACTGCTTTAGAAGGGCTGCGTCCCGCGCTCACATCTGTGACAAATTCCAAAAGTTACAAGTAAGATTATTTCTACTTGTCTTGTCCTATAGTTTGTTCGTCACCTAGGACAACGGGTCACCCCTAGGTGATGAACAGACAGAAGGTTCCACCTTCGGGAAGATTCGGCCTTCGAAAGACGTCGCTTCATCGAAAATTGCAGCTGCGTGCGCCGCACACCGGCGCGGCGCCCCATTTCGATAGATACAAACAAATGTCGCGTCCCGTTCATTTATGAAATTGGGTTGAGATGACGAATTGAATAATTTGTAGATTTGGAGGCAGTAATTTAATTACAAAACGGAAACTATATTTTGGTAGTTTCATTTAAGTACACTATTAGTTAACTTTTTTACATCACAAAAAAAAATCTAATTAAAACAACCACGAAACAACGACACGTGATATATTTGAGAACAAAACGGGATAATAATTATTCGGTATATATATAGGTATTTGAAATTTGAACATTGGTTTTTCCTGTATTGATTAGTAGTAATCTGCACTCCGTATGGTAAATATCAGTTTTAGGTACCTATTTAGCAATTTACTTAATACTAAACCAGAAATACTGTTTTGGCGCTTATAACGCGCGTTTCCACGTGGAAAATGGAAATGCTTCAATGCTTCACCTTAACGTGTCTAACAGACAGCGGAGTCTTAGTAATAGGGTTTTAACTCTATGGGTACGGAACCCTAAAAAGACAAAATTAAAAACACCACTTTCATTTATATATCTTGCAAAAATATCTCCAGCTGGATCACAAACTTTAGCGGTAGAGGAGCGCAGTCGACCGTCGTGCAAGACAAGGACGGCGAATAAGACGAAGGGTTGTTCAGAGACCAAACAAGTACCGGATTTCTGAACCCAACTCTCCCCACACAGAAACACGGTTCAACATAGACGCGCACGCCCATAAAGCTCCACATTTAAAATGTCCGCCAGAGAGATAAGAAATATATTTTCCGACGCTTATTTCCCTATCAAATCCACTATTTAGTTAAGCAAGTGCTATATCAAAAAAATCGTAATTTTTTTCTCTACAATTCCATATAAAAAATTAAACAGATTTCTTTGCTAATTTTAAGAAATAAGCGTTTGAAATAAAAACCAGAGGTGGAATAATTCAGCGTCTCAAATACGGTTTTGTATGGGGACTTCGTAACAATAGCAGTGAGGGGGGGTATTGCGCGCGCATCAAGTACCGAGTACCGTTGTTCGGAGAGTTTGAGGTAATAAATCGTGTACTTTATGGTGGTTTCGCCTAGAGAGGATATACCAAGATAACAGTACCTAACTTTCGTTCCCTCTGTGTTATATATAGCTATAGATAGGTAGGTTAGAGTATGTTTAGGTAGACTGGGTTTTTTTAGAAATGTCCTTTTGAGGGTTTTGGCATATTGAAATGCTATTTATTATTCAACATTTTGGGAATTCAACATTTTTGAATTTGAAATGCTATTTTTAACATGTATAATAAATATGTCATACTAAACATACTCTAACCTATTACTTACCTATAGCTATCTATACTAATATTATAAAGAGGTAACGTTGGTAACATGTATGTATGTATGTATGTAGGTATATTGGGGGTATGTATATCCGAAACTACTGGACCGATTTTAAAAATTCTTCCACCAACAAAAAGCTACATTGTCGAGGAATAACATAGGCTGCTTTTGATCCCGATTTTCGGGATCAGGACTTACGCGGGTGAAACCGCGGATATACCAAGATAACAGTAGGTAGGTAGGTAGGTACCTAACTTTCGTTCCCTCTGTTTTATATAGTACTAACAGATTTCCACGGTTTCACCCGCGTAAGTCCCGACCCCGTGGGAATATCAGGATCAAAAGTAGCCTATGTTACTCAGAGTGAATGTAGCTTTCTAATGGTGAAAGAATTTTTAAAATCGGTCCAGTAGTTTCGGATAAACATACCCCCAATATACATACATACATACATGTTACCAACGTTACCTCTTTATAATATTAGTATAGATAGCTATAGGTAAGTAATAGGTTAGAGTATGTTTAGGTAGACTAGGTTTTTTAGCAATGGTCTTTTGAGGGTTTTGGGATATTGTTTTGAATTAGAAATGCTATTTTAATATGGATGTTCTTTAAAGTAGGTACCTGACTATATTATATTTAGATAATACTAGCAGCTTCTGATCCCGCGGGAATATCGAGATAAAAATGTAGACTATGTGTCAATCCAGACCTCCAGCTATCTACATACCCACCTACGAATTTCATCGCAATCGATTCAGTAATTTTTGCGTGAAGGAGTAACAAAGTCGCATACATACATATATACATGCAAACATTCGCGTTTATAATATTAACTAGCAGAGGTTTCACCCGCGTAACTCCCGCTCCCGCGGGATTTTCCAAAATCCCTTTCTGAGCCTACACATCACAAATTTCACGTCTCTAGGACCAGCGGTTTGTGATCTGCGTTGATATAATATGCGTGGTCGGCCAGGATTCGAACGCATGACCTTCGGAATGAAAGTCGAGGTATCTACTAGCTAGACCAACACCGCTTTCAAGTAGGTACATACTTATGGTAAAGCATACAGTATGTGTTAAAGTTATTAGAGCGTCATTAAGTTAGGAGTGTAACTGCTACGGGAGATATCGAACATGGCTCGGTAGTGCAAGGCGTCTTGTTAACATCTACTTAGTAAATAACTAGGTAAGTATCTTACACCGCGATTTTTTAGGGTTTCGTACCCAAAGGGTAAAAACGGGACCCTATTACTGAGACTTCGCTGTCTGTCCGTCTGTCCGTCTGTCCGTCTGTCCGTCTGTCCGTCTGTCCGTCTGTCCGTCTGTCCGTCTGTCCGTCTGTCCGTCTGTCCGTCTGTCCGTCTGTCCGTCTGTCCGTCTGTCCGTCTGTCCGTCTGTCCGTCTGTCCGTCTGTCCGTCTGTCCGTCTGTCCGTCTGTCCGTCTGTCCGTCTGTCCGTCTGTCCGTCTGTCCGTCTGTCCGTCTGTCCGTCTGTCCGTCTGTCCGTCTGTCCGTCTGTCCGTCTGTCCGTCTGTCCGTCTGTCCGTCTGTCCGTCTGTCCGTCTGTCCGTCTGTCCGTCTGTCCGTCTGTCCGTCTGTCCGTCTCTCATAAACCGTAATAGCTAGAAGGTTGAAATTTTCACAGAAGATGTAATGTTATTTGATTTTTATTTTGAAGAGGAAAGTCTACCTACTCTTTCTCCATACACACGTAGTCGACTGTTTCCTCCCTGGATAAAGACATTAGAGCAAAATATGTTTATGCTAAGAAACCTACAGCAGCTATGAATGACCATGATCCTACGTTATGATTTTTAGGGTTCCGTACCCAAAGGGTAAAAACGGGACCCTATTACTGAGACTTCGCTGTCTGTTTTCATATTGAAATTTTGCTAAATTTTATTTTTATTTTAATTAGAAAATGAAAATACTAAAACGTAGGGGACCCGCACGGTTATGGGAGATAATATAGGTTTTATAGCATAAACTTATTTGCTCGAATGTCTTCATCCAGGGACGAAACAGGTGACAGTCTACCTACTCTTTCTCCATACGAACGTATAGTGCGTTTCATCTTTAATTACCTATGCCGTCATGTTGGTAGCAAAACAAAACAGCCTTAATATCTTGAATGTGCTATACCCTAAACCTTGAATACAGGAAGATTCGTTCATTCATTCTTTATACACAAATGCCCCTAAATTCAAGGTAGCACATAATTTTTTTTGTATTTTGCACATTTTTGTTTTGCTACCAACATGACGGCATAGGAATTTAAAGATGAAACGGACTCTAGTCGACTGTTTCCTCCCTGGATAAAGACATTAGAGCAAATATGTTTATGCTATGAAACCTATATCTGTCATGTCATGACCTGTGACCATGCTATTAGGTACGCTGTGTTTTTTTTAATTATCTAATTTGAATGTGAACAAAATCTAAATGTATGAGCATGGCCATGGCTGATATATTTTGTCTAATGTCTTTATCCAGGGAGGAAACAGTCGACTACGTTTGTATGGAGAAAATAGTAAGTAGACTTTCCCCTTAAAAATAGGTATACTTACTTACCTACTAATAAAATCCTACTAATATTATAAATGTGAAAGTTTGTATGGATGTTTGTTACTCTTTCACGCAAAAAATACTGAACCGATTGCGATGAAACTTGGAATATAGATAGCTGGACCCCTAGAATAACACATAGGCTACTTTTTATCCCGTAATTCCCGCGGGATCGGGACTTACGCGGGTGAAACCGCGGGGCGCAGCTAGTGATTTTAATAATTCTGAAACCAAACCCCACCCTCACCTACAAATAGCCTAAAACCAACATGAATAGAATAGAGGTTGTTTAATTTTACATGCACGCACTGTACCTACTGTGTACCTACAGTTACTGTGGTGTAGGTAACGTTACCTACCCTCATTCATTACTGGCCTGCGGGCTGCATCAATAATGAAGGCCTACTGTACGTCTATAGTATAGTAGACCAGCTGCGTCCCGCGGTTTTACGCGCGTAAGTCCCGATCCCGTGGGAATATCGGGATCAAAAGCCTATGGTTCTCAGGGTGAATGTAGCTTTCTCATGGTAAAAGAATTTTTGAAATCGGTCTAGTAGTTTTTGAGTTCATTACCAATATACGGACACACATGCACACAAAAATACAAATCTTTCCTGTTTATAATATTAGTGTAGATATATAATATGTACCTAACCTACGTACCTATAATGAAAATTAACTATATTCTACGAAAACATGTTTAAAAATTACACGTAGAAACATCATATCCCACGCAACCCTTCGTGTCTTTTCCGCACTCGGCTGATTTTTTTAAGGTTTCGTAGTCAACAAGCAATCCTTATAGTTTCGTCATGTTTGTCTGTCTGTCTGTCCGCGGCATAGCTCAGAGACGCTTAGTATCTACTAAGAAGCTGTAACTTTATGTTTAAGAGGAGACGTCTTGAAGAATTTGTAGAATGGACGTCAATATGTCTCAGTAATTTAATTACAAAACATACGTAAACCATATTTTGGTATGTCATTCATCCTTCTTTTGCCTACATTTTGGTAGTTTTGTTAACACAAGTTAACACATAAATTAATAATTAAAACAACTCGTTAAAACCAGGGATTTTTATGTTACAACAAAACGGCATATATTTGAACGTTGAGTTTTCCTGTATTAATTATTAGTAATCTGAACGTTATATTGGTAATACAGTTTTACCCAATTTACAAAAATATAGTTAATATTAAACAAGAAATACTGTTTTGGCGCTTACGATGCGGCGCGGAGACGAGCGACGCGAACGTCGCAACTCGAGCTAGTTACCGCGCGGCTATGAGTTTTTAATTTATCAATGCTTCACCTTAACAATAAAATAGATGAATGTTCTTGACACGCAACGCACTTGGCTGTTTTTTTAACTAAAATGAATAAATGTTCTACCTAAAATTATATATTTTTAAATTCCTCCATACTTTCTTGTGCGGTAAACGATTTTATCGACACGTAATTTCAACAATTTTATAAAATAAACAAAAACTACAATTTTCGATAACGTTTAACTACTAGCTACACAACATGGAGCTACGAAATGTAAATTTAGTCTATCATTTCTTTATTAGCAATTTTCAGTATATTATTGAAAAATTGCTTTTAAAAAATCAAAATTGCTAATTACTCCAGGGTTCTTAACTAAGAACAAAAATGTGGATAAAGAACTGTCAATTTAAAGGAAAAAATAAATAAAGAAGTGTCACTTTCAAATAAATGTAGGGGAATTACATTTACATTTTTGATCTAAGTTTCGAAATAGGGTATAGATTTTTCTTCTGTTTTCGCGATGTTGTATTGAAATTAAAGACATTAGGGTACTTATAGGCTTATGCTTTTCACTTTCTCCAACTCCTCCGGGCTTCGGCGCGGCACGTTAAGGACGAGGCGACTCTTACCATTTCCATACAAACATAATACCAAAATAAATTATGAAAAATTTAGTTTTCTACCTTAATATCGATATTATTCGGATTTAGATTTTACTTTTAAAGGGTCCCCACCGCAAGGTTTTCCAAAATATTCATTCAAAATGAAATAAAACGGAGAAATATTTTTTTCATTGAAAAATGTTTCTCCGTTTTATTTGAATGTGAATGTTTTTCATAATTTATTTTGGTATTAAATTCTTGACCGTTATTTGGAGCTTACTGTTTGAGATAGCGTATATCCGTTTCCGCCCGCGTATGTCCTTCTCTTTCTACCTTTATCTATCTATCCCTCTCGCACATCCCCACTTCCCCCACCAGGCAGGGTCCCACGACCCGAATGGGGAGCGGGACTACCTAGCTTCATTGGCGTCTTGATTTCCGCCGCGATCGGTTGTCTACCAACCTAGTGTAAAAAAGTGTCTACATTTTTGCCTATTTATAATAAAATAAGACCAAAAAATTTGGTTAGTAAAATTGTGTCCTTTTAAAAGAACAGTAAGTACCTATCACGTAAGTACAATAAACATAATTTACTTTTATTTTTGATAAGTTCAAACAAAACGTGTAATGGTCTATTAGACGTTCAAAAATATAAAGTACCTAAGTGTTGTGCAACGTAGTTTAAAGTTTAAATATTTTAGAATAAACAAAGGTTTTTCACGTAATAAATATGTTAATAACGGTTTTTGCCGTTCGATATTTAAATAGTGCACGTGAAATTATAAATCTACCTTCATATTTTTTCTTTAACTGTTTTGTTTTAAAAGATTTTGTCTGTCTGCGAAATAGTTTTGAATAATGGATGCTTCGTCGAAAGATCAAGCTGACGACACCAATCCTCGGGAAACTTCGGGCCAGCGCACCCCACCGCCTGAGCTAGCAAGGCGCACGTCGGGCGCTCCACCTGCAAACGCCTCAGGGAGGCGCAAATCTCGGAAAATAAGGTCAGACAGTTCGAGTTCTAGTAGTTCGTCATCAACTACATCCTCTAGTTCATCCTCTGATAGTGCGGCAAAGCGCAAAAAGAAGCGCTCGCATCGTCACAGATATAACAAAAGAAGAGGGGGCAAACGTAGTCGTAAACAAAAAGAGGACCTTTTGCAACTTAAGCAGCAGATGAGCGAGCTCCACAAACAGTTAGCAGTAGGAAATAGTTTCCCTCCTCCCTCTCACAAGCAGGTTAACGATCAATATCATAGTGATTGTCTAGATTGCCACGAAAATCGAGATGAATCTTATATAGACGATAATGTAAGCGGTAAGCTGTACTCGGAGTGTCGCGATGTTAATACTTCTCAAGTAGATCAAAATGAATTACAAATTAAACTCGATTTCGAAACAAAGCTAAAGGAACCCGCAGTTCCTAAGGCGCCGCAAGAGTTTTTGAATGTACTTGCGGAAATTCAACACTTTGGCAAACCCGAATGGTCGGAAGTTCGCTATGCTGAAGTACAAAAACTCTATAATCAAAGTCCAGGTTTTGTAGAACTCGAAGCTAATGAAGAGGTGCGCGCTTACGATCAGTTACGTCACCTCGTAAACGTAGACAAAGCTTATGCGGCCCTTTCTTTATGTGCCCTAAGACAAAGGAAAGCTTTACAAACAAGTTTACAAAATTTTTTGGCGTGGTCTCGAGAAGAAAGCGATCTCAGTACAGAAAAATTACATGAAAAGCTGAATGATATTTTTTCTACAAGTGAGTATACCCAAGTTTCTGCAGACCTTCTACAGTTAATTTGTGGTCACAGGGCAGAGGTAGTTCAGATGCGTCGTGATGGAATCATTAATCACGTTCGTGATCCCTTGATTAAGTCAGCTTTACGCAAAGTTCCACCGTCAGTTCAAAATCTTTTCAGCACTGATCCTTTTACTACTGCGCTTGAAAAAGCTGGTGGTGTAAAGAAATCTTTTATGCCCTTAGCCAAGCCCCGCAATAATGCTCACGCTGCGCAAGCGAAGGCTAGCGGGGCTGAACGTCACCCTCCGCAGGGGTCGACTGGCAATCACGGTCCCACGCAGGGTACCTCACATACATGCTGTGCACAGCGCCCTCGCTACCAGCATTCATACCAACCCACGCAGGGTTATTCTCAATTTTATCCCTCGCAGGGATATGGTCATCACAATTCCGAGCGTCGCACGGGACAAGTTTCTAGAGGTTCCTTTCGTTCGCGAGAGGGCAGACGAAACGGAGGCCAAAACCAAGGTAACCGCAAACGCGCCGGTGGGCCTTCAGAGACCCACCCCGCCAACAAAAGACAAAAGAAATGACTCGAAGCCGTTCAGGGCCGGTCGTTTAAAGCACTATCGGAAACGATGGAAACAGTTGGGAGCCCCAAGTTTTCTATTACGCATTTTACGGGGGTATCGGATACCCTTTGTTCAAAGACCCCCTCTGGCAATTCCCAAAGTAACAGGAGGTCCTCCTTGCACAATGGAGTCAGATGCCATGTCTGCAATCATAAAACAAATGAAGAACCAGGGTATTCTAGAAACTACCCGAAAGTCCCCAAGTTTTGTTTCCACAATGTTTCTTGTGCCGAAGGGCGACGGCACCGACCGGCCTATATTCAATTTAAAAGCCCTGAACAAGTACGTTTACACAGATCGGTTCAAGCTAATAAACCTCTATCGAGTCCCCGATTTCATTCAACCGAAGGATTGGCTATGCAAAGTGGATCTTTCTCAAGCTTACTTTCACCAGCCTGTCGCCAAATCACACAGAAGATTCCTACGCGTCATTTACCGGTCCGAACTTCTTCAAATGACTTGCCTTCCTTTCGGCCTCAGTACGGCCCCAAAAATTTTTGCATCTCTTACAAACTGGGTTGCACAAAATTTGAGAAAACAAGGCATTCGCATAATTGTTTATCTAGACGATTTTTTATTAGCCCATCAGGATTTTCAATGCCTTCAAAAACACGTCCAGATAGTATTGAGTCATCTTCAATACCTGGGGTGGCAGGTAAATACCGAGAAGTCTACAATTACACCTCAGAGACGTCTCGTGTTTTTGGGTATTCTATGGGATCCATGGCAAAACAAGAAATCCCTTCCAAACGACAAAATAGTCAATCTCACGGGAAAAGTGACGTCTATGGCAAAAAGTGGGATTTCGGACCTAAGAACTTTACAAGTTCTGGTAGGTTTACTAAACTTTGCAAGTTTCGTCATTCCAACCGGAAGACTGCACTATCGAACACTGCAAAGGTGTCTGAATTCCCTACTGCTCTCCCACAACAAAACAATAAGTATGTCTCAAGAAGCTCAGGACGAGTTGAAATGGTGGCTTCAAAATTGCCACCAATCCTCAGCCATACAACTGCCGCCACCTACTCACTTCTTAACAACAGATGCCTCCGACTTGGCATGGGGTGCACAACTAGATGGACGCCCCTTATCGGGAGAATGGACGACCCAAGAAAAGCATCTTCATTGCAACGCCAAGGAGATGCTCGCTATTCTAAAAGTCCTCGAATCAAGGGGCAACCTGCTGTGTCAATCAACCACCCTAGTGCAATGCGACAATCGCACCGTTGTAGCATACCTACGAAACGAGGGGGGGACGAAATCGCTACTCCTGATGAATCTCACGCTCAAAGTCTACCAGGCTCTGGAACGTCATCGGATAAATTTGATTGCACAGCACATTCCAGGAATATACAACAGCCATGCCGATCACCTATCCCGTCATCGCGCAGCACCAGAATGGCATTTGCTTCCCCATTGTACGAATATAATTTTTCGGAAATTCGGGACTCCAATGGTGGACCTCTTTGCGTCAGAGAGAACACATGTGGTAAGCAATTACGTATCATTGGATCTCAACGATACTCGAGCTCTGTATCACAATGCTTTTTCTTGCCCCTGGATTTATCACTTAGCGTGGGTGTTTCCTCCGCCTTATCTCATTCCCAAGGTGCTGTCGCATCTCAACCTAGCGAAAGGAACTTTTCTGATTGTGGTACCCAGGTGGAACCGGGTATTCTGGAGAGCCGACTTGAAATCTCGAGCGATCGCAGCCCCATTCACGATACGCAATTTAGAATCGAACCTGATAGACGCAGTGACGGGCCTACCACCTCCCGAAGTACAGAAAATGACAATGGAAGTTTGGAAATGTGGGGGTGGTCAGGGAATCTAATCGATTGGGATAATAGCCAGTTAAATTTACTCCATAATGCGTGGCGTCAATCGACTCGTAGGACTTACCAGGTAGCATGGAATCGATGGATTTCTTGGGCTAATAAGTACAAAATAAATCCGGTGCAGCCTACTGGACCTACGTTAGCTCGTTTTATTGCTGATTTATATCTTGTAGATAAATTATCGTATAATACCATCTTACTCCACAAATCTGTGGTGGCTACCTTGTGTAATACAGAGGACTCTGGTCGTTTGAGTTCTCATGTCCTTGTGAAGCATGTCTTAAAATCTATTGCTTTGAAAAAGCCTCCATCTAGAAAACCGCCTATATGGAACATAGACCAGTTAGCTTCACATCTGGGTACGCATGGCCCAGATGAGAATAATATGTTTGCTGTATCTAGACATACTGCTACCCTTTTGTTATTGTGTTCTGGAAGGCGGGTACATGACTTAACCTTATTGAGAGTAGATCCAGAACATTTAGTAATAAATAGCGACAGTCTCACTCTTTGGCCTACCTTCGGTTCTAAAACGGATAGTGCAACCTTTAGACAATCTGGATGGAAGTTTTTTGCAAATAATAGTAATAAAAACCTGAACCCAGTTTTTTGGATCAAGCAAACGATTCGGCTTTTAGAGGTTAGGCGTAGACTGGCTAACTCTACTAATTTATTTGTGACAGTCTGCAATCAACCAAAAGAAGCTTCTCGTACTATTATATCAGGATGGATTAAAACTATTTTAGTTGAGGCTGGCATCTCTAGTACTCCGGGTAGCCTTCGTTCGGCTGTTGCTTCAAAGAACTGGGCCGACAATTTCCCCTTGGACGAAATTCTTTCAAGAGGTAATTGGAGGTCCGGAAATACATTTACTCGATTTTATCGGAAAGAAATTTATCAAAATACCGATAATAATATCACTAGACTTTTTAATCCAGTTGATTAATTTACACAATGTTAATAATAATTATTATTAATTATTATCATAATTAATTATTTTCATGCTTTCTTACTTCAATGTTAATTAAGTGAATAGAAATCTAAGCATATATTATATTACTTCTTTAGATTGATCTCTGAAACAAGTTTTGTTAGCTTATGAAATAAATTTATGTTATACCTACCTACTAATAGTTGTCTTTTCCTGCGAAATATGCATATTATCTATTTTTAAGTTCTAGCACATCCCTAATTTTGGTTTAACGAGATCCTACCTATAGATCTTTCCTAAATCCTACAACCTAATTATCAGGACATATAAATATATCACATTGGCGTCCCCTTTCACCAGGCGATAACAAACACGTCTCAAACAGTAAGCTCCAAATAACGGTCAAGAATTTAATAGCAGTGTTTTACCTGAAAATAAAACACATATTAAATACTTACCTTATTTGGAGCTTACATTTTAAACCCTGCCTGGTGTGTTTTTGACTCAATGAAGCTAGGTAGTCCCGCTCCCCATTCGGGTCGTGGGACCCTGCCTGGTGGGGGAAGTGGGGATGTGCGAGAGGGATAGATAGATAAAGGTAGAAAGAGAAGGACATACGCGGGCGGAAACGGATATACGCTATCTCAAACAGTAAGCTCCAAATAAGGTAAGTATTTAATATGTGTTTTATTTTCAGGTAAAACACTGCTATTAAGTTTGTATGGAATGTCAGATAGCAGTCGTTAGGTCAAGTTAGAGGCCTTAGAGCGCCCTGACAACTCTAACACTAGGTGAGACACACCACTACAACCACTACACGAAAAGAAAAAGATTAATATTATAAACACATAAGTTTTTATGTTTGTTTGAATGTTTGTACTTCAATCATGAAAAAACTACTGAACGGATTGCGATGAAACACAAAGGCTACTTTTTATCTCGTTATTCCTGCAGGATCGGGACTTTTTTAATATACTTTAAAAGGCCGGCCGCCTGGTTTTTTAGTTAAGTAGTTTTATTTGAATCAGTTTTAGTTATTTTTTAGTTTCTAATATTGATTATGTTTTTTTAAGTTAAGTTTGGTTTCAATAAATATCATCACAAGAATAAACCCCCCGGGTTTGTTTAACCCAGTTACCACATCCACAGAAAATATCAGTTATTTATTATTTTTGACTGAATGTAAACAAACTTCATGATCAAAGTTTTTTGCATCGCGTGTTTCGTGACAGACAGACAGACGGACAGCGTAATTTATAATATGTCGCTATCGCCCGATCTTAGCACGCCAAGTCGAAACCGATTCGAGTAGACCCCTCGATAACTGAACACTAGTTGTGGTATAAGGTTTCACTCGAAGGTTAAAAATATTACCCTACTAATAATTATTATTATAAACTAGCTGACCCGGCGAGCTTTGTCCCGCCTTAGAGGCAAAAAGGTTTTCGCGATGTTGGATTGAAATTAAACTAAATTTTTTTCGGTTTTAACCTCGTACCCGGATAGCCTTATTAATATTACTTGGAGTGATGTTGTAGTCATTTTACCACTTTTTGTGTCTGTCTGTCAATTTTGAAACTAACTTACTCCACGTTTATTAATAATAAGACTAGTAGTCTTTATTACTTTTAGCGTTTTAATGACGACCTCTGTGGCGCGTCGTGCGAAAGCGCGACTGCAATGCAGAAGGTTGCGGGTTCGATTCCCGCCGGGTGCAAGTATTTACGCTTAATTAATAAATATTTGTGTCTGGTCTGGGTGTTCCTCTATGTATAATATGTATGTATTTACAAAAGAAAAATAAATATAAGTATTATATCCGTTGTCTAGTCACCGTAACACAAGCTTAGTCGCTTACCACGGGGCTATGTTGTTGACAAAATTTATTTATTTATTTATTTAATGCTCAACGTTTTGAGACCTGCTATGCCAAAAGTTTTACGCGATTAAAACCGACGACGTAAGAATCATCAAAATCGGTCCATCCGTTTGGCGTTTGGAGCGCCACATACGAACAAACATATTATTATTATATACCTTCCTACATAGACTGATAAACACATAACATTCTTAGCTCACAGACTCACAAACCTCCGCATTTATTTCGTAATACCAAAACTTATTAAGTATCAAAACATATTGGTCAGAAATGTAGCTTTAAGCATTTTACCGATTTTACAACGATAGCTAAAAATTCACCGTATAATTACGAAGCACACGAAAAGGGCTCGGTTTAAAAAATGAGGTTTTGAGATAGATATCAGTGATTCAGTGATTCAGTGATTCATAGTTCCTGGAACGTTTTAAATTTTTGTACTGTATTTACTTATGAACCTAATGGGTCAATAAAATAATAAATAAAATAAAAATCATTTATTTCAGACTTCGTGGCCCATACATAATTGTTAGTGAAAACACAACCTTATAAGTAGAGTTAGTAATACCTACTTAAAATTAAATAAATTAGAAATAACTTAAAAATAATTAGTTCATTTAATTAAATACAAAATACAATACAATACAATATTTATTTATTATTATGAAACTTATTAAACATTTCCCAAATTACATTATAAATCAGTTCCACACTAAGCACAGCTTGTATCGCAGTAACCGAGATACCAATATAAAAATGAAGATGACATTTAAGATGAATTATTCTATATGTCATGCATGTAACTGCATGTTGCAATGCTAGATCGGCAGCAGCCTCATATTACTCCTCTCACAAGTGACTGCCACATAAGGGAGTCATAGCTGCCAATTTTGCCAAAATTGGCAGTCAATAGTACAGTTAGCAGGAATTAGGGTATTACAGGGCTCGTATTCTATAACTCAATGAACTCAACATCGCTTCAACATTGTTAGATTTTATTTGAAAACTGTTCATTTTTTGTGGTGACAACCACTATAAAAAAACCGGCCAAGTGCGAGTCGGACTCGCGCACGAAGGGTTCCGTACCACTATCAAAATTGGGTATGCAACCCTAAACTGAACACTAGACCAACCATCCGTGAACGCAACTCGAACTCTAAGTCTATCCATCACTAGATGGCTCTAGTGGGAAAAATACATCGCAGTACCTATCGTTGAGTTTTTATGTCAAAAATCACGTTTGTCGTATGGGGGCTTTTAATATTTTATTCATTTTGTTTTTAGTACTTGTTGTTGTAGCGGCAACGGAAATGCATCCTCTGTGAACATTTCAACCACGGTTCATGAGATACAGCCTAATATAGACAGATTATTATTGATATCCTGTCTGTCTAGATAGAACTAGCTACGCGCCTACTTTATGAAGTCCCCTCTTTTGAATGTTGTAGTTTTTAATAAATTTCCCGAGCTCGTTGCGGGATGGGACTATTTTTCATTCTTCTCATTACTTGCAACCCTTTGCAATTCCACCCCTGTACCGTTAGCAGAATAATCGTAGTGTTATTTTTCCATTATTATTTTTGTGTTTTTGTTATCTTTTTTTTTAGATTTAATTAGATGAATGTTTTTGTAGTGAATTGTAATGTAATGCAGTAATTTAGGTATTACTCTACTGTATCTGAAGCTTATGATAATCCTGGGCTGACTGTTTTTTTTTTAAATGTAAGTAAGTACATAGGTATATTAAATTTTTGCTTATCTCTCCATGTCAACCACTTTTAAACAATATTATGTTATTAGTTTCCATTTTACTGGCAAAACACAAGTTTAACACAGATAACCACACTCTATTTGAATGCGATTGTTTCGTGACCAACAACGCAAGGGAAAACAGGAGATTCCCTTGCGTTGTTGGTCTTTTTTTAATGCCATAAGCCATGCCATGCCATGCCATGGTTTATCTGCTAGAAATATTTTTAAGGAAAACTGAATCTTCAAAAACTCATAGGGTTACTCTGAGAAACACGAGTTTAGTTCGTGAATTTTTGAGACGTAAAAGTAGGAAAGCTTACCCCGGGAAAGAGAGATGCAACTGGGAGCAACGCTCGGATGATGATGAGTTCGTGAATTTTTGAAGCTGTAATTTTTCTTCAATTTAAATATTTCTTCATGTTTTTTATACGAAAATTATCTCTGATTTTTCCAAAATTCAAATTAATTCAAGCCCGCGTGCACCACTGATGTTTACTGCTCCAGGAAGTTATTAAAATAATTCTGACGTTTTGTTACTGACCGTACCTACCGTGTAGTTCACCCCGAGACGGGCTCCCGCGGGCATTTTTCATTCCGACTTGATTAAATCCTGCGCCGTTAATATATGAAACCTGGAACTATTGTCTGTATGGAACATATTGTGACGGAAAATGTCGGCTTTGTGGTACTAAAGGAAAACTGTAGGGTTTTTGGATGACTGACAGCACATTTTTGATATATAGGTACTAATTTACTTCAATGGCATAGGTACCAACCTACCCATTATACTTACTTATTTATTACGTAGGTACCTAGAGTACCTACCTATTCTCTATTGCAGAATCTGAGATTAAAAATGTTAACAAAGAACTGTCAATTTTAAAGGAAAAATTAAATAAATAAAGAGCTGTCTCTTTTAGATAAATGTATGTGTTAAACTTTTTAAATTCACTCGATTTGTTATCTTATCATATTTACATTTTCCCGGGTCTTTATCGCGTATTATTTATTTTCTTACCTCGACGTTGTGTCTTGTCTTCTTGTCTTGTCGACGTACAACGACCAAGACCATTGTAACATGGTTGAAACGTCGAGGTAAGAAAATAAATAATACGCGATAAAGACCCGGGAAAATGTAAATAAATGTATGTGTTCTTTGTTTACATTTTTGACCTAAGATTCCGAAATAAAGCCGCAGCGCGGAATAACTTACCATGCTCTTCCCACAAGCGTCAGTAAGTAGATAGGTACTTCGGACATCTCGGAAAAAACAACTATTGGTAGGTACCTACCAATAGTTGTTTTTTCCGAGATGTCCGAAGGCCGAAGAATTTCATAACAACATCGAATTCGATTTTATAATTGGAATGATAGTATATTATGCAACTAGTGAATAAAAGACGGATTTAGTGCGAGGGCCGTAGATGAATCACGAGCAAGTGAAGGATTCTAACGACTGAATCACGACCGTAGGGAGTGATTCATGATGATTGAATCACGAGCGTAGCGAGTGATTCAAGTGTTAGAATCCTGAGCGACGCCAGTGGTTCATGGCCCTCAATGTAAATACGTACTTTATTCAAGAGTTGTATACTATACTTTATACCATGACTACGAGGAAAAAAACCGGTCAAGTGCGAGTCGGACTCGCGTCGCGTACGAAGGTTCCGTACCACTACCACAAATTTCGGCAACCAATCCGTGAACGCAACGCGAACGTTAAAATTTATTTTACCACCGGCGCCAGTCTCAATTCATCACTAGATAGTAAAAAGTGCTAGGGGTGAAAATACATCACGGTATTGTTGAGTTTTTATGTCAAAATCACATAAAAGTTTTTTTATCTATTTGTTGTTATAGCGGCTAAAGAAATACATCTACTGTGAAAATTTCAACTGTCTAGCTATCACAGTTTATGAGATAAAACCTGGTGACAGACGGACAGACAGACGGCAAAATATCAGTAAAAGTGTTCCGTTTTTATCCTTTGGGTACGGAACCCTAAAAAGAATTTGTATGTCGAGTATTCTTAGCGCACGGAGTTTGTATCAAGTTTTTTTTCACGCAAGGAGGTTGTATATGCATTTAGTTATATGGACGACGAGTAAATTGTGGTCTAAATTCAAAATTCAAACAGCGTGAGTAAAAGCGTTTTTATTCACTGTTTAGCGTGAATAAAATAAGCTTTTAAGAGTGGGAATGGTATAAAAATATTAACGTTAGGTACCACAGATAAAAAAAATCTAGCTACCTACTAACAAAATACTAAGTTTATTTTCATTTGCGGTTTTTAAACAGTAGGTACTGTTTAAAAACCGCAAATGAAAATAAATTTTTCATTTTCATTTCAATTTTTTTTTTATTATTTATTCCTAATTACATAGGTATAGATAAAGGTTTATAAAATTAGTAGAGTAAAATCCCAGAACTGGCAGACATCACGTATTTTCTGACGAAAGAAATGTGGTCGAATGTGTGTTAGTATGTACTAAGAACGCATGCCTACTTGCTAGCCTGCTGCGACGGCCAATTCTGAGATATCAGGTCATCAAGATACATAAAAAAATTACTTACCTACCTCACGTTAATTCTCCAAGCTGATTTTCGCGTATATTTAAGGTAATATACTTAAAAAAAAATATACTTAAACAACCTACATTACATACCTAACCTACCTATATAATATATAAGCTACTATATTTTGGCACAAAAACCAAAACATCTTAGTATATAGATCGCATTGATAGAAAAACAGGCGTTTGACTCCAGAACATGCAATAAAAATGTCGCTACAACGTTTAAATGTCCACTCTAATTTATTAAGAACGTTCATATTATTACTAGATGTCTCCTACGGTTTTACGTGGTAGTTATAACAGGAAATACGTAAACCACAGATTTATAGGATCAACATTTAGAAAAAAATAAGTGCAGTCACCAATTTAAAAACGTGTTGCACTCGGGGACTGCCGCGGTAAAGCATTTTTTAGCATGTTTTATCAACTTATGCAATTATAATTATTTTTTTATTTTGTACCACGTTGACATGGTAGGCGGAGTGGGTGGTGTTACGTTTCTTTCGTTACGAAATTTCTTCATTCAAAGCTTAAAGCCCGCGATAAAAGCTATGCAATAGCTTAAAAATTCTGTTTTGAATTGGATTCAAACTTGTGACCGCTGGCAGACTTTTTATAGGTAAGTACTAATATCTATAAGTAGAGTAGGTATCTATAAGATAAGTAGTCCGCGCAACACCTAACATGTGCTATGCAAAAATCCACACTTAAACGGACGCCCATCCAAGTACTGAAGCTGCCAGGCGGGAATGCTCTCCATAACTACGCCCACATAAGAAGTCTCTTCTGTTTGTTAAGGGCCCTATATCTGCTAAACTCAAAATCCATGTCGGGCGCATCGAAAATTGTTGATTATTTAATGACGGAATGTCGTAGAACTTTTTTTTGTGTACAGATTGTAGGCGACATTGTTTCCGATATTTTAGTGCAGTTTCCATACAAATATGTCGAAACGTATTGAAGCCTATCGACATTTTAGCCAAATCAGACATTTTTTGTCTAAAATTTGGATAGGCTTTGCACCAATAGGAGGTTCTTGTCTTAAAACACACCAAAATGTAGGAAACAATGTCACCTACAATCTGTACACAAAAAATAAGTTCTACGACATTCCGTCATGAAATAATCAACAATTTTCGATGAGCCCGACAGGGATTTTCAGTTTCAAGGTCGTTGGCGTTGTAATTCCTCTTAAGTCCGTGGATTGAACGTGCGTCATCTATCGGCCATTACAACCATTTGTTTTCGCTTGCTCCTGCTCACCTTATAAACTGCCCTTTCTTATAAACGATGATTAACAGATAAATATGCATAAGCTATGTATCATTTGTCTTTCACTGTGACTTGAAGTTTCAAAGTTGACAGACAGAAACAAACGTTACATAACTTCTTTAGACATCTGTTAATCATCGTTTATAAGTAAGGTTAATCTGTACCCAGCTTTATAAATCTGTGGCGATCTGTGGTACCTAACTGTAGGTACCTACCTACCACATAAAATATCTACAATTTATTTTGAGTGTTGGTGGTCTCGATAAATTTTATTTTCGCAGTTGTTTACGATATGTGGGTAGGTATACTTTACCTACCTAAATCTGATACTATAGGTAACCTAGGTGTTTATTTTTGATACTACCTATAAGAGTACGTCTTTATCTAAATAGGTATTAAGTAGGTATACATAATACTTCCTGTTCCGTATCTAGTAAATGGAAAATCCTATATTTACTTAAATATAGGAATTACCTTAGGGGGCGTCCATAAATTACGTGAGTTGTTTAAGGGGGGGAGGGGGTCGAGTCAAATCTCATCTAGTCTTACGTTGGTGAGAGGGAGGGTCTCGGCAAATATCACGCAATTTTTTTTCTGATTGAAACAAAAAAAAATACTATTTTGGTCCATTTAATCCAGATTGTACACACTGAAAAAAATATTCTGCTGATTTTTATTATATTTATAACTCTCAGCAATATTGTTTACTAGTCTTAAGGGCCCTATTCTGAAAAACTGAAAATCCATGTCGGGCGCATCGAAAATTGTTGATTATTTCATGACGGAATGTCGTAGAACTTTTTTTTGTGTACAGATTGTAGGCGACATTGTTTCCGATATTTTAGTGCAGTTTCCATACAAATATGTCGAAACGTATTGAAGCCTATCGACATTTTAGCAAAGCAGACATTTTTTGTCTAAAATTTGGATAGGCTTTGCACCAATAGGAGGTTCTTGTCTTAAAACACACCAAAATGTAGGAAATAATGTCACCTACAATCTGTGCACAAAAAAAAGTTCTACGAAATTCCGTCATGAAATAATCAACAATGTTCGATGAGCCCGACAGGGATTTTCAGTTTCAAGGTCGTTGACGTTGTTACTCCTCTTAACCAGTCGTAAATAAAAGCACGAAGCATTTTTTTTTTCTTTTTTCAATAACAATTCAACGCGTTTACGTAAGAAACCCACATTTTGGAAAATCTCACGTGAGATTGGAGGATGGGGGAGGGGGTTAAATAAAATCTCACGACATCTCACCAGGGGGGGAGGGACAGAAAATTAAAAAAAACACCTCACGAAATTTATGGACGCCCCCTTAGTAGGTATGCAGCTACCTGCATAAGTTAAAAGCATGCAAAATCTCACAATAAGTATACCTCATTATAGTGTGAAAATTCGCATGCTTTTAAGAGGAAAGTCTACCTACTCTTTCTACAAACAAACGTAGGTAACTGTTTCTTTCCTGGATAACAACATTAGGGCAAATACGTTTATGCTATAAAACCAAGTACCTACCTATATTATCTTTTCTAATTGTTAAAGGTACCTACCTAAAAGAAAATTTAGAATACCTAAATAAGAAAAGTAATCTAAACGTAAGGGCATGGTCATGGATCATATTAGGCATACCTACCTTAGGCATAAACATATTTTCTTTAATATCTTTATCCAGGGAGGAAACAGTTGACTACTCACGTTTGTAAAGTTTGTATGGATATAGAAAAGAGAAGGTAGACTTTCCTCTTACCTAACTTAAAAAAAAAGTAAATGTAGGGTTTTATTTTATTTATTTAGGTATTATTATGAATCTCAGTATTTGATCATTAAAAACCTTAGATGAAAACAAATTAGTAGATACGGTATATTCTAACATTGCGTTTAAAAACCGACAAAAAGAATTAAAAATATACCCATGTACCTACATCATCTTTAACAGCTTAAAATTCAGCTCTAAATTACTCACCCGGAAGAGGTTTTATTGTCCACAAACAATTTAAATGTTGATTTGATGGACTCATTTCTGTTTATCCAAAGGCCCTGTTAGCTGTCCTACTGTACCCAAGTGAGCAGTTTTGTTAAACAATTGTTATTATTTCTGCTAACTGCACCTACGTGAGCAGTTTTGATAACTAACTGCTTTTAGTTATTTGTAGAGATGGGCCGACTAGGGGTTCTGCCGACTAGCAGACTAGCCGACTAGTCGGTTCCAAAATTGCCGACTAGTCGGCCGACTAGTCGGCAATGCAGTTCATTATAATTCCCAGATATTTGGGTTAATCATGACCACTCGGCGATTGTTGGTATTTTTGGATAAATCTGTAACGAAACTTCAAAAAAATGTTGAAATAAAAAATATAAAAGTTGGAAAAAAAAATTCATGGAGCTGAGGCATAGTTATGACATTTTAGATGTTTAATGTTAAGATGATGTATGTAGGCTATGACTTGTTTTGTTTACGTTTTTTGACTATCCACCTTCATACTGTACTATTAATTCAATTAAATATTGGTTTTATTGCATAATTGTTAGTTGACGACTAGTCGGCACAATTTGCCGACTAGTCGGCTTTCCCGACTAGTCGGCGGCTAGTCGGCCCATCTCTAGTTATTTGCTGTTAGGTATTCGGACTTAGGTAGGTATGGACAGGTTATTATCTGTCGAGAAAATAAACAAGTATTTTAATCGCACTGTTTTTGTTATTTTTAGCATTTAGCAAATGATAAACGTCAGACTATCTTGAACTAAGACATATTTTAACTACTTAAACTAGGTTTAATGAGCGTTTAGGAATTATTTATTTATAATAAGTACCTACCTATTACCAAAGATTAAATAATTTAGTCTATGGTAATAAATACCGAGTACACAAAGAAGTTGCATTACAAAATGACTGGCCACGAAGATTGAAGAAAGCAATCAATTTCTATTTAATTTTGTAGGTAATGTAATTTTTCTCTTTTCATACAGCCAGTGAGTTCTACAATATTTTACAATAAGGGTCTGATAAGTCCTTGAAAGGAGTTTGTCTGCTCACTTGATAAACGTAGATTGCATTTATTTTTCGTTCAAAATTTAAATAAAATAAATAAATAAATAAATAAATTCTGTGAACAACACACAGCGCCATCTAGCCCCGTGGTAAGCGACTAAGCTTGTGTTACGGTGACTAGACAACGGATATAATACTTATATATTTTTTTTTTTTTGTAAATACATACATATTATACATAGAAGGACACCCAGACCAGACACAAATATTTATTTTTAAGCATAAATACTTGCACCCGGCGGGAATCGAACCCGCAACCTCCTGCATTGCAGTCGCGCTCTCGCACGACGCGCCACAGAGGTGTCAAATAAAAATAGCTTGTAAAATTAAACAATTTTTTTGGATTATATTGAATTTTAAATATTTTGCAATGTCCGACTACCCGTGAGAGGTAGAGTCCTCGAACTTGCTTAGTCAAAGATGCTAAAAATAAAAAAAAACCCACGCGATTTAAACCGAAAACTGAGTTTAAGTTCTTAGCAGCATCGCGAAAATCGCAGAAAAATCTACAAATACCTTGTTCTACTTACTTTCTCATCGCGAAAACCAGTAAGAGGGCAGCAAACGATAAAATTATTTACGAACATTTATATAGTAGGTACCTGCAACTATAACGAGGTGGCCCTAAACAGCGGATTGTTTTTATGTCCCGTTTACGATCTCGCTCGGTCAAACATTTAAACTTGATATTTTGTGATTCATTCTACGTTCGGGGAAGAATTCTTTCGCCATACACTTCGCTCTGATACCATCTACTTTACCTCCTTGGGTATCGGGTTACCTATGTAATGTAATCATACCTACTTATTAATATTAATCTTACATGCATAATTAACTAATTCGTAGAAATATTTTCAAAGGAAAAAAAAAATACATTGCTTGGGTTTCGCGATGCTGAAAAGTTATTAGTTATTTTTCTTTTAGTTATTAATATTTTAGGATTTTTCAGCTTTTCGATGACTTTAGGTACATTGCCTCTTCATGGGTAGACTTATGAGGTGTACCTCTGATTTATCAAATTTATATCAAAAGGAAAAAAAAACACATTCTTTCTTACTCATATCATATCACATAGATTTTTGGTGGGAACGCGTTTACGAAATGTGGTGTTGATTTTTTACTGTCGTGAAACCTAGTTAAAATATGTGTACCTACCTAGGGCCCAGTAAAAATGAAAATCGGTGCTAAAGGACTTTTTTTCGTTGCTTCTAAATCTCCCTACTGAGTTATGGTAAAGTATTAGCCAATGTGTTTTACTTTAACCAAAGATTTTGCCTACTCTTGACTGACTAATGACTAATTATGACGACTTGACTGCTTTTGTAAAACCATATCTGCAAATATAATAAAATACTGGACACTGGATCATTCCTGAGAAGAAATAAATAAAAAATTTGGTAAATAAATAAAACTCAGAAACTACATTTCACATACTTTATATACAGAGAAGGATATACTTAAAAATAATTAACATTTAGCACTACATTATACACATTAGGTTAACATATAGCCAGAAATTACAATATTAAGATTAGGTACAAAAATATTTTGCTTATTTTTGTAAGGCTTTATAGCGTCAATAGTTATGAGAAAATGAATCTTATTTCTTTGGAATGAAGTTTAATACATCGGTAAATAACATAATTTTTGTGGTTATAGCGAAGTGGAAAGTTCACGAAATGTCAGGTTTTAGGTTTTTTTAATAAAATTGAACGAGAAAATTTTGAACTCATTGTTTGGTTCTAATCGCGTGGTGTTTATTTCTTTTAGCATTATACGATTTTAAACTGATATGGTTGTTTTCACTACAAATATTATTAAATAACGGGGTATCGTTATTTAATAGGTATATCGTGTATAAACATGGTAAATACCCCGTTATTTAATAATATTTGTACTTTAAGCATTGTTTCAACGGTCAACGTTTCGAGATCTTTACATTACAGGTCTATTCCTCAGGATTGACTTAATTTATATCCAACATCGCGAAAACTGAAGAAACATCTAGAACATTTTGGATAATATTCTAACAATAAATATTTATTATCAAAGCTGGTAAAGAGAATTTGTTTCAATTAAGGTAAGAAAACGTTAGGTATACTTCATCAAAATGTTGTCTGTCGTTTTTATAAGGAAAAATATAGGTTTACTTTTAACAAACTTCCATTTTTTAATTACCTAGATCTTTATTTCAAGGAAACTTTCTTCATTTATTTTATTCTAGGAAACAAAATACATTTTCACATTTGACAAATAATAAATAGGTAGGTAAATATTTTTCGAATATCATTAAACAGAAATTACAAAGAAAATGAAGAAAAACGAACAAAAATCCTTTCATGTCATTCTGCTTAGCAATATTGTGAAAAATCAGTAAAAAATCTGTTTAAAAATGTTACAAAAATTGGTGTTCAAATTGTTCACATAGCAGTTTCGTATAAAAATAAATATTTCAGGCTAATTTATTTATTTTTGTTACGCAGATTCATTACATTTACTGCAAAATACATATACTGATAAACACATAACCCTTCTTTGCATCGCGCAGTCGGGTAAAAAGCATTTCCTATGCAATTCAAAGCAGCAGTTCTTGTAATTTATGAAAACTGCTACTTTGAGGAGTTATGTTTATCAAAACTGCTGCCGTAGTCGTGATATCTTTCACAACTGCTACTTATCAGTTGTTTGTATTAAGTAGCAGTTGTGATAAATAAATAAGTGTAGCAACTTTTTAGCAGCTCATATTATTTATTCGGTGTTCAACAATTAATTATTAAGTTATTATTTATTTATTATATTTATACTGCACCTAATATTCTGTATTTATCTAATGGCTATATTATTATCTAAATTATCTACTGAAAATCGGAGTCAACAATATAGGTATTATAACAAAACACATAGGGACTCTTATATCCTAACACAATACATAGATAGCATTATTAATAAACGTGGAGTAAGGTCGGAGTAGTGAGAACATGCTTTGTCTTTTTCCGTCAAAAGAACTTTCAAAGTTGACAGACAGGAACAAAAAGTGCTAAAATTATTCTGACTTTACTCCACGTTTATTAATAAGACTAAGAGTGTTTACATCAATAAAATTGTAACAAAAAGTAAACACACATGAAAATCTGTGAGTGATTTACCGCGGATTCCTTCATCAAAAGTAAAAATCAAAGGAGCAGCTAAAATGACATTTTCTAGATTTTTTGTGGTTTTACTTTTGGTAGGTACCTACTTTGACTTTTACTTTCGGTGAAGACACTCATCGTTAGTGTTTGTAAGAATGTCAAAAACTAAAAACGACTTATTTTATTTTTCAAGTCTTTTGAAATAAAAGTATTAGAGCTAAAATAAATATTTATTTACAACACATAGGTATGTATTCCATACCTAACATCTTAACAATGCCTTGTAATTAGAGATGGGCCGACTAGGGGTTCTGCCGACTAGCAGACTAGCCGACTAGTCGGTTCCAAAATTGCCGACTAGTCGGCAATGCAGATCATTATAATTCCGAGATATTTGGGTTAATCGTGATCACTCGGCGATTGTTGCTATTTTTGGATAAGTTTGCACTTCGAAAGCTGTAGCGAAACTTCCAAAAAATGGATGAAATAAAAATAAAAGTTGGAAAAAAAATGGAGCTGAGGCATAGTTATGACACTTTAGATGTTTAGATGATGTATGTAAGCTATGACGTGTTTTGTTTACGTTTTTCTGACTACCCACCTTTTAAACTGTACTACTAATTAAATAAATATTGGTTTTATTGTATAATTGTTAGTTGACGACTAGTCGGCATAATTTGCCGAAAAGTCGGCACCTGCCGACTAGTCGGTTGAACTGCCGACTAGTCGGCTTTCCCGACTAGTCGGCCCATCTCTACTTGTAATGTTAGTTAGATTTTTTTTAGACAACGCGAACGAAACAATTTTATTTTTATTTTGCAATGTTTCGTTTAAAAGTTATTTCGTGCAAAATTACCAACATTGAACTGAACTCATCATCATCATCATCATCCGAGCGAGTTTACCGGCATCCCTTTCGAGAGCCCGGGGTTCGGTGAATTGAACTGAACTGTTTTCGAGAATTATCGAAAACGGTTTAGCATTTTGTTTTAGGTTCAGTTTCAGTTATAAAATACGCTCCCTGGAACGCGATTTTAATAAACAGATTTCTTGCGAAAATCCTAGGAATTTCGCTAAAACACAGATAATTAGACATTGGCTATGATATTTATTAATCGTACTGAAAAAACTTAGGATTTTTGCAAAAAAGAAACAGATTGCTTTAGTAACATTAATTCTCCTTAACTCTGATTGGCTTGATTTTGGTGTACTACAGACCAACTCTTTTTGTGATTGGTTCATAGTTTTACCTTGTAGGTAGGTATCGCCAGCTTTTATTACGTTTTACCGAAAATCTTCTGTTTATCAAATCATCCTACGTCATAAATATACTTATTCAAAGAAAATGTTGTTCTTAAAACAACGATAAAGATTTGAGATACAGGACAAAAAAGTCCTAAGAGGTTTTCGCAAAATTTTAAAGTTATAGGTATATTTAAAAGAAACATTCCTATCCTATATTTAGAAAATTTAAGAATGCGTAGTTCAATATCAAAATGTAGATACGTACCTATACTTCGTTTTTTATTTGTAGACTATGATTTGACACAGTTTTCTTAAGAAAAAACGTCAAATACAAAGAACCAAAACGCCAGATCGTAGTCTGAAATTAAAAAACCAAGTAGGTATAGGAATAAATCTTAGGTATCCATCAATATAATCTTTCCGTGCCTATAGTGGTGTGTCTCACCTAGTGTTAGAGTTCTCAGGTCGCCCTAAGGCCTCTAACTTGACTTAAGAACGTGGCGACTTAAAAACCTTGCGGTGGGGACCCTTTAAAAGTAAAATCTTAATCCGAATAATATCGATATTAAGGTAGAAAACTAAATTTTTCATAATTTATTTTGGTATTACGTTTGTATGGAAATGGTAACAGTCGCCACGTTCTTAAGAACGTGGCAACTGTTACTATTATAGCAGCCGTTAACGGCTGCTATAAGAGATAACAACCGGGACCAACTGCTAACGTGCCTTCCGAAGCACAGAGCTCGAGAAAATGTTTTTTTTTGCCACAGATATTATCAGTCACCCATCGAAGTAATTATCGCACAAAGCGTTGCTTAACCCGATTTTTAATAATAATTACATTTTTCATTCTTAAACTTTGTCATTAAAAAGGCTTCAAGTTTCGTTCGAAGCAATGAATTTTGAGATAAAAATCGTATTTTCTAAAATACAAATCACTTGAAATTTGTGCGTTGAATTTTAGTTTTAGGAACATTTTTAACCGACTCTCAAAAGAGGAGGTTACCTATTCGGATGTTTTTTTTGTGTATACGTTACCGCGAGGTCCGATCGTGTTGATTTTTAACCGACTTCAAATAAATGAGGAAGTTCTTAATTCGCCGGGATTTCGTTTTTTTTTTCTACTATTAAGACTTTACAATAGATTCTTGCCAATGTAGACTTTTTTGGAAATATTTTAGAATTTTTGATCTCAGATTAGATTTTTCTTTATGGCCTTCTGCTGGCAGTTTAGAGAAAAATTTGGCCAGTCTCACGTGGAAAGTGAGAAGCGAAGAGTTCGTATCAAAGTTATTTATCTGCAAATCATTTGGAGCTTTCTTACATTTGTTACAAACATTCAATTCTAGCGTAAATGTAAAAAAGAAAATTAGTTTTTAAAAAGTACCCGCTTATTTGATACTTGGACGTAGATTCTCTTAAGAGCGCATACCATCGTTGATGTTATAAATAATAAGTTCACTTACTTTTCATTTTAATTTGAAATAGGTACTTGTGTGTTGATAGAAATGTAACGCAGCACCTTGTCTATGTGTTTGTGTAAGCATAAGTTTAGCAACTTGGCTTGTGTTATGGTAACCAAACAACACATTTTTCAAATACACACTTACACTTAAACCTACATACAGAAAATACCCAAACTTACCTGAAAATCCGATTAGGTGATTTTTTTAAAAGCACGCGTTTTTACAATTTTCATATCTCTCTTTGTTGTAAACGATGACTAAGTTTATGTAACGTCTCTGTTTATTTACTTTGAAACGTCATGTCACAGTAAAAGACAAACGATACATAGTTCATGCAACTGTTTATAAGTAAGAGGTTTTAACCTACGCACAGAAAATACCCCAACTTTCCTGAAAATCCGTTTAGGTCAAATTTAAAATAACCACGTTTTTTACAATTCTCTAATTACCTAGTATTAAATTACAATCCAATTTACCATTTTGTTTATTTACACGTTTGGCAGTGACCCGCTGGTCTCTATTTACATACCTTTCCAATTTACAACAATTTGTTTTCAATCTTAAAACTAAAAATAAGTTAAATTCAAGTTAATTTACATTTCTTACTCTGACGAATGGCATTAATAAAGCTTAAAGTCAAACACCTTTATTTCAGAACAAAGTCTTAAGAGGACAGTCTACCTACACTTTTCTCCACACAAACTTTATAAACGTAGTCGACTGTTTATGACTGACTGTAAAAAAATATGCTTATGCCATAAGTCCTATATCAGCCATGACCAATGCCCCTACGTTTTGATTTTGTTCATTTTCTCCAACATGTTTGCTATAGTGTCTTTATCCAGAGAGGAAACCGTCGACTACGTTTGTATGGAGAAAGAGTAGGTAGACATTCCTCTTGAGTGTAAATCATAGTTTAATATGAAAGGATACCTTCTCTTTCTCTCTTTCCTTACTCTTTCTTTTTTTTTTATTATCGTCATAGAAAAGTACGCCTTAATAACAATTTTATTATCTTTTTCTATTCTAATTATAGAATGTGCAAAAAAAACATAG
Organism: Idaea biselata; assembly: GCA_958496205.1. NCBI lineage: Eukaryota > Metazoa > Arthropoda > Insecta > Lepidoptera > Geometridae > Idaea > Idaea biselata. The sequence continues at coordinate 7,971,333 of OY292404.1, forward strand.
CAACAAGGCATGGGCATGCCAGATATAGCTTTTATAGCATAAACATACTTGCTATAGTGCAAGGAAAGAAACAGTCGACTATGTTTGTATGGAGAAAGAATAGGTATCCTTTCCTCTTAATAGGATACTCAGATGTTATTGTAATCACGCCGCGGCCCGATTAAGTATTATCAAAATTTAATAATAAATATTTAAACGTGGTAAAGAAATTTAACACCGGTTTTACCACATTTAAACTTATTTTTCGTCTTATCGGAAGCCTTTCGCAACCTGAGTTAGACCTAGGTTTGCACCTGAGCTAAACCTGGGTTTGCACTTTAGCCTTCGTTTTGTAATAGTAATTAATAATTTTCGAATATTAAAAAAATAAGCGTCTTCCAGCGTCTTGCTCCTTGCCACAATATTTTTTAGTTTCTACTAAATATTGTTTAAAACCTCGACAATTTAAGCAATTTGTTTTTTTATTTTAAAAAACACGTCAAAAGTCAACACGACACATTTATCAAGAACACTTATTTATTCCTTACATCATTTAAGTCCTTAAGTTGCCAAAAAGAAATAAATCTTTACTAATTTTATAAAGCTGAAGAGTTTGTTTGAACGCGCTAATCTCAGGAACCGCTCGCGCTGGTCCGATTTGAAAAATTCTTTCAGTGTTGGATAGTCCATTTGTTGAGGAGCGCTATAGGTCCCAATATTGGGTTTTGATCCCAATATTCCCACGGGAACGGGACTTACGAGGGTGAAACCGCGGGACGCAGCTAGTTTAGAAATAAATAAGGACATACCTAATAAAAAACTAATACTATCACTAATATTAAAAATGCGACAATTATTATTTTGGTATTGAGGCTTGTTTCCACCCACCGGGCTAAGTCGTAGCGCCAAGTGGACTGCAGGACGTGTTCCGATACGTAGACCGGGGCAGCCACTAAGGAAGACAGCTCGGATCTTGTTCCGCTGAAGTCTTTCTTCTTCTATATGAGCTTGCTACTTCTTAGACCATATCATCACTTACCATCAGGTGAGATAAAAGTCTAACGCTAATCTATGTATACTAATATTTTAAGGAGGAAAGATTTTTATTTTGTGTGTGAGTGTGTGTCTCTGTATGTTTGTAATGAAAAACTCAAAAATTACTGGACCGATTTTAAAAATTATTTTACTATTAGAAAGCTACATTCACCCTAAGTAACATAGGCTACTTTTGATCCCGATATTTCCATGGAATCGGGACTTACGCGGGTGAAAACGCGGGTCGTTTATAAAACTAATAAATACACCATATCACCATCATGTGAGATGGTGGTCAAACGCTCTTCATCGTTTATAATAAATAAAAAAATACAACAAAATGGATATTTCGGATATTCCGTCGCAGCTCTTGCACTGTGATAATAATTGAGAGCTTACCCTATCAGCGCTTCTTTTTTCGTACATTTTAATCCCTATTTTAGTATTAAATAAATATAATTCACAAGTAAAATATAATGTGATGTCAAGTGTGTCAATCCCATTACACAAAATAAATTAATCGTAAGTAAGTTATAATATTTAGGGTACGTTCGACCAAACTTGAGTTTACTCCCGAGTTACTATGCAAGGTTTTTCGTTGTATAGTAAAGGAAACACACAGTAAACATTTAAAATTATTATTATTTTCATTGTTGGCATATTTAATTATCAATGTTGATATAGTAATTATCAAATGTTGATATATTAATTAGCAATGTTGATTTTGTAATTACGATCAACATCATGTTTTAGTGGTCGTAAAATTTTCAATCATTTTTCGTTTTCACTGCATTTTACAAATCAATTTCACGATAAACTTTTTAAACTTACGCGATTTAGTACTGTAGTTCTAAAAATGACAATTTCATGACATTTAAAACATCCATAAATTTAATGAGATGCTTAATATTATAAATGACTTTACTCTCTTAAAAAAGATGAATAATACATGAATATTTATGCAATGTTTGCCTTGTCCGTCAACTATAAAACCTCATTTCGCGTCAAAATACAAACGATAAATAGTTATTTATTTCTTAATTATCGTTTATAATAAGTAATATTGTACGTATGAGAATATAAAATGAATCAACATTTTATATTCTTTTACGTACAATATTAGTAGTAGTAGAAAGAAGTTATACTAAGCAAACTTGCCTGTTTTCTGAAAACAAGTCATGTGTCAAATTTCCTACATTTTCCTACAACTTATGTGACCTTTCCTACAAATAAGAGACCGGTCCCAGAAAACAAATTTCTATGAAAGTTGGGCAACTGTAAAAGGCACCAACTACTAGGTAAACTGTGGTACTAGCTACACACTGGACTTTAAAATGGCGGTCAAACTTCAACTATTCAATACTAAGATAATAAATTATTTAATGCGTCCCATTACCACGAAACAATAATTTTCAGTACTTACTTGATAATTGTGTTGACAACATTAATTAATTATGTTGATAATAATAATTATGTTGTGTAGTTATTATAATGAGTTCGAGATGTTCAATATTACCGATGTATTGTAATGTACTTTCTTGGTGGATAACTACAAATCACAAAGAATACTCTTTAAACTTCATGTCTCTAATGACCAGTGGTTAGGGCTGTGCGTTTATATATAGTTCAGTCAATCAGCCAGAACTTTTAATTTTATGTATAGATTACCACATACATACATTATATGTTAATCTATATGATTACGATTATAGATTAACTGCTTGACTCAAATTTATAATAATGATTTTGATCAACATGTTGATCAAGTTTTTGTGTTGTCATTGTAAAGAGTAAAGGGCGGAGAAGTTCAATAGATTTTAAGCAGAACCTATTTTTTACGATAAATTATGACGATAAGCCAATGATATAGAGATCATAAATGATCAACATCGTTGTATGAACTGTGTTGATCACATGAATTATTAATTAATAATGTTGATAATTAATTATGTTTGTAGAGATCATAGACGTGGGTCAATCAATTCTAATGAAATATTAATTAACGGTATTGACCATATTAGTTGGATATGTTGTGTAGAGATCATATACTATACGCGAGTTGTTTGATGATTCCGCTGTGCTAATTTACTGTATGATATTAATGATATTAATTATGGTCTGAAAACATGGGCCATTTGCCAATCCCTGGCGTCTTACTGCCTCACCCCTGAAAAAGACCCCCCCCCCCCTACAGTAGAACAAATTAGCGGACTAACAAAAAAAATGTGATGGTCAATCAATACAATTATTTATCACATCTATTACAAATTGTAATTGTATTTTACAATATTACCTGTGTTAGTAACATTAATTACAAATTTTGACAATTATTATGTTGTGTTTCAAAGGATAGTGAACGACGACATTTGTGTCGTTAGATGCCTTCACTACAATATTAATTATATGTGTTAAAAATATGAATTAGTTAATCATGTCGTATAGAAAGCGATTCCGATTAGATAATGAATTATACTGGTATAAAGATCGAAAACGTGTGTCGTTAAATGCCTCCCCTATATTATTACCTAATTACCTGTGTTGACCACATGAAAATGTTGACCATGTTATTAAAACACATGTTGACAATAATTATGTTGTGTTGTAGAGAGATCGAAGACGTGTGTCGTTAAATGCCTCTTCTTCAATATTAATTACCTGTCTTGACCATATAAATTAGGTGACCATGTTGTATACAGATCACAGACGCTAAAGTACCATACTTAACTATTAATTACTGATGTTGACAATTACATTTTTTTTATCGTGTTTTAAAGAGATCGACGATATGTGTCGTGTGTTGACCAAATGAATTATGTTGACCATAGTATTAATTACACATTTTGACAATAATTATGTTGTGTTTTAAAGAGATCGACGATGTGTGTCGTGTGTTGACCACATGAAAATGTTGACCAAATTATTAATTACACATGTTGACAATAACAATGTTGTGTTTCAAAGAGATTGGCGGCGTGTGTCGTTAGTTGCCTCTCCTACAATATGAATTACCTGTGTTGACAACATTAATTACAAATGTTGATTGTTGTACTAGGTCATGGGCGCGCGTCGTTCGACGACTCAACATCGCTCGAGCTTGTCGATACTGATTTCTTCGGTTTGTATTCTGTTATAACTACTGTTACGCCGCTCACAGTTACCTGGTGAAACACATAATGTTTGTCAGTCATAGAACGTTTTTTTTTCAGACTAGAATAAAAAGAATGTAAACGTCAGATTATACGTTTTCATTCTTTCTATTTATCTTTGTATAAGTACATTTTCTCTTCAGGAAGATGTGTCAAATCGTAGGCTACAATTAAAAAACGAAACATTTTATAATTTTAAAGTTTCAAAATAGTAAGAATATGTTAGCGTTGAAACAATGCTAAAGTAATAAACATCACGCGATTAAAACCGAAAAATGACTTTAATGTCAATACAACATCGCGAAAACAGAAGAAAAATCTAATATTGTTACGCCTATTTCGCCAGGAAGATCAGACTTGGGTAACTGATTGCATTTCCTCAGAGTGCGAATAAGAAATGGGTGAATCGAAGAGTATGATTCGAAACCAAAAATGAAGAGTGTGGTAATAATAGATTTTACCAGATTAGCAGATCTACTTAGATATAGAACAGAATTTACACAACCCGACCTTTGTGGAAGCAACAGTCTTGGTGAGTGGCACAACACAACGGTTAGGTATGTATGTAGGTAGGTAGTAGGTAGGTAGGTACCGAAGGGCTGTGCGTTGCATTTTGTCAAGGCCAGTTTTGTACTTTCTATTGCCTACTTGGGAGTATCTATTTAGGTTAACAAAGTATACTTTAGGAATTAAGCTCAAAATACACGGACGATACTATATCGATAAATACACTGCAACTTTACCTATTGAGCGTAGACCAACTGCATACATTATATAGAAATTCGTGCATAGAAAGATAGAAATAGAAATATATATAGAAATTCGTGTGCTGTAGCCGTGGGCACTATAGGTAAAGTTGCAGTGTCAGTGTCGCCCGTGTTTTTTGAGCTTTAAAGTAGGTAGCAAGCGAAGCGCTTACTAGTAGGTAAACTGTGGTAGTAACATGAAATGTAGTTATGTGTTCCTAACATGAAATGATTGGGAAGCTAGTTAGATCCTAATGCTGGGGTTCTTACTTCAAGGTTATTCGTTCAGGTACTGTCATTACGGTTCTGACTGACGGTACGTCATACTCACGCGTCAGTAGGTAAGGCATAAAGCATTATTTACGAAACAAATCTAAAAACTTGCCCAAACTTTCCGAAACCTTCTAAAACGTAAAACCTTAAAAAAGTTTCGTAACGTTGAAATTCGTCTTGTTCAAAATAATTTATTAATGACCATAAATTAAAAGCAGAAAATATTTTTGACATGGAAAGAAACCAAAGAAACGCAAAAATGTCCTTACCTCTCTGGTCTGTGCGGAGCTCCTATCGACGTTCCTAAGCCGCGGCGGTCTTTTCTTCTTGAGCGAGTTGGCAGACCGCGGTCTTTTTTGTGAGCTGGTGGGAGCGGTCCCGGCCGCCTGGGCCGCGACCAGTGCAGGGTTGAGTCTGGGTTTGCGGGTTGATGTGCCTATGGTTGAAGTAAGGTATAATGAGAATTAGGAAAAATACGCTTTTTAAGTATTTTACTATCGAATGAGTTGGCGGACCGCGGTGTTTTCCGTGAGCTTGGACCGCGACCGAGGCAGGATTGAGTCTAGGTTTGCAAGTAAGTGTGCTTATGGTGAAGAATCATAGAATAATGTAAGCTCGTTAATTTGTCCTACTGGACAGCAAGGGCAGGAGGCCCTTAAAGGATTCGGCAATAAGTCGCCGCGGCGCACGGGAGCCTACTCTAGATTGACGAATATCCTGTGCCTTGGAATGGTGGTGAGGTGAAGCCTACTGCAAGTCGGTTTCTTTAAGGTAAAGTTAACATTAGTGCGCGGTCGGCCAGGATTCGAACCCACGACCGACGACCACGACCGTTAGAAATGAAAGTCGGGGTATCTACCACTAGAAGCGAAACTTCACGAGGGAAATAATAACAGAGAAATATAAAATGTGTGTCGATGTTTCTATTATAGGCCGTGAATGTTTTTCTTTAGCGAGTTGGTGCACCATTGCGTACAGAATAGACCGCGGTCCGCACGGAAGGCTATTCGCGCCTACATATGTTGGTTCTACGCGGGTGAAATCACGGGACCGCTAGTAAAAATACAAAGTAAAGGAAAAACAACAAAATCTATCCCATTAATCTAAATTCATGGCAAAATAGAAAATCTTAAGAAAGAAATACAGCGAGTTTTGTCCCAAAACGCCTTTAAAATATTACGTTGGTTCGGCGGAACAGTGCTTTCTACAATAGAGGCTTTGTGTAGCCCGCGTGGGGCTACCAAATCTTACCCAATGTCTCCCCATAGATCTATATGATAGTGGAATAAAGGACGTGGAAGCGAACACTGATGATGGGTTTCTATAAAAGAAATATACGATTTGTTTTAGTTACGAACATAGTCGCACTATCCTACTAATATTATAAATGCGAAAGTTTAGATGTTTGTGTTTCAATCACGCAAAAACTAGTGTACCGATTGCGATAAAACTTGGTATGCAAATACCAACCTTTTGGTATTTACTGGAATTAGATCTAGATTATTTTTTGTAAACACGACGATAATGACACTTGACATAAATTAGTGGTATAATTTCAAAACCCCTTAAAATGCTTCGGAAAGAAGTCATTTTAGGTATGTCCACATGGTATAGTAGTAGCAATATATTTGTGGCGACATTGATGTTTACATCTAGTGTCACGGTTCGAGTGTATACTTTAGACAGACAAATGTATAATTCGTATAGACATACGAATTATAACTTTCGACACTGAGTTACAACTCGGTGTAACCGCTCACAAAAAAGATAAGAAATCGACAGTGAAAACAAAATATTTTTTTTTGTATGGTTATTTTCTTTCTCCGTGTGTGACGCAATATTGCTGTAGCATACATTTCGCGCAGGATCGACAAGCGACACAGTCCCAGACACCGCACAAGCACTGTCTACACGGCAACGACTCTTGATATCGCGCGACACAGCCGAACAGCACAGCAGCTGCAAATAGTTATTGCGGTGGTGGACACACTTTAACAGTTGATGTATCGCTACATCAAGTGTCTTGTGTCAAGTTTCACCGTGTATCCTTAGCTGTCGCTGTTGAAAGAAACATTGTGAAAGTTCCCACATCATGTCGTTAAAATTGGCAACAATCTAGACAACATTTAAACCAGTTTTTATATTTGTCTTGTAGAAAACACTATGCTCTACCTACTGTCCGTAATAGTACGAATCGTACCTCTAACATAGAAACCCAGCAGAGTGTATTTTCTTTCATTTTGTTGAACTAATGTACTTCTTTGTGTTCTAGTTCAAATAAGACGACTAGTTCGTGTAGCCTTCTTTGAGCTTTGAGACTAGGTTTTAACTTAAAGAGTTGCTGCAAAACGAAAATCTCGTACTAGGCTTGTACTATAGGTTGTCTATAACTGAATTGGATGAATGTCCCTTAGGATGGTTCGGTCACGTTTTGCGAAAAGCGGATAGTTACGTGGGAACAAATGGGTTGCTATGTTGCTATATATTATAACTAGCTGCGCCCGCGGTTTCACCCGCGTAAGTCCCGATCCCGCGGGATTAACGGGATCAAAAGTAGCCTATGTCCTTCTCCAAGGCCCTATCTATCTCTATACCAAAATTCATCAATATCGGTTCAGCGGTTTAGGTGTGAAAGCGTAACAGACAGACAGAGTTACTTTCGCATTTATAATATTAGTAAGATAAGATATAATATGTATGTATTTACAAAAGAAAAGTATTATATCCGTTGTCAAGTCACCGTAACACAAGCTTAGTCGCTTACCACGGGGCTAGATGGCGCTGTGTGTTGTTGACATAATTTATTTACTACTTATTTATTTATTATGATAAAGTTCTGAGACTTTCGCGTTTCGAAATACTAACGGGTAGACTCTCACACAGTTATTGAAAATATGGACCCCTCGGATAGATGTATGCCACCGAAACCGTGGCGAGCATTTGGCCGATATTTTGTTGCACACATAATTGTCATAGATCCTTCTATCATACCTACCTACATAATAAACAATATTTGTTTTTGTTTTATTTATAACTGTGTCCGTGGCTTCACCCGCGTAAATCGTGATCTCACGGGATTATCGGAATCAAAAGTATCATTAATTACTCCCCATTACTTAAACTATCCCTATGCAAAATTTCATCCAAATCGTTTAAGCCGTTTGACCGTGAAGAGTGTTCCCTCTTCACGATCAAACGGCTTGACCAACCGACAAACTTTTGGATTTATAATATTAGTGTGAATAATTAACATCGTTAACAACACTAGAGTTGGACTTGGACCACCTTTTACCCGACTATGAAAAAGGAGGGTTATGATTTTGACTGCGATGTATGTTCGTTCATTCATTTAAATTTACCTACCGCACTTAGACAAAGGATAGCGGGTTCGATCCTGCCAGAGATCTTTTTTATTAATAAACTGACAGAACAAGATTGGTAATACCCATTCTGACTCCGTAGTTAGTCATTTACCTAGAAATGTATAAGTATACCTACATACATTATGTATTTTACCTTCAAATTCTTACCTTTTCGTAACCTAACCAAAAACCTTGATGAGCGGAAATTCCAAGTTCTCAGTTTAGTTTCCCGGAGCTATCGATTTTGCCGGCGTACAAACTTATATTTGCAGCCAGCAGAGGAGCCACTATCAATGAATTTCTAAAGATAAATTTTGTTTTTATAAAAATCCGCCAGCACACCCTGCTTGGTTTTATTCAGCCTATTGCAAAGTTATATATTCAGTTGGAAATGACGCTAGGAGTAACGTAATGTTAAAGGAATTACTTAGTTATTCAAGATTCCGTCTGTAAAATGTAAATTGGTTGAATGCGTAAAGCAATCGACAGATGGTACATGGGTGCTAATACTGCCAGTAGCTTGGTTACCATGTCAAAATGTCAAGTGGCCATCTGTCAGGGTAGGTATGTATGACAAACATCAGTGAACCCTTGCCTATATCGAGTTGCTAAGCCAGGTTTTATAGGTAGATAGGTACTATAGGTACCTAGTCGTAGGACTAGCACGATAGACAGGTTTCGATTAGAGATTTTTGCCGACTAGCAGACTAGCCGACTAGTCGGTTTAAAATTGCCGACTAGTCGGTCGACTAGTTGTCAATGGAGATCGTCATAATTCGGAGATCTCCCAAATGACCACTCGGCAATTGTTGGTAATTTTGCAAGAATTCGCACTTCGAAAGCTGTGGCGAAACCTTGCCAAACTTCCAAAAAATGGTTAAACAGTTTCGAAAAAAATAGAATAGAGCTGAAGCAAAGTTGCCATACCTACCAACGTAGCTAGTCGACTGTTTCCTCCCTTTTTTTTTTCTAATATTTATCCAGGGAGTAAACACTCGACTACGTTTGTAAAGTTTGTATGGAGAAAAGAGTAGTAGGTACACTGTCCTCTTCTCTTCAGACGAGCGTATTTTTTTAAGTTGTGAGTCGTGTAATTCGGTTTCATAGAACTCATGACAGGGTTTTTGTTTGAAACCAAATGTAGTAAAAATTACGCAACCGAAATAACGCCACTCACAACTTGAAAAAAATATGGTCGTAGCCATCTTAGCCAACCAAAATAAATTAAAAAAATAATAATTTTGAAACGTACACGATTTCCGTCCATGATTTCATTATTAATAGAACTATATAGGTACCTACATAGTACAGGTCTAGATCGCATTGTAGATAATCATTGTTTTTAATTATCTCTGCGTTTCGGCAAACGGGTTACACCGGCCGTGGTCGCGAGAAGACGCCCTTTTTTTTTTTTTTTTTAACGTGGGAAAATCTTATTAAGACCATCAGGTCGCCCTCGGGGGAGAGCGGCCCGGTGAGTGGGGGTCCCCCCGGCCGAAGATGGTAGGTGGCCGGGGTATACCCACTAAAAACCCACGGTGTCCGTCTTTCCGCTATTTGTTGGGGCTGACGGGAAGTGGCTTCCGCAATGCAACCGTAGGCCCCAACAGCGGCCGGCCTCGTCAGGCCTCCTCTTAAAAACCCCTAAGAGGGGAAAAAACCCTCGCGAGAGGCGGCACGGACACGCCGCCGCCGTCTCGGGCTCATTTTGACGACGGGCTCCCCCGAGCACCGTCGTCAGAGCAGGGAATTAGGGCGGCAACCAGTCGTTGCGCACCCTGGGCCGAGCGCGTCTGGGACGCAAAGTACCGCGCGAGATTTCGCGGCCTCTTCTTTTGTGGCCATGACAAGCTCGCAGAATTGGCGCAGAGCTTGCCATGCCGCGTCGTCGCCGATGATCGCCGCGATTTCGGTCGGCAACGCCAAGTTTGGGCCTAAGACCCGAACTAGGTCCCCCCTGGGTGCAGCCCAAGCCGGGCAAACCTCCAAGGTGTGTTGAGCGGTGTCCAGACTGCTGGGGCAGTGGTGACACCGCTCATCACTCTCCCTTTGGATGCGACACAAGTACTTTCCGAAGCACCCGTGTCCGGAAAGTACTTGTGTCAGACGGAATGACAAGGCCCCGTGGGACCTATCCACCCATTCTCCCAAAACCGGCCGTATGGCCGCAATGGTCAGGTGACCGGCACTCGGCTCCTGCAACCGCCCTCGCCACTCCGCCAGCTGGACCTGGCGGAGTTCTTCCCGACGCTCCTCCACTACCCTGAGCGCCGGTCGGTCCCCGCGGCTCCGAGCCTCCTCGCGCCACTCATAAAGTGACGCGAGGGCTCTCGCCTCTAGGTCCCACGGCAGCGAGCCCGCCAGGACGGCGGCTGCCTCGGCTGACACGGTGCGGTATGCCCGCGTCAGCCTGGTGGCCATCAGCCTCTGCACTTGCAAGAGTCTGCTGATGACGCCACCAGGGATGTTCGCGGCCCACACCGGTGCGCCGTAGAGAGCCATGGACCTTATTACGCCCAGATACAAACGTCTCGTCGAGACGTTTGCCCCACTGATATTGGGCAGGAGCCGGGCAAGTGGCCCCGCCGCTCCCACTAGTCTTGGGACAAGACGCCCGAAGTGGGCGTCAAAACGCCATCTGTGGTCTAGGACCAACCCCAGATATTTAAGCGAAGACCCGATTTCGACTCGCACCCCTCCGATGGTGATATGGAAGTCTGGTGGCAGTCGAACTCTTGGGCCCCTAAAACACATGGCCTCCGTTTTGTTCAGCGCAACGTCAAGGCCCAAACGACGAATTCGGGCGACGACGTGCGCTGTGCCGGCTGTGGCCAGTATGGAGGCCTGGCGGCAGTTCCTCCCGCGGGCTGTGACCAGGGTGTCGTCGGCGTAGCACGTCACCGATACGCCGTGAAGAAGGGCGCCTCGCAACACCCAGTCATAGCCCAAGTTCCACAGGAGCGGTCCGAGAACCGACCCCTGTGGAACGCCGCAGGTCATACTCCAGGTCTGTGGGCCGGCCTGTGTGTCGAACGACACTGTCCTGTCGGACAGGTAGGTCTCTACCACCCTCTGGAGGTATTCCGGAACCCGGTGATACCGGAGGGCCTCCCTAATGCAGGTCCAGGGGAGAGTGTTGAAGGCGTTGGCGATATCGAGAGATACCGCCAACAGCACATCTCCCTCGGACACTGCCTCCTCCGCCAGGGCCTTCACGCGGAGGATCGCCCCCACCGTGGACCGCTCCCTCCTGAACCCGTACTGGTTTCCCGACAGATCCGGTCCGGTACGGGTCAGGTGGCTGTTCAGCCTCGCCGCGATTATCCTCTCGAGGAGCTTGCACCCCTCGTCAAGGAGGATAATCGGGCGGTACGCCGATGGCGAGTCCTCCGGCCGCCCTTCCTTCCTCAGGAGCACGAGGCTACCCACGCGCCACCGAGCAGGGAATACTCCCCGCTCAAAACACGTGGTGAATAGCCCCCGAAGACGATCCCCCAAGTGCCTCGAGGCCAGAACCCACGCACGACCTGGTATGCCGTCAGGCCCAGGGGCGGTGTTCTTGGCACTGAGGCGACGGAGGATCATCTTCAACTCCGAGGAAGTCACCTCCACGGAGTCCTCCTCCCCCACTGGTGGCGCCAGCTCTGCAGGAGCCATGGTCGGCGGGTTATGCTGGTCCCTGTGGGGGAACAGCTGTGCCACAACTCGGGACACGAGACTTGGCTCAAGCGTCTGAGTCAGTGGTGGAGCCCATGGTTTGAGCTTGCCCCTAGCGCCACGGTAGGGGCGCCCGCATGGGTCCCGACTCAAAGACGCAAGCATTTCCTCGCGAGCGGCCTCCTTCGCGGACCGGATGGCCGTACGGAGCGCTTTCCTCCCGGCTTGCCAGCACTCGTAGAGGTGGTCCTCCACTGGGTCCAACTCTTCTGGTCCACGGGGTCGGCCGTGTCGACGCCTCCGGTGTCACGTGTATTGGCGGCGTCCTTCCCCTGGGGATGCAGTGAAGACCGCCTACTGGGCGGCCACACATCCCTCGCCCTGCATCACCAACTTGGCTTTCAGCTTTTTTAACGTGGTCTGTCCACGGGGCCAGCCGATAAAGGCAAGCCCGAACCACCCATCCCCGCTTACGCGGGAGACACCTAAGCTAACACGTACCCCGGCCAATTAAGGCAAGGGCACCCACCTATTGATGTGAAGTGTGTGTGAGGGTGTGTAGTGTGTGAATGTAGAAGTGTGAGTTGTGTGTGTAAGTGTAGAAGCGAATGTGAAGTGTACCTACCTAGTGCGCCTCTTGGCTTCACCGCCCAACATAGCTGGGTTGCTATGGTGAGCGGTTACTGAGCCCTCCCACCACGACAAGGTAGACGCACGACGAGAGGGCGAGAGAAGACGCCCTACTTTGACTGTGTGTTTCCGCAACTAGCCCTATAACTGGGCCTTTTTGCGTGACTTCAAACCGTAGGTTTCCTTACGATGTTTTCCTTACCCGTAAGAGCGATGTTAATAGCGCACTTAATTTTTTCTTAAAGAAAAGACATTGGTGCGCGGTCGGCCAGGATCCGAAACCACGACCTTCGGAATTATAGCTATCGGTATCTATCTAGGTATCTACCACTAAACCAACACCGCTCTCCCTAAACCCCTATCCTGCTCTACCCCAAATTGGTAACCAGTATATAGCCTAATATAGGTATAGGTGAGGTGAGGTGAGGTAATCATAATAGGCACCTATTAGTAAGGTAGGTAAGTAGTAGGTAGGTAGGTAGTTTCTCGAATGTTTTTTTATCATATCCATACTTCACAGTAGGTAGGTAACTAACTACTCTACCAATCTACCAAAAATAGATTATTCCCGAGGTTAGTGACCTAAATTATAAGCAAAATACCTACCAACCAAAAATACAGGCCAAATTAAGTCCACCGAAACGATAAAATTCGTACATTGCCTCGGAATATTCATGAAAATGTCCTTAGAATTTTACCTAGTACCTACCTACCTACCTACATTGTTCAAAGTAGGTATTTATACCTAGGTGTAAAGAAAGGTCAATGGATACTAACCGACCAAATTGGGAAGCGTGAAAGGATAACCTTGCGTGCGTGACCCGTAATAGCGTGTCGAATTCGCCGGGTTATAGTTATTAACGCGCCCAGAGTATGCAGCGAAATATTGAATTAAAATATTTTACTTCATTTTTGTATGAAAATATGAAACGTAACGCGGTAAACAATAAAATTGCTATAAAAAAACGAATTAATTAGGTTACCTAATAAAAATCAGCGGGTTTTGTTAGAAAACTTATTGGCATTTTTATTTTGTAAATCTAATTGGAATGTCCTAAATCTAATTAATTCCATACACGTGCACAGAACCCTGGGTTCAGCGTACCTAGCTACGAAGTTATATTTTAGAATAAATCGATAAATCCTGTCTGACTTGCCTCTTTACAAAGTCTCACACAAATCCCTGCAAAACTGATCAATATTTTCATTGTACCATTTTGGAGGTTATGTCTACATTTCTAGGGTATTTGAAAGCAAAAACCAGGGCTTTTACTTAAAAATAACTGTTAAGATAGTGTTTTAATAGAATTTGCACGTAATTACTCCATAATTGGGCTGCGGAATGTAGGACGTGGCGAAAGAACAGCGCCTTTTGAAGTCGTGATTAGGGTTTGGGAATGTCGTGTTTTCTTGTGTTTTACGGTATTATTGAGAGGTAATTTACCTTTTCTGACATCGCACATGGAACACTTGAACGCCTCTGCATTATTCCTGTATGTACAAACGCTGCAATCCCAATAATTTTCTTCGAGCACTTTGGAAGGCCTCTTGGCTCTCCGAATGGCATTTTTCTTGTCCATTTTAAACTAAATAACTTTTATTATAAGCAACACACGTTTATCATGATATTTTCCAGTTTAAAACACAATTTCTATAGCACCATCGTAACATAATACGTACGAAAAACATTATTTTTGTTAGAAATGTACACAAAAATGTATACTTCACGCCATGACAGTTCGGCAGTGCTGCGTCGGTAAAACAGTGCTGTAGATGGCGCTATTATCTATGTGCTGTTGCATCGACACCGGTTTTCTATTTGACACTAGATGTCACTAAAACCAAATTGTGTGCGATCTTCAAAATATTATAATACTTTGCATGTAGTTTGCATGTTATCGCGCTCTTCGTTTATTTATGATGGTTTACATAAAGTATTAAGTTACCTGTTTTAATTATATCTTAAATATAAAATTTCCATGTCACAATGTTAGTTACCTACCGTACTCCTCCGGAACGGCTTGACCGATTTTTATGAAATTTTCTAAGCGTACTATTCAGTAGGTCTGAGAATCGGCTACTATCTATAATTTATAAGGCAAAACAACGTTTGCCGGGTCAGCTAGTTATTTTTATACATTTTGAAGAAACTGCAGCTTCATTATTAGTACAGCTCCGCTACGTAGGTGGTTCGAACACGGGCGGGTGTCCTTATCACCTAAATTACGCGTCTGCAATTTTT
Organism: Idaea biselata; assembly: GCA_958496205.1. NCBI lineage: Eukaryota > Metazoa > Arthropoda > Insecta > Lepidoptera > Geometridae > Idaea > Idaea biselata. Next base: position 7,986,403 of record OY292404.1, read on the forward strand.
GAATCTGCATATTCCCATTTTAGATCAGTATTTATTCCTTGGTTTTATGTAATTACGTCGCATTTTTGATATTTACCTACTTTCTTAACTATTTTATCGAAACTTACGCAATTAATAATATTGGGGTGGTAAGAAAGTAAACGAGTGTTACCCAGTATTTTTATTATTTTTAAGCTGGACCATTCCCACAGTTGGGCAAATGCCTCCCAATCTCCAAAACAAACAATTTCGACAAAATAAGGTTCCATTTTGTTAAATCGAACGGTAAACTACAAAGCTCTAGGTACTAAAGTTTTTTTTTTACAATGGTCTCAAAGGACGAAAATTCTAAGAAAGTGGGTTCATTTCATGTTTTTGCTGTCCTTCGCTCTACCTGTACCGCGTTGGGTCTCATCCGGAGGCAGAATACAGCCGGAGGCGAAATGTACAAACTTTATTTTTTGCTAAAATTCAATTTAGCTATATTTTGCGTGTTGCCTAAAACTTTCATATTTTAATAACCATGTGGAAATTGTTATTTTAGGAAAAAATAGGAATGTCATAGTTATTTATTTAGTTACATGTTTTGCTAGTTAAAAAATTAAAAAAAAAATATTGCTAAGCAAAAAATAAAAAAAATACTCTTCTAGCAGAGTCCCGCGGTTTCACCCGCGTAAGTCCCGATCCCGTGGAAATATCGGGATCAAAAGTAGTCTATGTTACTCAGGGTGAATGTAGCTTTCTAATGATGATGAATGAATTTTTGAAATCGGCAAAGTAGTTTTTGAGTTTATTCATTACAAACATACAGACACACATACACACAAAAATACAAATCTTTCTTCTTTATAATATTAATATAGTAAGTAAATAGTAATAATAAAGTATTTGACGACCTTTGTGGCGCGTCGTGCGAGAGCGCGACTGCAATGCAGGAGGTTGCGGGTTCGATTCCCGCCGGGTGCAAGTATTTATGCTTAAAAATAAATATTTGTGTCTGGTCTGGGTGTCCTTCTATGTATAATATGTATGTATTTACAAAAGAAAAATAAATATAAGTATTATATCCGTTGTCTAGTCACCGTAACACAAGCTTAGTCGCTTACCACGGGGCTAGATGGCGCTGTGTGTTGTTCACAGAATTTATTATATTATTATTATTACCTTTAGAATAGAAGTATAGATATAGATTTAGGTATGTACCTACTAACATAGGGGAATACTATATAGAACAGTTTCTCACTCGCTGCACAAGTGCACATACCTACCGGGTCGTAAAAGGTGGGAGCGGTACAGAGAATACTTCGCGCTCTCTTCCACTCATGGATCAATGGACAGTGCTGCGCACTATAGCTAACGATAATCGGTAATGTTACTGCAATAAGCTGCCCGCTTAACCTGAGTAGGTATGGTTTATGTACGACCGGTGTGCGACGAGTGAAAAGTTCTTGTGGAGGTTATTTTTTAAAATAAAACCAAATTCATTGGTTTATAGGGATTTAATAATAATAACTACGTGAACAATGATTCATCAAGAATAGTTACTTTAGGTAAATAAGTAGATAGATACATACATTTTTATAAAAATAAATCATAAATATCATGATTCAGGATTTCTGAAGAAGGGACCTGTAAAAGTCTCGAAACGTTGAGCGTTGAAACAATGCTAAAAGTAATAAACACCACGCGATTAAAACCGAAAAATGTTTTTAATTTCAATACATCATCGCGAAAAGAGAAGAAAAATTTACATATTAAATATATTTTTTTACCCTTTATACATTGTATGAAGTAGAGCGAAGTATGACCACGATGTGCTTAATACCTGTAATAAAAACAACCGATAAAAGCATCACCCTCCTTCGGCAGTCGGGAAATAAATACTTCATCTGTAAAAATTTCAAACGTCTAGCTATCACGCAACATGAGATAGGTATACAGCCTGGTTAAAAATAGACAGACAGACAGACTTACAGCAGTCGAGTCTTGGTATAAGGCTTTTTGCCCTGTGGGTACGGAACCCTAATAATAAGGCTTAAAGCCGTACTTAGCTACGTTAGGAAACTTACGCAAAACTCAAATATCGCGGCTCAAGACAGGACCCTTCAGGATACCTACCTTTCTCTAATGTTTTAGGTTTGTATGGAGGACGAGTAGGTACCTATCCTTTCCCTTTTAAGAGGACAGTCTACCTACTTCTTCTCCATACAAACGTAGTCGACTGTTTCCTCCCTGGATAAAGACATTAGAGCAAATATAGTTTTTTTTCATTTTCTAATTAGAATAGAAATAAAATTCAGTAAAATTAGAAAATGAAAAAAAAAAACAAAACGTAGGGCCATGGTCATAGCGATATGATATAAGACTTATTATGGCATAAAAATATTTTTTCTAATATCTTTATCCAGAAAGGAAACAGTCGACTACGTTTGTAAAGTTTGTATGGAGAACGAATAGGTATCCTTTCCCTCTTAAAGGGGAATTTCGCGGCGGATTCCGCAGTGAGATATCTCCCCATGTCCGTAAGTTTTACACATAATCGACGGGCAGTCGGCTGTCGATCGACCGATGCGAAATAAAAGTAATTAGGTAAAGTATTAGGTATTAGGTAAGTACCTATTAGGTAAACCCCTTAGATGAAAACAAAAAACAGCAGATACGGTACCTAGTCTCGGAAAATGAGACGGTAAAACTGCGTCTAGCTGACGCACTAGGGTCAGTCGTATGTCGAACCGTTGCCGCGTGAGCACGTGCTGTCACACTGCGATTGTCTTTTTGAAATCCATAAGAATTGCTTTTTTGTTTATTTACAAATGCCTGAATCATTCTTAAAGACAAATGTTTTAAAATACAATAATTTTATGAAAATTAGTGTTGGTATTTTTCGAATTACGCAATGTTAGATTATACCGTATCTACTATTTGTGTTTCATCTTAGCACTACTCAAAGAAATGCTTTAGTTTTTACTGGGAGTCAAAATTTTAATGCAACCTGTGACGCAAGTCCGACTCGTAAAACGCATGGAATCTGTCTTAGAAATTGGACTTACCTTTGTAAAAGCCGTCAAATTGACATCAGCAAATCCAGCAGCTGTAAGTTTACACGGTGTCTGTGACCTGGAAGGTGATAATGCCATTTTAATACGTTACGATCGCGTTCTTTCAAGCGATTTACGCTTAACTTAGGTCAAGTTCTTCGGCTCCTCAACTGATGTGAAGTTCCAGGGCTCCTCAACTGATGTGAAGGAATACATCGCGAGGAAACCGACATGGTCCTAGGACTCGCTACAGTCCAATCATCCAGTCTACACTAATCTTCCAGTTTATGATAAGCGTCTCAATCGTTTGATCAAATGTCTTCACAATTCAATAACGACGAAAGATAATTAAATATACATTGTTATAGAAATATTTTAAAGGAAAAATACTTTTTCGCACGATCGGCGGAGATTCGAGGAATTCGAACCAGCCCAGCTCAATGCAGGCTTAAGCACTTAAAATAATATTATGCTTTAGGATTAAAATAATAAATTAATTAGGTAGGTTCCTACTGTATCACCTATTTATTGCATGCTCGAAATGTGTGAACTGTTAAAACGATTTATTATTTAAGACCTCCAATGTACACAGTTATAGCAATTCAATTATTATTTTTCTTACTCCAGTCGACATAACTATACCTACCTCTTCGATATATAAGGAAACTCGACTAAGTTCTGAAGTAACTTTATAAGTTCGACTGTAAGAAGCCATACGACTAATTAATTACGAAGGGGAGCAACGATGAGGTCGTCGGCTTAGATGAAAAAACAGCAGATACGTTACCTAGTCTCGGAAAATGAGACGATAAAACTGCGTCTAGCTGACGCATTAGCCTCAGTTGTATGTCGAATCGAACCGTTGCCGCGTGAGCACTTGCTGTCACACTGCGATTTTAATTATTATCTTTTTGAAATCCATCAGAATGCCTTTTGGCTCATTTTATAAATGCCTGAACAATTCTTAAAGAATACAATGTTTTTAAATACAATAATTTTATGAAATGCATGTAGATGTTTCTAGCTCATTTTTCGAATACGCAATGTTAGATAGAATATACCGTATCTACTATTTTTGTTTTCATCTAAGGTCGTCGGTGTAATTTCAGATCAGAAGGGTATTGAAGCTAAATGTTTTTGGATACACGTCGACTGTAATATGAAATGCTTTGAGAGATAGCGTGCTTCTTGCCTAAATATACAGGGGTTATTTTATCCGAGTTCGAGGCATCAAAATCATATTTTAAGTAGGTAGTACAATACCTACTGTGGTATACCTAATAGCCGGCAAAAAGTTAGAAAATTCTGACGTGGAAAGGGGAAAGTTCGCGCAGTAGGTACATTTTATATGCGACTTCTATGAAAAATAGACTTTGGGCATCCGCCATTTTTTTCTAGACGTTTGCCGGGAATTATATAGTGTTTACCTATTCGTCCCGTTCCCGTGGGAATACCGAAATAAAATGTATGAATCCTATGTATCAAATTCAAGTCGAATCTGTTCAGTCGGTTTTACGAGATTGATAGACAAACACCAACCATGCTTTCATAAAAAAGTTTTAAGTGCGCCAGACCTGATTTAAACCATGATTTACTATGCCTAAATCATGGTTTAAACCAGGTCTGGCCTTAAAACTCATTTTATAGTAGCAAGGCAGGACTTTTACATTGACAATAGTGGGATGGCCGGATGGGATAGTGGGAAGTCTAAGTGTAACTAAATCTCACCTTATCTGTACAAAATATAACTTTTTAGCGGTCTTGTTGCTAGCCAGAAACCATTGGCAGTTGTAGACAGCACTGCTTACTTCCATGCTCTGAAATGGCGATCCGAGTGTCACATTTTCACATTACAAACGAAAATTAATAAATACTTAAATCATGGGTACCTACGTTGCGTTTAACCGTAAATTATTAGATTTATTGTATGGGAGCCCCCCTTAAATATTTGTTTTATATTATTTTTAGTACTTACCTAAAAACAATTTAATAATATAAACAAATAAGTATAATACCTGGTATTTGTTGTTATAGCGGCTCCAGAAATACATTCTCTGCGGGCACTATAACAACAAAACTAACGAAATAAATCATGTACGTTGCGTTTTACCGTGAAAAATCATATTTGTTGTTTCGGAGCCCCCTTAAATAGGTATTGTTTTAGTATTTGTTGTTATAGCGGCTACAGGTTCAGAAATACATCTTCTGTAAAAAAAATCGCTAGCTATCACGGCTTATGAGATACAGCCTGGTGACAGACGGACAGACAGACAGACAACGAACTCTCAGTAGTAGGGTAACAGTATTTTTGCGCTTTAGATACGGAACCCTAAAAAGAATAAAACCAAATCAATAGGGTACGGTTGCTGACGGATAGTAGAGATACTTACGGCTGACGTCAGCATATCAGCAAAGAAACAGAGAAAGAAAACTTGCATCAATCCACCCATAAAGAATGTGACGAACGTTATTAATACTGTTACATCATCTACTATCTAAAAAAAGAGAAAAAAAACCATTAAAAGAACAAAAATAAAGAACATTATTACAACATCTTGTCGAAAATTACTAGGTATGTCAAAATGATGAAGTCTGAAGCCGTCGAAAGCCTATTTTTTTAACAAAATCAGTAGGGTATGGGAGATGACTGGTAATAGAGGTATTTACGGCTGACGTCAGCATGTCAGCAAAAAAACATAGAAAGAATACTTGCATCAATCCACCCAAAAAATAACCCTCTAGATAGCCTTATTAATAAACGTGGAATAAGGTCGGAATAATTTTAAAACTTTTTGTTTCTGTCTGTCAACTTTGAACGTTTTTATCACGGAAAAGGACAAAGCATGTTCTGACTACTCAGACCTTACTTCACGTTTATTAATAAGGCTATAAGCGTAAACTAGAAGAATTCAGGAGCTGTACGTCAGGTTTAGTCAAGTTCTTGTCCACCGGAAGATTGCCGTATCCGGACGTTAAACTAAGTTTAGACTTCGGTTTGTAATAATAATAACCCATTTTTGTGTAAACAGCTCACCGTAACATTAAATCCAGTGAGACAAATCACTAAAGAACTGGACAGAAAGTTGAACAAATTCGATTTGCTGTAAATTATTTCCAATATGTTTGATGATCTGAAAAAATAATCGGTGTTTTAAATATTAATAGAGGAATAGGTAAAATTTCCATCTTTACCTCGTCTTTGGCAGCAAAAAACAAAAGGCGAACAAAATTAAAACAAAAAACGATCGAAATTAAAACAAAAGACTTTTGATTTCACATCGATCATCTTTTGATTGTTTCCGATGGTGTTTTGTTTCTGTTTCGATCGTCTTTTGTTTACGTTTCGATCGTCTTCTGTTTTGCTGCGATTGTCTTTTGTTTACATTTTGATAGTAATTTGTTAACTTTTTGATTGTGATCGTATCAGTCGCAAAAACAAAATAATGCAATTCTTAATTTCATCTCGGCCAGACAGGCACTTGGATTGCGCAGTACAGCGGTTTTGTAAGGTTGCAGATTCCAGGGGTGTAAAATATTGGAAACCAATTTTTCAAAAAACTATATAATACGCCCTGCGGTTTCTTCACGTAAGTACCGAACCCATGGGTCTATCAATATAAGAAGTATCATATGTATTAAGTACTCCAAACCCAGCATTGTACATAAGGAGTTTCAAGCGAGAGAGTGTGGTGCGAAGAGCGTTTGTCCTTCACCATTTTTCTCAGAAACGGCCAAGATGATTTTGAAACGGTTTTAATGCGTTAGGTACATTGCATCTAATTCAGGAGCATGCTAACATGTATATGTATAGACATACTAGCAGAGTCCCGCGGTTTCACCCTCGTAAGTCCCGATCCAGCGGGATTTTTCAAAATCTTTTTTTTAGTGGATGTCTACACGCCACAAAGAACACAATCTCCAGTTGCAAGTCTCTAGGACCAGCGGTTTAGGCTCTGCGTTTATAATATAGATCAGTCCGGAAATTGAATTACAGGATGAACCATTTAAATGAACCTTCAGGGGGATATCCTAAACTATAAAAGATAGCGAAAATGCTGAAAGAAGTTGCCTCCCCGATTTTTGACCAAAACTAAAATGGCATAATATTTGGATTTTCAAAAAATTCAATAAAGTCGAGTAGGTCGTTGTAATAGGTACGGGTAACACACGAGTACCAGAATACTTGACTATTTCTTATTTTTATTAAAAAATAACCATTTCTCTCGATTTACCACAGTATGTTTGTTTCCAGGATTAGATCTTTATCGGCAACACTATCAATCGATACAATAATATGTTTATTTTTCGGCAGAAAGAAAGGTTCGATTCCTGGCTAGGGTATTGAATATTTCGATAATCTAAATATTATTATGCCATTTTATTTTTGGTCAAAATCGGGGACGCAACTCCTTTCAGTATTTTTCGCTATCTCTTATAGTTTAGGATAGGTCCGTTTAAATGGTATATAGAATTTTACCCAACTAGGTATACTAGATTGATTTTGAAACGGTGTTTGCGTTAAATAGGTCAAGCAAGTAAGTAAGTATAGTTTACTCAATCAAATCCTGATGCCATTGAACTAATTTGCACAGTTTTTCATGAAGGATTTCGTCTGAACATTCTGTCGAGTCGTTTTCATCTGTTATTAGGTCTTCAATGTCGTACTTGAGTAGACGAAACTGTATCTTTATGTAGGTGCAGCATGTGAAAAACAGGTAGTCGGCTGCACCCATCTCAAGGAGCACTATGCACTCTGAAATAAAATTTTAGCCCATTTCATGTCATTTTAGATGATTTTCAGGGCAAGCAACTTTGGCCTTTAGTAGTCTTATTGTTTTTATTTCTTATCTTTAATCTTGGGCTTTGGAAGGCACGTTAAGAGGATATAATCTCCATTCTCTTTCTCCATACAAACGTAGTTTACATTTTCCTCCCTGGATAAAAACATTAGAGCAAATATGTTTATGCCATAAAACCTATATCTGTCATGACAATGCATCTACCTTTTTTATTATTATTTTCTAACTAAAATAATAATGAATAAAAAAGATCATGACAGATATAAGTTTTATGGCATAAACATATTTGCTCTAATGTCTTTGTCCAGGGAAAATTTAAACTACGTTTGTATGGAGAAAGAGAATGGAGACTATCCTCTTAAGTCCTGGTTGTTATCTCCGACAGCAGTCGTTAGGTCAAGTTAGAGGACTTAGAGCGATCTGAAAACTCTAACACTAAAGAAGAAGAAGAAGTATAGTCTAATCACAGTTTGCCTAGTAAAAAAAAATCTTTGATTGGTCTTCCTGTTACTTTAGGGTTGGGCCTATTTGAGGTTTTAATCTCATTTCCGGGTGGATATATTTGGGTACTATCCATCTGAAATCGATTGGAGGAAGATCTATTTCGCAGATGTACCAATTCGTAGATTAAGAGGATAGTCTCCATTCTCTTTCTCCATACAAACGTAGTTTATATTTTCCTCCCTGGATAGACATTAGAGCAAATATGTTTATGCCATAAAACTTATATCTGTCATGACTATGCATCTACCTCTTTATTTTTTTCATTTTATTATTATTTTAATTAGAAAATAAAAATAAAAAAAAGGTAGATGCATTGTCATGAGTCATGACAGATATAGGTTTTATGGCATAAATATATTTGCTCTAATGTCTTTATCCAGGGAGGAAAATTTAAACTACGTTTGTATGGAGAAAGAGAATGGAGACTATATCCTCTTAAAACCCATTCGAATCAAGGATGATTTAATTCCCAGATGAACCCTGTTTGAGGACGACTGAAAAAATATTATAAACCGAATCATACCTGACCAAATCTGATGAACATACGCAAAAGGCCAATATTTCAGCTCATACGGTATGAACGAAAACACATCCAAATACGGCAGAAGCATCTCAAACTCCTTCGTCTTATAATACTTTACCCCGATCAGAACAATCGGAGTCATATCAAAAACAACAATCATACAACAGTTTATGAAGTACAATACATTTAAAATATATTTGAGAAGGGTCCTGTCCTGGTTTACTATGGCATCGTTTTCGCTTGATCTTTCCTTCGTCGATTCCAGTTCTAATCTTCTCAAAATACTGATGAGTTTAAAAATGTTTCCTTCATTCGTGACTAGGAAGTAAGACTTGAAAATTGCTAGAATTGTAAAAGTGAGGCACGGTGCGACGCTCGTTAGTTCTATGAAGTTCTTTCCTTGTTTGATGCCGATGTAGATGTAGTAGAAACTTGCTACAGTAGCTGACATGACCCAGAGAAAATTGAAAGTGAAAAGCCATCTATGTTTTATCGTGTCTGATGCTGTTACGATTTTGTGCTTCAGATTGAGTCCAGAAAACTTGAATAGGACATGCAATTTTTCCAGCGATTTATCGAATGGTGAATTTTCCGACATTTTATCTGAATTTTGATTTCTCAAGTCAGAAAGTTGCAGAATTATTTGAAGAAACTGCGGAACGCGAACTGGTCAACTGCTCGAAATGACCAGTATTTATAACTGTCCAACATGTAATTACAGCTACATAACATTATGTCCTATACCGACATTTCGAATGCAAATACCTGAACTAACAACGTAGAGAGATCGTTCTGAATAGACAGGACTTAAAAAATATATAAGCCTGGTTATTACCCAATGCTAAGCAAGTTGTGATCAATGTGCTAGGCAGGGATTATTTCACTATAATCTGAGTGATATGACCAGGGTCATCATTTTTTCGAACTTTCCACTAAAGATTTGGCGAATTTCGACTTTTACGGGAGCGACTGCCGTCTGACCTCCCAACCCCTAAGGGAAAGTCTGCGCCAGAGCCTCGTCCGTTTATCAGCAGGTGCACCAAGCTAGCAGGTGAAGTTGGCTTGGGCCCAACGATCTTAGTGGGCCCCATACACACCCAGTAATATGACCGGGGTAAAGAAGGATTAATGATTTGGTGTATTCTTGGAACCAGCTCCATGAGAAATCACAAACCTTTCTACAGCTGTTTTATCCCTTACGACCATGTTTCACCCTCAACCAAATCTTATTTTCAATATAACGATGTCTTCTGTCTACCCATCTTGCTACGGCATAACCCTGCATTCCTATGCAGCTGCTGTACCTATGTATTGTGAAATTGTTTTTATTTACTTTTGTTTTTGTTCTTTTCTGTATTTGCTGCTGTGTGCTTGTCCTAATAAACGTATTTTCTTTCTTTTCTTTCATTTTTTTTTCCCGATCTCCTTTCTCTTTCCCAATCGATATTGTGCGGTACTGCTCTACTTGAGTTTCTTGTTCCTTGATGGATGACTGTCGCCATCCGTCTACCTATATCAGAAACTTTTGTTATGGCAGACCTTACTAACCTAATCGAATACAGAAACGCCACTTAAAATTAGAGGCGTACTTAAATAAATGAGCAGCTTCTAAATTTAAAAATTGTATGGGAATTTTTGAATTTTAGAGGTGCTTAGTTGGTTAAGTAGAACTCAAATTTTGAATTGCGTTTCTATATTCGGCCGTTACTTACTTCTTCTTCGTCAACTGCGTCAAATGCCCTACAATGCCCTACAAAGTCTTGACCCAAAACTCGACGACCGCTACTGCCGTATGTCTGTAGCGCTGTTGAGGTCGGCTGCAGAGCAGCTAACAGGACATAGAGGGCAAACTGTCAAATGCGCCATTTTATGGGTAGCTCGTCCACAGTCACACAGGTAGAGTGCTATGACTGGAAAAAAACCTCACCTTGCCACTTACTTATAAACAGCTGCCTAAACTATGTATCGTTTGTCTTTTACTATGACATGAAGTTTCAAAGTTAACAGACAGAGACAAACGTTACATAGTTAAACTTAGTCATTGTAAGTAAGGGGGCTAATCATAAGTACGAAGTTCGCTTAGTACTATAAAGACGAGGAAATCTTACCACAGCGCTGGTTAAGTGGGGCTCACATGCGAAAAACGTGTTTTTTTTGTGTTTTTCTAATGTCGTTGCTAATAGAATCACAGGTCTATGCCAAATCGATCCGACTCCAATTGACACAAAACTTCACAAACAATACCGGCCGTGAGCACGATGACAGTAAGACCTACGTCACACCCTTTGATGTGTCATTCATTATAAAAGAAATAGCTTTAGATATGCGCCTGGCTAGATGGCTACATAAACTTAAGTTTAAAGCAATACTGAAATGTATATAGGTCATTCGAAGTGAAAGCGAAAAAAGTCGAAAAAAAAAATCTCACCGTTTTGATACATTCATCATTTTTCCTGGGTTTATTATTTACCTACTTATCAACCAACATAAAAAAAAAAACAAAATTCCCACATAATCAGGACTAGGTATACGAAAAAGGGCAAATTTTGGGCCAAAAATAAATTTGATACCTACTTTAAACATTATTTGAAGTATTTTTAGACCTCATCATTTTGACATTTAAAAGCGTTTCGTTGGAAAACGGTACTGGAAGCAGGTTCGATTCCTGTAGACTTTTCCATGTACGTAAAAGTTGCAGGCGGACGAGTAAAATAAACGACAGGCTAACAGCTAAATATAGCTGCCGGCCAATACGGCCAGCAATATAGAGTTTGTCTTTATAACGAAAGTCTGATTGGCATAGACTCGCGATCGATCTATAAAATAATCTACACCTGAGTTAATTACAACCTCGTTCTTTATAAATTCATAATCAAAGCAACTAATAACTCCGTCATTAAATAGCAAGTCAAAATGCCTTCATTTTGTTATAATATTTTCATTAGAAGTGGACAAATTATAGACATTTTACACCACAATTTAAATGGTGTGAAATTTCTACGTACCACACCTATAATTATGAATTTTGAAATGCTTTCCATTTTGTGAAAATATTATTTCTTGATTTTATTTGAAATAATGTCTGTTGCAAAATTTTGGAAAGCATTTTTTCAATAACCTACCTACTTTGTGCATACAGAGGTATGCAGAGGTAATGTATTTGTTATAATAATCATCTAACAAGTTTTTCTACTTCTTCTTTTTCGATCGTCTTTTGTTTCTGTTTCAATTATTATTTTCTCGTGATCATCCGTTTTTTGATCGGCTTTTGTTTCTGTTTCAATTATTTATTATCTTCTCTTGATGATTCGTTTTTGATCGTCTTTTGTTTCTGTTTTAATTATTTATTATCTTCTCTTGATGATTCGTTTTTGATCGTCTTTTGTTTCTGTCAATTTGTCAGCTGTTATCTGAAATGAAGATCTCAAAGAAATTCTGTACGTACGTAGGTTATCTAAGTTCCACACTTCTGTACTTCTGATACCTATGGGTACCTATGTATGTAGAACATATATAGGTAAGTACGTACGTAAAGTACGTATAGGTACATATGGTGGTAGTGTTTGAGTTTTAAAGTCGCCAAAGCCTCTCTTGACCCGACGTAGGTAGATTAATATTTTTTATGCCTTCAAACTTTTTAAACTTACACGATTTCCTTCCATAATTATTATTAGACACAGGTCTAGATCGTGTTATAGATAATCATTTTTATTAATTAGTAATTACCTACCTACCTCAACGTTTAGACCAACGGGCCATACCGGCCGTGGTCCCGAAAAGACTTTTTATGACGTGTTAAGAATAACCTCAAAAAGATTTATTCAAAACTCATCTCTTACAAAACTTTCGTTCCTTATTTAAAACCTACAGAAATATTCCACTGCACTGCACGCCGCTAGAGCTCGTGGCAGGGTAGGCAACTTCACAATTCCATTTTTAAAAGGTCGACAGAAATTCTAAACCGGGAATTTGCGGGACAGAAGATTGATCGTCCCCACAGAGAGCACACCTGTTGCTTCCCGTTTCACGATTTGCAACTGTTACTTTCGTCCCGTAAGTTAGTTTACGAACCACAACCGTTTGTTACCAATGTACGTTTGTAGGGAAAGATGAACGTTTGTCGCTTACCCTCTCTAGAACTCGAGTGTCTGGTTCTGGGAAGCCAGAAATAAGATGTTTTTTTTTGTTTTGTTTGAGTTTGTTTGTTTGTGGTTCTGGGTGCTGCCTATATGTAATATCTAGGAATTCTACCTATAAAATGCTTTGTTCTGACTGACTGACTAATCAACGCACAGCTTAAACGGCTGATAGTAGAGAGCTAAAATTTGGAGTGTGTTCTTTTTAAAAAGTATTAAACAATAAATATTCTTGATTACTTGATAATATTATGTATATTTTGATCATATCTTGTTCCGAATATCTGGATAATTTTAGACATCAAAATATACGGCTCTGACGTGTATGGCGCACTTCGCAAAATGAGCACTCGCCAAAAAATGAGCATTTCGCAGAATGTGCATTTCTCACATGGGGCAATTCTCATAATGTGCACTTCTCAAAAGGAGCATTTCTCATAATGAGCATTTCGCAAAATGCGCACTTCGCAAAATGTCTACACATCTCTACGATATCTCATTTTTTATACTTCTAAGGTAGAGCTTTGAAGTATACTTTATTCTTTAGGCAATAGAAATACTCGTCCTACACAAAATTGCAAAGTTTTCTATGTTAGTCGGAATCTCATCGGAACTCAGAACATTATATTTCGAAGACTTACTAAATATAAAAAAATAGGACTAAAGTATCTAGGTACCTATTACTAGCTGCGTCTCGCGGTTCCACCCGCGTAAGTCCCGATGGGAATATCGGGAATAGCAAAAAAAGCCTAAGTTACTCAGAGTGAAATTAGCTTTCTAATGGTTAAAAAAATCTTCTGGGTAATTTTTGAGAATATTCATTACAAACATTCACACACAAATACAAATATTTCCTCTTTATAATACTAGTGTAGATGTAGATTAGTGTTTAGATTAGATGAATATTATCTAAGTTTTTGACGTTCAGTGAATTCCTTTGATGACACGTCTCTCAATGTGAAGGAGGCTGTTCATCAAAAATACCTAAGTGCGTATACAGAAAGAAAGCTGGAAACTTATAAGCGCTTACCAGCGCTGGTCCGTTCTACGCAAAGGAAGCAGGTTGAGGCAGAATATCGGACTCATCGGACGATGTTATGACGTCAACCGCCCAGCGCTGACCAGCGCTGACCAGCGCGTGTTGAAGCTTGTCGATACTTGTCAGTGCTTATCGGCGCGGGTTCATACATTTTCCTGCGCGGGTCACCAGCGCTGACAAGCGCTGGTAAGTAATAAGTTTCCAGCTTTCTTTCTGTATACGGCCTTAGTATTTATTTCAAGTCTCATACCATTCGTTACTTAACTTTGGTAAGTGATAAAAAATCAAATAACAAATCATGGTTCTGTATAATAAAAAAAATATATAAGTGGATTTAATTTAGGTAGATAGATACCTACAGTTTTAATTTTTTATTCTTTTAGTTTTCGATTTTTTATCGTTTAGCAGATGTTTTTATTTGTTTACTATTAAACTTGCTAAACAATAAATACAAACACGCTTTGTTGAACCTTTTTTTTATTTATTTTATACGAATAGGTTATTGCAAATAATTGCAATCCAAAGAGACAATGCTGCAGCGTTTTGGGTGCCATACCAACTTAACTAAAACAAAGCACGATCGATAAGAATAACACAAGACGATCGAAACCAAAACAAAAGATGATCGAACGGAAACAATTAACGATGATCTAAATATCATTGGCATTGTTAACATTCGATATTCGGATCTCTACAACTAGACCTATATAAAACAAAGCCCAGCCCAAATACGATCGAAACTTGAAACAAAATACGATAGAAATGGAAACAAAAGACTATCGAAATAGCATAAATTAAATATTTGACCTACGGATCTCTAAAACGAGATCCAAATAAAACCAAGTCCGGTCCAAAGACGATCAAAATGGTAAAAAAGACTATCGAAATAGCATGTAAGTAAACATTCGACCCAAAGATCTCTAAAACGAGCTCCAAATAAAAGCAAGTCCGGTTCCGTACCTACTGCGCTGCGTAGGTACTCACCGGCCTGCAACTGCACCGTCAATCGTGAATGTCTAATGGAGTGCATTCGACATCTTTATGTGACCAACAGGTTGGCAACACTGTTTCAAAAGACGTTCAAAACCGAAACAAAACACGACTGAAACGTTAAACAAAACACGATCGAAACGTTAAACAAAACACGATCGAAATGCAAACAAAAGACTATCGAAATAGTAGCAACTAGCAATTGAGTAAATATTCGTCCTACGGATCTCTAAAACGAGATCTATATAAACAAAGTCCGGTCCAAAGACTATTGAAATTACATTGTTACGTTTTACATTTCGATAGTCTTAAGTTTTACACTTAAGACTATCGAAATGTAAAACGAAAGCCTATCGAAATGTAAAACAAAAGACTATCGAAATGGAAACAAAACACGATCGAAATGGAACCAAAAGACTATCGAAATAGTAACATTAAATTCTTCTTCTGTTTTCGCGATGTTGTATTGAAATTAAAGACATTTTTCGGTTTGAATCACGTGGTTTTTATTACTTTTAGTATTGTTACAACGCTCAACGTTTCGAGACCTTTCCAGGTCTCTTCTTCAGGATAGACTAAGATGTGATTTGTCATTCTAATGTATTAAAAAAGTTACAGTGAGACTACCGTCTTATTATTAAAAACTATTAAAATGTTATCAAAAACGTTCCTGTCTACGCAGGTTCCAAAATTGCAATGATTATTATTTACTTTATTGTTAAATTTTATTATTATACTTTATTATTTAATTTTAACTCTATTACTTTTATTTACTTTATTATTATTTTACTTTATTATTTACATTTTATTTAGCCTATCATTACCAACTATGCACAAATCACCTTTCAACGATTAATTTATCACTACGTGACTTCGCAAACGCGCCCCTTCATGAGAAGAAGTCACAAGAAACTCCTGGGGGTTGTTTTATGGTGACTCATGCTTACATCAAATTTATTGTAATCAAAAGCTAATATAAAATACTATATTCTACAACCGGCAAAAGTGGCTGACAGTGTCCTGTTGTCTAGCAGCAGTTGTTGGCTGGGCCTGGGACTTAATCAAATGTAGTACTGGGTCCCAGACAGGCGGCACCTTCCAGCCATCCTCCCTATTGAAATTGTTGGGGTGTTTCTGAATTTCAATGGCTTCCCGAAGCATTCTAGGTACATACCGCTTCTCAGTGGCTAGTATCCGTGCCTGATCGAAGCGGAGGTAGTGGTTTGGCTTGTCCAGCATGTGTTCACAAACTGCAGACTTCAGAGACCGTCTGTGCTTCACATCAGCTATATGTTCCTTAATCCGAACGGCAACACTTCGTTGGGTTTGCCCTATGTAACTAGCGCCACACTCACAATCGATTTTGTAGATACCAGCATCCTCCAGGGGTATGTTACACTTGACAGGTCTTAATAATTGTTGGATCTTCTTGTGTGGCTTATAATATGTTTTAATTGAAGCTCGTCTCAAGATTCCTCCAATTTTGTCGGTGACCCCCTTGATGAATGGTAGGATAGCCGGGACTCTCTCGACCGTAGGTGGTTTTGGGCGGCTTCTGTGAACGTGGCGCGGCACTTGGAGGTTGTTGCGACGTAGGACTTGTTTCACGTGCTTGACCTCCTCTGCCAGGTGGGCCTCGTCACAGATGCCATGTGCTCTCTGCAACAAAGTTTTACCAACAGTAGCTAACTGTGAGGGATGGTGGTGCGAATGACCGTTCAGATACCTATCCGTATGTGTGGGTTTCCTAAAAACTGTGTGTCCCAGTGACCCGTCTGCACTTCGAAGGACTAGGGTGTCTAAGAAAGCTAATGATTTATTGTTTTCTAGTTCCATTGTGAATTTAATCTGGAGATTTATGGAATTTAGATAGTCTAGAAACAAGTTAACCTGATTTTTTGGGAGAATTGCAAATGTGTCGTCTACGTACCGTTTGTAGATCTTCGGTGCCACCGGGGCCCCCCGCAGCGCTCTCTCCTCGAAGTCCTCCATGAATATGTCCGCCACCACGGGAGAGACCGGCGAGCCCATAGCAACACCGTCAATCTGCATGTAGAACTGGTTATCCCACAGTAAGTAACCGCTGGTGAGACAATGCAATAGCAAATAAATAATAAAGCAATAAAGTAATAATATAGCAATTAAATAATAAAGTTTAATAATAAAATTTAACAATAAAGTAAATAATAATCATTGCAATTTTGGAACCCGCGTAGACAGGAACGTTTTTGATAACATTTTAATAGTTTTTAATAAAAAGACGGTAGTCTCACTGTAACTTTTTTAATACATTAGAATGACAAATCACATCTTAGTCTATCCTGAAGAAGAGACCTGGAAAGGTCTCGAATCGTTGAGCGTTGTAACAATGCTAAAAGTAATAAAAACCACGCGATTCAAACCGAAAAATGTCTTTAATTTAGTAACATTAAGTAAATATTCGACCTACGGATCTCTAAAACGAGATCTATATAAACAAAGTCCGGTCCAAAGACTATCGAAATGTAAAACAAAAGACTATCGAAATGTAAAACAAAAGACTATCGAAATGGAAACAAAAAACGATCGAAATGGATATAAAAGACTATCGAAATGGAAAGAAAAGACTATCAAAATAGATACTTTAAGTAAATATTTGACCTACGGATCTCTAAAACGAGCTCCAAATAAAAGCAAGTACTCACACCGGCCTGCAACTGCACCGTGAATCGTGAATGACTAATGGAATGCATTCGACGTCTTTTTGTGACCAACAGGTTGGCAACACTGTTTCTCAGTTTTATTTAGGACCCGGTTGCCGGTTACTGACAAACGTATCGCTTTTTGCACCGTTTAGCCTCACTTGCACTAGCAATTCTGGAAGGACCACTTTTGAATACGGTTTCGTCCGAATTTCATTCGTGCACTAACGTACGAAGACGTACGAATAATTCCCCATCCTTCCAAGTGTTATCGAAGCGCGCAGGCTGCATACGAATCAGTATACGTACGACAAATTCGTACGTATGTGTGCTGTAGGCGTAGTTTTTAAAAACTAAAACCAAACTACTCAACAGCACACATGCACGAATTTCTTTATAATGTTTGCTGTTGGTGTGAGCTCTATAGGTAAAGTTGCAGTGTCAGTGTCGTCGTGTATTTGAAGGTTTAGTTATAAAGTTTTAACACAATATTCTGAAATTAAAGACTTTTTCGGTTTTAATCGCGTGGCATTTATTACTTTTAGCATTGTTTCAACGCTCAACGTTTCGAGACCTTTACAGGGGTATTCTCAACTCGTCCCATTCGCGCCTCGTCCAATTCGCAACTCGTCCTATAATAATAAAAATAATAACCATTTATTTCAGGCTACCAAGGCCCATAAATCCGTAATATCCTATCCTCTATTTTTTTTCGCAACTGGTCCCATTCGCTACTTGTTCAGTTCTTGGCTCTCATTGGGTATATAACTTACTGAATATTAATAAAAAAACCTGCAAATCATTTAAAAAATATAGTTTAGTTGTGAAAAGCATCGAGTTGAGAATGGGTCAAGTTGCGAATGGGACGAGCTGCGTACGTGTGACGAGTTGCGAATGGGACGATTTGCATCATACCCCTTTACAGGTCCTTCACTTGTCAGTCAATCCTGAAGAAGGGATTGAAACAATGCTAAAAGTAATAAATACCACGCGTATAAAACCAAAAAATGTCTTTAATTTCAATACAACATCGCGCAAAACAGAAGAAAAGTCGACAATATTCTGTCCGAAAGATATTTTATAATATTTTGTCCCGCGAAGGCTACAGCAGCGCCGCGGCCTTATGTATAGAAACATGGGCCTCATATATTGGTGAACAGCATAGAAACTAGAATACTTTTGGCCGTGTATCCCCGGCATAGAATAGTCTTACTCCATCCCCCGTGGGTGTCGTAAAAGGCGAATAAAATATCTAGGGGAGACTGACAAACCTTGAATTTAAATTTTCCCCGCGCGGCGAAGAAGAAACTATAACATTTCAAAAAGTATCCCCACCAGACCGCCCCTGGTTTCTTCGCATAGAGATCTTATTTTGAATGGCCTAAAAAAAATCTGCCTTATCCATCTATCGATTTCCAGCCACGAATCAGCAAGTTCCTTGCGGGTTGATATACTATAAGTATTTTAAATCTTTGAATGGAAAAAGAGATAATGTTATGCACGAGTTATGTACCTACCTACTTAGCTCTTGCAATTTAGAGTTGAGAGTTATGTATGCTTCAAGTAGGTACATGACGGACGACACTTTCTTACCCCTGTATTTATAGACGAATCGAGTAATTACTCTGGCTTAGGTACATATTTATTTTGTTCTAATGTCTTTATTTATCAAGGAAGGAAACAGTCGACTAAGTTTGTATGGAAAAGAAGTAGGAATACATGACGACAATATTCCTGAGAGAGAGCACAATCATACACATATAAAGAAATTCATGCATTTTGTTTCGAACTATATCTGCAATGACCATGCCATCATAATATTATGTCTTTATCCAGGGAGAAAGCAGTCGACTACGTTTGTATGGAGAAAAGAGTAGGTAGACTTTCCCCTTAAGGCCCCTGCTCCCAGCCTGCGTTTCTCCAGTAGTATTCTTTCTTAAAGAAACACTTTGAATTCCGAAAATCAGACCTTTATTATTGTCCACCTACGAAAATATATAGATATACTTATGTATTATCTATTTCTAATAACTCAATTATTGCATAAATAAAAAGATCAGTCCTTCCACTAAATTCACAAACTGAGGACCTACCACGAAATTCTGAGCATTTAAAATAAAAACCGCAAATTCGTAAAAGTGCAAATAATGCCATAGTCCACTTGTCATACCTTAACACATGGGCCCAGCTGGATGTCACGCACACATGTGAAGGTAACGTTGGTATCCGTGTGCGAGAGTGTGTTTGTGTGTGTGTCGTGACGTATGGGACAACCCCTGCTGTGTTCTACGTACCATGACCTTAGGCGAATTTAGGGTTGGTAGTTTTACAGTATGATTTTTTAATAGATAAAAAGAAAGCTTCATTATCCAGGATGATACTTTTGATCCCGATATTCTCACGGGATCCGGACTTACGCGGGTGAAACGCGGGACGCAGCTTGTACTAAATAAAACAGATTTGTATCATTTATTTTTCTTCACAAGTGTGCTGATATTCGTCGTATAATACACGCAAGTATAGTAATCATGAGAAGGTATACCTACCTAATCATGATTACCATCCTCAGCTCTTTTAAGACTTCTTGGTGGTACTCACCTACATCGCACACTTGTATGACTTGTATCACATTGTACTCTTTTCCAAATATAAATATAAGTATTATATCCGCTGTCTAGTCACCGTAACACAAGCTTAGTCGCTTATCACGGGGCTAGATGGCGCTGTGTGTTGTTCACAGAATTTATTTATTTATTATTTATTATTTATTTCCAACGATTGGAACTAATCCCGGTGACGTCGGCTACAGCTAGTTACTGAATAAAAAATATCGTCACCCCAATGACAAAGAGACACAACTCAAAAACCTTAATTTTCAGCTATAGGTACTATGGTATGCTAAAAAAATAATAGTATTTCTTGTGATACTAATTAGGTACTTTACCTTATTTACCTTAGGTAGGTTAGGTCTGTATTTTATGTTAATAAATTCAAATGTCATTGAAAAATACAGGTAAGTAATTGTTTTTTGCTCTCTAACCTCAAGCATAGTAATTTGTAAGTAACAAACAAATTCTGCCACCTTGAACCACCTGAGTTTTTATTGGAACAACGTCATAATAACCGAGATTTTTTACCTCACGCAATGAAAAAGACAAGGTTATGGGTTCGATTCCCGGTGAAAAACAAGATGTTAGTCTGACATCTACAGATAATAATACTGTTTTGTTGTTGTTCAAGTGATTTAAGCTAATAAAGATGTAAATGATAGGCTGCAATATACATGGAGAAAGCATAATTGTTAATTCACCATTTCATGGGAGTTCCCTGTGTGATGTAGTGGTAGCGCACTCGCCCAGCAAGCGAGAGGCACAGTTTCGAATCCTGTCATGGGAATTTTTGATAATGCATTTTTCCTTGTAAAATATTTCTACTAAAATCTGCAATAGATAAACTTGGTAGCGCATTTGACCGTTATTTGTTTTTTTATTTAGATATCATTTGCTATCACTTAAGCTAAAGTATACATGTCAGTTATACAGTCAATTATTATAGATTTTCCTATTTAGACAATAAAAAGGAAAACCTATACCTTTTCCTTTTGATTCGTAATCTGTGAAAACCATTTATTAGACCTAGTCTTGACAAACAAAATATAAAGAATTTTAATCCCTATCGACTTGGCAGCCCTACAATACGAGCCCGATCACACCCCTTACTAACTCTCGCCCCCTGCCGCGTTCGGCAAGTGAAACTCACACACACACGATACAACCTATAAATTATACACGGACCTGTTTCAGGGTAGCCCTTTGTCACTAAAATATATTCAACGTTCCCATATAAATTTTAAGGTGGTTTTAAAATTCTTAGTAGAGTTGTTTTATGACATGGTTTTTGTGCTACCGACTACTGCTGCTGCTTAAGGTTTTTTTTAATTACAAGTCTATTTTAAAATTAAAGACATTTTTCGGTTTGAATCGCGTGGTTTAAAAAAATAATCGAAAAATGTCTTTAATTTCAATACAACATCGCGAAAACAGAAGAAGAATCTAAGTCTATTTTATTTATTTTTGTGTAAGTTATACTTAAGAGTTAAGAGGAAAGGATACTTACTCTTTTTTATTTTTCTTACAAACGTAGTTGTCTGTTTCCGTTCTTGGATAAAAGAGCAAATATGAAACCTATATCAGTCAGTCATCATAACAGCTATGCCCTATGTTTCAGTTTTTACCATATATTATGTTTTATCTCAAACATACTTATTTGCTTTTATATCTTTCTAAAAGTACACAACCAATTTTGATGGAACTTGGAATGTAGATAGACCTGTTAATTACTTAAAACGTGAGTTTATTATTTTCGTGAAAAGTTTACAATTGTTGGTATTTTTTTTTTTTAATTATTTATTACTTTTGAAACTTTTTACAAACTTTGCTAAAACTTGCCCTGAGACAATTGAACTACGATTAAGTTTACTTAATAAATAATAATAAGTTTTTTATCGTTTTATCAGTAATTTTAGTACACCAATAAACCGTTAATAATTACCATTATTATATTTTTATAAAATATTTTGTTCAAATGAACGCTATGATAAAAATGTTCATTAAACAGTCTGTAATTTCCAACTTTAAAACGCGGTATTTAAACCGTAAAAACTACAATTTTATTAAAACATCGACATCGCTCATTGTCTTGGAACGTTGGTAGTTAATTACCACAATAACAATTACTTGCTAATTTCATTGTCACCGCAGGGAACTTACCAATTGAATATTTATTGTTTTCTTTAGTCATACTTTTTCTTTGTTTTAGAGTTAGCTACCTACCAGCTAAGTGCGTCTTATTTTAGTTTTGTAGTTCTAGTATCCACTTTTAATTTTTGATCGTAAATTTGTTTCCTATCCTTTCTATTGAAATTAAAGACATTTTTCGGTTTGAATCGCGTGGTTTTTATTACTTTTAACATTGTTACAACGCTCAACGTTTCGAGACCTTTCCAGGTCTCTTCTTCAGGATAGTCTGAACAGACTGTTCGTGTCTTTCGGTTTCGGTTTGAATCGCGTGACCACAAGAATAAAAATAAATAAAAATAAAACAATAATTAAAATAGAAAGGATATAGATTCTTCTTCTGTTTTCGCGATGTTGTATTGAAATTAAAGACATTTTTCGGTTTGAATCGCGTGACCACGAGATTCAAACCGAAACCGAAAGACACGAACAGTCTGTTCAGACTATCCTGAAGAAGAGACCTGGAAAGGTCTCGAAACGTTGAGCGTTGTAACAATGTTAAAAGTAATAAAAACCACGCGATTCAAACCGAAAAATGTCTTTAATTTCAATACAACATCGCGAAAACAGAAGAAGAATCTATATCCTTTCTATTTTAATTATTGTTACCTTTGGTGATATTTTTTCTGTTTTAGTTAGGTACCTATAACTAAGTGCGCCTTGTTTTAGTTTGGTAGTTTTAGTATCCACTTTTAATTACGATCCAAAATAATTATGTTTCTTATCCTTCCTATTTTCCTTATTGTTAACATTGGTGATATTTTTTCTTTTTGGTTTATAGGTAGGTAGGCACCTAATATTTAAGCGCCTCTTATTTTAGTTTTGTAGGTTGAGTGTAACTACACTTATAATGCTTTTTGAAAAAATGCTTTCAAAAACTTTAGTACCCGGCGGGATTCGAACCCGCGACTATTGGTAATCCGAACCAACGCGTTAAACCGCTTCGCCACGGGTAGCCCTCCAGCCGGGTCGAATTTAAGAAAGCACCTCTTCGTGTGTTCTTGCGAGTAAGGCCTCGTAGTGACATTTACCGGTGAACTTTGCAGATCGACTCGGCTTGTAACTTCCCATATTACATGGAAATGATTACAATATAAGATGACACATTCCAAACATGTAAACATTATTTCTTAGTGTTAATCCACACTTAGGAATACTGCTTTTTGAAAAAATGCTTTCAAAAACTTTAGTACCCGGCGGGATTCGAACCCGCGACTATTGGTAATCCGAACCAACGCGTTAAACCGCTTCGCCACGGGTAGCCCTCCAGCCGGGTCGAATTTAAGAAAGCACCTCTTCGTGTGTTCTTGCGAGTAAGGCCTCGTAGTGACATCTACCATCTATCTTTCTTAAATTCGACACGGCCGGAGGGCTACCCGTGGCGAAGCGGTTTAACGCGTTGGTTCGGATTACCAATAGTCGCGGGTTCGAATCCCGCCGGGTACTAAAGTTTTTGAAAGTATTTTTTCAAAAAGCAGTATTCCTAAGTGTGGATTAACACTAAGAAATAATGTTTATACACTTATAATTTCGATCATTATAAGGAAAGTCTACCTACTCTTTCTCCATACAAACGTAGTCAACTGTTTCCCCCCTGAATACCAACATTAGAGCAAATATGTTTATGACATAAAACCTAAATCTCCCAATGACCATGATACAAAATACATATATAGATTTTATGGCATACACATATTTTATCTAAAGTCTTTATCTAGTAAGAAAACCGTCGACTACGTTTGTAAAGTTTGTATGGAGAACGAAGTAGGTAGACTTTCCCCTTAATTTATTTCCTACCCTTTATCATCCTATTATTGTTATACTTCCTATCCCATCCTACATCCTACTTTTTACTTAATATTATTAACATTATGTAATAATTAATTAATTATGTCGACTGGTGCCAAAAACCGGGTCTGAACCTTAGATTAAAACAAAAATATAGATACGGTATATTCTAACATTGCGTATTCGAAAAATGAGCTAGAAACACCTAAATGCATTTTCATAAAATTATTGTATTTAAAAACATTTGTCTTTAGGAATGATTCAGGCATTTGTAAATAAGCAACCAGGCATTCTTATGGATTTCAAAAAGACAGTCGCAGTGTGACAGCACGTGCTCACGGGGCAACGATTCCACATACGACTGAGGCTAGTGCGTCAGCTAGACGCAGTTTTATTGTCTCATTTTCCGAGACTAGGTACCGTATCTTTAGTTTTTTGTTTTAATCTAAGGTCTGAACCCTGTTCCACTAACTTTTGTTTGGTTATTGGTTCTGTCATACAAAAATACTGAATCGATAGCTATGAAACTTGGAAAGTAGCTAGTTGGAGTCATGGAATAATTTGGCTAATTTAATTTTGAATGAAATAAAAAATGAATCCTCGGGGCATACCTAGTAGGTAAACTAGTTTAAAATTAAAATTAATAAACTGACGTAACTCAAAAAAGTAATTGTTTTTTTTATCGCATAAAATTGCGAATATGAGTCATTTATTATTCATACATTTGCGGCGTAGGCGTAGAGCCTGTGATGCGGAAGGTTGTGGGATCGATTCTCACTGTGAATTTATATTCAAAAGAAATGTCATATTAATGTAGGATTGTAAAGATATTTTAAGCTATAGTTGCAAAACACCTAAACTGAGGAGAATGAAATTAATATTGTTTGTCACAGAGTCAAGGTGCAAAATTGAAAAAAAAAACAGAGAATTAGTTGTTTATATGACTTATGTAAATTATATTTTCAATGTTTTTCTCTTAGGCCTGTCTGCCTACCATTATTCTTACATAACATTCTTTAACGCGACCACTTCTTTTTATAGAAATAAATGAACAAAAAAACTCGTACCTATATCGTGCGATACAGATTTCACGAGGAAAAAACTTTGTAAAAAAAAAAGAGAAAAATTAAAAAAAACCCAGGCCCGTCCGCGTCCCACCCGCCTTCTTGTCAAACTGACAGACGATACACATGAGATGAGTATGAATAAAACGTGTCTATTGATATACATTTTACAAAAGGGACTTTTTACAAAAAATGTTAGTTATTTTATACTAAAGACGTTAAAGAATTAATAATGTTAATGGTAAAGTTATATTTTTATAGCAAAAACCAATTTGTAAAAACCACGAACTTGTTAAATCATTTTCGGATTGTTCCATCACTTTTACATACCGCAGAATGCGGATTACTTTTATTTCATAAAAAACAGTTATTTCACTATAGCATTATCAACATAAAACCTTAACGTAAGAGTTTCCAGATAAAAAAATAACTCTCGGCCGAGCTACATGGTAACCATGGCAACATGGTAGGCGAAGTGGGGGGTGTTACTTTTTATTTTGGTTATGGAATTTCTTGATTCGGGGGCCGCGCCAAAGCCCGCGATAAAAGCTATGCAATAGCTTAAAAAGCATCTTTAACGTCAAATTATTCTGTGTAAATATCTCATCTACAAAAAGAACAACAATTTATCGAGCGATATGTAATATCCTCTGGCATCTCGTGTGTGTTCTACAATCCAGTATCGTTGCATGCCGTCGCACACGGGTACCCGCTGTCGTGTCCCTATGCACACTTACCATTGTACTTGTATCAAACTGAAACCAACCTTATTGTGTAGAATAAAAGGTCTGCACCAACTGTACCCTGATACCTTGCGCAATACCGTTGTCCCGCAAAGATATTGACTCATACTTTTGTAAACGAATTTTAGCCTTATATCTTTTCTTTACAGTCGAAAATAAATGCAAACACTAACTTTGTACCAAAACATCTGTAATCCACGTTATGAGTATTATGTGTTTTATTGCAAAGACCTAAGGTATCCAATGCAATGATGTAACTGCGAATGATATCATCGACCATTGATACTGTTTCAACGTACAGCCCATTTCAATCTCTATTACCTTCGCAATAAAGACCGTAAAGAATACTTTTATTACTTGGTCTAATAGCGACTACTTTAGAATATACTGGAATTTAACCAAATACAACCTTAAAGCGAATGAATAAGGAGGTAAACTATAGAACAAGTAACGTGGTGGTATGATAGGTATCTACCTGGATTTTTTACGGAGATAGACACGCATTGTGTGCTGAGAACGGTCTTGTCGCAGAATAACTCATAGTATGTATTGTGTGGGTCTAACATCGTTGAGACGAAGTTAACATTCTTTAGTCTTTCCCATAATGCAGAACCTTGTTAAGCCATTTCGATTCTAGTTCAAACAAAACTGATAACTTTATGAAAGGAAAACTCAACTTTGTTAATACTTTCTACTCTACATTTTATTAGTCTAAACCTAGACTACAAATTCTAAGCCTTAGTTTTTTGAAAGCGAAGTCCAAATTATGGTAGTACAGAAAGAATTATATATCTTCAGTAATTAATTCATTTGAAGAATTCATTGTCTTCAGTAAGGCAAAATAAGACCACGATCTGCTTAATATCTGAAAAATAAACAAATTTTAGAAACACTATCAAATATCTCCAATCTATATAATAATTCTGTAGTATGTGAACGTAGTAATTAAGTTACCTACTGATTAAAGGGAAAATGAAAATGGTGAAAACAAAAATGACTCTGCTGAAAAGTTGAAAATGTGCAATTACATTATTGTGTTTCTGATGGTGCGAATATCGGGTTACACTGTATTTACACTTACGCCAGTGTAGGTAGTTTATTTAATTAAACAAAATGTTAAACCTTCGATGAATTTCCCAAGTTTCAACTTACCGTAGTAAATGCCCTCAAGTTAAGATCAGCAAAATTGGCTGCAGTTATCTTGCAAGGTTTCTGTGACCTGAATAGAAATATTCTAAGTGAAGATGCAAATTACAATCATCTCTATAATTTATACAAAATGCTGGGTTTCTATATTTATAATACGACTCATTTTAGTTATGAACAGATAGATTAATGCTTTTTGTACCAAAATAATACAATACTAAAATTACTGATTATAAAAGATACTTAAGTATACAAAAATGAATAAAAAAAATTAAAAAAGAAAAATAGAGAACATAAAAACACATTTTTAAATCAAAACTTAAACTAAAATAAAAAACAAATAGGTACAATGGGCGGCCTTATCGCTAAAACCATCATTTAGTAGGTAGGTTTATACCCTTCTAGTACTTCTACCATACTACTTACCTATTTACAAGGCAAATTTCAGAAGTTTTCCAAAAACTTTGAGAAATAACTCCTTAAAAGTTCATAAAAGTTATATAAGTACTTATAGAAAGTTTTACAACATTTTTTAACAATATTTTGCGACAATTGGAGCAGTTTATAGATTGGTCTTTAAGAAATGTTTGGCTCTAGCCACTTATTGCATAATTAAAACGAATCGTATAGATTAATATATGTATAGACACCCACCATTTAAAACTGCAATAATTTAAGATTATTTATTACGAACATGAATCAGCAGCGAAATTACCGTATTATGATGATGAAAACATCCTTTTTGGTATTGTAATTAAAATCATACCAAGGGCATTGATACACAGCCCCACTCAGTGCAACACTCTGTAAAAAAGGAAAATAGGAAATATAACTTAGGTATAAATAATAATAATAAATTCTTTATTGTCAGGCAACGTACCCATAAATGCAAATTAAAAAAATATAAATTACAAAAATAAAGTACGAACTACCTACTAAATAATAAAAAATAAACTATTTCAAACACTAAATCCAAATCATGTAGGTACCTACTTTCTTTAATATTTGAGATCCCATGGTTAGGGAAGAGCATTGAAAAAATAAATTTATTAAAGTAGGTACTGAATTTTGAAAATTGGGTGGGAATTGGGATTTAAACTCAAATCTTCTAGAATCTAGAGACAAAACGTTTCTTAGACATTCAGAGGTCTAGAACCCACTGAAGCATCTAGACTCTAGCTGGATGCTTTATTGGGTTTTAGACCTCTGAATTTCTAAGAAACGTTTTGTCTCTATTTTATTGATTAAAATACTCACCGATTCCATCAGTTTGTCTCCGAAGAAGCAAAGTAGAGATACTTGTGATAGGCTTAACGATAAAAACATTATGAAGGCAAACAGCGTGCTCATATCTTTGGCCACCTGAAGAATAAAACTAATTCAATATATACCTATAATTGAATGCCATGCGTCCATGCAATGATCAGACAGTAAGTTATGTGATGATGATTTCTTTTTCAGTCAATAGAGAATTTTTGGTGCAAAATTATTTACGTGAAAAACAATCCAATGAAAACTACATATAAATCGGTCAAGCCGTTTTGGATATAAATAGGAATATTTGATTGCGCTCATAAACAAACGAACAACCGCTTACCCTATACGCATATACCTGACCCGTTCCGTCGTGGGTAAATGTGGTTAGAGTACCTCTACATTTTTGCAGACTGCATGCAAAAATGTAGAGGTACCACATTTCTATTTTTTCTTCGCTACTAAATACACAATGATAATATGAGGCAAGTCAACAATGAATTTGAAGTGAATATTCATATTTCATACTTACGGTAATATTAAACGCACTGAGGCAAATCAGAAACGAACTGGTTACCATGTGCAGTAACGCAGACTTCGAATATAACTTCTCGCTGAGATTGACCAAACTACAATAAATTCATTGTTAAATGTAGAGTTTTATAGATATCTGTGGATTTCATATTTGATATAAGTTTTTTTAGGCTAGTTTGGCATAATAAACCAATGGATATTGAATGGGAATGTATCGTCATAACTTTTTTTCACATTATAAAAAGAAACAGTTCAAATAATAATATTTTTGACCATCCAGATAGAGAAAGTAGGACAAAAAAGTAGCAAAGCATCTTGGGGATGAAGTCTCGTGAGAGTGCCATCGACGACGAATTTCTTATTTAGATTTAATTTACCTTACCTAGATACTTATTAAATAATAGGTACTTATTTTATTTAGGTCGTAGTTACTCGTAATACTTTTACTATTTATTTAGGGAGTTTTTTGAACCAGGTCAGATCTTAGTTACCCGGCAACAAATTTTTCCTTGGAAATATTTCTAAGTGAATAGATACAACTAACTAGGTGTACAACAACATCAAAAACTTACAAAATCAATAGTTGTTGTTTTCTCACTGTATCTACGATTTCCTTACTGAGTGTCTCCTGAGTCCAAGATTTGTCCTTAACGAATTTGCTACACAAAATACGAAAATGCATCTCTATGTAGGAACAAAGAACGTAAAATAGCAGCTCAGTGCCAAAAAGATTTACGCATACGATTCCCGCTGAAAAAATACACAAAGAAATGGATTGCGATTGAATGGATTAAAAATTAGGGCTTGTACCATTTATTGTAGGTATATGAGAATAATTGCAACTCTCTCAACAATATTACGAAATAACTTACTAGCTATCACCTGATGGATATACAGCACTGGCCAATACACTGTATCATACATATCAAACCAATACTTCACCACATATGGATACATTATCACCGTCTCGCCTGTGGTCAGATACTTCACGAACATCATCATTACCGGAGCCAAACAGAACATAATCAATACCCCTGTACTAATCACCATTAAGAAATTAATTATACTACTCAACATCGTCACAGTTTCATCTACTATCTCATTTTCTGTTTTAATTTCATCATTTTTAAATCCGATTTCATTTCGTGTTTTCAATTCATCAATTTCAACTTGTGTGTCATTTCCAAGTTCATCTGGGTGTATTTCTTTCAAACACTTAATTAGAAAGCGAACTTTGTCCTTTTGTATGTAGAGGAATAGACATTTCAAAGTACTGACGATGGAGATGACGATCAGTGGAAGGCAGATAGATAAATCTATGAATTTTTCGCCAGACCACATGCCGTGAATAAACCAGAATAATTCCCCTCCACTAACAGTATGTAAGATTATCATATTGATGTAATGTAGACTTTTATCAATCAAAATATCAATAAAACTATTAGAATTACTTTCTTTAGTTATTAAACCCGAAAGAAGTAAAGCAAAACGCATTATTATTAATGATTTTTCGAATTTTGGTTTCTCTTTCATTTTCGTTACCTACTATTTTCTCTGTTAGAATAAAATATTTATTTTGTATTTATATGACGAATACAAATGAGTAACTAAAAGATAAAACGCTTTACTGAACTGGCTTAAAACTTACTAATAATAAAAACGAAAACGTATGTTATAATGTTTGTTACTCTTTCACGCAAAAACTACAGAACCGATTGCAATGAAACTTATAGTGTCGATAGTTGGAGACCAGGAAAAACATGTAATAGAACTTTTTGTCTAAATATTCTCAGGGCATTGGGACCTACGTAGATGAAACCGCGAGGCGAAGTTATTGTATAGGAAAGGTAAGTATGTAAGTTTATTAAAATGATCAAAAGCGACATTTTTAAAAAGATAATTACATACAAACAAAAACATTTAATTTATCGTTAAACATTTCTTTTGATTTATTATTACTGAGTTTAAAATAATTATTACTTACAACTTTACAAAGAATGTTGTCTATAATTTTGCAATTTACAAACGTAGTGTTAAGTGTTGCCGCGTAGAGGAAAAAATGAGGCTTAAAGTCTACGTCCACTGACAACTGTCCAACATCCTTGAGACGGAAGGTAAATCCATATCTCAGCAGGTAAATGACAAAATAAATTATTAACGAATGTAGTCGTAGGAAAAAGTAGAAAGTTTTAGAAGATAATAATAATGATAATACCTACCTACACCTACTTACCTATCTAGAATGTGTTTCGGCGTAATGTCGGAATACTGAAAATGACTCTACCGGTACATGGTAATAAGCAGTGGCCGTAACCACCAAAAACATTGAAATAAAATTGAAGAATACATCTTCTCTGAAAATTTCAACTGCCTAAGTACTACGGTTCATGAGATACAGCTTGGTGACAGACGGACGGACGAATGGACAGACATACAGACAGCGAAGTCTCAGTAATAGGGTCCCGTGTTTACTCTTTAGGTACGGAATCCTAAAAAAGAAAGAAACTAAATTTATTCAGACAAGCACACAACAAGAAATAAAAAGTAGATTGATCATAAGATCACATAAAACAAAATTCCTGATCCTGTCTTCTTGACTCCTGATTGCTTCATCACCACCCAGGGGTCACATAGCGCACAATTAAGGGCTGAATACCAGATGCAAGCAACATGAAACCCTCAAAAAGACCCCAAGGTTTATTCTTCAGTGTAACTATGGACGTCGACTCTTTATTCCAAAGAACGGATGGAGCAAAAAATGGCGGCTTCAAAATTCAAAGCTCAGACGATATTCTGAACCGTTAGCATTTTCTACCTGAGTTTTTGGAAACAAGGATTAAAGTCCCGAAGGATTCGTGTTGAATAGTTGAATTTCGAAGTAATTTCGAAATTAAATGTTATTTTCAAATGTTTTTGTTTAGGGATCGAAAACGTAGCTGTTTTTTTCTTTGTTATTATGGTATTAGTTGAGATGGGACGGGCTATGGGTAGGATAGTACTTTGAAATAGAACTCAGTTATTGTTTTAAATTTAGAACGATAACGGTGGTTTGGGATTAAAATTATTTCCAGGTAGGTAAGTAGAGCCTTTTCTTTCTATATTCTACCTGTCTGAATCTGGGTGATTGTAGTATTTATGGATGTGCTATTTTAGAAACAAAGGTAAGTATACATTTTGTTGACGTTTTATATAACTAGCCCGCGGCGTACTCAAAATACATTTGTAATAGTTAAACTAAACAAATATTTAAAATCAAAATTATATTAGGTCTCCCGCGTTTCAGGATTTTTCTTCCTGTAAAGTTCTTTAGTAAATAAACTTTTAATTATTTATTTATTACTAACTTATTATATTGCGAGAGACCGTGCTTGGTGTGCTGAGGTGTGTGAAAAAAAAACCTTTGCCCAATATTGAGTGACTTAGCTAGCATCGAAAATGTCTAACAGTAAGGAAATATTATGGGCCCTTTTCGGAGCTCCAACCTTTCAATTAAAAATAGAATCATCTCAATCGGTCAAGCCGTCTTCGAGTAATAGTAGAACATCCCTAAAAAATAAAATACAAACCTACGCAACGAATTAAAAACCTCCTTTTTTCGGAAGTCGGTTAAAAATAATAATAACCTACGTATTCTATCGATTACCTTGTCACCATAGTACAAGCTTGCTTAATACTAGATGACGCTGTGTGATGTGATGTGTCTTGCAATATTTATTTACTGCATCTATTTAATTCAAGACAGGTTTTAGGCTCCCAAAAGCCATCACGAATCCGGCATAAGTTCTGTTATTTTCATGTAATGTAACCCAACAGACTAAGACGCCATAAATAACAAAAAAAAAATACTTCTAAAACTATGTTCGTTCTTACTAGCAAGAACTTGCATAAAAACTTTACACTATAGCGGTTGCGTGCAGTCGGGTAAAAAAATATGAAACTCGCGTGTTTCTTTTAACATTTTAAAATCTAATAATTACTACTTGAACGTTAAAAGCCGTGATATTTTGTGTTTTTTTTTGTTTCATAATAACGTCAAAATGTTGTGCCTGAATAATTGCTACTTTCGAGTTCGATACTTTACCTAGGAACCGTCGATATAAAATTTTCTACCTATTCTTCGTTTTTAAGGTTCCGCACCAAAGGGTGAAAACGGGACCCTATTACTGAGACTTCGCTGTCTGTCTGTCCGTCTGTCACCAGGCTGTATCTCATGAACCGAAATTTTCACAGAAGATGTACGTTGCCGCTATAACAACTAATACTAAAAACAAAAAATATTGAAGGGGGCTCCTAAACAACAAACGTGATTTTTGACGTAAAAACGATGCGATGCGATGTATTTTGATCACTGGCGCCATCTAGTTTAATCGTACCTAAGCTACGATTTGACACATCTTCTTGAAGAAAAAAATACAAATACAAGGAGCCAAAACGTCAAATTATAGTCTGTAATTAAAAAACGTACCTACTTTTACGTAATAGAAATTAAAAATTCAGGAAAAAACGCATAACCACAGTATAAATAAACAGAGACCGGGCGAGAGTAATCAATTTATAAATAAATAAATAGTTCTCGAAGGCGACCTCCCGCAGGATTGTCCCCAAGACACGTGCGACATTTATCTACCCTTTGCTTAGGCCATAATATCTCGACGCGTTAGGCTCACCCTTTGAGAGAGGAAACTAACCCTAAAGTACCCTCTTGAAGATGGCTCCAGGAGGGTATAACGTACGTTATGAAACGACAAAAGCTAGATCCCCAATCTTCTTCTTCGTTTCGTGAAGTGTTGTAGTTCACCTAGTGTTAGAGTTGTCAGGTCGCCCTAAGGCCTCCAAGTTGACCAAACAACTGCTATCTGAGATAACAACCGGGATTAACTGCTTAACGCGTTCAGTGCCCATGACGCAATTGTGCGTTTTTTTTACGTCCAGTAGTCGCCCATGACGCGTCTGTGCGTTTCATACAAATTTGCAAACCTTTACCAAGTGCCGCCTGACGCACATTCGCGTCTATTGTATTTTTTTTACATAACTATTATTTTATGTTTTAGTCGATATTTTAAAGTGATGTTAGTCAGTATGGACGTACAGAGTTATGTCGATATACCTATGAATTACATTTGTAGTCTATAAACTATCGATAATTGATGCCTTTGTAGGTTTAATCTATATTTTATCTTCTAAAAGTACCTACCTACACTTTTAGGCTCTTCAAATATATTTTACTTGTAACTAAGTTAAATCATACTCTACGAATAAACCCCAAATACTGAATCAGTGAGTTTCTATAAGTTATTCTAAAAATTTTAAGTTTTACACATTTAATGCTTGAGTTTTTTTAACTGTGCTTTTAAAATATCCAATGCCTCAATCACAGCTACGACTTTCCTACTAAAAGCTGTGGAAAATATTTTCCTGTAGGTAGGTAATTTTCCAAAACACGGTGTCCATACTATGGTATGCACACTAGGTACTTACAAGTTTTCGCGAAAATCCAAATTTGCCCATATCTTTCTATCGTGTTGACCCAGAACCTTGATTTTTATACACCTAATAGGGATCATAAAGCTAAGTATATAGTTTTAAATTTCAACTCGATACCTCCGCGCGTTCCCGAGATAAAGTGTCTTGCCCGACGGACGGAGAGACCGGGTTCCTTTTTTACCTTTTGAGGTACGGAACCCTAAAAAGCAGCCTACGTGTCAATTCAGGTCTCCAGCTGTCTGCATACCAAGTTTTATCTTAATCGGTTCAGTAGTTTTTCGTGTAGGAGTAATTGGCCTTACTCTGTTTTTCCATTGCTCGAAACATAAGAGATGGCGTTAGTACGACTTTTAGATCGCGCTATCGTTGCGTTCTACTTTTTGTAAGACCTTGGTAGCGACATGCAAAATGCTGTAATAAATGAACTTTAAAAGTGCTATTGCACTGTAATGAAATAAAAAAGTACCGACTATACTATCCAAAGATAATTTTTGATAAGAGGTGTGATCTCCTTTTGGGGATTTCACTTCTAATCAATACGTTATAAAAAAGGTATTAAATCTATCTTCTTCTAATATATAAAATTTCCATGTCAAAGTGTTAGTTACCGTACTCCTCCGAAACGGCTTGACCGATTTTTATGAGATTTTGTATACGTATTCAGTAGGTCTGAGAATCGGCTACTATCTATAATTTATAAGGCAAAACAACGTTTGCCGGGTCAGCTAGTAATATTACTAGCTGACACGGCGAACGTTGTTTTGTTGTTTTTTCTGTGGCCCAGGCAGACTTTCTTTATCTTTATATATATAAAGATAAAGAAAGTCTGCCTGGGCCACACTTAGGGGATACGCATCACACTTAGGGGATACGTATTATCCTATCTAAATATTTTCCTGTAGGTAGGTAATTTTCCAAAACACGGTGTCCATACTATGGTATGCACACTAGGTACTTACAAGTTTTCGCGAAAATCCAAATTTGCCCATATCTTTCTATCGTGTTGACCCAGAACCTTGATTTTTATACACCTAATAGGGATCATAAAACTAAGTATATAGTTTTAAATTTCAACTCGGTACCTCCGCGCGTTCCCGAGATAAAGTGTCTTGCCCGACGGACGGAGAGACCGGGTTCCTTTTGAGGTACGGAACCCTAAAAAGCAGCCTACGTGTCAATTCAGGTCTCCAGCTGTCTGCATACCAAGTTTTATCTTAATCGGTTCAGTAGTTTTTCGTGTAGGAGTAATTGGCCTTACTCTGTTTTTTCATTGCTCATAAACATAAGAGATGGCGTTAGTACGACTTTTAGATCGCGCTATCGTTGCGTTCTACTTTTTGTAAGACCTTGGTAGCGACATGCAAAATTCTATAATTAATGAACTTTAAAAGTGCTATTGCACTGTAATGAATTAAAATATTACAGACTAGTTACTCTATCCAAAGATAATTTTTGATAAGAGGTGTGATCTCCTTTTGGGGGTTTCACTTCTAATCAATACGTTATAAAATAGGTATTAAATCTATCTTATATATAGAATTTCCATGTCACAATGTTAGGTACCGTACTCCTCCGAAACATAAAGCTAAGTATCGTAAAATGTTCCTACTTTGCTCCCCTATGGGTAACTATGCTCCCAATAAAATAAATGTTTGATCGCCTATGCTTAACCCCGCTTTAAGTCTTTAAAATCAGTTAGTTCGGATACCTTTACAATAAAATGAAATGTTATGAATATTTGAACAGATTAGGCGATCAAACATTTTATTTAATAGGAGCATAGTTACCCATAGGGGAGCAAAGTAGGAACATTTTACTATAGTTTTAAATTTCAACTCGATACCTCCGCGCGTTCCCGAGATAAAGTGTCTTGCTTGACCGACGGACGGAGAGACCGGGTTCCTTTTTTACCTTTTGAGGTACGGAACCCTAAAAAGCAGCCTATGTGTCAATTCAGGTCTCCAGCTGTCTGCATACCAAGTTTTATCTTAAAGTGATGTTAGTCACTATGGAATAACAGAATTATGTCGATATACATTCCTGCGGGAATATTGGGGTAAAAAGTATCCTATGTGTTATTCCAGGTTCTTAGCTACCTATATTCCAAGTTTCATCGCAATCGGTTCAGTAGTTTTTACGTGATTGAGTAACAAACACACATACATACATACTCACAAACTTTCAGCTTTATAACATACATACATATACATACTCACAAACTTTCAGCTTTATAATATTAGTAGGATAGGGTAGGATATTTAGTTTTATAAAGTGTGATGAAACACGCACTTTTTCAAAAATAGTTAGTATTTTATCTGGATTTATTATTGAATATCATCGGAACGTCTATAGATGATGTGTTCTATAATAAATCCAGATAATGTTAGTACATTATCTGGATTTATTATAGAACACACGTGTGTTTCATAATCTGATAGGGTTATTTATGAAAACGTAATGATACCGTGATTTAGATCCCGGTATCATTGTCTTACATACGCCATCTCTTGACCGAACCGAAGAAACTCTTTTCCCATTCGGTCAATAGATGACGTTATCTTCTCAAGAATTTAATTTTTGTCCATAACCTAATTTTTTAATTAATTTTAAATAATTTTTTAAGTAATTAATTATAAACTCAAGTTTATAATTAATTACGTTAGAAAGTCTCATTAACAGTAATGATTTACAAAATAGCGGCGAGCGTAGCAGTAGAGCAATTTTCAAAATTCAAACAATAGAATGATTTTACCTATTACACAGCGCGGCGGTTTATGTTCTTCATCCCCGCTCAGAACAAATAACCTTATCAATTCATTTTATTATATTTTATTTACAAAATTTACACAATAGGTACCAGGGTATATATATATATAAATAAATTCATTGTTAAAAATTGCTCTACTACAAAAACCTTTTTATTTGTCGAAATCGTAATACCCGTTGAACCACAAAAATGACCGAACTTTTGAAACACTTTTCACAAGATCTATGAACGAAAATGAATGGATTGATTGCATTTTAACATAATTTTCACAGGTCGCGCCGGTTTATTTTTTCGTTTCCGCCAAAATTATATTTATTTCCGGCTTTTTATCACTATTTTCAAAATATGACACCGGTCATAAAAGATCGATGTCAAATGTCATCAGTCAACTATCAATCAACCAATCAGCGATTGGTTTATTCAGTGATGATTCAGTGTTGATTGTGCGGGCATCGGAGATTCGTAATTTAAAAAAAATGATGTAAGTTTATCAAGAACAAAAACCATAGTATTCTGTGTTTGTTTTAGGATATAAGTACCTACCAATTTTAAATATTTGTTTTTTGTTTTAGTACACTTCTAATGATAATATATGGCGCCTTAATATGGAACCGGCGGCGTTCCGCGCCCACAGCATTAATAAAACGGTAAGCAGATCGGTAGCACGGTCATCTATATAAATGACGGTAATAATAATATTACCGATGTACTTATGTATGGTGAAATATGGTGGGTTAACTACCGCTAAGGAAAGTTCCGAGTTCGTGCCGATAGATGGTGCTAGCACTCATTGCGTGCGACCGATATTCACCGAACGAGCGCGGCGCGCTTGCGAAGCGCGGTGCGATTGCGCACAGTGGATCGAAAATCGATGCTAGTGGTATTAGGAACTTCAAATTTTCGAATTCAAATTATAGCTCAGCGTTTGGGGAGTTTCCCTGTTACGTAGCCTTGCAAAAGGTGGTGTAACAAATTTTATGATTTTATGTTATTTAGCTAAGTTAGCTTGATATAAATTCAATTTCTCGACTCTCGAACAGTATGTAGAAGTCAAAAACTCTTACATTCTGTTCATACATATCAATTCTGTAAGTCTTACAGGTAAAAAGTTACAACCAAAAAAAGAAAAAACAACGTTATATAAAATCAGTACGATTTCTACGACAATTATTTTTTAATCGTTTCCATAATAAGCAACAACAAATTATTTGTGGTGGCCGCCTAAATGGCGCGTTTAACATTTTTCTTTTGATTGTAACTTTTTACCTGTAAGACTTACAGAATTAACATGTATGGACAGAATGTAAGAGTTTTTGACTTCTACATACTGTTCTTAGACACTTTTGTCATACGACTTATTATCGAGACACTATATGCAAAAAGCATATTAAACTCAAAATATCGGACATACCCCGTCGTGCCCCAGGGTCGAGAAATTGAATTTATGTCAAGCTAACTTAGCTAAATAACATAAAATCTTAAAATTTGTTACACCACCTTTTGTAATGTGATTTCCCTGCTGCTTGTATTACTATGTGACTTAGGCCTTCTTTGCGTCGCATAGTCGGGTAAAAAGGAATTAACTTATAAATAAATAGTCCTAATTATAAAATAAATTATTTGGATCAACAGTTTAGCTACACACGCTAAACTGTTGTAAAAAAATCTTTATTTTTTTACAGACGTAGAATTTTAATCGAAGAGCTGGAGAGGAGGTGGACGGCAGCGGAGCGGACACGGATCCTCCCCCCCGAAGATCCGATCCCCTTGCGGCCTGCACCGTCGGCACCGATACCGATTATTTATATCTCTTCGGTGCAACGGTGAGATGATTAGATTTTTGTCAGATATTTTTAACAGTAGGTAAAGTTCATCATTATGTAAATTGATCATCTTTATTTTGTTACAGACGCCGCCGGCCGGCCACCGTCAAACAAAGGAGGTGGAAGGTACAATTACAAAATAGAATACCGACTCCCAGCCCGGCCAGTGTGGATTCTGGAATTTTAACCTCGTGCCCACAGTGGTGAGGACACACACTATGTCCTCACCACTGTGGACAAAATCAATAAATGAATTTTTTAACTTTCTGTTTTATTCAAATTTAAAAAAAACACTCGATTTCCAAAATTCCAGCGTGTTAAGTTTCACCTTCACGTCATCTCTCACATTGTATAAGTTCGAACAGGCTAGTTATAGTGTAGGTACAATGCTTGAATTCAAATTGAAAATGCAGGAAACTAGGAACCGATTATGTAGGTAACTTGTCTCTGCC
Source organism: Idaea biselata (assembly GCA_958496205.1). Taxonomy (NCBI): domain Eukaryota; kingdom Metazoa; phylum Arthropoda; class Insecta; order Lepidoptera; family Geometridae; genus Idaea; species Idaea biselata. The sequence goes on from OY292404.1 coordinate 8,025,943, forward strand.
CGGAAATGAATTGAATTGAACTTTTGACTGATGGCGATTCTGCCTAGTTAGAATGCGTGTAAATTGTTTGATTTCGGGGACATAATGATGTACAATGACTCGCTCGACTTGACTACATGTCAGAAATTTTCCAAGATTTATATACCTACATAAGTATATATATTTATGGGTGCGGTGCGCATTGTCTTACATAACTTTTCAACTCTATTTTTCATACCATTTAAAACAATAGTGATTATTCTTAATAAAAAAAATCTTACTTGCCGATTAGTCTTTATAATAAATAATCACTCTTCATAATTTTATTTTTCATTCTTTTTTTATTCATTAAATTTTTATAACTACCAACGGAAATCCTATCAGTTATTGATCATTATTTTTTTTATTATTACTGTTACGTTGTAGGTTTTCGGCCTTGAGATGTTGGCAACACTCAGTGTTGCCACCTTACCAACTGGAACTGGTGCTTTTTTAAGGGCTCTAGTGGCATTTTTTCACTCCATAGCGTATTTTTTAGTGGTTTTCTCCACTGACTCTTCGGCCACGGCTGTCATCTCGTCATCTTCTGTGCCCCTGCAGCAGATGACGTGACGCAGCCACAATGGCCAGCGAGGTAACATGTAGGTAGAAATTGGTAAACAGCATAATCACTTTAATTAATCACTGTGGAAATTGGTAGAAATCAGTAATCAGAGACATTTCAAATTTAGTAGTGTTGCCAGTACCCTGTCCTCGAAAGTTACATAATGACTTTTGCAGTTCAACGCATTTATACCACAGTGGCCAAAAATGGAACTATACCATACCTCGTTGAAAAAATCATTTATGCCTTCAAAATATTATTATGTTTATTCGTATAAAATATAAAAAAATGTTTTACCGAATAAACAGTGGGAAAATCCGAAATCAACGAATAGGTATGAGAACATTTCCCCTCTTATAAATAACTGAGACAACCATGTTTTAAACCAGATCGGGCACTTCACACAGATCAGGACTCTATTTTTTTTAAATTTAAATTTATTGTTACCTAGGTAGGTAACAATAAATTTAAATAATTATTTATTGATAGAGTAGGTACTCTATCAATAAATAATAATTTAAATTAAGTGTTATTTCAATCGGAAGTTCGGCTGTTTGAGGTTTTTGGCACTGAGATGTTGGCAACACTGCGTCTAATTTCAATTAGTCTTCTACAAACCTTTGTAGAAGGCGAACCTGCGCTCGAGTGCTCTCTGTGTTTTCTGTGATTTCGAAGTTTCCGACGACCTGGCCCTTGTTTTGTTTTTGATTCTCCATACGACTGCTGACCCACTGCGCGAAATACCGGACTCCGACTGCTCACGATTGGATTTGGTGTTTTTTGTGCTTGTGAAAGTTAGTGTTGTGTTGTGATAATACCTACGTTGAACCGTAAGTACTTGTAATAATTAATTATTATTTTGTATCTTTGTTTTTTTTTGCGTTAAGTATGTATGTATATTTGTATTTATGTCCGCAATTATCCTTAGACTATCCAATTCGGGCAAACGATCTCATGAGTATACCTAGACTGTTTTTAATATTGTTTTTATTTTCATTGCTAAGGCATTACTTATAATCAGAGATCGGAGTTTTGGGTGCGATTCAAAAACTATGACATCAAAAGTATGGATACGACCAAAAAAAATCCGCGTTTTGGAATAAAATAATGACTGGGATTTTAAACAGGGATAAGTGTCGGAATCACGAGTACTATTGAAATGTTAAGCATTGACATAAGTATGTGGTATTTAGGATGTATACAAATATTAATGATGGTAAATTCTGCATATGGATGGAATGATTCGTATTCGGTATGTTAACTTAATAAATAAAATACGGAATAAAAGTAGTATATGTATTAATCAAGGTCTTCAGCTTACTTCAAAAGTAACAAAATTTAAAATGTAGAGATCGTAATATTTGTTAAAATACAACTTTATAACTGTACTTAGATTTTTTTTTTAGATTTTTCTTCTGTTTTCGCGATGTTGTATTGAAATCAAAGACATGTGATTCAACCCGAAAAATCTCTTTGATTATAATATTTTAATAAAATTATTCTTTAAATATTTTCAGGCATCTTATTCGAAATTAATAGTCCAAAATAAAATTAAAAAAAACTGCTAACTTACGCTACTGCAATGGTTGATTTACGTGAATTTCAACGCGCGTCACGTTTTTCCAAGTTGGCACATCACTAATTGCAACAAAAACGTTTACGGTAATCTGTTTTTTTTTAAATTTTAAGGTAGGTAAGCTTAAACAACAATTAAGTAGAACCTTCTACAGGAGATCGAAAATCTCTACTATTTAAAATCCATTGTTTTCATATAGACCCGATATCTTAAGGACTCTGACGCAGAGTTCGAAATTCTGAAAGGTATTTTAGTACTAAATAGGAAAAATCGTGTATGACTTCCGTATCTTAAAAGTATAGGAATGGATCTTCTACCTCTATAACTCCAATTTGGAAAATATACCTATATTTGATATTTTACCGAGAGCAGTTATTATTATTTATTTTACAACCTTGAACAAAGGAACCTTTTGACGACAGCCATAAAAATTTCTTATCCTTTGCAAAATACCTAGAAATTCATTAAGTCACTATTGTCGGCAATATTTCAAAGGCGGTAGGTCAATTTTTTTTTTATAAGCAAAAGATAAGAAAAAAACCTACCGCCTTTGAAATATTGCCGACAATAGTGACTTAATTAATTTCTAGGTATTTTGCAAAAGATAAGAAAATTTTATGGCTGTCGTCAAAAGGTTCCTTTGTTCAATTGTTAATACCTACTTAAGGCTATTGTTAACTTAAAATTGTAACAATGTACGAATATGACAGTAGGTTATACCACTTTTTGCTTAAAATTAAATAAGATTTTTATGTTATTTTTCTAAAATTAATGCAATTTTGTAACATTTTTTCCAAACTCTAATAAAGTTTAAAAAGAAATATAGGAATTTCGGAATTTCCAATTCCAAAAGTCATATCCATGTTAGTGACAACGTCTGAATTGCACCCAAAAGTCCGATCTCTGCTAATAATACAATAGAAGTAGGTACAATTGATTAGAACAGATGGGTTAGTCAAATGTTTTGTAAAAATTCAAGCGTTGGACAAAATGACAAAACGCCGTCATTTTAAGGAACGCTCTATGTAATGACGCTCAATGAGGTTGTAAATATATGAAACCCAATTTCTACAAAACACTTGCTATACCTACAAAATGTACTATCAGGCTGCAATAGTGGGGACTCAGCATAGAGTTTCAAATTTGCTAATAACGTTTATCAGGAATTAAGTAAAAATATTATACCTACTACTACTATATGTGATTTTCGATATCTCTGCCACATTATAAGCCTTCCAAAGCTACCAAAATTTACCGAATGATTATTTGAAGAATTCTGTATTTTGTGTAGATGGAGGCTGAATCAATTGAAGCAACATTGGCTACGATGTTCGGTGAGGATGAAGCCGAAACTTATCGGCGCGACCAGTTATTGGGCGCTCAAAATGGATCCAATGGCGATGGTGCTGGGCCTTCGGGCACTGGGAGAGTCCGAAGTGACAGCATCGAGTCAGATGCTGCTCTGGAGTCGGACGTATCCAGTTCGCAGTATTCGGAAATGTAATTATAGACCATTATTTTTTACTTAGAATTTTCATTAGCAAAAAAAATAATTAATGTGTCACTTCGTCTGAGGATTCAACATTGAATGACAAACTCGATTTGCACTTACCATGAATGACTAATAAAACTTATGTGGTAATCGTGTTGTGCAGGCTAAGTGACGCTGAGAGTACCAGCTCTGAAGAGCCTCATCCACCAGAATCTGGAGACGAATGGGTGGAAGAGGAATTTGGAGCTGAGTCGCATCCACTCTCTGGGAGCCCAGGCATTAAGTTACCTAATGCCAGAACAATGTCCCCATTGGATTATTATAAATTATTTTTTAATGTTAATTTTTTGGCGGAGATGGCTCGCGCCACCAATGAACACGCAAGAGAAATTTTGAGGAGAGGCTTTAAGCCAGAAAGCCGTTTAAAAAGGTGGCGTGAAACGAACGCCACCGAATTGATGACATTTTTTGGACTTATATTTTTTATGGGCAATATAAGAACTAATAAATTGTCCAGTTATTGGTCAAAAGACCATTTGGTTAATTTTAATATATCAAAATACATGTCAAGAAACAGATTTTTAATAATATTAAGAATGCTTTATTGGAATATGAACGACGTCGGGGTAACTATGTACGAGAAAATAGACACACTGATCAATTATTTTAATGGTCTAATGAAAAATATTATTTACCCCGACAAAGAGCTAACTATTGATGAGTCACTTGTACTTTTTAGAGGACGACTTTTAATACGCCAATACATAAAAAATAAACGTCATAAGTTTGGCATTAAACTTTACGTATTGGCTGACCCTAACGGGTTAGTACATCGATTACACATGTATAAAGGGTCAGCTGATACCGACGTGGCCGGAAAGGGCCACGTCGATAAAGTCGTCCTCAAACTATTACGCGACTACCTCGATGCGGGTCACCACGTCTACATGGACAATTTCTACAACAGCGTGAATCTTGCAGAAATTTTATTAACTAAGAAAACATATTGCACAGGGACACTCTTAGCAAATAGAAAAAGAAACCCCCCAGTGGTGACCAAAATGAAACTAAAAAGAGGTGGTCACGTATATAGAAAGAATAGTAAGGGCGTATGCGTAATGAAGTGGAAAGACAAGCGTGACGTTTTAAGTCTTTCCACAGAGCATACGCCCGAAATGGTGAGACTCATCAATAGACGCGGCTTGGTAGTGAAAAAACCAAAAATGATCGTCGAATATAATAAATATATGAAAGGGGTAGATCGGCACGACCAAATGTTAAGTTACTATCCGTTCGAACATAAAACCATAAGGTGGTACAAAAGAATGGTAATTCACGTGTGCCACTCAATGCTTTTAAATTCTTATTTTTTGTACAAAAAAGGAACGGGGAAGGTAATATCTTTAGAAACTTTTAGAAAAAATATTTTAACAGAGATATTACCTTCTCCATCTCCATCTAGTGCATTTCCTCCGGGAGGGCTTACTCATATGCCCTCCACACTTCCAAGAAATGAAAATGGGGTATTAAAACGGAGGAAATGCACTAGATGTTGGAACAAACTTAAAAAACGAAAGGACAGTGGAATGTACTGTCCTGACTGTGGTATAGGGTTATGTTTAGACTGTTATGGCCCATACCACAGGGAAAACCAATTATTATCACTACGATAATAATTGGTTTTGTACATTCCACTGTCCTATTCCGTGGCATATATGTATTATATATATATATTTATTTATGTATTATTGTAGTGTATTAATAGTAGTATAGTATTGTATTCATAGTAGTAGTAGGTATAGCATAATATAGTATTGTATTCATAGTAGTAGTAGGTATAGCATAATATAGTATTGTATAAATAGTAGTAGTAGGTATAGCATAATATAGTATTGTATAAATAGTACTAGTAGGTATAGTATAGAGTTGTTTAAGTTGTAGTTGCTTCCAAATACATTTTTTTTATTTTTTAAAACTAAGTTTTATTTCACCCTTTTCAATCAATCAGATATTGATGTTTTTAGGGTTCCGTACCGTAGGGTTCCCTATTACTAAGACTGCGCAGTCCGTTTGTCCGTCCGTCTGTCTGTCTGTCACCAGGCTGTATCTCGTGAACCGTGATAGCTAGACAGTTGAAATTTTCACAGATAATGTATTTCTGTTCTGTCCGCTATAACAAGAATTATACACCAAACGTGATTTGTTTGCCATTTTGGGTACGGAACCCTTCGTGCTCGAGTCCGACTCGCACTTGGCCGGTTTTTTTCATTTTACGGTTAAATGTCGGGAAATATCATCGCAATGAATTCAGTAATTTACATACACATTTGTTTACCGGAAATATAACTTGACATGGGATATGCGAGTTATATCATTAAAAAAAAATAAAGAAAACGAACTTAGTTTTCGTTGGTTCAAACATTACACATGAACAGAAGTTACAATTTTTGTAGTATACTGAGTTACTATGGCAGCACTGGAATTAAAATGTATTGTTCGGTCCATAGACTCAGGAACCTTTTAAAAAAGTTGTCTCTGATAAAACTGTCAGAAATGTTTCTTCGTTGGCGACGTTTTTTGTCTACTAAGTACCTACCTACATAAAATGACTTGATACTAGTACACTATTTATGTAGTATTCTGTGCTAGTACTGTACGAGATGCGTACGAGCGAACAGCTATAATTTTTAACCCTGGCTGTTCCAAATTGTTCATATCGGTCTCAGACCAAAATAAATTAAAAAAAAATGACAAACGACAAAACATTCATTACGATTTACGATAGTAAAAAAATAAAAAATTGTCGCAAATTGTTGTTTAAAATATTTATTTGTATTGTTCCTACAATAGAACCTACGATGATAGCGAATATTTTTAGGTGAGTACCCTACAGTAATAATATTCTTTAATTCAACGAGATTGGATAGGTACTAAAGAAAAACATTTAAAACTTTACGTGTTTTGGTAAATAGTTTCTTGTTGAAACGATTATTACGACTGCGTGAGTGTTGGCTACTTGGACTAACTCTGATAGCTATACCTATGCTGATAGCTCATTTAACACGAATTTTGCAATCTGGTTGCATGAATTTCCATACAAAGAATACTGTATAATTATAATTTGCTACCTAACCTATACCTAATAATTGTTGCTTTATGGGGGTTTATAGATATAATTTTCATTTTTAGGAGAATCCAGAGATGGTGGTGTTGTTATACTGCAGGAGAGGATAACGCAGGAGTAGATATTGTGTAAGTACCAATCCAATTAATATTATAAATGCACGCAAAAACTTCTGAACGGATTTCGATGCAACTCGGTAGGTAAATTGCTGAAGACCTGGATTAAAACTTAAGCTTTTGACTATCTCGAAATTCCCAAGGGATCGGGGTTGGTATGATTAAACTTACAGTTTAATAAGTTATATTCTTATTTAGTGTTGGCGCTGCCTCTTGTGGCCAAAGAACGTCGGTGTCTGAGCAGCTGGAGATACCAATTAACAGTAATACAGTCTGGGTTTTTAACTTAATAATAATTCATCATTAAAATTTAACTGTTTCAATTAATTATTTCAGATCTCAGCTGTAGCAGCAGGGAAGGCAGGCAGTGGTGGTAAACCAGACGTTGGTGTTGCCTATGGGAATGCCCTTTGTATAAAATCATGTGTTGAGAAGAGCAAACCAATGTTTGGCAATATCAGTGCCACTAACTGGACCTTTTGATACAATTGCTTTTGCCCTAAATTAAGTTTAAAAAGTTAATAAATTTGTCTAGCTAGAGGTATCTTTATTAACATATTTCACCCCCATGTAATCCTATCCCCTATGTGAAAGTTTGTGTGTTGGTATGTATGTTTGTTACTCCTTCACACAAAAACTACTTACCCAATTACGATGAAACTCAGTACCTATGTAGATAACTAGAGACCTGGATTAACACAAGATACAGTTTTTAACCCTATAATCCCGCAGGATTGGGGCTAACGCAGGTGAAAGGCGAAGCTAGTAGGATTATTAAAACAAGATGATAAAAAAAAAGATTTATTATTTTTTAGTTTTTTTGCCCTTTCCTTTGCCCTTTCCTTGGTCAATTGGGCACGGTCTTTTTGGTGGCCTGTGATGAGGCGACACCGACACTACAAGGACCGTGCCTCGCGCCTCTTCCAGCAGCGCTGACAGACCCTTGCTGCTGCCGGGTTGGTTGGTGTTGGGTTCCACTTCCTGTGGAACCCAGTCGCACGGCATTGTTTCATCTTCAGTCCTGTTAATAGAATGTTGTTTTTATAAATCGTCCGTATTATAAAAAAGTAAAGGTTGTAGGGACTAATCTCTGATTAGTCTAGATTAGATGATGACCATAGGCTACCCCAACATTCCCAACTTATGCGCGTAAACGCGGGGCGCAGCTCGTTGTTTATAAGTAGATAATCGAAGGTATTTTTGAAAAGTACCTAAATTAAAATTTATTAATTTAAAAAAGCTATTTTGAATACTTTATCATGGAATACTTACATAGGTAGATTTCTCAGAACTCTTCGTCGTCCTTCCTTCTGTTCTTTTCTTCGTTTGTTTTTGGTTGTGATGTTTTTTTTTCTATGTGCAGTTTATGGTTGAACAACAATAATAAAATTGGGGATGGGAAATGTTCAAATAATCTTAATTTTATTTAATTTTTAACGGTATGATTAATTGTTGATGATGCGAAAATACAAAATATTATTAGGTAAGTATTATTTGCCGTACATAATCTTTTCTATATAATATAGAAAAAAAAGCGACAAAAATGCCTACTAAATGTCGCTTCAAACCTAAATACCCCGCTCAGAACAAATAATCTTATCAATTCATTTTATTATATTTTATTTACAATATTTACACAATAGGTAAATAAATTCATTGTTAAATTTATTAAATAATTGTTTAGAAGTCATGTGATTGAAAAACGCAACGTTATTAGTGCGATCCAGAAAGTAGAAATTATGAGCACCTAGCGCCATCTAGTGGTTTTACTCTACTTTATTTATCTTCACCTTAGATGATACCTCTAACTGTAGTGAAAAATATCGATATTTTATCGACGATAGCGCGTCACTAAATAACTAGGTAACCTAGGTAACTATAATAACCTATCTTAGTAATAAAACCGCAGTTCAAGTTGTTCTCAACAAAAAAAACGAAGACGCACAGACGCGTCGTCGGGCATATGGGAACTTCTATAATGACGCTTTAGCGCGTTCAGGGCGCCTGGTTTAAGTTTTTCATGACGCACATTTGCGGCGGGGGCACTGGGGAAGATACATTTTTATGTGGCACCAGGACGTAGTGGGGGGGGGGCAGCCAATGGGTAATGGATCTTTGACATCTGAAATAACTGAAATGAATGAATGAATAATAAAACGACTTGCAACTTTGTTTTTTATTTATTGAATACTGGCTGCGTATTAAAAAAAAAAAACTAATGACTCTTGGTAGGGTAGAAATATCGACATAATATATCGATATTATAGACAACACTACGTTCCTCTCACTACTTTCATTATTTTTTTTTACATGTTTCGCCTCGTAAACCCATTGTTTACAGAAACGCACAGGTGAGTCAAGGGGCGCTGTGAAGTAACCGACGAACGCACAGACGCGTCATAGGGCACCTCGTTTAATTTTGGTTGGACGCTATAGTGCGTCGACGGGCATACGGGAAAGGTGAAATTGGAGGGCATTGGAGGGTGGAATTGGAAAGTAGGAGGGCAGTCAAAGCGTTAACGCGCCTGGTCCCCAATAATAGGCTTATATCGGTATTCTGCCATAGAGCACGTATTCGTAAAGAGGACAGTCTACCTACTCTTTCTTCATACAATCAGTCGATTACGTTTGTAAAGTTTGTATGGAGAAAAGAATAGATAGACTGTCCCCTTAACTTAAACATGCTGAAGCATTGTCAATTTGTTTAAGTTTGTTTGTTTGTTCCCTCTTTACAGTCTAACGGTTCGACCGATTTGGATGAAAAATTGCATAGGGATAGCTTAAGTGACAGAGAGTAATGAAGTATACTTTTACTCCCGATCATCCCCTGGGATTGGGACATACGCGGGTGAAATCGCGGGGCACTGCTAGTGGGTACGATTAGAGCGGTGTTGGTCTAATGGTAGATACCGCGACTTTAATTCCGAAGGTCGTAGTTTCGAATCCAGTCCGATAGCGCACCAATGTCTTTTTCTTTAAGAAAAATTTTAGTGCGCTATTAACATCGCTCTTACGGTGAAGGAAAACATCGTGAGGAAACCGACATGTCCTAGGATAAACCACGGTCCGAAGGCATGGGATATTCGCCAATGCGGGGAGGCTCCCGTGGCGTCTTAAGCCCTCTAAGAAATCACGTACAATGGCCCAATTGTGAGGCTAAGTGCGGAAAAGGCTCAGCGAAACTAACTAGTGGGTACGATTAGGCAATAGTAGTAGGCAATACCTACTCTATAAGTAGTAGGTATAATGAGGTAAGTAGTAGATACTAAATATATAGATATTAATACCGCACGCTGACTGCACGTACCTAAATAAATGATAGGTACAGCATAGACGTGAAATAGTCATAATTTCATTGATAACTTTATAACAGCCAATCATTATATCTTACCAACGTAGGTACCTACTCTCCTTTTCTTAGAGCAATCATCTCAATTGATAGGTACCACGTTTCTAGGTCACGTGTCAAGGTCACGCAGTTTCTGTTATTGTTATTATGTCGGTGTGGTACCCACTGATCAACCTACTGACAATGATTGTTGACTCAAGGATTTCTGTACGACTCTGTTGCCGATTAAATAAAAAAAATGTATTTGTTTCTGGTTTTGTTTTCGCGACTTTGGTTTGAGAACCGAATAGGAAAAAATGGCACATGGGACTCTAGACAACTTAAACCTATTTATTATATGTTTGACGACCTCTGTGGCGCGTCGTGCGAGAGCGCGACTGCAATGCAGGAGGTTGCGGGTTCGATTCCCGCCGGGTGCAAGTATTTATGCTTAAAAATAAATATTTGTGTCTGGTCTGGGTGTCCTTCTATGTATAATATGTATGTATTTACAAAAGAAAAATAAATATAAGTATTATATCCGTTGTCTAGTCACCGTAACACAAGCTTAGTCGCTTACCACGGGGCTAGATGGCGCTGTGTGTTGTTCACAGAATTTATTTATTATTTATTTATTTATATGTTACTAGCTGCGTCCCGCGGTTTCACCCGCGTAAGTCCCGATCCCGCGGGAATATCGGGATAAAAAGTAGCCTATGTGTTATTCTAGGTCTCCAGCTACCTAGATTCAAAGTTTCATCGCAATAGGTTCAGCGGTTTTTACGTGGTTGAGTAACATACACACCTACATACTCACAAACTTTCAGCTTTATAATATTAGTCGGATAGGATAGGATAGCGTCCCCGACTATGGCCACTGAAAAAATGGCACAATGGGGAATAAGCCAAACTAAAAATAATAAACACAACGCGTTTAAAACAAAATAAAATTAGTGTAATTTGGCTTATTTCCGATTGTGCCATTTTTTCCCCCATTCGGTTCTTAATCCAACGTCGCATCGCGAAAACAGAAGATATATTTACCTATGTAGGTATAACAGCTACCTATTCATAAAAATAATTCCTAACTTCGCATTCATACACAAACTTTCACAATATTTTACAACCCTAGTGAGAAAAAGGACATTTGACGAAACACCGCCTGGTCCTACAATCCACATTTTGTCCCAAAATTGCGCTTTGAAAATAGCGGCAAAAGCTTTGTAGTATTCAAAAATGGAACAGTTAAAGCGCCGACAAAGAGATCTCGCAGTAACGCTAAACAACCCTCCAAAAAAAATATTTTTAAAATGTCGTTTGGTGCAATAACGTAATAATCGTAAAGACATTCTCGTTTTCATTGCAACGGACAACTGCGACAAAAAGTCTTGTAAACAGACATTAAAAACAACAATATCATGATAATTAAACTAATGACTTGCCCGTTCTAAAGTCCCTTTATACCTACATAGGTACCTACATACAAAACAATGTTGGAAACAATAGATAAGTATTAAACTATAAATATGAGAAAGTATGGATCTATTAACATTTTGTGTATGAATGCCAATGACGAAATAAACTAATTGCACTCTATTGCAGAAAGTTAGATCAAAAAAATGTAAACAAAGAACTGTCAATTTTAAAGGAAAGATTAAATAAAAAGCTGTCACTTTCAAATAAATGTATAGACTAAATTAAAATAGAGTAGGTATACTTAGTTATTTTAAACTCAGACGCACCGCGGTATTTCCGTGTAATTTTCGATCCCAAGAGTTTTTTGTAAATCCCTTGTTAGTGGATCCATCCATACACACCAAAAAGAACACACTCTCCTTCCATGTCTCTAGGACCAGCGGTTTGGGCTCTGCGTTGCTTTATAAATCAGTCAGAACATTGAGTTGTTCGCCTAGACGTGTAGAACAACATATATAAGCAGCTTTTCTATAAATTCCAACATTCTGTATAATAGATAGGTACCTAGATTGTATTCAAATTGACATAACTAAGGCACATAAAGTCACATTTCATTATGAGATATTTCTATTTCGGGTCCTTCCCAGACCCCCAAGGCCTATTGTTCTCGAAAAATAAAAAATTCTAAATTGTATACTTATAGGTATAAGTATACAACATATATATGTAAGCTTCGATCATATATAAACTATAGATGCACGGTCGCCGCTCGTAAAAACAAGGCATACTTCAGCCGATATGCCTTGTTTCGCTGTCAGTCGTGCATAAGTGTTTTACAACCTTATTGCCCAGTGATTAAGGTTTACATTAAACTGTACTATGTCCGTATAACTAAGCGTTGAAGTAGTGCCGATTTTTGATTTCGATTTTGTATGGGACCGTGTATCTATAGTTTATATATGATCGAAGTTTGTAAGTATATAATTTAGAAAAAAATATTTTATTTTATTTTAGGTACTTAATTAAAACTCTTAATAAAATTTTGGAGGTCTGGGAAGGACCCGGTATTTCACTCCATACGGAAAAACCCTTTTTAGTACCTACCTATTTGCGATACAAACAGTAAAATCTTAACTAGGTACCTACTTAAAAAACTTTCAGTTTCTGTCATAAATGTAATAATGACTGACGTGTTCCACCAGTGTTACCTACCTATCATATAATAACTTACTGACATTAGAATATAGTGAGGTAAGATCGGATACGGAGGAAGACTGTATGACTAAGAGGAAAGTCTACCTACTCTTTCTCCATACAAACGTAGTCGACTGTTTCCTCCCTGGATATGTTTATGCCATAAAACCTAATCTGCAATGACCATGCCCCTACGTTTTAGTTTTTTTTTTTCATTTTCTAATTAGAATAGAAATTAAATTCAGTAAAATTAGAAAATGAAAAAAAATCAAAACGTAACATGGTCATAGCTGATATATAAACATATTTTTTCTAATATCTTTATCCAGGGAGGAAACAGTCGACTACGTTTGTAAAGTTTGTATGGAGAAAAGAGTAGGTAGACTGTCCTCTTAAAGGTGACATTGCAACTGATGGGTGGCACAAATCGGTGCTAAAATATATCACCCCGTTTCCTATCCTACCTGACTATAATCTACATCTTGTTTTATTGCCCACGTTCACTAAGTTTCATACCAATTTCTAGTAATTTGTAATCGTCGTCGTCTTAAAAACATAATAATGTATACTTATGAACCTTCTAAGCTAAGACAATAAAACCATTTTCAGCCATATTTTTAAGCCTTTAAAATGCTGTTTGAATAACGATCTTCTAGAGTAAATACTCTCAAATCTCTCTAATCTCCTAGGGTACTTAAATAAGTACCCTAGGAGATTAGGGTAATTAAGTAGGTAGGTACCTACCTTAAGAGATTAGGGTAATTACGTACCTTAGGAGATAAGGGTAATTACGAACCCTAGTAGATGTTATGGTATTTAAGTACCCTAGGAGATAGGGTCTTTAAGTACCCTAGGAGATATTGTAATTAAGTAGGTACCCTAGGAGAAAGGGTAGGTAAGTAATTAAGTACTAGGAAATAGTTAACGGTCTCAACTCCGTTTTTTAACTAGAAACATTGTACCTACCTAGGTACACAAAATTTTCATTGTTTTTCAGTAATTTCAAATTCACCGGGTGATCCAAAACGGTAGTATCAAAAATATTTCGTTTAGATTTTGTTTTTATTTCCCTCAATAAATATACCTCCTCAACTATTTTTCTTGTTCTAACAACTTCCAAAGAGGTAAGAGGAGAAGGAGGAAGCCCTACATTATCCTTCATAGTACTAAATTGTAATTTATACCTAGGCATCCTTTCAACTAAGCCTTTACGGACGGAGTACCTACCACCCTTTACAACCGTCTACTGCGAAGGTATTCTAATTCCAAGAACAACACTGTATGTCTGTATGTAAGTCTATATTGTAAATGGTATCCTCGTCGTAAGACTAGACAGTACAATTAAGGCCTATTAAACCGACCAAGGCTAGTTGTGTGATGTCGCAAATGACCTACAAACCATGCTGTGCTATAGAAATAGGTACTTCAAGACCTAGGTAGTGATCGGTTAGTGGCTTGGGCGAATAGGTTTACGACTCGCAGATATGGTCATAAATTTTAAATCATTTATTCACTTTAAATAGAGTAGTAGTACACATTGGATAATAGAAATTATGAAAGCCTTTTGCTATTTTACCTAATTTTGAGGTAAGTCCTGATGGTAGGTACGTTTTTTAAATTTCAGACTATAAATAAATCTGTGAACAACACACAGCGCCATCCTCCATGGTCCTCCACCAATGGAAACGCCGAGTTTTTTTTTATTCTTTCGGTCTCAGACCGATATGGCCGATATGGCGACGAGAGTTGTAAAAAACACATGTTTGACAGTTCTTAATTCAAACCTAAGATTAATCGACTCGCGCCCTCTGCCGGGATAAAAAGTTAGTGTTCCTCCTAATTGGACCAGGGTCCCAAGTTGCTCTTACAATCGTGTCTCAAATTCTCAATAGAGTGTCGATGTCATATTTGACACATTTCTCTACCAAATGAGTCAAATACACGTCAAATATGACAATTATCGACACTCTATTGAGACACGATTGTGAGAGCAGAATTGGGACACAAGATTTAAACACAGAAGATTGTGGGTTCTATTCCCACCTCAAAAATTAACAAATGGTTAAAATAAATATTTATTCTAAATACAATAAATAATAATAAAATTGTTGCTTACGAAAGACCACAGTTATAAATAACCCGCTAAGTCCCGATCCCGTTTGAATATCGGGACCAAAAGTATGTAGCTTTCTAATCGTAAAAGATTTGAATCGGCAAAGTAGTTTTAGAGTTTATTAATAACAAAGATACAGACAAACACACACACACACACACACACAAAAATACAAATCTTTCCTCATTATTGTGCAGACAACAGGAAGGACGAATTATTCCGACTGGTTGAGAAACTGGGTCATTCCCTGAGCTCCTACTTATTATGTTACTTACTTGTCTCCTAGAACGAGTAGATAGTCCCAAGTGGCGTTGTCGTGGTCACCTAAATTATAGCACACGATCTCAGTGTTGATTTGTCTTGAACTTCTTGGTCCCTAGAAGGGTTGGTGTCAGGCAGGCGGCCGGCCGTAAAAATACTGCCAAATCTATTAGCAGAAGGTATGCTTAATGATGACTTACCTACTGCGCCAACCCCAAATGTTTGGGGTTTAGCGGACCCCGGGCTCCCGAGTGGAATGCAACCGGGAACATAAGCTCGGATGAGAGAGACAGAAAGATCATCAGCATCATCTCAGTCCATAGAACTGGACTGGTCTCTATTAGAGACTAGAAGGAGAAAGGTCGCTTGATAGTCATCCATTTCAAACTCGTCTCTGACGGACGAGCTTTATCAGTTCCAAAGTCAAACTGTTCGGGAAATTACTCACACATCTTTAAAAAGATGGATGAAAATTCGAACGTCTCGTTGTTGTTAGAATACCCACTATCTAGGTAATCTAAGTCTCAACTCTTGTCCGTCCACTGCTGAACATAGGCCTCCCCTATACGACGCCACAAATATTGGGATATAAAATATTAAATGTTGGGAGTCGTTGGATGGCGAGCCACCGACATCCAACGACTCCCAACGACCGCTACAAAGTCTTCGGTCCACCGAGCAGGTGGTCTTCTAACACTCAGTTTCACATTGCATCGTGCGAGCGACCCAACGGTTATCAGTCCTCGAGCCATATGACCTGCCCATTGCCACTTCTCAGTCTGCTAATTTTGTAAGTATCTTGTTTAATCAGTCATCTATTTTACGGTCTAGTCTACGACGAGGATAGTCTAGGCCGTTAATTAAAAGTTTCCTAAATGATAATTCAGTCTTATAGTCGAATACAACAATTTATCGAGCTGCCTGGCTGGTTGCTCACACCTACAGCACACTATGCATGTTGTGCTGTAGGGGTGGTCTGTTGAGGTAAAGTGTCATCGTGTATTTTAAGCCTTAGATTTATTTTTGCTCAAAACACAAAAAAGTATGAAAATAGCATCACATCACGCATCTAGCTGACATACCACACCGGCGCTGCGCGGGCGCACCGGAAGACGTTATTTGACACTCCCCTCGTTTGTGTGTGGCCCGAACTTGATATTGCACTTGTTTGCGTAACGTGACGTGATGTGACGCAACCAGACAATTATTTTACATATTCTTGGAACCAATTTTCTCTTTCTAAATTCACAATTGTAACTCAAGTAATATCCTCATTTTAGGTGATTTTTTTAGGAAACGTTAGATCGCAGTGCGCAGACCCGCAGTGGTAAGTGCATTCGCCCGGCAAGCTAAGGGCACAGGTTCGAATCCTGTCACAGGTGACATTTCTATGATGCATTTCTCCTAGTAAAATATTTCTAACGTGAGATTAAGTTAGAGGCCTTAGAGTGACCTAAAAACTCTAACACCAGGTGAGCCATACCACTATATATACGATAAGGAAGAAGAAGAATGTTAGATCGATTTTTCTTTTGTTTTCGCGATGTTGGATTGAGAAGAGATCTGTAAGTAAAGGTCTCGAAACGATGAATATGAAACAATGCTAAAAGTGATAAATACCACGCGAATAAAATCGAAAAAGGAGTTTAACTTCAACGTTATCATTATCATTAGATTATGATGATAATCTAAAAGGTAAGTAATTTAAGTAAGTACTTAGTGAAGCAAGTCCTACGTCGCAACAACCTCCAAGTGCCGCGCCACGTTCACAGAAGCTGCCCATAACCTACGGTAGAGAGAGTCCCAGCTATCCTATCATACATCAAGGGAGTCACCGACAAAATTCGAGGAATCTTTTAAGACGGGCTTCGATTAAAACATACTACGTACGTAGGTCTACTTATTATAATCAAAGAAAATGTAGCGATTAGATATTTTTCTCACACACAATATTATGACCAAAGGAAATCTTAAATGTATGGGCGTTGGCATAGCCATATCGAACATTTTTATTATTTCTTGATCTCTTTTTGGACGAAGAAACCTTGTTTGTTACTTACACGCAAAAAACTACTAAACCGATTGCCCTGAAACTTGGTATGCAGATAGCTGGAGATCTGTATTAACACATAATAAAATACTACTTTTTATTCCGATATTCCCGCGGGATCGGGACTTACGCGGGTGAAACCGTGGGACGCAACTGGTTTCGTAATAAAAATCACAAAGATGATTCACGTTGCAACTAAAGGTACTCGAACAAAAGTGTCGCAACGTCACGTTACACGACAAAAGGCGGCAGAAACGTGAAGAAAAAGTTTTTTCTTCAGAATTCTGAATGTACACCTGCACAAAAGAGATTTCCTATCGGCCGATAGATATCTAAGTTACTTATAAGTATACTTTGAATCAAAAAGTAAATTATGATGTCCTCCACAACGTCCAAGATTCGCTGTCGACAGCGAAACTTGGCTATGTATCAATAATGTTAGAGAAGGGGACAATGGTGAAAATATATAGGGAACACCACACTAGTGGCCGGCCACATGACAGGCGGGTTCTTGCCCCCAAGCTCTTCCTCTTTATTATTCCCCAACGAAAAATAGGGGGGTGTTATAAGTTTGAGGTGTCTTTGGCTTCGTAGCTCTCAAACAGATGAAGCGATTTTGAAAATGAACGTTTACTTAGGTACTAACCTTTCTACCAACTTAACCTACTTTATTTAAACCTTCTAAAATTTACTACTCACAAAACCTGATTCTAGGACAACGTTAATTGTAATTTAAACATTGTCTGTGATTCATTGATTATTAACAATAACTACTTGTGGGAAAATATCTGAATCGGCAGATTTATGTCATTTCTAAGGGTACTAAAGCATCGGCAGTTCAAAAGTCGTTAAGCCACGACTACTCAGACCTTTAAACGCAACCTTTCGTAAGCTTTTGTACTTCACCAAAAATACTCTCACCTCTCTACTTTCCTACGCTATAAAGTTATTTAAACAAAAGAAAATACTTTTTTATTGTATACAGTCAGTTGTATACGAACCGTTTTTACATGCTGTTTTTGTATTGAGCGGCAATAAGGGACTTTCTCCTGTTGACTGGGAATTACTGCGTTTTATGACTCTAAAGTTATGCATTTGTTAAATATTTTCTGCCTTACTTGTAGACAATGATTAACAGATGCATAACTTAGATAAAAACAAATAAAAGAAAATACGGTATATTCCAACATTGCGTAGTCGAAAAATGAGCTAGAAACTCGCAGTGTGACAGAACGTGTTCACGTGACAACGGTTCCACGTGACAACGACATACGACTGACGCTAGTGCGTCAGCTGACGTAGTTTTATCGTCTTATTTGCCGTGGCTAGGTACCTACCGTATCTGCTTTTATTTGTTTTTATCTAAGTGTATAAACTATGTATCGGTTGCCTTTCACTGTGACATAATAAATAAATAAATAAATTATCTGAACAACTCTGACTAAGCTTGTGTTACGGTGACTAGACAACGGATATAATACTTAAATTTATTTTTCTTTCGTAAATACATACATATTATACATAGAGGGACACCCAGACCAGACACAAATATTTATTTTTAAGCCTAAATACTTGCACCCGGCGGGACCCGCAACCTTCTGCATTGCAGTCGCGCTTTCGCACGACGCGCCACAGAGGTCGTCAAAGGTAAGGTAAAGGTTTCAAAGTTGACCGACAGAAACAAACGCTACATAACTTAGTCATCTGTTAATCATCGTTTATAAGTAGTAAGTAGTAGTTAGTTATGCTATTTCATTTGTCTTCATAGGACTAAATTGTGCCGAATTTTAGGAGTTTTCAATATAATACGAGTACGAGGAACAAAAACTCCGAGCTCGTTAATCATAGAGGTATATAATATTATTGCAAAAGGAGTCGCCAAATCCAAAAACTGCGTGATTTGATTACAATAGAATTCGAAAAAAATAATACTAAACGGGCGCCTAAAATCGGTGTAGGGGTTTTTTTCTTATTTTTATTCTTTCACGCATTCTTCAAAACCTGCAAGATATTTCAAGATATTGGCGTATCTTTACTTTTTATCCTTTGTCGTGACTTATTTTGATTTAGTTGCGGTATTCCCCAGTTGCGTTCTTACCCGAAAAATTAGTTACCTACTTAGAAAAAGACAACTTTGCCATAGATTTGATAACATTCACTCGAGTCAGATATGCCAATTATTCTTAGCGCTTAGTGTAGATATTTATTAAAATGTTATTTTTTACACACGATTCACGATAGATCACTATCTCACTTGATGGTAATTGATGATATTATGGTTTAAGATGTAACACGCTCACCTAGAAAAAAGAAGACGGTACAGGAACAAGATACGTCTTCCTTAGTGGCTGCACCGGCCAACTTATCGGAATACCGACGAGTTTGGCGTTTGGCGCAACGACTTAGACCGGTGGGTGGTAACAAGCCGCGGCCGTAGCCTCCCACCAAGAAACCACTTTTGGTCGCCTTTTACGACGGGCATAGGGTACGATAACCATATCCTTTTAGACCCGGACCACAGGGCCCAAAACAATAGGCCCTTGTACCTACCTATTGCAAGGAATTTAGTATTAAATTTTCCGGGTGAAAACGAATCCTATATTTTTGTACTTTGCGCCAAGAATCAAAACAAACAAATAAGTTTGGTGGCATCAAGAATATCAAGTCACCTTCTTTATCTGTATTTATCGCAAAACATAGGTACGTTTTCTTAGAAATCATTTATCTATGTTGGCTTCAGGTTTACCTAGATAATACTTGTTAAGACGTAAATTACAAAAAAATAATCTTTTAAGGTAAGTCTTTACTTTATGATTAGATTGTCTTTTCAAATAAAATTTTTAGTTTTTTAGGTGTATTTTTATATTAAACTTTTTAAAATCACACGATTCGATAGGTATATTTTCCAGGGTCTAATTTTATTATTTATTTTCTTACCTCGATATTTCAACCATGTTACAATCCCCTCGCGACCAAGACTTTTGTAACATGGTTGAAACCCCTCCCCTCGCGACCTCCCTATTGTAACATAGTAAAAATCCCGAGGTAAGAAGTTAAATAATAATACGCGATTAAGACCCGGGAAAATGTAACTGTATTTTTATATTATTATTATGGTGTGATGTATTACTGTTTGTTTTCCTAAATATTCAAAAGTTATTTACGTCATAGAAAAACTATGTTTATTGTTCACGTCATATTTCATTAGAGGTTGTAAGAATTTTCTTGTAAATTCCAAAAAACCAGACTTTTCAGATATTTCAGAAATCCGCCATTCCGCAAATCCGGAGATTTAGTAGCCCTCTAACTTTACTTTAACTAACTTTACTTTAAGTATAAGGGTGTAACTTTGCCAAAGTTAAGGTCTAACTTTAACTAAGTTAGGATCTAATTTTACCTAAGTTAGGATTCAGATGTGGTGCAAAATAAAATGTCAGTTATAATTCGTAACTTAAACGATGACTTTTAATACATTTTTTCTATATTACATTCGTTTTTGTACAAAACAACGTATTTTTTTAAGTATACAACGTGTATTTTATTCGACCTTAAGCAAATAATCACATAAACAATTATAATCTAAAAAAATAATATCAAAAATTACGTATAATAATCGAGATCGATACATTTGGGTTTTAATATCGTCCATTCTTCATAAATCCATTGGCAAAACATTTAATTTTTGTCACTAAAATGGAAGACACTTTTTGGAATGTATATTTAACATATTTTTTTCCAATTCTTTTTTTTTTCTTTGAATCAAATCGTGCTTGGACACTTTGAATTATAGTATATTTTTATTACATAGACCTATAAATTCGTACAAAGGGCAGACCTTTAGGAAGCAGTGTTTGGAAATGTGTCAAAAAAAAATAAATGCAAATCACTATTTTTCGTTTTCGTCTCCCTGTATGAACTAAAATACAGCAAGACTGTAGCAACTAATATTTTTTTGCAAACAAACTACCTACTTTCCGGCATTAATCGCATTGCTTTTATCATTTTTAGCATTTTATCAATGCCCCTGAGGTGGAGGTCTGTAAAACCTCAAAACGTAGGACATTGATAAAATGCTAATATTAATTAAAAAACCAACGCGATTGAAACAGAGAAATAAGTTTAATTTCAATACAACATCGTGAAAACAGAAGAAAAATCAAATATTATTTCCCGATTGTTGCGGATTTTTATGCTCTGCTACCTTAAGCGTTTGTACTATGCAGAAAACTTACATGAAATGTAATTAAAAATACAGTTGGTACTTCTATTATAAGTTTTCATACACTGCTTCTTAATGTATTTTCTTACGTAGTAATTTATAGGTCTTTGTTTTTGTATCCATAAGATTCTCCTATTATCATTAAGCCACGAATACATTAGAGGGACTATTACAGCAAATGGTTGAGGAACAAAGCTCAACACCTACGTAGAATCCCGAAATGCTACGTAATGCGTTGCCAAACGTTGAGGGGCATAGATACACTATGCAACATTGCCACATCAAGTAAATGGAGCTTTGCGCGTCATGTTCAGTGCATTTGTCCCTTAATGTACTCGTAGCTTTATAGTTAAATGAGGAGCAGCATACAATATCATCCTTACGTACCGTCTTATAATTAGTTTCTACATTACACTTAAAATACAAAAATATCTAAATCAATAAGATTTGGTATGTCGTTTTAAGGTCACCTAACAGTATACAGTTTCAAATCTGAGTATGTAGATCAAACTAATATTAAAGCATCAGGTAATTTGTCCGTAAAAAAATCATAGCTACAACAGAAACACCAAAATTCAACACAATTTTCCTAACAGTTCACTTAAGGTCGAATTAAAAACAATTATAATTTGAAGAATGGCTAAATACCTACCTAACTAATGGAGCAATAACTTGAATAACCAGACTTTGTTGACGTCATGCCGCTTGTTTTGAATTCATCGTTATAAAACAAAGTTAACAGTAATACGAAACAAAGTAGATACCAAAATCCTTGAAAGTTAAGTCAAAAAGTCTGGCTCAACGTCGCGACTAGGTTAGGGGTAACTTTCTTTGTCAGTAAAATTGTAATAAACAGACAAAAAATATCACAAAACTGAATTTCAACAGAAAAAGTTAATCAACAACATTGCAACACAATAAAAATAAGAAAGCCACCCCATTTCCTAACATATAATTCGATAATAATCATAAAAATTGGTTAAATCCTTTATTCTCTGTCCTGAGTATACAACCTTGGCGCTCCTTCACTTCAACATGGCCGTCTCACTCACACAAACAAACGTACAGACACAGACTAGTGTGTGTGTGGTCACCGCACATGCCACAGACCGAGGTTAAGAACACTAAGCCGAGGCAACTTCACGATATCGTCCAAGCCTTGTGTCGTAATACAAGTACAGCCGTACAAGTCTATCGCTCGAAGATTGAGAAGCCCCTGGCCGAGGGCTTGGAGTCCTCTGTCCGTAACGCGTGTGCACTGTCCTATATTCAAAGTTTCTAGTTGCGATAACCTCGCGACCCGTTCCAAACCCTCGTCTGTGAGGCGGCAAGCGCTCAGAGATAACGAACGCAAACCTGATAGCCCTAATGTAGCATGGGACAACGCTTCGTCCCCTACCTTATCGCAGAACGATACGTCTAAAGCTAGAAGTCGTCCACTCTCGGCAAGGTAGCCGACTCCAGTATCCGATATTCCATCACAGGCTCGTAAATTCACGTCTTCTAAGTACTGTAGCCTTGACAGATGCCTCAAGCCGAGATCCGTCACGGCGACACAAAACGATAAGTTTATAGATTTTAAATAAGGAAGCCCTGTCGATGCATGCTTCAGAGCCTCATCGGTTAACCTTTGGCAGTCTTGTAATCCCAAATGCTCTAGTTCTGGTGTTCCTCTGGCTTCACCACCGCCACATAAATGCGCAATACCCGCGTCGTTCACATGCCAACATGAACGCAGATTCAATCTACGCAACTTTCTCAAACCCCAAGCGATGAGCAACAGTCCGGTGTCAGTTATATTGCAACAACCACCTAATTCTAATTCTTCGAGGTTCTTTAACGATTGCGCTATTCTCCCGAGCGATGAATCAGTGACTTGCTTGCACAGTGATAAGTCCAGCCGTTTTAATGATGGCATTTCTGCTGCAAAGGCACTGGCGAGAGCCGCGTCTGTGACGCTGTAGCAACCACTCAGAGACAGCGATTCCAAGCCTGGTAGAGCTGTAACGGCATCTCTCAAACCTCTTCTCAACGATAGAACCTGTAGCTTTCTGACTCCACGTCGGGCTAGAGATTGGAACAGCACCGGAGCAGGTCTTTTCAAATGAAGTGAAGCTTCCACTCCGCGCCAAACAGACCGTCGATCAGCTGCGTCTCGCCATGTGCGACAAACTTGTGCGGCGCGGCCTCTGTCCTTCACCGGTAGCCTCTCAAATATGAGAGCCAGTATTTCTGGGTACAACCTCGATATGTGCGTACCCGAAGTTTCCGCCGGCGGTTCAGGCACGTGAGCTGGAGGCAAATGCGGTCGGTGAAGTTTATAAGGGGCACTGCGTAGTTTTCTCCTGTTCGTGCTCGGCTGGGATGGTAGTTCGGTGAGGCCGAGTCTTTCGTCTCGCCAGGAGAGCGACTCCTCCGTCCACGCACTCATCGCGGCGTCACTGTATCATGTCACGATTCACAACGCATCGGACCGGTTTTCGGAGAAACTCGAACGTGTTATTGCGGAACGGCGTGCGTCTGACCCGCGCGGTGGCTACTCGTGCACTGGCTGTCGGCAGCGGGCCGCGCCCCCCGGTCCCCGCGTCGCTCCGCCGCGGCCGCCTGATTGGTCGCCGGCCACGGCACGTGACGCGCCTCGTATCGATTCGGAGGCTCTGCGGCGGCATTTTTAAGTTGTCGGGCCGAGAGACCGCCTTCGTCCCGCACTATTCCCTACACCCGCTTTATAGAGTATACATCGCAACTTTAAACAGACAGACTCAAAATGGATTTTTTTATTAATGATTTTCCCACAAGATGAAAACAAGACTTGTCTTGGTCTTGGGTAAAAAGACGGCAGTGAAACGATATTTTAACTGGAATAAAAATCCTCTTTTAGTATTTTTATCTATTACCTGTTGGTATCAATCACAAAATTAATTAAATTGTTTTTTTCTATTAAAATTATTCTTCAAGCGTGGGTACTAAACCCACGCTTTCTGTGTTTCAAAAAACTTTTGTTATTTCAATAAGATTGAGAAATATCATAGCCAATGTCTAATTATTCGTTGTTTTTTTTTTATAAATAGTATTTTCGCAAAAAAACCTGTTTATCTAATTATCCTACGACTTATACATAGACTGTTGGTAATGACAAATAAATTACTTTTTAAATAAAACTTTTCTGGGAAGGCTATTTAGTTAGTATCTATATCTGGTAATAGCTAGGAATTTTTTTGTAAATTTATTTTAAAAACCTCTGTATAGTGACCGGCACGAAAGTTGAAAAGTTTTGTCGTGGAAGGGGAAAGTTCGCGCAGTACATTTTACATGCGCTTTCTATGAAAAATCGACTTTTGCGCATCCGCCATTTTGTTTCAACTAATCTGCCGCCTACTATTACTTAGGTGGTCAAGCCTCTGGCCTCTAGCTATGGCTGGCTGGCTGGCTCTTAAGAACGCGGCGACTGTTACCATTTCCATACAAACTTAATACCAAAATAAATTATGAAAAATTAAGTTTTCTACCTTAATATCGATATTATTCGGATTAAGATTTTACTTTTATACCACAAGGTTTTCCAAAATATTCATTCGAAATAAAATAAAACGGAAAAATATTTTTTTTCATTTTTACAGCGTAAATTACTTTTTATTGGGAATAATATAAAACAAATGAGATGTAAACTAGTAATTTACGCTGGAAAAGGAAAAAAATGTTTCTCCGTTTTATTTAATTTCGAATGAATATTTTGGACAACCTTGTGGTAGGGACTCTATAAAAATAAAATCTTAATCCGAATAATATCGATATTAAGGTAGAAAACTAAATTTTTCTTAATTTATTTTGGTATTAAGTTTGTATGGAAATTGTAACAGTCTCCACGTTCTTAAGTTATGGGACGTGCAATGTGACAGAAAGAGATAAATCTAGAAAAACCTCACTGAAGATATAAGTATTTAGGTAATCAAAGAATCATAACTAAATTACATATTCTTTGCCGTCAGTGATAAGGCGGCAAAACAACTCGGCGCGCCGTATATTTTCGTTCGTGCTGCACTTGCCGCCGACTCGCGACCAATTTACAAAGATCCCCGTCAACTCTACGCAAAACACTTAAAGTAAAGTAACAAGAAACAAGGCAACTTGCAAAAGGGGCCAAGAAGAAATGGTTTTTTGATAACACCAGCCAACTATTACAAGGGCGACCGGTTGCGAGCGAACCAAATATGAATTTCGAATTCGTGTTTGAGAATGGAACGCGTTGACCGTTTAGAGATGAAGTCTTTTTTATTATTCTTATTTTATTAGTCATTTCGGCCAGTGTTCTCTACTGCTTTGGAATAATTTTGGTTAAATTAATATACTTTTTTTTATTGAATTAGGTTAATCGTGGGTTAATCAGTGGAACGCGATATTTATTGATAGTAAAATTATTTTTATCAGTTTATTGAAATGGTTAATCTAAGAGGATCCATAAAAAACTATAAGCTACCTACAATAGCTATGAAAAGACCTATGAACGACGCACAACTGCGTAAAGACAGCCTTGAAACAGTAGTCTATGGTCGCTGCTCTACGCATACATAGTTATGATTTTTTCACGCTGTTTTCTAAGTGCCAGTCCTTAGGAAATATGTTGGATGATCTATGATGGTCTATGACAACTAGTAATATTTTCATTGCAAAATTTTGTTGTGAAAATCTAAACGTCGGTCGCAGCCTTTTGTAAATTTAAACGATTCTGAAAAATATATTTTTAAAAGGTTTTAATAAGGTTATATTTAATATCTATAGTAAGTAATTGCGTTTTGACTGATTTTTGTGGTTCAATTTTTTTTTGCTTTCAGCTTGGGATACCAAATTAATACAAACTTTACAAACCTACCTAGGTGTATGTACCCACCTACTTATTTTATTTAAAAGTTTCAACATGAAGCGAAACCTAAAATTCACAAAGAAAAAACTAGGGAAAGAGATTCGAAAAACCTTTTCTTTGGTTTCTTAAAATAGTAGAGGTAGACTAAAGTCACTTTCCCGAAAAGTCACTTTCGCAGGTAGTCGCTAAAGTAGGTATACTAAAACGCAATATCACTAATATAGTACTATAAGTTAAGTATACCAACTATTAGGTAAACTATGGTAGGTACTATCTTCTTTCATACAAAACATAACCATCTCAATCAATAGACTAAATCGTCTCAGCATCGTTCAAATTTATCTAGAAAACGGTAGGTACCTACAACAATCTATATCATCTATACTAATGTTTTATAGAGGTAACGTTGGTAACATGTATGTATGTATGTATATTGGGGGTAATCTCCGAAACTACTGGACCGATTTCAAAAATTCTTTCACCATTAGAAAGCTACATTCACCCTGAGTAACATACTTACTAGTTTTGATCCCGATATTCCCACGGGATCGGGACTTACGCGGGTGAAACCGCGGGAATCTGCTATTTTACAATAAAATACTAAAAACACTTCGGACTCTACGCTTTGTGGCTTTAGCAAAACTCGGCAAAATTAAAAAAAAAATCTAATCGTGTATGAGAAAAAAATTAACAATTCTAAGGCGATGTTACGACGACTTAAGTAGGTTATAGAATAAGCATAGGTACCTAGAGTACCTACCTATTTTACAGCCGAATACAGAACACCACTTAAAATTTGAGACGTACTTAAATAATTGAGCAGCTTCTAAATTTAAAAATAGTATGAGAATTTTTGAATTTGGGAGGTGCTTAGTTGTTAAGTAGAACTCAAGTGTTGCGTGTCTCACTCTAGAGTTGCGTTTCTGTATTCGACCGTTACCTACCTACCTAGGTACGTTAAATAAAAATATAGCGACGAATTCATAATTTTCTTCCTCTACTTTCGTATAAAGTTAAGAACGCTTAGAAATTCACCACTAAAATGTTTTTCATTAAAAACAGCGCCATCTTTGAATGGGTAGCTGATTTTGTCATTTTATTTGCTGCCATCTATATTTAAATAGCAGGAGTGAAAACTGAACCTTTTCAAGCGTCTCATCATTTCGTTTCTCATAGTTTTCGCTAGATGTCACTACTGAAAATTTGTTGACTTAGTTCTTAAGAATTTTAAAAGATGTCACTATTTTAAGCATCATGATTACATTTAAATTCTTACAGATGGCGTTGCTAGTCTGAATAAATGTGCTGAAACTTAGAGCTGTTTTTTTCCCCCTTATTTTTCCCTAACCTAAGAACGTGGCGACTGTTACCATTTCCATACAAACTCAATACCAAAATAAATTATGAAAAATTTAGTTCACATTCAAATAAAACGGAGAAACATTTTTCAATGAAAAAATGTTTCACCGTTTTATTTCTTTTCGAATGAATATTTTGAAAAACCTTGCGGTGGGGACCCTTTAAAAGTAAAATCTTAATCCGAATAATATCGATATTAAGGTAGAAAACCAAATTTTTCATAAGTCGCCACGTTCTTAAGTTAGGGAAAAAATATCGAAATGATGGTAGTTACCTACAGGATAATATTTAATGTACTTTGTGGTTACAGGTAACTGGTAGGGAGAATTTTTCCACTGGTTTTTTTTCTTTAGAGGTCTAGGTTTACAACTGTTGTTCTCCGACTTTTGGAAATCCGATTATTTTTCCCAAAAAAAATTAAAAGGAGAAATTTAGTTAAAGGACCTGGGGCCTTATTCTGCTCAGACAGCAGGCGACAAGCAGGTTGATTGCCGGTCTGAAATATACGATTTTACGTTTAATTGGTATTCCGGTACTTTTCCGACTAGTTAAATGCTTGACACATGCTTCTCACCTGCTTCTCGCCTGCTCCTCACAAACTATAGGTCGACTTATTTTGACGTTTGTTAATGGTATTACCCACTTCAACAGTATTTGCACCTTATTTTGTAAAATCTTTTTCAGTGGTTAATGTATTGTGGTTATTGTGTAAAATAGATACATAGTTAATCAATTTTTACACATTTAAGTGCCTGTACCTACTTATATTAAAACATTCATAGGTACTGTAAAAAATGATTTGATCAAAGTTTGTTTCCAATTAATGAATTATTTGAATATTTTCACATCGTGTTTAGGGGCTAACGTCTTTGGCCGTGCCCGCCCGTGGCACGGTAGCCCTCGTCCACTTACCACAGGAGTCAGGCGAAGCTCCTGCGCGCCGTTATGCGGCGGCGCCCTATCCCTGTGGCGATCTCTTCTATTAGTGCTTTCCATTTAGATTTGGCTGATTTTGACTTTTACGGGAGCGACTGCCGTCTGACCTCCCAACCCCGAAGGGAAAGTCTGCGCCAGAGCCTCGTCCGTTTATCAGCAGGTGCACCAAGCTAGCAGATGAGGTTGGCTTGGGCCCAAAGATCTTAATGGACCCCATACTCACCCCGTTCTTTTAGGTATCCACCGGAGAGGAAATGTGTTTTTGATAACCAATATCTCTTCTCAAGTGAGGACTCGAAATGAGAAATGTGTATAGTTGAGCAGTCTGCATTCCCTAGTGCCTTCTTACAGTCCTGACAGAGTTACTTCTTTCATAGATAGCATTTTAGTGATTTCAAGCTCTCACAGCTAACATATCCGCCCTCCAAGCACACAGAAATATCGCCTCTCTGCTTTGGTGGAAACTAATTTTGCGTAGGTAAGTAAGTGAAAGGACACCATATGATAACACTAATCACTTATTAGTTTTACACTGAAACAATCGATAAATGATACTGGTATTTTAGGTTTTGTAGATACACAATATAGATCTCTTCTTAACTCATCTTGGACAATGATTTGGATCACAGTTCTCGAGGGGTTATCATCATCCGAGCATTGTTTGATGCTTGTATGGGGTGTTGTAACACAATATACCTGCTTCGAGTTGTTCTAGTCTTGAAGGAGCAGTCACACCTAGTTACTTGTGTTTTCTTTGGAATTCGGAGATAATCCTAAAAAAAACAAAAAGGTTAAGTACCTATGAATAAACCGTTAGGTCTAGGCACAACGCGAAATTGACAGACTGCGGTTTAGGTACTTAGAGACTAAACGGAATAAACCATGTTTTGCTTTTCACTATACCAACATGTGACACAAAATATTAGACCATGAATCTAATAAATTAACGAAGTACGTACTTATTTGTAATTTACATCGAAATGTACAGCATTTTTATGAAATTCATATTTATTTCTTTCCTTCTTTACTGAATTTATTTACATAATATTTCTTTTCGGTTAGGTAGGAACCGATTTTGGCCCTTTGGAAAGTAGCCAGTGTCAAGTATTTAATAAAAATTTCTTGCAAGTTGTTTAATTCATGATTTATTTGTCGTACAAGTCGAGGGAATCATTATTAATTATTATAAATGGTGGCTATTTATATGTGCAGTGCACTTTTACGACACTAAATTGATTAATATAATACACCTCGTCACACCTCAACGCGTTCCCGCCATAACTCCAGTTCCGTAATTATTGTGATCTTTTATAAATTCACCAATGGGCAACACACGTGTCGCGATCAAGCAGTTTTGAAGCAAGTGACGTGCATTTTTCAAGTCGACCTTTAATACCATTTTTATGTTTCAAATGCATCTCACCTGCTCGCCACATGCTCTGCACATGCTCGACTTGTCTCCTGCCTGTATTTAGCGGAATGGCCGCCCTGGCCCATTTTCAAGGAAACAACTTCGAAATCTTCGATTATCCAAAAGTCGCGAAACAAAAGTTGTTCGAAGTTGGAATAGGAAGGAAGTCCTTTTTTTTCTAATATTTTTTTTTTAACGGCAGTGTATGTACTTGTAATTCCTATTAAATCAAATTACTGAAAAGCCACTGAGAAAAGCACATTTTAAAACTTGTGTAGTGTGTGTGATTCACCTAGTGGTTAGAGTCAGGTCGCCATCTAACTTGTCGTAACAACTACTTACTATCAGAAATGACGAATCTATAAGGGTTCCGTTTTTTGCCATCTGGCTACGGAACCCTAAAAACAACGGGACTAACTGCTTAACGAGCCTCCGAAGCTCGAGATTTGTTGCCACACAAATTATCGGTCACCCATCCAAATAATGACTGCGCTAAGCGTTGCTTAACCCGCACGCCCATTCAAGATAAAACCAATACACATTTTGGCAGAGCCTCATACAAAGAAATAAAATCAACTCCGCATCATTATGAGCCAGTAGGAACAGAAACAGCCGGCCGCGCGGTGGCGGATAAACGGCTTGGCTTCTAGAAGGGTTGGTGTCAGGCAGGCGGCCGGCCGTAAAAATACTGCCAAATCTATTTAGCAGAAGGTATGTTCAATGATTGTTAACTTGGCCCCAAATATTTGGGGTTTAGCGGACCCGGGCCCCCGAGAGGGATGCAAACGGTAACATCGCTCGGATGAGAGTGAGAGAGCCACTTGGAAGCTGAATCTGGAATTCAAAGATTGCGTGCTAAAACTAGGTTTAAAATCAAGCTTAGGTACAGCTAAGATTAACCTACGTTTATAGCCACTTTTAATGGATTTATAGATTTTGTAATAAAAACAGACTTAAGTTAATGTTTAAATGTAACCTGCTTTTAGGGTTTAGTAGGTACCCAAAGTGTTACCTACTTTAAAAAAAACTTTGAAGCTTCACCCTACTTACTCAAGAAACATTCAATTAACCACATTAACTTCGCTTTTACACAAACGTTACAATAGCGTTTGCTATGTAAAAAAACTCGCACTATGCTGCGCGCTGCGTTCGTTCGAAGTATAGAATTGCGTTCTCTGGAGGCGCTTCCAATCAGCTAGCCAGTACCACTGAATTACTTAAAAAAGCTCTCTACAACTTAAACAACTTAAAGCTTTGATATCAAGTTGTAACTTACTAAGCACTCCTCTAAAGCCAGTCTCATACAGCCTTCGAAGCGAGCCGCACGCTTCATCTCCTTTTAACTTAAAACATAACTTAATCGTAATATTCATTGAAAACACATCAAATAAACCCAACTTCACTCTAACTTAGCTCAAAATTGTTGTTGTAAAAAGTGAAAAATGTAGTTTGAAGACGTTTTCAAGTTAGTTTTGTGGATTTAAGTTGAATTTATTTTTGTTTTTTGTTTGTTTGTGTCGGAATGCAAAAATTAGTGCGTGCTATCAGTTAGTTTTGCTAAAATTATTATTTTTGTTTTGTTTCTTGAGATGTTTAAAGAATGTGAAAGTTTTATCTGTTGAAAAGTACTGGACCGATTGTTATTGAACTTGTAGGTAGATAGCTTGAGTTTATGAATAAAGTGGGAAATCTGATCTCGTGGGAATATGGGGATAATATGTAGCTATCTATCTATCTACATATCGAGAAAAGAACTAGACCGATTGCCATGCAATTTTAAAGTGGATAGTTTGACTTTTTAAATTCACACGATTTGTAAACATAGTTACATTTTCCCGGGTCTTTATCGCGTCGTAACATGGTTGAAACGTCGAGGTAAGAAAATATTTATTTTCTTACCTCGACGTTTCAACCATGATGTGTTTGATGTGTTTTCAACGAGGTAAGAAAATAAATAATACGCCATAAAGACCCGGGAAAATGTAACTATGGATAGTTTGAGTTTAAGAATAAAGGGAAAATCTGTTGTCGTGGGAATATCTGGATAATATGAAGCTATCTATCTATCTACATAGCGAGTTTCATCGTAAGTAGGTCAGGCTTTTTTTTAGTTAAAAGGGAATAAAGTTCACATTTTTAATATTAAGCATCAATGAACTTAAAATAAAAAGATTTACAAATTTTATTTACATCGCATACCTACTACAAAAAGTTCAATTGAAAGAAAAGTGAAAATTACTTTTTCATATTAATTGTACGTAGGCAGAGGCACCTATTTTGAAAAAGTAAAACTAAACATTATTACTTAGTGTTACCATACTGCTTTTGAAAAAATGCTTTTAAAAATCAAAGCATAAAAAAAAGGAATCTTTCATTAAAAAAAAGGAAACGCATTAACAGTTTCGTCCTACCGATGTTAGTAACATTTTGGAAAGCATTTTTTCAAAAGCGAAGTAAAACTTCTTCTCATCTGAGCGATGTTCCCGGTTGCATCCCTCTCGGGAGCCCGGGGTCCGCTAAACCCCAAATAGTTTTTTTTTAATTTGGGGTCGGCGCAGTCGGTAAGTCATCATCATTGACCATACCTGCTGCAATTAGATTTGGCAATGTTTTTACGGCCGGCCGCCTGCCTGACACCAACCCTCTTAGGGATCAAGCAGTTTATCCGCCACCGCGCGGGGAGTACTTAAGGTTAGCTAATCTCCCTCAGATCCCTTAGTCGCCTTTACGACACCCACGGGATGAGATGGGGTAACCCTATTCTATGCCGGGGCTACACAGCTAAAGCGAAGTAAAACTAAGTGGGACCAAAATTATACTTGCATGTTTACCTGCGGCTTGTGACCACCCATCGGCCTAAACTATCTTGCATACCTACTCGTCCGTCCATTCCGATGCAGGTCAGTACAGCCACTAAGGAAGATGAGTCAGACTGAACTCTTTCTTCTACTCTTCTAGGTAAACGTGCCACATCTTAGACCACTTTTGGTTTAACAACTGGCGGGTTACTGATCAAACGCCCACCTATAAAGTATACCCTAAAAAATGCACCAATTTTAAATGATCTGCCATGCCTCTGGTATAAATAATTTCAAATTGAATAACACAATGGACTATAATAGCCAATAGCGTTACTAATTTTGTTAATATGCAAGAGGCGACCGTAGTCTTTTGTTGTATTTAGATGGGACGACACGATTTTCATCATAGGTACGATACGATTTATTCCGATGCGACTGTAGCCTTAGCGGAGAATAGGGCTCCCTCAACTCTGCACGAGGATGTTGTAGACTAGGGGCTGAATTTCAGGAACTACCGAAATTGTGTAGTCAACCAGGCAGGTAAAATAAAGATAAATAATTAAAATTTTAAATAAACACTTGGGTCTATGTGAACTAAAATTAGATTTTTTTGTTTTGAATGACTGAATAAAAGTTTATTTTGGGAACATAATCACTGCAAACTATACAAAAAAAAACAAAGAAAAAAATAGATAAATAATACTAGGTGCATAGCTCATTAAAAGTAAAATACACAGCTCCCAAAAAAGGTTCATCGTCGTTTAAAAATAAATGCCTCACCGATGATTTTCAGGAGAAACCTTTTCGAGGTTTTGATTATGCATTACAATTTTATTATGGTTGAGTAGCAAGAAAGTTGGTTCTTGAAACTGCCAGGTCAGTTGGAAAAAAAACAACTAAACTTAAGCAGACGCCAAAACCGATAGATATTTTTCTTTGTCGATAGAATGTTATATTTTCTTTAATGAAGAAAATGAATCTCAGTTGCTAATGGAATTATAAGCTTTAAAAAATCGTGTCGTATAAAACGTTGCACCTCGTATCACAACAATAACTAGCTTACTTGCCTTCTTTACAACATCCGAAGCTTTTAGTTTTGTTGTTCAATCTGGTTTGAATCCTGCAGCTTGCACGATAATAATAATAAGTCTAGCCGTGGTTTGGTGAAGGCCGTAATGTTGGTGTGGTAGGCTGTAGGCAACTAAATTGCGTAGTATACTCAGGTACTAAGTAATTCTAAGGATGTGGCGTTGTTGTTGTAAAATAATATAAAACGTTTTTAACGTTATTTCAGACACAAATTAAAACACAGACAAAACACTTCATTGTAAGCACTCACCAAAAATAAAAAATTACAATAAAATAAAACAAAAATCTTAATCTTTAGTTGTACCTACCAACAATAGGAGATCTTACCACTAAGAGCAGTCTTTTCCAGGCAACCTCGTAAAGCTCTCTCTGTGGTAAAGCAAAAAACTCAAAACTCAACCCTATTTATCTAATTTATAAATATTTTGTTACTCTATCTCTTACTTAACTCATAGAGCTTTAGTTGGTCTTGGTTGTTATACGGAGCAAATATTGTTAGATCTGATAGATTCTTGGATACCAAAAAACTCTAACAGTAGGTTAGTAGTAGTCGGAACCAGTAGTAGGAAGTAGAAGGTTATAGACTAGGAGGGGGAAGTTGGTCATCTTACCTCATTAGTACCAAGTGGAGACTTATATGGTGGAAAGAGTAGTAAGTTATGCTAAAAAAAGTCGGTCCGTTTTTAGGGGATCAATCGGGCCTGGGAACTTGCATCATCGAGTACCAAGTTGGGACTAATATGGTAGAAAGTAGACTAAAAGTTATGCCTAAAAAACTCGATCAGCCTCGAGTCAGCCTGGGCCCGTCCCTACCCCGATTGATCCCCTAAAAACGGGCTGAGTTCAGACGGGCCCAGGCTGAATCGCGGCTGACCGAGTTTTTTAGGCATAACTTTTACTACTCTTTCCACCATATAAGTCCCCACTTGGTACTAATGAGGTAAGATAACCAACTTCCCCCTCCTAGTCTATTAGTAGTAGGAACCACTTTACCAAAAGACGAAGCGAGATTGGTTATAATAATAATCTTGCGATGAGGCTTTGTTCCTCTTTACCTTTGTCAGAGTTAATAAACTTTCAAAACTTACAAGTTTTGTACTCATATTCGCTGTTCCAGCCAGTGACCAAGACTATTGTAATATAGCCAAAACGTCAACGCAAGATAGGTACCTAATTAAAAAATAATATAATACGCGAATAAGACCCGGGGAAAATGTAGTAGGTACCAGAGTTAATCTTTGTAAAGTTACATAGTTTAATCATTTGATGAGAGTACACGTTTAATAAGAAAGTGTTAGCTTGTAAAATAACACGATTACGATGTTAACTAGATAATCCCAAGTTAGTCTGTCTAGTTAGCCGAGCGACATAAGCCGATTTAAAGGATAATTTGTAACCTATCCACGGTTAAGTATTAATTGAATATAGGTAGGTACTATTTATCATCAATCAAATGAGTGGGTATTACAACTTAAAAGCATACTTAGCCTTCCATCATTATTATTAGACACGGGTCTAGATCGCTTTAAAAATAATCATTGTTTTTAATTACCTCGACGTTTCGGCAAACGGGTTATACCGGCCGTGGTCCCGAGAAGATTTTCTCGGGACTTCTTCTCAGTCTTCTCGGGACCACGGCCGGTATAACCCTTTTGACGAAACGTCGAGGTAATTAAAATAATAATAATGTCTAATAATAATGATGGACGGAAATCGTGTAAGTTTAAAAAGTGTGATACTTAGCCTTATTAATAAACGTGGAGTAAACTCGGAGTGATTTTACCACTTTTTGTTTCTGTCTGTCAACTTTGAAAGTTCTTGTCACGGAAAAAGACAAAGCATGTTCACTCCTCTGACCTTAGGTACCTACCTACTTCACGTTTATTAATAAGGCTATATGAGTTTAGTTTTAGCTTCTGGTAAGATATTATCGCGTATTTATTACCGATATTAAGGTTGCACACCTTTCTGGAATTTGGGTAAATTTTAAATTTTATGGTATTACGGATCACAGAAATAAATGATGAAATTCAT
This sequence comes from Idaea biselata, assembly GCA_958496205.1. Taxonomy (NCBI): domain Eukaryota; kingdom Metazoa; phylum Arthropoda; class Insecta; order Lepidoptera; family Geometridae; genus Idaea; species Idaea biselata. The sequence continues at coordinate 8,061,906 of OY292404.1, forward strand.
TAAAGGGCATGATTTTTAGTGACTTAAATCAAATTCAATAAAAAATAACCAAAATAAAAAAATGTGAATAATGCGTATTGGACAAACGAGTGTAAAGGAAATGACGTAAAAAGTGACATACAAGAAACAAGATGGCGTCGCGGACCGTCTTCCGATTCCTGATACTCCTGGCTGCACTGGTGTGGATCCTGGCGGAAGTACCGAAGGAACCTTGGACGAATGGCAGTTGGTTGTGAGTATACCTTATACTTACGTTTCCTACGGCCGACCAAAACGCTACTCAAGATTTGAGATCTACTTAAACAATTAGGCAGCTCTCAGTCAAAAAAACCCATATTACTTTTGAATTTAGAAGCTGCTCAATTATTAAAGTAGGCCTCAAGTTGCAAGTGCTTTTCTATATTCGGATATACATCGTTCTAAATGAATAAATCTGTTTTAAATTTTGAATTTTTGGCGGGTTGAGGAATTTCCTCCATTATTTGCATCTCCCTAAACGGGTGGGGGTGGGTGGGTGCAAACTGCAAGGGGAGAACGGGAGAACTATCATCGGCTATCGTCGGAAAACGAATTTCCGAACGCTACCAGGAACACATAACTTAGTAGTGGTAAACGCTCGTATTTACTTAGATTAAAACAAAAAACTAAAGATACGGTACCTGGTCTCGGAAAATGAGACGATAAAACTTCGTCTAGCTGACGCACTAGCCTCAGTCGTATGTCGAACCGTTGCCGCGTGAGCACGTGTTGTCACACTGCCTGAATCATTCTAAAAGACAAATGTTTTTAAATTTCAAATACAATAATTTTATGAAAATGCATGTAGGTGTTTCTACCTCATTTTTCGAATACGCAATGTTAGAATATACCGTATCTACTATTTTTGTTTTCATCTAAGCGTATTTATAGGGTTGTCACTTTTTGTTTATGCATGCCCGTTATTTATACATCGAAACAGATCTTCAACGTTGTTGTTCAACGAATCAAATGAAAGATTCTTGTAATGAAAGACTTCTTTATTCATGTGGTCCTGGTACATAAACTCTCTGCAAAATGTTAGACCAATGTATGGACCATTTTAGTCCATGGTCTAATTCTATTTCTATAGCAAATCTTTTTTTAGCCGACTTCCAAAAAAAGGAAGAGGTTCTTAATTCGTCGCGAGTGTTTTTAGGGATGTTCAACGATTACGCGAAGACGGCTTGACCGATTCAAATAATTCCTTTTTTTAATTGAAAGATGGGAGCTTCGAGATGGTTCCATACAAAATTGGTAAGGATCTGACGAGGATCTTTGGATTGATAGACCCTCAAAATCCAGTAAATACGATCAAGAGTATTTTAGTGACAGCAGAAAAGCACTAAAACTGACGAAATAAAAACATAATTTATAAAAATTTAAACCGACTTTAAAAATGGAGAAATAAACTTGAGTGGTGTCAAGGGACACCCCTTTCTATGAGAAAGTGAGAGAGAGAGAGACAGACAGAGAAACACGCGCACGCCGCACGGCTTACAAGCAAATGGCATTTTTATGGTTCCGTAGCCAAATGGCAAAAAACGGAACCCTTATAGATTCGTTATGTCTGTCCGTCCGTCTGTCCGTATGTCATAGCCACTTTTTTCCGAAACTATAGGAACTATACTGTTGAAATTTGGTAAGTAGATGTATTATGTGAACCGCATTAAGATGTTCACACAAAAATAGAAAAAAAACAATAAGTAATTTATTGGAGCTCCCCATACTTAGAACTGAAACTCATTTTTTTTTTTTTTTTTACAAAAATGATATTGAGATTTCTAATATCATTTTTTTCTAAACTGAATAGTTTGCGCGAGAGACACTTCCAAAGTGGTAAAATGTGTGTCCCCCCTGTAACTTCTAAAATAAGAGAATGATAAAAATAAAAAAAATATATGATGTACATACTATAAAAAGTGTTTTAAACGGTATACCAAGTACACCTCGCCGCTATAAAAAGTGCCAGGCCTGTCTTCTAGGCTCAATTTAGATGTATTTGGCCTAAGTAATATTGAATTAGAAACACACGTGAGTCGTTCACCCGTTATATTTACCAAACTGCCACCTGAGACCATAACACGTCTAGTCTAGACTGGCCATCAAAAAATAATGCAACAACTTTATGACATGTTAGATAGGTAGGTACTAACACTTAGCAAATAAAACTGATGTACCTAGTTAATATTTGAAAAACAATTTTAAAGACTCAGTATTCTGACTTAGGTCTATCTATCTATCTAGTTACTACATTGAAGCTCATAGGCTGTAGCGAATTTGAAAACCTGAATAGAGTCATCGACTTTTGATGATTTAAAAAATTGAAAAAAAGCTAAAATTATTTAGCACACAGAACAGATAGGATAGGATATATTAATAAAACATGACAGGCAACAGTTAATAATAGAAAAGAAGGCAGTGTATTTTTTTTTTTTATTAGTTTAATAATTAACTCATTTTCGATTTTAAGTGCATTGCTTTTAATGTTTCGAGATCATACTGACCTCTCGCTGAGAGGTACCTAGACACGGTAACAGGGGGAAACGGAAAAATAAGCTTAAGTTCAAGTAAGTAAATAAAAAATAAAGTTTTTAATTAAGAACATAAGAAATGAAAATTTGTAAGCTCCACAGTTTTCTCCCTCGGTTTCCCATACAGCCAGAACTGGTACGACAGAGACGATATGTTTTCACTCACAAACGCCAAACTTATTGAACTCTGAAAATCATACCAATTCATGTCAATACAAAATACCCATGCAAAGACAGACAGACAGACAGACAGACGGACATGACGATACTATAAGGGTTTCTTGTTGAATACGAAAACCTGAAAAGGTTGATTCTAGTGTGTCTGAATCAACCTTTTAAGTTTGAAAAATTATTATTATTGTATTTCTTTCTATCTATCTATTCCACTTAAAATTGCTTCTTCATCAATGTTAACTCCGACCAGCTAAATAAGGCAAGCCGGAGACGAGGAACGGTGAGCTCCCTTTATGCTGGGCACCTTGCTTCAAAGGTGCCCAGCATAAAGTAGGTACATTATACATACCAGCGTATGCCCAGCGCACATTATTATGACGACAGTCTACCTACTCCATACAAACGTAGTCGACTGTATCCTCCCTGGATAAAGATATTAGAGCAAACATGTTTATGCCATAAAACCTAAGTTTCTAATTAGAATAGATATAATATTCGGAAAAATTAGAAAATGCAAACAATCCAAACATGGTCGGTCATGGCTGATATAGGACTTATGGCATAAACATATTTTTTCTAATAACTTTTTCCAGGGAGGAATCAGTCGACTACGTTTGTGAAGTTTGTATGGAGAAAAGAGTAGTAGACTGTTGAATTTTAAGTATCTTATTTTGTGACTAACTTTCAAATAGAGCTTTACAGTGGCTATTGCTTCCTGACTATGGCGTATTTACCTTCATGATTCCTCCTCCAGTGATGAACCCTCGGACCCCGACTCCATCAATGTGCAGGATCACTCTGAACTCAGTTATCACATAGTCTCTGTCTTGATGGATAGGTTCTTTGAATTTCTGCGCCTGAAATAATGAAAGATGTCGTAGTTGAAATCCTTTCAAATGATTTTACTATAAGTTTTTAATAGGATATGGACGGACAGACAGACAGCGGAGTCTAAGTAATAGGGTCCGTTTTTACCCGTTGGGTATGGAACCACAAAATTATAGTTTTATTTTAATTTAATTTAATTACTCAGGATTCAGGTGGATTGTTCCCTAAGAGCCCCATTCCCCAAAAGCCCTGAAATCTACATTTTTCGAAATTTTGTGGATTTTTGACTTACATTTTGTGATGGATACGACAGAGTCAGGTTGATATCCTGGATTGGAAACGTCCAGGCTTTTGTTCCGTACAGAAGTAAAGTGGAACCTAAAACACCGATATATAGAAAGATATACAATAAAAAGTACCGAATGAATTTGTATAACCATAAGGGATGCTTCTCCTATGGTCTTAATTCGACGACCTATGTGGTTCGTCGGGCTAACACCTAACTGCGATGAAGAAGTTTGCTGGTTTGATTCGACTCGAAACCAGCACCTTGTAGGAATAACTTCGAAGCATAGTAAAGCTGGGTTCAACAGCCCGTGTTTTATCAAGCCAGATCGCGCCAGATCAGACAGACAGGCCGTGGGAACCGTAGCTTTAAACTGCACCATAACAACAATTAATTAATTTCCGACTTACTTACTTGATCTATTAACATAGGGTGTCCTGCACTCAAAATGGCTGACAGTCCGAAATACAATAGAACTCATTTGACTCCCGAAATCTTCGAAATTGACACCACCTCCGGCAACAATCGGCGTTATAGCTGGCAACTCGATAAAATCCCTTCCATTCTCACTCTGACACCACACATTTATAAAACAAAACGTAAAAAATAACAATTTTGCACTAATATTCGTCGCCATATTCCCTTTCCTTTAATTTACGGTAAAAATACACTATTTGTTATAGTTGAACATTTAACAGCTGTCCAATTCGTCTTCTTGCATATTTTTTAGTTGTCAATGCTTTGTAAAAAATCCACAAATGAGCAAATTCTTAAGTATTTATTTTTCATTAATTATCGTGTTTTATCTGACATTTGAACGTGATTTTGGGTGATAAAACTTGATTAATTTTGTTTAATTGATAGAAAAGATATGGTAAGTGTAATAGGTAGGTGACCTGTTACGACTTATTTCCTATATTTTTGTCTTATCTATTCGGCAGCAAAATGTACTTGACTGACATCAGCTAAAGCAATGGCTGAGGTTATTCCTAATAATCTGTCAGAGGGATAACAAATGTATGTAACAGCATAGATTAAGGATAGATCATTAACCCCCTTACTTACAAACGATGACTAAGTTATGTGACTTGGTCTAAGTCTGTCAACTTTGAAACTTCGTGTCACAGTGAGGGACAAACGATACATAGTTTAGGCAGCTGTTAACCAGCGTTGATAAAGTAATGGGGTTAGTGGGTAACAGGGATAAAGCCATAACCATGATGGCTTGACTAAGCCATGTAGTTCTTAAGTATTTCCTGCCTGTATTTGAATTATTTTCCTTGAGGAAAATGTAATTTTTAAAATTATAAATGAAAAACGTATATACTCGTAAATGCTTAACCATTTATGGTTGCAATCAAGCCATTTATTCTGCAATTGTACCATCATGGTACGATCATGGCACTGAATAGTGTCTATAACTGACATTGATAGACACTATTCATAACAAAACATCAGATATTGTTAATTACAATTTCTTTAATTGCATAAGTTCGGAATCGCAGCCTCAGGCAAATCTAAATTTTCTATCGCTGTTCCATATAGCCAGATCTGGTATGATAGAGACGTGATGTCGTGACTCACGAATGTTAGGGAAATGGTGTCCTGAAAAATTATCATTTATATCAAATATTTATATCATTTATATCGACTTATATATTGGCGCAGAGCCCAAACGACAATGAAATTTGTAGAGTGTGTTCTTTGGTACGTGGATCCACTAAGAAAGGGATTTTGGAAAATACCGCGGAATAAGGACTTGTTAGATATGCGAATTGTAGAGAAAAAATGTTGTATTTCAAAAAAAAACATTTTTTTGTTTATAAATTTAAGTGACTCTACCACTTTTGTGTTGTACGTATTCTAAGAAATGAGTTTAATTTGAAACAAAGATGTCATCCATCATGATTGCTTACCCTCAACATTCCACCTTCAGTAATGAACCCTCGGACTTCTACTCCATCAATGTGCAGGACCACTTTGAACTCCGTTATAATATGATCTATGTCTCCGTCTACTGGATCTCGGAACAGGTCTGCCTGGGAACAACAATAGGAAGATTATATCCAGGAGGGTTACTGCGGTTCGTTTCGATACGACATCGATGCTGTCATACGATGATTCTACTGTCACATTCTGATAGTAGGGTCAATCAAATCAAATCAAATGAAATCAAAGTACGTTTATTTATTCGGATATTAGCAAGATATCTCTTTAACATGTCATTTTTTTTTTATTTAATCTACTCTACTATGTCTTCGGATCGCGACCTCCATGACCTGAGAAGAAGACACAAGAAACTCATGGGGTATTTTTTTTTGTATATATTTTTTTTTTGCAGTAATCCTGTGATTTACATTGTCGCATATATAATATTATTGAAGAAAAGTGGAACTGGAGCAATAATCCATACTTACTATAATAATCCTTACTAGCATTACAAGAGCGAAAGTAACTCTGTCTGTCTGTCTATCTGTTCAAATAAGTTATAATATACAAAATAATAAACATAAAAAAATAAATTACTTAAAACACTATCTCATCCACAAACACATAACCTGGGCGGCACAACACCGCCCAAACCGCCCCGGGACCCACCACCAGAGTTCTGTGGTGCCAGCCTTGCATTCCTTTCCTACACTCTAGAATTTTATTATAAAATTCGTAGGTAGAACCATCTATTTACTCCTTTCCATAACTTATCCTGCTACTTTACCACAGAACTCCATGAATACGCCCCAGGACGAACCGAACGGAGCCGAACGAACCAAGCATTCGCGAACGCGACCGTGCCCCTGTCTGTCCCCGTCTTTCAATAAAGTATTCATTTCCATGGATTTTTATCGTTAATATAATCCGATGTATTATAGTATGCCATCCTGTACAGTTTGCTTTTAATATACAACACATGGCACGTGACAGTAGAATCATCGTTTTGACAGTATCGTTGTCGTATCGAAACGAACCGAAGTAACCCTCCTGTTCTTTCACTTCGGTTAAGAAACTAGTAGTCTAGGATCAATCGTTTCCGAGGTCAGAAAAAAAAATTGTTACCTAATTATTTCTCTTATTTTGATGCTCAAATAATTTTTACTAGGTATATTTTTTTAACAAGGAGATATGCATGCATCATCAAAAATTCCCCCGTTATATGATTCGAACCTGTGCCTCTCGCTTGCCGGGGAATCATGGATACGGGGAACGTGGGTTGCCGTATGGCGCAGGGGATAGCGGGATGCATTTCTCCTTGTGAAAATATTTCTAGTATTTATTTCTTTATTACAAACTATACATACAGGAAGTAATAGTTAACAACTAATTCATATGGAACAGTATAATGTTAGCTGGATCCTCATCCAGCTAACATTTGCATGTGCCCTCGCACATGATGGCCATAAAGAACCCACACTAGATGAGCTCTGTGTCGTGAGTGTCAGAATTGCCATATTAGTGACGAATGAACAGCAACACCATGTGCTGATTTCAGGATAAACAATATGCCAAATTAGTAACTCCCGAAGATTAGTTATCGCTATCAGTTCAATAATCTTTGCTTGAAAAACAAAAATAACTCAATAAAAACGATCTGTTACATTTATAAAACAGCAGTACAACACTTACATTTTCAGATGGATATGCTAGAGTTAAATTGACATCTTGAATCGGAAAAGACCATGCTTTCGTTCCGTAGAGTAGCAAAGTTGTACCTGGAATATAGATTCTAACTAAGATTCTAACGCTCATCTAACACAAATGATGATGATAATATGGTCTAAGATGTAACACGCTCATCTAGAAGAAGGAAGACGGCAGTGAAACAAGATCCGATCCTTCACAAAAATGCCGCCGTTGCAGTCTGTTTTATTTTTATTATTAGGTACCTACATCTTTTTATACAGACCTGTTGTTTTAGCGATTACCGTGTTCTGTAATTTTATTCTTGTTGGTTTTTTTTTTACAAATTAAATACTTAGTGAAAACGCCCTTTGATGGCGATTCCGATGAAACTACTGTATGTTCCGACCAAGTTATCTGCGTGCAAGTTGGATTTTAGTTCTTCATTCATCCGCTTGAACAAGTCATTCGGTGGCGCTGTATACATTTTGACAGTCACTTACTATTAGCAAGAGGAGATTTACACTGAAAATTACTGACAGTCCGCCAAACAGTAGAACTCATCTGATTTCCAAATTCATCTATTAAATCCAAATTATTTCCACTTCCTACGCCCACCGGCATTATTTCTAACTCGTAGTAATCTCCATTGATCCACCACGGTACAATTTCAACCTGGCAATACACATTCACAAAAAACAAAACCGAGAGAGAATAATTCAGTAAAACACAAGTTTTCATTTTAGAAGTTACACCAATTGTGGTTAGATTTTGCAGCTGAATAAGCTGTCTAAGCTAGGTAGTTATCCTAATTGTATATTTTCGTGAATTATCTACTTTTATCTGGACATCGATCGTAAATTCATTTGATAATGGTTAAGTAATTGACGGCTTCTTTTATGGAAATGTCATCAGTAGGTAGGTATTTTGATAATGTTAATACTGGGTTGGGTTTGAAATATACCAGATGAGCGTAATTCACGGTGTATAATGCCAATAGGGGCATTTTTTATATTAATAAAAATACACAGTCAGTTAGCAGCTAACTGTGCTAGAGTTTTGATTTTATTGACATCTAAAAACCTCAGATTTTACTAACTGATGATCACCAAAATTCATCATACCATCATGATAATGTTAGAAGTTATTTTGTGCGGGTTTTTTTTCATTGCCACCACTCTTGATTATTTGATCAGAGTGTATCTCTTCAGTTCGAAATGCAAAAACCAGTCAGTATTCGATTTTTAAATTTATTTTTAAGTGAATATAAAATGCAACCAAATCGGTGCTTTCAGGGACAGGCTCGCCGGAATGGGGCTCTCGGGGAATAACTCCACGAATATACTTACTCTTAGATGTTTGCGTAATTTTATACGTAGTGAATACAAGTAGGTAGATTTATTTTATTACCATAATAATCATGACTACCAGAGATAAAAGTTATAGATATGTTTTACAACTGCGCTTATAAACCAGATAGGTCAAATCAAATTTATAGATTGATTTTTTTAATGTTATTGTACCTACCTGTTATTTTTAATTATTTGTTGTTTTCTGAGGTTGGTGTTTTATGAAAATGGTAAAATTAGAAAATTTAATTTTACGTAGCACTTGTCGTTCTGCGTATGGTGAATTTAACTTAAAAAAAAACTAATAATGTGTTTAGAAAAACTATAAATGAGGTGGATTTTTTTAATGTAAATATTATTTACAATACTCTTATTAATTACTAGCTGTGCCCGCGACTTCGTCAGCGTTTTTCGAACACCTACTTATCGCTGTGCAAAAATCTATGCTTAAACGGACGACCAGGGAAGACTGTTGCTGAGCTGAAGACAATCATGGCAGAGTCTGTTTAAGTGTTGATTTTGCGCAGCGGTAGGTAACTTGTAAGTAGGGTAGGTAACGACAAAGTAGCCTTAGTAGAAAATGTAAAAAAATTAACCTGACTTCAAAAATAGAAGAAATTAAGCCCCCTCGGCGTTCCTCCTTCCGCAAGTGCCGAGGTCAGTGGGAATTCCTCGCGGACTACATCCACCTACTCGGACGGCCTCATCTCTGTCCCGAAGGACAATCCCTTTCCAAGAGGCACGGACACGCCACTATCTCAAGATTGAGAGTCTCAAGATAGCCGGTGGTAATCCTAGGCTCCGAAAGCCCCAAGTTCACGTCCCGATCCCGTGGGAATATCGGGATCAAAAGCAGCCTATGTTACTCAGGGTGATATAGCTTTCTAATGGTGAATAGTAATGGTGAAAGAATTTTTGAAATCGGTCCAGTAGTTTAGGAGATTACCCCCAATATACATACACACATACATGTTACCAACGTTACCTCTTTATAATATTAGTATAGATTATTACAATATTTCTAGGAAACTAAAGGTTTGGGGATAAAACGAAGGTTCACTAGATAACTCTTATAACTAATAGCCAACAAATTAAAATACAATTAATGACTTAATCTCCAATCGATTTATCAATTTAACTACAAAGTCTTTATAAGGCAGCTCAAACGCAATATCTTCCACACTCTAAAATAAATCTCAACAATCTATTATCTAGAGACAAAACCATAAAAACACACACAAGAAAAAAAACAATAAAGTGCTTAATGTGAAACTGTAAAAATCTGTGTTAACTATTAATTAAAAAAAAATATAAATTGGTTCATAAACAAAGAAAATAAGCGTGAACACCCATAAAAAATAGCCACAAACTAACCTTCAGCATAAATAAATGATCGTTTGACAAACTTGGTTCATTTCGTAAAAATGTTGTTCAAATTTCTAATCATATCTTCACTGGCTTACTTAGCCGCATCCAAAGCACACTACGGGCGAAGCTTAGATAATATCTTACCCACAACATACCGAGGCAACATAGAACATGGAAACGCATATGGTTCCCATCTAATTTACCATCAGACACATGAAAAGTACGCCTTCCCACTTATCAAACGGAATGAAGACATCTTTGTCGAAGGGGTCGGTCGGGAAAGGATCACAGCCATACAAGTTGAGGACCTGAAAGGGAATGGAAGAAGCTACATTGTGAACGGAGGGGTTGGCTTCAAAAATGTGACAATTCGGTTGGAAGGTGAACGCGGTAGTGGGTATAAGTTCTTAGTTAATGTTTATGCAGTGTGATTATTACTGTGGTAAATAAAAAAATAATCAAGAATGCTTAGTTTTTTTTTTTTTAATAAGTTTTGACTAACCTAACAGCTGTTTGCTGTGCAACTTTATGAAACCTCTTTTTTCTCCTTTCTAAAAGTTCTATTAAATTTTCTTTTGATTTTAATTTCGCCTAAAATTGAAAAATCGGGGCTTGCGGGAAAGAGATCCTTCGGGAATGGGGCTCTCCCCATACTAGATGAGATACATTACATTAATCGTGTAGCGCCTTACATAATTTTTGGGCAACTTGACAATGTCTCGATGAGTTGATAACTCTTATAATTTTATTTGAAGACAGATATTATTATATTTTCAACTTGTCTGATTTCTTACTGCATGACTTTGTACTCGGCTAGTACCAAAATAGAACGCAACTTAGTCATGGGTGGGACTGAGTTTTTCCCGTTCGTTCCCGTACGAATGGGATAAAATCTAAGTTGTAGGTACTAAGTTTGAGTACGACTGGGAATACTAGTACTTGCATTAACTGTTTCTCAGATCGATCGGTTTTTACCCGACTGTTCAGGAAGGTTTTTTTTAAATGTTATTAACATAAAGTATGTTAATATTCCTTATGTTTTTATTGCTCAAGGCATTTTTACTTGAAATATTTTACAAGGAGAAATACATCATCAAAAATCCTCCCATGACAGGATTCGAACCTGTGCCCCTCGCTTGCCGGGCGAGTGCGCTACCACGACGCCACACGGGAACCCGGGTTCCCATGATGTATTTCTCCTTGTAAAATGTTATAAAGTATGTTTGTATTTTTTTATTACTCTTACCTATCTACCATTTGCCTACCATAGACACATAATACATCAATAGTACAAGTAGGTACCATAGATTAAGAATAGATAGAATATCATTTGTTTGAAATACCTACATTTAAAAGTCGGACTAAATCTAAAATAGTTAGTTTAGTTTTATCAGATTCAATCTAAATCTATTACTTACATTTGTTGTTTTCACTCAAAAACTGATACTACCGAGATAAAACAAAATTAATAACGTACAAGAACAATTTTATTGGTTCGTACCACTAAAACAATAAATCAGTGTAGGTACCTACGAAAAGACAGACAAATAAATAACTGGTTAGCTAGTATTTTGTACAATATATATTTTGTTGCTTCAGGTCATATTATAGTTAATATTAATAAATCTATAGAGAGATGTTACAACGCATTAGTGCGATAAAAAGTGTGACTGATTTATCGTATTATGCTGCTGGTGAAATAACGCACAAATATACCTAATATGAATTATTATTTCACAATGTATACCTACCTACTCCTTTGATTCCTATCACTTAATAAATAATTCACCCATCATTCTTTTCTTTTTATTATTTCCCATCCAAAGGTTGCATGTAAGAGCTTAGAAGAAACCTTATAAAACATTTTTCAATTTCATTCTGGCAATAATCGTTATTAAAAAAAAGATCCATGCTAAATATACCAACTACAATAAAAATAAGAAGTTATCTAATTAATAATAATCTACATGCTACTAAAAACAATCGCTAACTTAAACAAAGCAACTCCTAAACATTCACATGTTTATTTTTAATTTAGAGGCCGTTCAGTTATTTAAGAATCCCTCAAATAACTGGCGTTTCAGTATTCATTCGTACGTCAGGTACTAAAGTAAAGTAGTTTTTTTTTTAATTTTAAACTATAGCCTGACGTTTGGGTTTCTTGTATTTGACATTTAAATGTTTTAGGTAAATTGTTATACTCCTAAAAATAAAATAAAAAATACTTACTTAAATTGTTTTTCTACTTACCTGTACTCTGTACTTTTGAGAATCTGTTCTTTTGATAATCTGTCTTGTTAAGAATCTGTCTTTATGAGTATAATCCCAATATTTTAGGAAACCAACATTTGAACCATTCCCGTCGGCAAGTTATACGATTCCACAATCAACTGGTTTTTTTTCAGTTCATTTTTAATTATGCTAATCGACAAAATTTCGTCAACATTAACCAGAACCGCTTATCCCAGTTATCACTACCAACTCTGTCCAACTGGTAACACTTAAATCTTAACCATTATAACCTGAACCATCTCTATACAGATAAGCCACCGGAATCGATGGCCACCATTTCTCATGGGGCGTGAATATAATGGCCCATAATAATGTTTAAGTAGCCCTAATGAGGGTCCCATGAAGCCCTTTCATCTCGGAACTGGTTCCCGACGTTTTTGTTTAATTATTCAATACAATAGGAGCTTTGGTTTCCGAATCGGGTCTCATTAGACTGACTGTTAGTTAATCTGTGACTTTGGTGAACTACGTGGGTACAAGTGGGAACAAAAGTGCAGTCCATTGCATATTTGTAATTTACATACATATTACAAACGTTACATCTCTATAATATTAGTATAGTATAGATTTGAGTTTAGTATAATCGCCAGGGATCGATCAAGCAGGAATGAGTGGACTTTATTAAAAAACTACATACGCGATGAATTAAGAACCTCCTCTTTTTTAGAAGTCGGATAGAAAAACTGTCCAAATGCGAGTCGGATTCGCCCACGAAGGGTTCCGTACCATTTTCACAAAAAAAAAACCTTTGTTGTAGGTATGAGAGCCCCACTTAAATATTTAATTAAGTCTGTTTTTAGTAACTTGTTGTTATAGTGGGAACAGAAATACAATCATCATCTATGAAAATATCAACTTTCTATCTATCATGGTTCATGAAAAACAGCCTGGTGACAGACAGACGGTCAGTAGAATTAGTAAAAAAGTGTCCTGTTTTTACCCTTTAGGCACGGAACCCTAAAAAACAACTCTGTCTGGCGCAAGTGGGCCTATAAAGCTCTAAATACATCACAGGCAATCTCCTAAAAGCCTTTCATAGTACTCAATGGTCCTACACTAGCCAATAACGTGCTTAAATCAAAATGTTGACAAAAACACTCCATTATACGAATTAATACGAAGAAACACTGTTGGGAATTCGACAGCTTCATCTCTCAATCGAAAATAGAACTTACTACTGCAGTATAAGGTTGGTTTTCGTTTGGGTCGATGGTGGTAATGATACCGATTGACCTCTGGTCACTCTGGTCAGTAGTCAGCCTTGTTGATAGATTTGATATGAATGAGAAGTGAGAGTAAGGCACGGTTTGTATGGAACCGGTTTTAGTAAAAGAATTGTTGGGTTGTCAGTTTTTGTCCGGGAAGTTTTTTGAATTTGAAGGAAGCTTTTACAATAGTGCTCGGGTAGTTTGTGGGCGGTTTGTATTGGATAAATATTTATGTGTGATAAATATATAGGTAGGTACTCGCGAAAAGAGGTAGTCCAATACGGGTCATCACCTAAAAGGCTTCACTGGGCGTTTTCCATACGTACTTACGTAATTTCAAGACCCAGGTTTTGTCGCGACGTTTTCCTTTGCCGTAAGAACGATGGTAATATCGGACTTAATTTTTTAACAAGCCAGCATTTGCAATTTTATTATCTTAGCGATGTCCCCGGTTGCATCCCTCTCAAAAGCCCAGGATCCTCTAAAATCCCAAATTATATGAGGCCGCCACAGTCGACAAAACATCATTGACCACACCTACTGCAAAAAGATTTGTGGATTTGTTTTTACGGCCGGCCGCAGTTTATTCGCCACCGCGGGGGCCCACACTCACGGGAAGATTATGGAGTATAGCCTTATTCAATGCCGGGGCTAAATAGGTAGGCGTATGGAGAAATAATTCTAAATACCTATTAAATTATGGTTAGTAAACCAATATTTCACATTTCGGTCGGGCTTAAAAAGTACAAGTTTTTATACCAGTATTATTTATAACAGTCGTAGTCTTATCAGTAGTAGTCCAAATAAATTCAAAGAACGTGATTGTTTTATGAAACAAAGTTAATTTAAAAAAAATACCTACCAGGATAACATAACCAACCAGCATATCAGCCGATCACAACCGAACTCAAAGGCCTCCCGCAGACCCGCCCACGTAAGACCCAGTACTCAATACACACTCAACGAACGACCACGAACCATGATTAAATTACTCATTTTAATCAGCTTAACAGCTCTACTAGTTGAGTCTAGAACAGTTATCGTTGGCCAGATCACAGACTACAATGGCCAAGTGAGAAAAGTCTACGAGAAAACTGTGGAAGCCAGTGGCATTCCTCTTATAAAGAGAGAAGAAGAGATTTACTTCGAGTATCCACACGGAGATCAGAAAATCAAAGGGATAGCGATCAAGGACTTGGAGAACAGTGAAGCCCAACCGGCTATAAACCGAGGCGGGCTTGGGCTCAACTTTGCTAATATCAAACTGAAAAGTGCTAGGGGTTCCGGATACAAGTTTTTAATTGAGATTTATGCGTGATTCAGTGTTATTTGTAGTTTTATTACAGTTTGTGTTATTTAGAAATGTTTTTAAGGATAAATTAATCTACAAAAACACAACGCAAGGCCGCGTGCATTTTCCCCGATTGAGAATAGATACGTGGTTCGAATCCCGCTCAGTGTTGGCCATGTGTTGTGTTTTGTAGATAGGTATATTTTTGCTTTTAAATATTTCTATGAACGCCCAGTGCAGGCTTAAGCATATAAAAGAATAGAAATATTATGATTTATGTAATTGTTTCACCGAATAACTGTATGTTGAGAAATGTTTTAAAAAGTTGGTATATAGTTTGTAAAGTTTTTCCATGTTAGTTTATCTTTGTAACAAAATGTTTCTTCTAAGTATTTTCGAATGTTACCCGTACCTACAAAGTTTTTTTGATAATTTAAAGAAAAATCAGTAAAAACTTGAAATTTAGAAATTATTATATCGTGCAAATCTCCTGCCACGCTTGTACTTGATTCTTTCAGGATTTTACTAGAGCCTCTACTTGAATTCTACGAACGATAAAACGAACTATAATTCCAGAAGAAATTCTGTCATCTATCCGTCCGAAAATTTTATTTTCTGACGGTTTTGAAGGACGGATGACAGATTTTCTTTCTTTCTTTCGTTCGTTCGTATAATTAAAGTAGGTACCCCTCCTGGATTGTTCGCTTGATCGTCACAATGGCAATTTATTTACATTTGTTTAAAAATAAACAGTGTTTATAATAAAATAATTTGTATTCTTTATAGAAGTTTAAGGTAAAACATAAAAGTAGATTTGTAGTAAAGATTTGGTCTTGAGATACGCAAATATTCAGAAGGAAAATCTTTGCATGCTGTTTTTTTAACAAGTTTATATAATGTAAGGCTATATCTACACTAATATTATAAAGAGGAAAGATTTGTATTTTTGTGAGTATGCGCGTCTTTGTGTCTGTATGTTTGTAATGAATAAACTCAAAAACTACTGGACCGATTTCAAAAATTGTTTCACCATTAGAAAGCTACATTCACCCTGAGTAAACCTCTAGTAGGTTACTAATATTAGAAACGCGAAAGTTTGTATGTATGTATGTGTCTTTGTTACTCTTTCACGCAAAAACTGCTGAACCGATTGCAATGAAACTTGGAATATAGATAGCTTGAGACCTAGAATAACACATAAGCTACTTTTTATCCCGATATTCCCGGGGGATCGGGACAAACGCGGGTGAAACCGCGGGGCGGCTAATAGGTAATATAAAAAGTAGGTAGGTGCCACTCTCACAAGAGTTATGTAACTAGGTAAGTGGCCTAAGGTGTAGCACGTTCGCCTAGTAGATATAAGATGGCAGTAGATCAAGTTTTCCCAAAGAAAGTCATTCTTTTAGAGATTTAAAACTTAACCTCAATATAAGTAGGTAATTTACTACCGGTAATTTCCTCGTTTAATGTATTAGTTTTATGTATAAATAAACAAAAGGTTAGGTGTACTTAATTATTATAAGGCCCTGCGCAGACGACAGACTATCCGTGACGCACTTTTTAGTCTGTGAAAATAGAACCTATGCAATTATATGCAGTAACGCACACGACGCGCAAAAAGTCTTTTGCCTTTTAGTGCCTTTTTCGCAGACTTTTTGTGCGCCGCAGACTCGATCGCACAAAAAGTGTGCCGTCTGCGCAGGGCCTAAATGGCACAAAACCACAAAGATAAATTTTATTGACAAATAGATGTAGTATGAATCACAGTTATGCACTCATACTTAATTTTCCCCTTTAACTACAACCTTAGAGTCTTCAAGTGTTCAAGTCTAAAGGAAATTATGTTACTACTAGGCAAGCATGTAACCTACATCGTCGACCTCAATGTCGCTTCCCATCAGATGAGGGAAGCAAATGCAAGCCCCGAAATGCAATGCTTCCGTCAAATCCAATACAAGCCTATCTCATCATCGTCATCATCTACAAAAAACCCGTAACTCTATATACCTACGCTTGGCTATGGTCATAATTTTTTAGTCGATGGTTTATCGTGTCCGTCCTAGACTCCATAGACCATGGTTTAAACCATGACTAATTTTATTTATCTAATATGATTGATCAAAATATTATGAAGTTTATAACATCCTATTACAGTTTGTGACCTAATAAATGCCTACCTTACTAAACTTCTAGGTAGGTAGGCAGATCATTAAAAAAATGCCAAAAAAAACAGAAAACAATAAAACACATTAACAAAAAATAACTTTATGTTAAACAAATAACAATAAGTTAAAAAACAAAACCAAAACACTGGAATTATTATTTTTACAGTTCATACCATTTTAGAAGCAAATCACTGTCACCAAATTCACTAGCCGTGGTTAGACATAAAATAAGTTGTCTGTATAGACCACACTTCGACTAAAAAGTTATATCCACGAAATATGTTAGGACTATCCAACTCTATGGTCACATGATCCTGGCCAATGCCACCAGATTTGATATACGCATCGCCCCATTTATCCTGCCTCAAGTCTAGAATCTTCACAGCAGTAATCACTTCATTTCTCGAACAGTTCACAGTAAATGTTTCAGATCTGATCCAAATTGCAGGGTTTTCTTGATGGACTCTACTGTATATCATCCTTGATGTCGGGTCAGGGTATCCGAGGAACAAATCGTTTGAATTCACGACGAGGAACAGAGTTAGGAAGATGACAAGTGACTTCATGTTGACGTCTTGAAGTCAGGTGAAGAAATGAGGGGAATTTGATATTGGTTCATTTTATTGGTCTTTGTAATTATTAGGAACGTGCAAAATGATATTTCTATGAATGGAGTCGTTACGATAAATGATTTGAATTTGAAAACATTATATTACGTATCTGTTTATTGGTTTTGGCGTACGGTTTTGCTTGGGTATTTACTAATAATAAGGCCGCCTATTGTGCCACTATAGATTAAGATTCTTTGTACTTTATTTTATTGTAATTTATTTTTGGTGAGAACAATAAAGCGTTCTATCTATCTATCTATCTATCTATCTAATAATTATTGTATTATCTTCTGATACATAAATCTATACATATAAAATTCAAAGTCCTGACTAACCTATATGTCAACGTAGAGCCCAAACCGCTGGTCCTAGAGACATAAATTTGAAGATAGTGTTATTTGTGGTGTCGACTAAGAAAGGGTTTTAGGAAATCCCGCGAGATCGGGACTTACGCGGGTGAAACCGCGGGTGCCATAATAAAACAGCGGTGTTTTTGGTACATTAAAGTGTATAATCAATCAATGCAGTCGATATATTTTCGTAATTTTTTTTGATGTTGGGTTTCGTGTGTCCAATTTTGTTGCGGTGTGCTCCTAATAACCATATTTTTTTTCCTTTCTATATTTCTTACTCACTTTAGTTTTCTTAATGTCACACAAGTCAGACACGGTGCGTTAAGATTGCCTATTGAATTACTTCTCTGATAAAAAAAATAAAATTATTTTCTGTTTCATAACTTTTAGACCGGCGTTTTTACTACTGCACCTACTGTAGGTACTAATAAGGTTGACAACAATGATCAGATACACTAATATCAATTTTCTTGAGATAGCTATTAGCGTTTATGACTTCCTAGTACTCTACCGTAAATAGCTACCATCAATTAGCAGTTACATGTCATTTTCTACATATTTAGTACCGATTTAGTACAACATGATCTAATACTATTGAAACTAGGTACTTATTTATACGACACGTCTGACAGTAAAAACACCAGTCTACCATTTAACGCCACAGAATTAACACTAAAAGAAGACAAAACCCCAGAACCATGTACACAAAACTACTATTTGGCATTCTTTTGGTTGCACTGGCAAATACAGTCGAATCGAACGACGTCAAAATTGGATACGCATCGCCTCAATCTAGGAAGATCTACAGTGAAATTAAAGAATCTGATCCTGCACTTTGGAGACGCACAGATGACGTCATAATCAACGCTCCTACAAACGAAATAATAAGTGCTATTTACGTGACAGATTTGAGAGACGACAAAGATGGTGAAGCGTATATTGAAAGTGGGGGAATTGGTACGAAAAGTGTCACTGTAGCGTTGAAGAGTCCAACAATACTGAGAGGTTATAAGTTCTTGGTGGAAGTCTACGGAAGCGATCCCAGTGAAAAGTATCTGTCAAAAGGGGGGTATAATAGTCAGTATTTAGGTGATGTTCAATATGCTAGAAAGTACTAATGTTCGATCGAATT
This sequence comes from Idaea biselata, assembly GCA_958496205.1. Lineage (NCBI taxonomy): Eukaryota > Metazoa > Arthropoda > Insecta > Lepidoptera > Geometridae > Idaea > Idaea biselata. The sequence goes on from OY292404.1 coordinate 8,081,127, forward strand.
TGTGTTAAGTATTAAATAAAATAATGTTTTAGTTTTTTATGTAATCTGTTTTTATTTTTATCTTTCATTTGAGGTCCTTAAATATTAATCCTCGTCCAAGTGATTTTCCCGATTTCACTCCATAAGGTAAGCTCCAAGAAAGTGATTAATTGATTGATTATTTCTTTATTGTACACACCACAGAAATTACAAAAAAAAAACAATTAAAATAAACATCTTAAAACTAGGTGAAACAATGGGCATTATCGCTTAAAGCGATCTCTTCCTGGCAATTTTTGGAGCGAGAGCTGTTTTTTAAATCTATACTAATATTATAAAGAGGTAACGTTGGTAACATGTATGTATGTATGTATGTATGTATATTGGGGGTAATCTCCGAAACTACTGGACCGATTTCAAACACCATCACTCAAAAACTACTGAACCAAATTTTATCCTGAAATTGCCGTGGGATCGGGACATGGGATTCCGGACGTCTAAAACCTATTTATATACAGGGTGTTTCGACGAGGGGGTATAAAGCCGAAAGAGGGTTGTTCTAGAGCAGGGGTTCCCTAGTGGGGGGGGCGCCCCCCAGGGGGGGCGCGAAGACTTTTGCAGGGGGGCGCAGGCTACCCGTGTAGTTAAATCTAAAAACCTGCGATCGCTGAGAATATGCATTTTAGACTGTTCAACACAATCAATTAAATTATTTGAAATTAATGCATGTTAAGAACATAATATTGTCTCTCTAGATTGGCCCTCCTACCACCTCGTTGCGGGCTCTATCAAAGGAAGTTGGTACTACTTACCAAATTCCTTTTGTATGACTTTGTAAAACTTTACTGAGTAATAAAAATATTATTCTGTTATTGAATAAGTACTTTTTTATTCTGACCTGATAATCTGGACTGGAGAATGGGGGGGCGCGGATTTTTTTATGGTCAAAAGGGGGCGCGGCTCAAATAAGTTAGGGAACACCTGTTCTAGAGGTTTAGGCGAACAACTTTTATTCTACGACTTTTGGAAATTCGAACTTTTTTTACGAAAATTTTAAAGTTGTACCTATCACTAAAAAAACAGCTGTTTTTGTAAAATAAGGCAATTAATGTTTGGATTGTAGTGGTCCAAACTAAATAAAAGGGCACCTTAAGGCCAATGACCGCAAACTCTAAAAAACAGCTGATTTTCATGCAAACTTTAAACTCAAAATTTTCGAAAACTACTTTGAATTTCCACAATTTGTAGAACAAAAGTTGTTCGCCTAGACCTCTAGAACAACCCTCTTTCGGCTTAATACCCCCTCCTCGGAGCACCGTGTATAGTATGTTATAGCGTCCCCAACTATGAGCACTTTGGGTTTATTGGAGGGGTCCGCTGTACCGTCAGGCTACTCCCAGGAGCACCGTCAGGGATCTAGTTAATTTTTGAATCAACCTTTATAAAATACCAAATACAAAGAAAACACTATCGATGGCCATGCATTATTACGAAGAAGCGCACCAGCACGAGATATACTAAACACTTGAATCAAGAACTTATACCCACTATTAGTGCGTATACAGAAAGAAAGCTGGAAACTTATAAGCGCTGACAAGCGCTTGTCAGCGCTTGTCAGCGCTTATAAGTTTCCAGCTTTCTTTCTGTATACGGCCTTAGAGTATACACCACAACTGCTCAACTGAATCTCGACGCGTTTCTGATAGTCCCCCCGCTCACTATTCTAGCTACTCCATTCCGATAAACACTCAAATCAGTGACATTTATTCCACTAATCACTTGGTGTGGTGGCGCATTAATTGCCACGCTATCTTTCTTCTCTCTTTGTTGGTAAACAGACGCCTTTGAAACTGCAGAACCCAGCTAATTATTGCATAAACCTTTATAAAATATCAACCACAACGAAAACACTATTACTGGCCACGCATCATTACATAGAAGCGCCCCAGCGCGCGATATGCTAAACACTTGAATCAAGAACTTAAATCCAGTATTAGAAAATGGACCACAACTGCTCAATTGAATCTCGACGCGTTTCTGATAAAGTCCCCCGCTCACTATTCCAGCTACTCCATTCCGATAAACACTCAAATCAGTGACATTTATTCCACTAATCACTTGGTGTGGTGGCGCATCTATTGCCACGCTCTCTTTCTTCTGTTGTTGGTAAATCTGACTCGAATCCTTAACTTCACTGTAGAATTTCGTAGAGTATAGACTTAGTGGATATTGTATGGCAATAATAATATTGTTTGTTGTGGCAAAACTGACTAGTTCTGTTAGTAGAAGGCAAATTAGTAGTTTTTGGGACATTGTGTTGTAGTTTTAGTGTGTTTCCTTTCACGTTCAAGGTTGGAATGTTGATCTGAGAGACAGGAGTTATCGTTTAAAGGAGTAATTAGTTCGGTATTTTATTCATATTTTATACTTCATTAGAAATTGAAGTATACCTACTTTGTGTACATTATATATTTTATTGTAATGTATTTATCATCATAACAATAGCAACAATAAATTAAATACACAAAACCTATTAAAAAGCGGCCAAGTGCGAGTTGGACTCGTGCACGAAGGGTTCGGTACCATTATCATAAAAAACCATAAAAAACACGCTTGTTGTATGGGATCCATAGTAAAAAATGGAGAAACAGTACAACTTCAATTTATGGCTTATAATATTCCTAAGTGTGGATAAACACTAAGAAATAATGTTTACATGTTTGGAATGTGTCATCTTATATTGTAACCATTTCCAAAAAGCAAATAACGGGGTAAATAACGGGGTAAATACCCCGCGTTATTTACTAATATTTGTATTATTTCCGTAGGTAGGGCTAGATTGCGCTGTTTGCAACGCCCTTCAATATGTATTTTATTTATTCGCACACGTGTGTACCTATCTATTGCATTTTCCTGTAACCTTAACTGTAAAGTATTTTGTATTAAGTAACCTATTTAGAAATGAGATCATCTCTCTCATAAACGCTACCTATAAACCTTGACAATAATTCCTATAGGTAAGTTACATTATTTAGATTTAGGGTTGGTTTTTCAATGTACAGAATTTTCAACGTTTTATTTAATTAAAATACTTGTCGAACAAAATGGAACACAAAATGAAATTAAAAAGCCTTGCAAATATTATTTCTTAGTGTTAAACCATCCATACACATAAAATACAGTTTTTTTTTTTAAAAAATGCTTTTAAACTTTAGTATCCGGCGGGATTCGAACCCGTGCCTGCTGGTAATCAGAACCAGCGCTTTTGACCGCTTCGCCACGGGTAACCGGGTGCAAGGCCTTGTAAGGGATATTAAAGATAGTGACTTTTTATTCGGCGGTGTTAGGTACATTTTATTGAATGGAACCAATTTATAAATCCGCGAGTGTCATCATTCTCACAATGTCTTTCTTTCTACAGCAGCAACCATGGAACTACCTATGTCCCGCATTTTTACCCACGTAGGTAAGTGCCGATCCCGTGCGAATTTGGAAAATTCCCTTCTTATCCGATGCCTACATAATACTTATAAGGAACACACTCCAAATTTCAGCTCTCTACTATCAGGTGTTTAGGGTGTGCGTTGACCAGTCAGTCAGGAATAGTGATGCAACGGATAGTTGTTTGGCCGGATACCGGATACCGGATATTCGGCCTCATCACCGGCCGAATATCCGGTGTCCGGCCGCCAAATATTCGGCCGGCCAAATGATACCTACATTTTAGTTGGGCGGCGGGCGCGTCGTGCAGGTTTCAACCTGTTACGTATTGTAGGTTCGCGCGGGCCGTTTTCTAGGCAAGAAACGAGTTTTATTAGGTCAGTACGTACGAAACTATTTCGTATGCAGTACACGTGCACCCGCCTATTTTACTGAATAGATAAGTTTTTTTGTTTAATATGTATAATAGTGTATACGTGATTGTGAACTTGTACTTCATTCTGTGTTTATTTTATTTGCCTAAAATAATGGCAACTAACCATTTTTCAAAGTTAAATACCAAACAGAATCACTACTCGGTATCCGGCCGGATAGTGCGCAACTATCCGGTATTCGGCCGGATAGTAAAATAATGGCCGGATAGGCCGGATACCGGATAGCAACCGGATATCCGTTGCATCTCTAGTCAGGACAAAGCATTTTATAAATATTGATTCCTATTATTGACTTTGTTTAAATTATTAATGACATTACTAATTAAATGTTTTATTTTTTATAAGATCCATCATAAAAGGAAAATAAAATAGTACAAGTTAGGAACTCGTGGTAGGTCCTACTAATATATTTATTTAAAGAACACGTAATTTTTAATGAACGAAAGATTTCCATAAATTAATTACAATAATTAAATGCAAAATCCCCTACCACCGCACAGGAATTATTAATATAAAACTAATTTTCTATTGTAACATCAATCGATACTATAAATAGTTTTAAGGTATCGATAGGGAAAACTATGGATAGTATCGATACTATGATGATTTGCCACAATTATCGATTACCTATCGAATGGCTATCGATAGTGAACTATCGAACGGCAACACTACTCACAGCATTTTACAGTCACAAATCGGATCCCCTGCCCTACCCAGGGTTTGGTGTCCAATGTACGAGGTAGCATACACTTTAACAAAAAACTTATATCCTCTAAATATACGACTCTTCAGGCCAATAGTGATACTCCTACTACCAACTCCTCCGTTCTCTATGACAGCTATTCCATCCTTGGTGTCTCTCAAGTCAGTGATGTGGATGGCAGTAATCGTTTGGTGTCCTGGGACATCGATTAGTATATCTTCGGATTTCTTCCACCAGCCCCAATCTGTCTCCTTGATCTCATTGTAGATCTTCTTAGAGCTTGGGTACCATGGCGAGCCGAGGAAGAGGTCGTTTGTCATGACAAAATAGACTGATTCTATTAGTACGATACAAATTAGTAGTTGCTTGTACATTGTGTTTCCTTCCGTGTATAAGGATAGACTGTTGCATGTTATCCAGAGAACTGCATAGAGTGTCATTTAAAGCAGGTATTAAGGGGTATATCAGACTTTAACTGAAATCCCTGTTGAATTTATCGAAAATTGCTAATATTTTCTGACGCTATGACATTGAACTTTTTAAATTCACACGATTTGTTATCATAGTTACATTTTTCCGGGTCTTTATCGCGTATTATTATTTTTTTTCTTTTACCTTTCATTTCCTGACATTTCAACCATGTTACAATGGCCCCGCGACCAAGGCCATTGTAACATGGTTGAAACGTTGAGATAAGAAAATAAATAATAATACGCGATAAAGACCCGGGAAAATGTAGCTATGACATTGATTATTATTTTGGTGTAGTTTCAAGACAATATTAGTTTATGCAGGTACTACAGCCCTGTGTCTTACGTAGAGGGTGTCATATTGAATCCAGAACGTAACGGAGGACTATAAAGTTAACTCCCGAGCGTAGCGAGGGTGTTTAAAAGTTAACTCCTGAGCGAAACTAGGAAGTTATGTACCTAGAGTCCTGAGTGAAGCAAGGTATTCAAGCCGCCTAAGACTAAGACAGCCTAGGTATTAAGGCAACACTTATTTGTTTTGCTACCAACATAACGGCAGAGGAATTTATCTGTTATCTATTATATTTTTATAAAGCGGAAGAGTTTGTTCGGTTTTTTGTTTGTTTCTTTGAACGCGCTAATCTCTAGAACCGCCGGTCCTATTTGAAAAATTCTTTCAGTGTTGGATAGTCCATTTATTGAGAAAGGCTAATAGGCTACTTTAATCCCGATATTCCCACGGAATCGGGACTTACGCGATTGAAACCGCGGGACGCAGCTAGTATAAAGATAAAACGCACTTTACATCATAGTTTTTTTTCATTCAATTCCATCTCTCTCATTTCTATGGTTATACAAGGTCCGGTAATTATCATCGATCGCCGTCTTAAGTTCAATAGATCATTACATTGGAATTTCAAAGTAGATACATTTGTAATCAATTTGTAATAAATAAATGGACTTTATTTTACCTACTTTAACGGATGACGCGAATAGTTAATTATTTTAAAAGTAATTAATTATGTTCCTTTTCCCTCTATATTCACATTTCACATTTCTATAACAGTAGTAGAAGTTAGAAGAAGAGTAAGAAATAATATCCAAAGGCAATATTTATTAAGAGCAATATTTATTTTAGTGGCTGTAAATGTTATTTAATGGTACCTATATTTAAAGTAATAATAAAGAATTAATAAATTCGCCTAATTTTCACAGCTTACGACATGTTAAGTCTGTAATTTACAGCGAATTAGTTATCAATACTTCAACATCGAACAAATAAAACTTTGTACCTGCAGACACAACATCGTCATATAAATAAATAAAAATAAATAAATTCTGTGAACAACACACAGCGCCATCTAGCCCCGTGGTAAGCGACTAAGCTTGTGTTACGGTGACTAGACAACGGATATAATGCTTAAAAGAAAGAAAGAAAGAAAATACGTTTCTTCGGACATAACATCAAGAGAAATAATAATTAAAAAGTAGAAAGAAACATACTAAAGTATTAGTATAAAACAAACTAACATACCTATTACTTATTTTACTAACAAGCTTTACTCCAACAATCCGCGTAAACGTCAACTTTAAATTTGTATCCGTCATACAAACCACTGGCACTGCTCAGATTAATAGTGACGTCTTTATAACCAACTCCACCGCTCTTTATAGTCGGTTTTCCATCTTTTTCAGATCTTAAATCAGTAATCTCGATTGCAACGATTCTCTTGAAAAGTGGGGCAATTATTTTAATGCTTTCGGGATCTCTCCGCATGCCCCACGGTTTTTCCTTGATTTCACTGTAGATCTTGGAACTTGAAAGATTAGGCACGCCGATATGGATGTCGTAAGTATGTTGTGACTAAACTGACTAATTGTGTTAGTAGAATACAAATTAGTAGATTTTGGTACATCGTGTTGAAGTTGCTCTGTTAGTCTTTTCGAGAATAAAGACTGTGGTGTTAAGGGATTCAAGGTGCCTTTTAAATAAATTGGCTGAACGCCTTGCCTGCTTCGCTTCGCTTTAAAGCGTTATTATTACATTAACAGTGTTGTAAGAAACTCGAGTCTTGGAGTCTTATTTAATAAAAGTCGAGTTTTATAAAAAACTAGCTGACCCGGCAAACGTTGTTTTGCCTTATAAATTATAGATAGTAGCCGATTCTCAGACCTACTGAATACGTATATAAAACATGGAAATTTTATATATAAGATAGAAATTGAACCTTCGTCGGTGACGTTTTCGAGTAGGTAAGTATTACGAAAAAAAACCCGAGAACTACCATTTTCAAATTTTGCCGAAAAATAGTTATTTGTTATGCAAGGCTGCAAAGTTGGTTTTTGCAGCGAGTACTTGTATTGAAACCTGAGTTAGCGAAACATTCTAAAATTGAAATATAGAATGCTGAGCGTTGCGAAGGTTTCAAGGGGTACGAAATGCATAATATCTTTGCTGCCGAGTGAAACACACAAATTTTCACCTCACTACAGCGAGGAAAACACTAGGTGCATTTTTCCGGTAGAAAACTCGATTCGGCACTATGTACCTACCGCTCGCACTAACTCTGCAGTTGTTAAATGAATATCCTCGTCGCTACTGGACTCGCTCATATTTATTAAAATAACGATTTTCAAAACAAATTAAGAAAGGTGAATTGATAGAGAGAAGATTTTTTCTGCTCGCGCGCTTTTCGCGATCTGCGGGTGGTCAGTGCGATTACCTATTCATAAAAATGAGTTTTAAATTTAACTCACTGATCCTATTAAAAATAGCTATAATAGCTAAAGTAGATAATTTTGCGCACTTTACTATGTTTAATAGTTTTTTGTAAATAATCACAAAAACGAATAATTCATGGAAAAACCTGCTTGATAATGATAATAAATACCGCATTGGCAGATGTGCGATATACTTCGTGGTATGATGCCACGAACAAAAAAAAAGAAATGAGGTTGGCGCATTTTCAAGGAACTTGCCTTAGAGAAAAGTATGAAAAAGACTGATGCGAATTTTGAAAACTTTTTCCACGCTAGCGTGCAAAATCCGATTTAGCACGCAGAAATCTACGTGCAAAACAGATTATTTCGAGGTTGAGAGGTGAAATAGTTGTTTGTTATGCAAGGCTGCAAAGTTGATTTTTGCAGCGAGTACTTGTATTGAAACCTGAGCTTGCGAAGCACCCTAGGATTGAACCACGAGCGCAAGCGAGTGGTTCTAATATAGAATGCTGAGCGTTGCGAAGATTTCAAAGGTACGAGATGCAAAAAACTTTGCTGCCGAGTGAAACACACAATTTTTCACCTCAATACAGCGAGGAAAACGCTAGGTGCATTATTCCGGTAGAAAACTCAATTCGGCATTATATACCGCTTGCACTAACTCTGCAGTTGTTAAATTAATATCTTCTGCTGGACTCGCTCAAATTTAAATATCATCAAAATCATAAATGACTCTTCGTTTTTGTAAATAATAAAAATAAGCAAACAATCTCTAAATTGAAAAATTCATGAAAAAAACCTGCTTGATACTAATGATAATAAACAATAAATACGACATTGGTAATGTGCAACAAGACTTCGCGGTTTGATGCCATGAACAAAAAAAAAATGAAATGAGGTTCCAGGTTCCGCATTTTTAAAGGACTTGCTTTAGAGAAATGTATAGACAAGACTGATTTGAATTTTAAAAACACTTTCCACGCTAGCGCGCAAAATGCGATTTTGCACGCTAGCGTCTGCGTGCAAAACGATTGTTTCCGAGGTTGTGAGGTGAAAAGAATTTTTGCTCAAAACTGACCGAATGTGAAACCTACATTTAAAAAAAAAAAAAAAATTGTACATAAAAAAATAACCCATTTTTTACAGGAAGAGCCTGAAAACCGATAACTGCGGTACAATAACAGAAATAATCGTGAAATAAAGTTAAAAATCAAGGAACCATTAAGAGGACAGTCTCCATACAAACGTAGTCGACTGTTGACTCCCTGGATAAAGACATTATAGCAAATATGTTTATGGCATAAAACCTAAAGGTATCTGTCATGGCTACCTTGTGATTTTTTTTTATTTAAAAGGAAAAAAATCAAAAGGTCATAGTCATGACAAATATAGGTTTTATGGCATAAACATATTGCTCTAATCTCTTTATCCAGCGAGGAAACAGTCGATTACGTTTGTATGGAGAAAGCGAATGGAGACTGTCCTCTTAAATAAAACTCGATGTGAAACTTAGTCAAAACCTATTCCATTATCCATTGACCTTAACAGTAAAGTATAAATGTTTATTTAGAAATGAGATCATTGTTTTCTCCGATAAACTCACTGACCTTCATTACAACTGGACAGGACATCTAATAGCGCACTGAATTATGTCCCGATTTGATCTGCGCCATGTTGCGCTGTTGTCGCGCGTTTTCTATTGAAAGTGGTGGTGACCGTCCCCGGAACTATTAGATCCATGGACCGTCACCATCACTTTCAATAGAAAACGCGCGACAACAGCGCAACATGGCGCAGATCAAATCGGTACAAAGATCTAATGTCATTTTGTGTGGTATAGCAATTCCAGCGTACTTGTATAGTTTCATTTCAGTGGATTAACTCTACAACCTCGACAATGATTCATTCGTGGCATATAGGTATAACATCTAAGTATCTATAGGTTATAAATCTGTGACTTTAAATCTATCTATCTATACTAATATTATAAAGAGGAAAGATTTGTATTTTTGTGTGTGTGTGTGTACAGACGCACGTCTGTATGTTTGTTACGAATAAACTCAAAAACTACTGGACCGATTTAAAAAAAAACACTATTAGAAAGCTACATTCACCCTTAGTAACATAGGCTACTTTTGATCCCGATATTCCCACGGGATCGGGACTTACGCGGGTCAAACCGCGGGACGCAGCTAGTAGGTTATAAATATGTGACTTTAAATATAATAATACATTAGAAAAGACTGCTCAACTGGGATTTTCCTTTAAACTTCATTATATTGTGTAGGTACCTATATAGATACTACTATCACAAATACATATATTATGATATGACGTATGCAAGTAGTGGTAGATACCTCGACTTTCATTCCGAAGGTCATGTGCTCGAATCCTGGCCGACCACGCACCAATGTCTTTTTCTTTAAGAAAAAGTTATGTGCGTTATTAACATCGCTCTTATGGTGAAGGAAAACATCGTGAGAAAACCCACGGCCAGTTAGCTCCAGACGTATTGACCTGTTCTTTCCTCTGGGCATGGCTGACCAGGCTGTGGGGTGGTATAGGTGCTGGGCAAGCCTACTCCACCTAACAATGTCCCGGGCACTACAGCGAAATAGATAGCATGGATTAAAGTTGCTTGCGCTGTATAAATCATCTCAAAATAGATGAAAAAGCCAATTACATGGCGTCTCTCTTCTTTTCCGGGACCGGTCACTTAGTTGTAGGTAAGGTTACATACGTTGTAGGAAAAGTCACATAAGTTGTAGGAAAGAACAAATAAGTTGTAGAAAATGTAGGAAATTTAGCAAGACAAAACAAAACAAAACAACCTCGACAAAACAAAACAAAAAAAAACATCACAATTTCAACCGGGAAAGTGGTTACAGGCTCTTGTCTATGTGGAACCCGGTAATTAAAATGTGTAAGTGTCGCGATAAATCTCGCAACCAAGACCGTTGCAACATGGTCGAAACGTCGAGGTAAGAGAATTAAAAAGTAAAAATCACGCGATTAAGACCCGGGAAAATACAAAATTATGAGTTACAATCGTGTTAGTTTAAAAAGTTTAATTTAGCAAGAGTTGGACGAGTTGGCATAGGTACTATTAGGTTACTTCTTTCTACTAATGTTATAGTTTAGGTAGGTATTAATAAACTAACCAGGGATATTATGCAAACATATTCAAGCATGTTTGTTTGAGAATCGTGACTTGAGTAAACCTACACGGAGACGTCATATGACACGGTTGTGATGGATTCATGATACGGTTTGATGGAACAAGCGACGGTGTAGAATACCGCTCCGCAATTGTTTCAGCGTATTTCTTGGATGGTTTTATGCTAGAGTGAAGAATGAAGAATGAAATGACTATACGGATTATACTCATATAGACGGACTTTCAAAAAGGCAGATTCTCAAAAAGACAGATTATCAAAAGAAAAGATTCTCAAATGTACAGAGTAGGTACCTATAAAATTAAAAAAGTGACATAAAACAAAACTTTTTCAAAAAACACATCAAAAACCTATGTACACAGGCAGACATACGGAGCAGCGAACATAATATTTATATGCCAGCTAGTGCTTTTACAAGGGCACCTTATAAGATGTCTTATACAGGATCTAATTGCCATCTTTATTATTCCAACAGCTCTTATATCATAATTAAACTGCCTTGCTTGTTCATATTATGAAAAACATTTAATTTAAATGTTGATAATAAATAAGGCAACTGATTATAGGCTTAGCTTTTTAGTTTTTATTTTCCTATACAGACATTTTATCGAGGAACCATAAAATAACTAACTACGATATCCGATTTTATAGTTAAGTACTTTGTTGTTTTCACTACAATACTAATATTATTAAATATCGGGGTATTTACCATGTTTCAATTTGTATTTAACGGAACTTGATATTTCGCCAACAATTACATGGTAAAAACCTCGTAAGGTACCTATTTAATAATAATCGTAACTATTAGGGTATCTCCCTCACCTCAATATTCTTCTTTAAGTCAAATAGGTCACCTCGAAGATAAGATAAAAAAGTAATGACTGAGTTCATCCTGCACACAACCATCCCATAATATAAAAACAAGCCCAACTAATTAGTCCACCAGTAACGAACGACACGATGCGTTTAAACGTAGCATTATCTCTGCTCTGCCTTGTCGCAGCGACAGTCGCACCGACAGTCGCACAAAGCCACGACTTGACGCTCGGCCAAGCGACTTACGGCGACGTCGTGATATACAAAGCCAACGAGTGCAAATACGGATTCCCTCTATTCGTCAGGAAATCTATCCTGGAGTACCCTGAACCAGGGAATCAGAACTTCGCGCTGATCAAAGCAATCTACATTAAGGACAATGAGAGAGATGGCAGTGGTGGATACCCAACTATTGCTGCTGGAGGACTCGGCCAAAGATTTGTGAAGATTAAGTTGAAAAGCCAGAGGGGTAATGGATTTAATTTCACTGTGACTATCTATGGACGATACATGTAGAGAAAACAGATTTTTCCTATCTATATTAAAATTTGATAGAAATTTTTGTTGGAGGCTTCTGGAGATTTGGCAACTGATTATGGATTTTTGTGTTGTCGAGTTCTTGGACTTGTCAGTATTATTTTTGAACCAAAAATGTTATGTTTAAGTACGTGTATTATCAGATTGTTTTAATTGTTTTAATAAAGTATTTATTTATTTTGTGTTTAAAAGTTATTTTATTTAGAGGAGTATTGCAGGAAATTCCATAAAAAATAAATTGTGATATGTTCATGTATCTTTTTCATTGGGTATTTTTAATTGATTCAACTTCTCTTAATTTCATTTAGAAAAGTTAGTGAATAAGATCAATAGACTATTTTGCCAGACTAGTCCTAGCAAAATAGTTTATCTAACCTGAGTAGGCAATCTAAGCAGATTTATTTTTATTTCTACAACATAATACATAGGAAACATAACAGACACAAATACACTAAAAAGCTTATTTTAGTGTATTAATTCGAAATTTCTTCCAGGCAATCTTTGGGTGGAGTAGGTTAAGTATTATAACCTAGATTTTCCCTTTGCTTCCTTGATATTGGATTGAAATTAAACTATTTTTTAGGGTTTGGTAGTCAACAGAAAACCCTTATCGTTTCATCATGTCTGTCTGTCTGCGGCTTAGATCAGAGACGCCTTGTATTAAGAAACCATTTTAGGGTTCCGTTTTCGAAATATTGTGCCTTAGAGTGCTAAAAATAGAGTCATATCTACCCCCTCCCCTTCTAACAGCCAAATGGTTGTACTTGGACATGTCTCATGTAATCACGATAGTAGTACCTACTTGAGAAATTAACTTTAAAGGTACCTAAATTATCACAGCTGAGCAGACTTTCCTAAGTTAGTTTCAAAGAAAAAAGCAAAATATTGACCAAATTTTTGATAATTGAGTTGTAAATTCTATTGTAACGACTTTTTTCAAATTGCAATCCCTGTTATTTAATTGAAACTACGGAACCATTGGGCACTTGCCCAATGTTATTAATTTAATAATTAATAGGTTTTAATCGCATGGTTTTTGATATTTTTAGCATTGTTTCAGTGCTCAACGTTTCGAGACCTTTACAGGTCACTTCTTCAGGATAGACTTACTTATATTATACCCTATTTTTTATCTACTGAACAATTTTATCAAAAGTAGTAAAAGTTTTAGGTACCTAGTACCTACCTATGAAAATTCGGATTATTCACTTCAATTCAATTCATTTATTTCAGATAATACATCCATATAAAAAAAAAAAACATTACAAATTACAAATAATTTCTATCTTAATAATAAAATAAAGTTTTAAATTAATGTCGAAAAATAATAAAATAAAGTTTTAAATGAATGTCAAATAATAATAAAAACAAGTTTTAAATTAATGTCAAATAGTAATAAAATAAAGTTTTAAGTTAATGCCAAATAATAATAAAATAAAGTTTTAAATTAATGTCAAATAATAATTAAATAAAGTTATGAATTTATGTCAAATTGATTCAAAATTAAATAGAAATGTCCAATAGAATAAGAGCAAATAAAAATAAATATAAAAGAAAATAAAAACAAAAAATTATGTCACCAAAATAATATAAAAATAAATATTAAATGTAAGAAGGACCGCTGGCGTGCAGCTTCATCCACCTCTTTAGCATCGGCGAGTCCCATCGATCGGACGATCGAACGCTGACGCCTTAATAGCGAGGCGCACCTTTTTCTGATTACAGCGTAAAAATCGTCAGTATGCGCCTCAGCAAACATAGCGGAAGCACTACAAAAACGTGGGAACCCTACCAGTATCCTAAACGCATTGTTGTACTGGATACGCAGATCCCTGTACTCCCGTTTTGTAAAGCTAGTCCACAGGCTGCACGTGTAGAAAGTCTGGCAATATGCCCTAAATAAAGTAATCTTGACTTGTCTCGTACAACTTGCAAACCTGCGAGCCAGCATATTACACCGGATGGACAGGGCCCTGCGCTCCCTCTCGATGTCCTTACTGTCACAAAGATCATCTGTCACCCAGTGACCCAGATACTTAAATGAACTGACTTTGTTCAAACGCGTACCGCACAGAGTTACAGGAGGAATTTGAGTATAGCATTTGTTACCTGCTAACTCGTATACTCGTAAAGACAGATTCTCAAAAAGACAGATTATAAAAAAAATAGATTCTCAGAAGTACAGAAATGTTACAGTTCCACACAACATATTTATTCCTCTTTTCCGATATTCCTAGTTAGTTGTAATATCAGTGACATACTTGTTTGTATGAAGCTTAAAATCGACTTGCTAACTATCATACGCAAACATAACTTCTTATCAAATGTTTGCTTATTAAACTAACCTATGATTCATCATTTCCTAGAAAATATGTTACGTAGGTAGGTAGGTTACCTACTGTTTATGTAAATTAGCTTTTTACGTCTCGTAATTAATTTATCGGGAATTTCCTTATTTTGTATGATTTCTTAAGAAATTACGATTAATTTACGACTGCATTTTTTATATATTTTTCTACGGCCTCAGCTTCTAGTAAACTCGCGCAGGACTGATAGATAGACGACTGCAATGCAGAAGGTTGCGGGTTCGATTAAAAATAAATATTTGTTTCAGGTCTGGATGTTTTCTATCTTCTTATTACTAGTTGACCCGGCGAACTTTCTTCCGCCTTAGAGGCAAAAAAATCTAATACCGCCAACACCAATTTTCAGCCAAACGGTTCAACGGTTCTTAAGTATTACCTAAAAGAAATGTAATATATTTCTATTAGCGAGCGGTGTTGGTCTAGTGGTAGATACCCCGGCTTTCATTCTGAGAGTCGTGGGTTCGAATCCAGACCGCGCACCAATGTCTTTTTCTTTAAGAAAAAGGTATGTGCGCTAATAACATCGCACTTACGGTGAAGGAAAAACATCGTTAGGCAACCAACATGTCCTAGGACTCACCACGGTCCGAAGACATGGGATATTCAGTGTTTTCTATGTATCATATGTATGTATTTACAAAAAAAAAAAAAAAGTATAATGTGTAGTATATCCGTTGTCTAGTACCCATAGTACAAGCCTAGTGCTTAGTTTGGGGCTAGATTGCGCTGTGTGTAACGTCGTGCAATATTTATTTATTTATATTTATTTATTTATTGGGTATGTACCTATTACATTTCTACAAAAAAAAATGTTGTAGGTACCTATATTCGTTGTCTAGTACCCATAGCACAAGCACAGTGCTATGTTGGAAGTTAGTATCGTGCAATTATTAATTAATTTAAAATCATCTTTTCCAGCAACATGGGCCTGCTAGAGTACGAGAAATGGTCAAACCAACCCGACCTGTTCACGGACAGATCCCGTCTCTGTTCCCGACTCGGTCTAACGCCGGGCCAGCGCCGAGTGTGCCGGCGGCATAAGGAGCACATGCCGGTGGTCAGTGGCGGCGTGAAGACCGGCATTGAAGAGTGCCAGGTGCAGTTTAGAGAGAGGAGATGGAATTGTACTGTTAATGAAGATGGAAGCGTCTTCGGACCGCTGTCTTTGATTGGTAAGTGGCCATGCAATGTACCTATAGCTCTATCTCACTCACGCCGGGCCAGCGCCGAGTGTGCTGGCGGCATAAGGAGCACATGCCGGTGGTCAGTGGCGGCGTGAAGACCGGCATTGACGAGTGCCAGGTGCAGTTTAGAGAGAGGAGATGGAATTGTACTGTTAATGAGGATGGAAGCGTCTTCGGACCGCTGTCTTTTATTGGTAAGTTGACATGCAATGTATAGCTCTGTCTCACTCACGCCGAGTGTGCCGCCGGCATAAGGGGCACATGCCGGTGGTCAATGGCGGCGTGAATACCGGCATTGAAGAGTGCCAGGTGAAGTTTAAAAATACATCGCGGTATCGTTACATTTTATGTCAAAAATCACGTTTGTTGTTTGGGAGCTCCCCTTAAATATTTGTTTTGTTTTTAGTATTCATTGTTATAGTGGCTACAGAAATACATCTAATCAAGTCAAGTCAAATACGAAAAAGTCATTTGTCAATTCCTACAACTTCCTACAACTCCTTTCCTAAAAATAGAGACCGGTCCCAAGAAACAAATTTGTATGCAAGTTGGGTCACTGTAAGAGTGCAGCGAGGTACCAACTACTAGTTAAGCTGTGGTATAAGTAGTAGGTATAAAATAAATAAATAAATAATAAATATTGCACGACGTTACACACAGCGCAATCTAGTCCCAAACTAAGCACTAGGCTTGTACTATGGGTACTAGATAACGGATATACTACATATTATACTTTTTTTTGTATCTCTTATCGCAGAACCGATTGCGATGAAATTTTTACTACGCAAATAGCTGGAGATGTGGATTGACACAGGTGCTAGTTTTTATCACGCGGAATCGGGACCTACGCAGGTAAAAATTCGGTAAATAAAATAAAATTTAGGTACATAAATGGTTTTTTTTTTGGGTGTCATCGTTTTTACATACAAGTGGCGCCACCACGCTCTAGTGTCGGATAAACGCAACATCGGTTTAACCCTTGCATACCGGAAGTTACCGGATACCCGGAAGAAAGCCTGACTGAATCAGAGCGTGTGTACTAGGAGAGCAGAACTCGAGTGTAGGTTGTTTTCCGATTTTCCGGTGACGATCGCATTCATTCATTGTATGTAAGGCCGGCAGCACTTTGGATATGTTTTCGTCCGAATTTCTTTCGTGCGCTAACGTACGGAGACGTACAAACAATGGCATTCCAATGGATTCCTAATGTTTCCGGAATGTATTGGCTAGGAAGTGGTTAAAGGCTGCTTCTTAAATCTGTTTGTGTCTTCCTCATCGTTTTTTTTTTAATATTTTCTTTTTTTGTTTATTATAGTCGATAGAGTCAATATTGGTGTTTGTGACTAACAAGTGTTTTAGTTTTTTTACCCGACTGCGCGACGCAAAGAAGGGTTATGTGTTTATGTAAATAAATAAATAAAATAAATAAATAAATATTTATTATTTTTTATATATTATTTGTTATAATATAATGTTATATTTCACTGTCTGCCTTCCGAATAAAATAAAATAAAATTCTTACAAATACTTACCATGAAAGCGCGAAGTCTGCATACGAATTAGTCGTACGTATACTGATTGGTATGTACCTACTTAATCTGCACGATTTAGCCTAATTTTTTTTGTACAGGTTATCAATCACCGTTTTTAGGTGACCTAAAAATTGTTTGAAAAGCGTTTGAAAAGTAGTAAGATGTTTAAATTTGTTTCTGGTTTCACCGGATTCCGTGTGAAGGTGAACGGTGAAAACGCAACGATAGCGAGATCTAACTTTTCTTACTAGCGCCATCTAGTTAGGTTATTAAGAAGATACTGCCAGTTGAATCTCTTCAAGCTTACGGCCGAATACAGAAATGCAACTTAAAATTTCAGTTCTACTTAAACAACTAAGCACCTATCAAGTTCAAAAATTCCCATACTATTTTTAAATTTAGAAGCTGCTCAATTATTTAAGTGCGCCCCTAAATTTTAAGTCACGTTTCTGTATTCGGCTGTTAGGTACTTAGTTGCAGTTTTCTGGTATTTAAAATTGTGTTAGGTAATTATTTTTAGTCAAATTAATAAACGTGGAGTACCTAAGGTCGGAGTAGTGAGAACATTATTTGTTTTTTTCATTGACAAGAACTATCAATGTATTTATTTATTTATTTATTGTCAGTTAACACGATACAATTATTGTTATCATTTACATTAATTGACAGAAAAACATTCACACTACAGTCGTCGGTCGCACATTTCTCTCACAAAACTCGAAACACACTGACAATATTGATCTTCATTCATCTGCGAACACATCACATTCGGGGCTTGCATCCAGGAGAGCGTTAATGGTCCTGAGGCTTCGCAGAATGGGAGATTTAGAATGGCTTACAGTGGATGACGCCGGCACTGCAAAAAGACAGTGTTTCCGACCGCGTATATTATATAATTATCCGGGGAGAACAATCTACAAAGAATAGCGTTTAAGTCAAAGTTGACAGACAAAACAATGCGTGGTAAAATTACTTCGACCTTACCTACTCCACGTTTTTTAATAATAAATAATTTAAATAATTCTATCTTATGTGTCAATCCGGATTTTCAGCTATATGCATACCAAGTTTCATCACAATCGGTTCAGTAGTTTTTGCGTAAAGAAGTAACGAATAAACTTACTTTCTTACACACTAACTTTCAAAATAGTAGGTACTAGGCGTAGTATCCGATCCCGTGGGAATATCGGGATCAAAAGTATGTTACTCCTCGTTAATGTATCTTTCTTTTGGTGAAAGGATTTTGGAAATCGCTCAAGTACACTCACCGGCACGGAAAGTGGCCCAAAGATGAAAGTTTGGGAATTTGGTTATATTATCGTTTTTTTTTCGGGAACCAATCGTGTAAATCTTTGGGACATTTGTAACTTAATATACTGGCTACGTTTTGCGGCAATAATGGTTTTCATATTTTTTTTAATTTTAAGATTAGGCTGTAAACAAAGTTTGTTAGTAAAATTTTCGTAAGAACTCTCAAAAAACGCATAAGGTAAAAAGTCGATACGTATTCTAAATGTCACGATCAGTTCCCGAAAAAAACGATAAGTAATATAACCAAAGTCCCAAACTCTCATCTTTGGGCCACTTTCCGTGCCGATGAGTGTAGTTTTTGAGTTTATTAATTCCAAACATACACAGACATACACAAAAATAAAACCCTTCTTCTTTTTAATATTAGTGTACCTAGATGTAAATTAGTAAAAAAGGTGATACAAAAATAATTTCCTAACTTTATTCATCTTTTAATATTAGTTTAGATTAGAGATGGGCCGACTAGTCGGCAAATTATGCCGACTAGTCGTCAACCAACAATTATGCATGCAATAAATATTGATTATATTTTATTGAATTAGTAGTACAGTTTGAAGG
The DNA here is from genome assembly GCA_958496205.1 of Idaea biselata. NCBI lineage: Eukaryota > Metazoa > Arthropoda > Insecta > Lepidoptera > Geometridae > Idaea > Idaea biselata. The sequence continues at coordinate 8,100,355 of OY292404.1, forward strand.
TGGGTAATCAGAAAAACATAAACAAAACACGTCAGAGCCTATATACATCATCTAAACACCATACATGTAAAATGTCATAACTTTGCCTCAGCTTCATTTAATTTTTTTCTATATTTTATTTTTGATTCAACCTTGTTTTGGAAGTTTCGCTACAGCTTTCAAAGTGCAAATTTATCCATAAATTAAAATACCAACAATCGCCGAGTGATCATGATTAACCAAAATATCTCGGAATTATAATGATCTGCATTGCCGACTAGTCGGCCGACTAGTTGGCAATTTTGGAACCGACTAGTCGGCTAGTCTGCTAGTTAGCAAGGCAAAATAATACAACACAAGACTAGAGATTAACTATGAAATAGGTACAAATAAAAAGGGATCATAACTTCGCAGATTCATTTTTACTGCTAATAAAAAATATTATTTCAGGATATTACCAGGGCAGCATAGCATGCGTGGCAATTCTAATGTATTATATCAAGATGAAATAACTTCTTCAGTCTATGAAAGATGAGATTACGCCATAAAAATCTCGTAAAAACGTTTTCGAACACAACTAGATCTGCATTATTATGTTTTCCTTGGAATATAACAATGCTACATTTAGTTCAATGGATGTTTTTATGTAGTAATATGCTTATTTATTAGTAGTAAAATAGTAGAGTTACCTTAGTATTCTTTTGCCGGGGAAATTGTGCTTTCCCTTTTCACTATTTATTAATCCACGCTACTATTTCGTACTTATGTTATCCTAGTACTTAAAAATTATGTGAATATTATGTGGAAAGTTGAAAATAGCAGTGTTGGAAGTGATAATTTCACCTGAGATATTTCTGTAGTTCGAAGATGAACTGGGTCACTTCACCCGAGCTAATAAACACTCTACTTTTCATTTCGACCGTGAGGAAAAAAATACTACACGCACATTAATTTAATAAAACAGGTAAGAATATTGAGAATTAGTCTATTCCTAAAAAAATATAATACACATACTATTGCCAACATTAGAAAAGTTTTGAAAAACGTATCGAGTTGGTCATGAGACGTGCATCTAGCCGGCCATGCCGAATCGTGAAAAAAAGAGTACTTTCTTACTCATCATGCTATCATGGCATTATGTATGACGTAGCCCAATTATCATGGACTCAATGGACAGACGTAAAATTAAGAAAAAAAAACCAATAAAGATATAATAATCAATTTTCCACCCGGCTCATGAAAGCTCATGAAAATGAAACTTTCCATACAGGAGAAATGAAAAGTAAATACCTACCTTGCGGAACGTTGTCAAGGATTTTTTGAATACTTAAATATTTTTAGGGTTCCGTACCCAAAGGGTAAAAACGGGAATCGTACCTAATAGCTAGATGGTTGAAATTTTCACAGATGATGTACCTATTTCCGTTGCCGTTATAATTACAAATATGCTAAAAAACAAAATAAAATATTTAAGTGCGGCTCTCATACAACAAAGTGATTTTTGACATAAAACCGCAATCTATTTTTACTACTAACGCCATCTAGTTTTTGGAGTGTATTTCTTTATTGTTAGATAAGTAATATTTACGGTCGTCATCAAAAGTCGATGAAATCTAAAAATACTGCAAAATTCCACAATCTACCGACTTCATTAATCAAAACGTTTGCAACGCAAGTTGTATCCTTTATCTCTAGGATACCTAGTACATGCTAGTACATACAAAAGAGTACTAAATCTACGCTCAGTCTAGCATCTTGACACACAACTGATTTATAGAGACAGGAGTTTTATAGTGTTATTGTAGGTGTGCGAGTTTAAAACTTTATTCTATCTAGATTAGCAGAGTCCCGCGGTTACCCACGTAAGTCTCGATCCCGTGGGAATATAGGGATTAAAGCCTATGTTACTCAGGGTGAAAGTAGCTTTCTAATGGTGAAAGAATTTTTAAAATCGGTTTAGTTGTTTTTGAGTTTATTCATTACAAACATACGACACACAAAATACAAATCTTTCCTCTTTATAATATTAGTGTAGAAGTATAGCTAGATAATGTAAATGTTAGCCACGAGGCGCCAACTACAAGGTAAACTGTGTTTATATACTTTCTTTTTTAGGGTTCCGTACCCAAATAAGTAAAAACGGGTCAAATGAGCGCCAATATAATAGGAAGGTCTTTAATTACTGATTAGCATTAACAGACCCACCGCCCAAAATTCCATACTCATAATTATACAGTCGTATTTTATAATGACTACGGACCTCTCGATGCACGAGTCCGACTCGCACTTGACCGTTATTTTTTCTTCCCAACAGCATCCCGTGAAACAGCGTTCACATACGCTATAACCTCAGCCGGCGTTTCCTTAGCCGTGTCTCGAGCGTGCCGCGACGGCAGACTCTCCAGCTGCAGTTGCAGTCGCGCGCCGCGGCCCAAACACCTTCACAACGAGTGGGTCTGGGGCGGGTGCGGGGATAACCTCGAGTACGGATACAAGTAAGCTTCTTTATGTTTATGGTAGCCTGGTAGTTGCAGAGTTGTCGGGAGATTTCGGTAAATGCCGAGGGCGCGCTGTGGGCGTTTCCACACATCTCCACAGTGGGTCTGGAGTCTGGGGCGGGTGTGGGGAGAACCTCGAGTACGGATACAAGTAAGCTCCTTGATGTTTATGGTAGCCTGGTAGTTGCAGAGTAGTCGGGAGATTTCGGTAAATGCCGAGAGCGCGCTGTGCCCACAGCGCACTCTCGGCGTTTGACGATGATGAACGAGACGACGACGACGTGAGATGTTTGGAAACACCCACAACCTGTGGGTGTGTCCAAACATCTCCACAGTGGGTCTGGAGACTGGGGCGGGTGTGGGGATAACCTCAAGTACGAATGCAAGTAAGTTCCTTGATGTTTATAGCAGCCTGGTAGTTGCAGCCTTGTCGGGAGATTTCGGTAAATGCCGAGTGCGCGCTGTCGGTGTTTCCAAGCATCTCCACAACGAGTGGGTTTGTAAGTTTGGGGCGGGTGTAGTAGGGGTAACCTCGAGTACGGATACAAGTAAGCTCCTTTATGTTTATAGTAACCTGGTACTTGCCGAGTTTTCGGAAGATGTTCGGGAAATGCCGAGAGCGCGCTGCTGTAGGTGTTTCCAAACATCTCCCTATGGAGTTGGTCTGGGGCGGGTGTGGGGATAACCTCGATTACGGAAACAAGTAAGCTCCTTTATGTTCATGTCAGCCTGGTAGTTACAGCCTTGTCCGGAGATGTTCGGTAAATGCCGAGAGCGCGCTGCTGTGGATGTTTCCAAACATCTCCCTATGGAGTTGGTCTGGGGCGGGTGTGGGGATAACCTCGAGTACGGATGCAAGTAAGCTCCTTCGTGTTTATGGCAGCCTGGTAGTTGCAGCCTTTTCGGGAGTTGTTCGTAAAATTCCGAGAGCGCGCTGTGGGTGTAAAAACTTTCCAAATCCTAACGACTGGAATCTGGAGTCTGGGCCGGATTTGGAAGCGACCTCGTACGAATACAAGTAAGCTCCTTTATTTTTATGATAGCCTGGTATTATCAGCCTTGTCGGTAGAAGTTCGTGGAAACCCGAGAGGAGATTAGAAAGCGCTGTGTATGCAAAATTATTTCCAAACACAGGGACGGATTTGCCGCGGGGTATGCGGGGCACACGGGGCGCCCACGCACGCCGAGCGACCGCTGGAGAAACGAAAAGTTACTTATTTAATTCAAGTGTTTAAAAGTTAGACTACTGTATTTTAATCAAGACTTATTTTAATCAAGACTTATTTTAATCAAGAACTATAAATCTCTTATACAATGAAATGTCTGAACATGCCTTAGCCCTGTTAAATTTTCTTTGAAAACCGTTCAAAGTTATTAAAATTATATGAAACGAAGATACTTTTGAAGCGCAAAATAAAGCTCAGTTGTCTATCTTTTATTTCACGACTTTTGGAAAATTCAAAAGTATTGACCGAGCGAGCGAAGCGTCTCTGCTTGAAATATGAGAAAATTTACTTTCGTCTGTCAGTATGTTTGTATTTACGTCCCTATATCGTATTTCTTAACCAATCTTGATGAAACTCAGTATACAACCAATTATACATGGTGTTTCGACGAGGGGGTATTAGGCCGAAAGGGGATTGTTCTAGAGGTCTAGGCGAACAACTTTTATTCTAAGACTTCTGGAAATTCGATTTTTTTTTTCAAAAATTTTAAAGTTGTATCACTAAAAAAGCTGTTTTTGTAAAAAAAAAGGCATTTAATGTTTAGATTGTAGTGGTCCAAACTAAATAAAAGGGCACCTTAAGGCCAATGACCTCAAACTCTAAAAAAGAGCTGATTTTCATGCAAACTCAAAATTTTCGAAAACTACTTCGAATTTCTAAAACTTGTAGAACAAAAGTTGTTCGCCTAGACCTCTAGAACAACTCCCTTTCGGCTTAATCCCCCTCCTCGGAGCACCGTGTATAATTATGTTATAGGCAATGTGTATAATCCGGCATTGTATAGAATGCCTAGACATTGTATACATTGCCTAAAACGTTCAGGCAATGTGTATAATACGATTCATTTCATACATTGCCTAGGTATTGTATAAAATGCCCGAAGCGCATCAGGCAATGTGTATAATGTACGACGGCAGCGGTCGCCGAAGCGCCTAAAACTATAAATAAAAACATTATTAACATTTATTTCATATACAGTGCGATTTTTATACATCACGCCTTTTTAGGGTTCCGTAGCCAAATGGCAAAAAACGGAACCCTTATAGATTCGTCATGTCTGTCCGTCTGTCCGTCTGCCCGTCTGTCCGTCTGTCCGTCTGTCCGTCTGTCCGTCTGTCCGTCTGTCCGTCTGTCCGTCTGTCCGTCTGTCCGTCTGTCCGTCTGTCCGTCTGTCCGTCTGTCCGTCTGTCCGTCTGTCCGTCTGTCCGTCTGTCCGTCTGTCCGTCTGTCCGTCTGTCCGTCCGTCCGTATGTCACAGCCACTTTTTTTCGAAACTATAAGAGCTATACTGTTGAAACTCGGTAAGTAGATGTATTCGGTGAACCGCATTAAGATTTTCGAACAAAAATAGAAAAAAAAACATAAATTTTTGGGGTTTCCCATACTAACAACTGAAACTCAAAATTTTTTTTTTCATCAAACCTATACGTGTGGGGTATCTATGGATAGGTCTGATGATAAAAATGATGTTGAGGTATCTAATATCATTTTTTTCTAATCTGAATAGTTTGGCCGAGAGACACTTCCAAAGTGGTAAAATGTGTGTCCCCCCCCCCCTGTAACTTCTAAAATAAGAGAATGATAAAACTAAAAATAATATATGATGTACATTACCATGCAAACTTCCAACGAAAATTGGTTTGAACGAGATCTAGCAAGTAGTTTTTTTTTAATACGTCATAAACCGTAAATCGCAATTTTCCTTTCATTCAACTCAAAAATGTACGGAACCCTTCGTGCGCGAGTCCCACTCGCACTTGGCTGGTTTTTTTTTATTTACAGAATAAGGCGCTTTGCGACCGCTGCCGCGGCACGCTCGCTTCGCTCGCTTGCCAAAGCGCTGCGTGTAATCATGTTCTAACATTAACCTAACCTAACCAAGTCGGGGTGTTCCGTTTAGTTTTTCCGTGCTTTAGATAGTTAGATAGCATCGGGATTTTAACTGTAAATATTTTAATATTAGATACCTTTTCGAATACGTACCCCCCCAACCCCCCTGCTAATTGCTATCTAACTATCTAAAGCACGGAAAAATTAAACGGAGCACCCCGACTTGGTTAGGTTAGGTTAATATTAGAACATTATTACACGCAGCGCAGCGCCTTATTCTGTAAATAAAAAAGGCGTGATGTATAAAAATCGAAACGCTGCCTGTCTACGCAAAAAAACACGTTACATACATTACCTATGCGTCAACCGGAATTCTATACAATGCCTAGGTATTCCATACATTTCCTAGGTAAAGTGTAAAATAGTTTGAACATTCAATATCATTTCACACATTGCCTGGACGACCCCGGCATTCTATACAATACCTAGGAAATGTATAGAATGCCTGCATTATACACATTGCCTATAACATATAGATTGAATATAATACGGCTATCCTACATAGATTTTTTTGTCATGGATGATTAATGAGGTATTTCTCCCACAAAGGTGGCTAATCGACATCTCCGCCATATAAGAACCTATTTCAAACATTATTTTTGTGTTCATTTGAAAGATTGTAGTTTAAAATTGATTTCATAAAATTTTGGTGAAGATCTGATTGAGTTTCTAATTTTTCAGATGTAGTAATAATTCTAATTATTTTAGAAATCGTTTTTCTTGAGAATTAATTGTGATTCAAGATTTTTTTTAAACAAAAACATCCACCATGTCAGGGGATCGAACATCGATACTTTGAGCGGTCTAGCTTTGTGGCATTGAATTCCAGATGTCTAACCACTGTGCCAATCGTTCAATTGCAAGTTTGGTGAAAATTTCGTATTACTTTCTTCCACGGTGTTATGTCTATACTATAGGTATATAGATGTTGCTATATTGCCATGGTTACCTCGGCTCGGCCGAGCGTAAGCTAAGTCGAGCTACATGCAATAGCTTTACCGCGGCAGTCCCCGAGTGCCACTCGTTTTTTAATTAACAATCATATATCATCAACATCATTCATCATGGTCATGTATCTTATCTATAATTATAATCATGTATTCATTACAATATTACCTATTCCATTTTAACCGCACGCTTAGTAGAGGATTGCACACGGGCGCTACAAGGACTAGATCCGCCCCTTACCCCCTTCACAAAACGAGTGGGTCGCCCGGTCGGGACCCTGGGATGGAAAGGGAGAAAACCCCGTACGCGGTACGGACAAGTAAGCTCCGCGGTATCTATGACAGCCTGGTGTTTACAGCCTTGTCGGGAGAAGTTCGTAAAGAGCCGAGAGCAGATTGAGACTCCGTGACACACTAATGCAAAAAGATTCTCTGTAAAGTCATGGTTACCTAGTATTTCTTAGGAGAAATCGACTGGTTTCGTCGTGCCTTCTACAGCGCCAACTTCATGATAAGTCAAATAAGCTCCTCCGAAATTATGGTAGCCTAATACATGTTCCTAGAGAGGGACTTGTTTCGTCATGTGATTAAGGTTTTCTTTAGAACCGAAATATTTTCAAGAGAATGGCCGAAATACGCGGATCTGTGACCACTTGAAAACGGGGCTAATAACATGGAAACTGGGACCATTTGCCACTTTGTTAGGTAATCCGAGTAGCTTTAGTTTAGAAGGGGCTATGGTCTCTCCATAAAAGCCCCTCTCCGTTAGGTGTCTGCATAATGGACAATGGTGTTTGAAGTGTGTCCATAGTCTTGATTGGCTAAGGTTTAAGAGAAAGGTTGCTGAAGCTCTTGTGAATTATGTTCTCCTTGTGCTGTTAAGGCCCTGGGGTCCGTGAACCGCACTTAAAAAGGAGACTCCATTCACGTTTGGGTTCCTTGCAGTTTTCGTTAAAAAAAACTCACGTTTACCCCCTACTTAAAAGATAATTAACAGGTGATTAAGTTATGTAACGTTTGTCTTTGTCTGTCAACTTTGAAACTTCTTGTCGCAGTAAAAGACAAACGATACATGCATTTATGCAACTGTTAATCATTGTTTATAAGAAAGGGGTAGTACTTAAAGTTGTAAACAACAGTATTAAAAACTAAGAAGAAAAACACATCTGAAAAACACAAAACAAAGAAGCTAAAATAACCAACATTGTAGAAAATTGACACTTCAATACCTACCTAGGCCTTTATTCAGTTCTAGACTTTCTCACAAACCCAACAGTTCTCCAAAGTTATAAACGCCGGGTACGTATAACTATATTCTACTACAATTCGACTAGAACAACCTTGAAGTCTAGTAGTAATTTTCATGAAAAAATCTCTTCAGTAGTCATGAGGTCCTGGGATAAAATTATTATTTTATTTAAATGCTAGCAAGCCGGTAAAAGTTCGACCCCGTACTGTACCGGATTTCAACTGCGATCAGCTTGCTGTTCATGATTGCCTAGTACTTTTCCCCCACTTTATCGAAATTTTCCCCGCTAAATGCGATCGAAAACATTTTATATTTATTTATTCTGTGTGTTTTTATTGAGGTAGGCTTTGACGTTATTTTAACGAAACATCAAATTCATCCCTGTGATGATCGACGACGATTTTTACGTCAACAAACGTAAACGTTACGTACCTAAGATTTTTAAATCGCAATACTTTATTTTCGCAAAGTAGCCTAATCATATAACAATTACCTGAATTTACAAATACCGTTGTTACCTGTGGTATCACTGAAAATGTTTCAGGTAAACTCACCTGTTTGACCTCGTACCTTTTCACCAGGACAACATGAGCATAAAGAAGGCCATCTGCCTAACCTGTACCTTGCTTGATATACCGTTATGCAACGGTATACCACCGGTTGACACAGGTATTCCGTGTTTGTAGTTGTGAAAAGCTCCACGTCTACAATTTCCCAAAGCTTTTCCTAAAGCTTAACTTACAAACTATCGCCATCTTTGTTTCACCTTAAATTTTCCCCCAAAGAAAGAGCGAAATAGAAACAGTTTACCCCTGTAAAACTTTAGGGATCGTTTCTGATTTAGTGTGCGTGAACGGAATTTTTATCTCTGTTTCTCCTGCTTCGTTCTAGAATCTTCTTTTTCACTCTAGCTTGATATATTTTTAAATATTACGTAGATAGTATTTTCATTCAAACGTGTCCTTTGTTTAACGCCTCATTCATGGAAAATACCTGAAAATGGTACCTCTGTGCAGGTTTATGTGTATTGTGTGCATGTGTGCGTTTTCACCTGAATTTCAGTTTACGTTGGAAAGGTAAAACTTCTCCTCTTGCTTTATTGTACCCTGGTATTCAGGTGAGTTTTAAGACAGGTGAAAAATTCACTTGCACCTTAGCTCAGGTGTTAACGACTAATTCCTATGGTGTTATTAGTATTAGCTAATCAAAATTGATAAGTAAAAGTTGTATAGAAAATTAAAATAAGTCCTTGATCACTGGGATTTCACTTATATGTATGCATTAAAAAATTATCATCACTTTTAGTTTCAAAATTCGAATACAAGTTCTTATTTATTTACCTACACCTGTGTATAATTAATTATGAATTTAAATATCTATTGGTCTAATTGTAAATTAATCGTTTTTCTCTACTATACTATACTAGATACCTCTACATTGTCTCTACATAACTTTAGTCCCTGTAATTAAATATATTCTAAGGGCGACTTATGCAGGTTAAAGTGGTTAAAGGTAAACCAGATTAAGGTAATTTGAAATGACTTTGTTTACCTGTCAGTTAGTCTTCACGGTTGTCAAAGCATGGCTTACGACAGGTTGGGTACCAGGGTCGCATAGTGGGGTAGGAGGTACGCGGAAACACGAGGTTCCGCTTACGGTGATGATACGGTTCAAAAACTGAAAAAAAAGTAGCATTACAATATAAATAAAATTGATTTGTTTATAATTTATTACAAATTCCTGTTGTCGTGTTTAGTTTATTGTTATATTTATTTTTGATATAAAACATCTATAGGCGAGGGTAAACCTGATTGTTGGCGTGGCGATACAGGCCGTGGCGACGCATCGCTATGCTATATGATGGAAAAAACTATACGTAGCGAGTCGATGTCGCACATCTGCCAAGCGTCCGTCCCGTGACGGCTCACATTTTTCAGTATCTATTCATTTATTAAACGTTTTATTTACAAATTCCGTTTGTTTTGTTTAGTTTTTTATTTTTCTTGTATTTATTTATTTAATCACACATAAAAACACATTACAAAAAATTTCAAAAAAAAATATACCGAACAAGATATTTAACGTGGAAGATAAATCGCGAATACATTTTATACATTTTCTAGCCACGCGGCTAGAAATCTCGTAGGTATTTACAAATTCAAAGTTTAAAAATAGTTCCTCACTTTTTCGTCCAAGTTATAACACAGTAGAGAACGTATAGAGTTTTCGTTGCCTAGCAACCACTGTCAACAGAAGCCACACTCCGTGGAAACAGCAACGTAGCCGTAGAAAGCCGTAAACCAGCTCCTTGCTTTTCATGCGTTCCTAGCGAGTTTTCACGTACTGAAAGGGTTAATACCGCCTGAAAAAGGTCTCTTGCTGAAATGGTTTGGAGGAACGTATTAATTTTCAGTATAAAAAAGAAAGACTACAAAGAGTTGATTGAATAAGTAAAAAAAATGACGGGGCTACATTATATACAAAGTTTAGTTTACTTAAACTATAATAATTGTTGTTACTTGTTATTATCAAACTGAATTAAATACCAAATAATACTTTGTCCGCTCAGGGGATTTTTGAATTGAATTAAAAACAAATGAAACTGTATTTCAAACTATTGTCCAATTTATGTATTTTATACTGATTAATTATGAAAAATAAAACCCACAGGTTATTTTTTTTTTTTTCACACCCATTTTATACCCGAACACAAAACATAAAAGTTACAATTTTCATTAGGAAAATGTTTTTTTAATAGTCTTTTTTCCTAACGTCGAAACATTCTACTAGGAGATAAGGAACCCAAAGAAGAAAAATAAAAATTAACCAATGAAAAAACAACACAGTTGTTTCAGTTTTCATTTTTGCGTATAATTTTTTTTTATTTTTTTTTCAGATAACGTGGAATTTTCTGCATATTTCGATTCTTTGTCACTAGGGTAACAAGAAATGGAAAAGTTTTTCGTAGCCTTTCGTAGCTTTTCGTAGACCTCAGCTGTTGAGTTTGGTTTAGGGTGGGTCTGCTTCCACGTGGCAATGTGTTGCTACGTCACACATTTTGGGTTAGAGCACTAGGAATTCATAAATTTTAAGAAGATTGTTCTTCGAAGTCTTAACAAAGCTTCGATGAATAGGAGTGGTGCTACACAAAGCTTACACAGAAGATAGATAAAATTTTATATTTGCAAAAAAAAACATTATAAAGTTAATTAACGTACATCAAAAGAAAGACAAATACACAAAAAGCTTAAAAGTAGAACGTTGTAAATATGGCCCACTTTATCATTAAAAGCGATTTTGTTTCAGGCAACCTTTTTATGAGAAGGTCAATAAATAAAGTTTGTTAGGCTTAAAGATGATAAGGTTCAGAATAAATAAATAACATTAAAATAAAAAATATTTAAACAAACTTTCAGAACTTCCTTGACTAAAAATAATTCTGCGATTTTTTTTATTTATTTAATATTTAAATACGTGTTTGATGTTTTTATAACTACAGCCAAAGTCTAGTTAAAAAACAAACCAAATCAAATTCTGATTCGGAATCGCAAAAATAAATAAATTCCAACTCCCCATTGTATTTCAGCGAAGGCTTTATGAATATTTTTGCCACCTACCAGGAAAATATGAATGAAAACAGATAGAATGAACAAAACAGTAGGGCGAGTCAGAAAGAAAACTGATGAAAACGTAAGAGGGTGGAGCTTTCCCTGTTTTTACGCACACTCCGAACAAGGGGGAGGGGTCACAGAGAGTTTTTAAGCTTTTTAGGGGAGAAACTTTAAAAAAGCTTCGCCGACATGTCGCTTTGAATTTTCTCTACTAGGAATTCATGACGATTAGAAGTTAGAGAATTCGAGGAATGTCCAAAGAAAGGGGAAAACTATGAGGCGAAGCGTTTTCGTCCTTCTTAGAGAAGATTTTCCCGCATTCGGGTATTTTTTCTACCAGGATGGTATAAAGGCGTGGCGCGATGTGGAATTCCAAGAATTCTTGGGCTTGGAATTTCACTATTTCATTAAAAACCTACATCGTGGACGCGAGGATATAATTCAATTTTAGTGATTTGTGCCTTTATTTGAAAAAAATGTTATGTTGTTGTATTCAAAAAATATTATATTATCGATATTATAAACTCTAAAGGCAAAAATGAAATATACTTCGTACATTTTTGAAACATTTTCTTTATAATTTTTATATAAATATTCTAAATACAAATCAATCTAGAAGTGTCACACATAATTGTCTAAATACCTCATTCAAAGCCCAGAATTATTTCATAACTATTTTTCTAAAACTGGAAAATTCTCTCAGTTAAAACAAGTGGACGAAACGGAATTAAGCTTTGGAGAACCCGGATAAGACCGGATTTACCGTAATACGGCCGGTTATTGCAGATATGGGGTACCAGGCGAGCATATGTTGAAGGAGGAACTTAATCCGGTATACCCGGGTATATTTTATCCTCCCGTTTGGATAAAACATTTCTATGAGAAAAGTCAGTTTTGGTATTTGCTTTGAGTTTTCAGTAAAATGATTTTATTTTTATCGTTTTTATTTTTACCTATTGTATAAGTCATTTGTTATAGAAATTACTACATATCAATATGAATCTTTTATTGAAATTATTTCTGATTATAACTACACAAAATATAACTTTTTTGTTGACAATAAAATAACCTTTTTATTTTCTAGTAAATTTTTGGGCGAAACATTTCCCAAATAAGGTAATGGAAAACTCCCTAACGGCCAAACCAGTCTGAGGTACTAGGAGAATATGAATTGTAAGAACTCGGAAACATCCCTCACATTCATCCCGTACCTCTTTCACAATTTCAAACAATAATGCACTTTATTCTGTTGCACTACGGCACGTTTTACTGTGGGCTGTGGTACGTTTGGGTGCTACGAATCGATAAACTTCCCCTCTCGTAGCAATAACCGTAGGAGGCGTAGCCAGTTCAGAATTCGTAGTATTTGTTGTCCTTTTCTTTTGTTTGTCTTTGTCTAGGAAAGTTGACAGCAAACTTTTTCACAACTTGGAGATTGCGTTTCGGCGGGAACGAGAACATGCCGTGCTTCAATTTTATTTTCGTGAAACTATGTTGTAAACCGGGTTAAATTGTGTAATTTTGTTGAAATCTTATTCGATTTAGTTCCAAGATTGTGTAAGACGCCAAAACTAAAAGAAGAAGAAGAGAAGTCTCTAAAATTAAAAACTGACTTAAAAAAAAAAACCGACTTAAAAAAAAACATAAAATAACCTCGCCTACGTACAGTGCCACCGACTTATCTGTTATGTAATCTGAAGTCGGGCAGATTTACTGGGTTGGTTGAGTAGGATTGTAAGTAGTTTGGCTGCCCGACTTCAGATTACATAACAGATAAGTCGGTGGCACTGTACGTAGGCGAGGTTATTTTATGTTTTTTTTAAGTCGGTTTTTTTTTTTGAAGTCGGTTTTTAATTTTTTAAATTATTTTTTTATTTCATCCTTTTTAGTATACCTACTTTCAACTACCACTAAAATCATTAAAATTGATTGAGGAGTTCTGTGATGAGAAGGTGGTTTCAGATGTGAAGACTCTGAAACCATATTCTTATTCATCGGTATCTATTCTTTATGGCCTTATTCCACTGGTGAAAATCAAAAACTGAGCACTTTGCTGCACTCTCGAGGTGCAATCCTGTTCATCACTCCGAAGATCCTCATCCGATCTTCACCAATTTTTTATGGGACCAATTGTGATATATCTCCTTTCAAACAAAAAAAGAATTATCCAAATCGGTCTAGGCATCTTCGAGTAATCGGGGATCATACATAAAAAAAAATAAAAAAAAATATCCCGACGAATTGAGAACCTCCTCCTTTTTTTGGAAGTCGGTTAAAAATGAAACAAAATGGAAAAACTTAAAATAATAAAAAAGAACTTGACCCTGGCTGTTCCAAATTGGTCATATCGGTCTCAGACCCAAAGAGAAAAAAAACTTGACTTGTCACTGTCAAGGGACACCCGGACTTTCGGCGGGAAAGCGGAGACAACATGTTGTGCTCCAATTTTATTTTCGTTAAACTATGTTGTAAACTTTTGGTGGAATCATATTCAATTTAGTTCCGTGAATGTGCACAAGTGTAGTGAAAACAAAATTGAGTGTTAAACATGGACTTTCCGTCGTTCGCGCTAAAGCTCCTTGAAGGTTATAGTAAAGTTGCCACCGCTTTACCATAGCCCCTGACTTGAAACTATAGGCCCGATCGGGCTAATTTCATGCAAAATACTTGATACTGGCAAGATGTACAAGATATACGACGCCAAAACTATAATAAAGAAACTTGAAATATTCTAAAGAATTTCGAAGAAACTTGAAATATTCTAAAACATGACCCTGGCTATTCCAAATTGGCTATATCGGTCTCAGACCGAAATAAATAAAAAAATAAGGGACACCCGGATGGAACGAAGTTTCAAGCAAAAAAAAACGTGTGGCACTCGGGGACTGCCGCGGTAAAGCTATTGCATGTATCACGACCGAGCTGACGCTCGAGCGCTCGGCCGAGCCGAGGTAACCATGGCAACATCTATATACCTAGGAAGAAAGTAATACGAAATTTAATTTTACCTATATATTACGCAGGAACAGATAAACTTACCACACACACACCCACACACACACACATTCTCACACACCCACACGCACGTTCACGCATACACACACACGTGCATTAAAATTAAATCTTAATCTAGTTCATAAGCTTGATATGTCTAAGGAAAGTTGCGGGACATTCCCACTACAAGTATCTACGGATTACTTAAAGGGAAGTCTCGATATAAAAACATTGTAAATAAACTTTTAAGAAATAAATTATTATTTATTTATTTATTTATAATTTTCGCTAAACTTGCAATTGAACGATTGGCACAGTGGTTCATCTGAAATTCAATGCCACAAAGCTAGTACGCTTAACGTACCGATGTTCGATTCCCTGACATGGTGGATGTTTTTGTTAAAAAAAAATCTTGATTCACAATTATTATTAATTCTCAAGAAAAACGGCATCTAAAATAATGGGGTGGCACACGCAAAGCTGTGAGCAGATGGCGCTGGCATCGGATGATCTTTTTTTTTGTTGATGGTCCCCCATGAATGAAAACGCCGAGTTTTTTTTTCTTTCGGTCTGAGACTGTTATAGCCAATTTGGCGCCGAGAGTTGTAAAAAACACCTGTTTGACAGTTCTTAATTCAAACCTAAGATCATTCGACTAATGCCCTCTGCCGGGATAAAAAGTTAGTGTTCCTCCTCATTAGAATTACTATTACTACAACTAAAAAGTTAGAAACTCAAAAAAAAATTGCATTGTTACATGGTAGGCGGAATGAGGGGTGTAAAGGTTTTTTTCGTTACGAAATTCTTCATTCAAAGCTCAAAGCCCGCGATAAAATCTATGCAATAGCTTAAAACAAAGTGTCGTTACAACTTTTGGTCTTATTTTTTTCCGTCTAGCCCCCTTTCGCACCGCGCGATAAGGAACTTCGTACCAAAAGCAGATTTTCGTGTTTGGTTTTCCAACATAAAATAACCTTTAGTTTTGATAAACGATGAAAGAATTTTTGAAATCGGTCCAGTAGTTTCGGAGATTACCCCCAATATACATACATACATACATACATGTTACCAACGTTACCTCTTTATAATATTAGTATTATTTAGTATAGATGACGAAGTTTATGTAACGTTTGTCACTGTCTGATAGCTTTGAAACTTCATGTCACTCTTAAAAAGACAAACGTTACCTAAAGCACAGAATACATAAATAGTACAAGCCTAAAGTTAGTCATCGTCATAAGTAAGAGGGTATATGAATTACAGAAACGCAACTCAAAATTTAAGTTCTACTTAAACAACTAAACACCTCTCAAATTCAAAAAATCCCATACAATTTTTAAATTTAGAAGCTTCTCAAGTACGCCTTAAATTTTAAGTGGTGTTCTGTATTCGGCTGTATGTAATTTAAGTTTAGTTTAACAAGTAAATTAACTAATAATAATCATTGTATATTTTTGTCACGGTACCAGGTTCACAGAAAGCTTCGTAGATATCCGAGAGCGAGAACGGAAAGTGAAGCGTGGCAGCCGGGAGCAGGGTCGTCAGCTCATGAACCGACATAACAACGAGGCTGGGAGACGGGTAAGGCCCGGCGCACATTATGAGCATCGGCAAGGAAAGGGATCCTTCGGCATCCCTACATGCAAGCGCACACTATCGGGAACTATTGTTACTACGACCATTTATCATGGAAATTTCTACTCTATTGCTATGAAGTTAATGTGTAATGCTATTTGCCAACTAAAATCCTCAGCCGTGACGATGCTCATAATGTGCGCCGGGCCTAAGACAATACACTCATTAATTTACACTTACGTTTTATGCTGTCCTGGTTGCTAAAATTAAAACTTCGTTTATTAAACAGGTGTAAGTTTATTTAGTTGGTTTATTTATTACAATAATTGATAATTTATCTTGCCCTCATTCCACTATAGGATCCACCAACGAGGCTCCATGGATCTATGGATGTTTTTCCTCTACAACGGATATTGGAACGAAGTTCCTTATCGCGCGTTGCGAAAGGGGGCTAGACGGAAAAATTAAGACCAAAAGTTGTAACGACAATAATTTTTGAACTTTTTTTTTGGAACTTCATTCCATCCTGGTGTCCCTTGACACCTCTCAAGTTTTTTTTTACTCCGGTGGATTGAAGAGGAAATAAATTATCCATAGATCCACCGATGGAGCCTCGTTGGTGGATCCTATAGGGACCAACGGGCCTAGTGAATGAGACTTTATCTTTGGGAATATTTAAAAAAATGTAAAAAATAACTATTTTATATTTTAGGCGGTGATAGCAAAATCAAAAGTGACCTGCAAATGCCATGGAGTGTCAGGGTCATGCAGCCTGATTACCTGCTGGCAGCAATTAGCCACTTTCAGAGAAATTGGTAAGAAGTTTTTTTAGACTAGACAGTTGAGTTTTCAAAGATTCTGTTGCCGATATAACAACAAAAATACTAAAACAGACTAAAATAAATATTTAAGTGGGGCTCACATACAACAAATTTGTTTTTTTTTTAATAATATGGCGGTATAATGGATAGTTACGGCACCACGGCGCGCGAGTTTTTTTACTAAGAAAGTTCGTAAAAGGGACACTAATATCAAAATAATAGCGCCACACACAAAGATTACCAGTTGAAAGGTAATTTTGTCAAACACATCCCGTTATTAGGAACCAGTGGGTAATGGAGTTTTTTTTTCACAGAAACCTGAGAAAGCTATGTTACGCCTCCATACAACGAGTCAAGTATTAAAACCCTCGCTACTCTCGGGAGTTAACTCTTGAATCCCTCGCTCGCTCGATTCAATATGACGCGATCTACATAAGACAGAGCTTAGTCGCTGCATACACTATTATTTCCACCCCCTTAACATTACACCGATAATGTTAAGGGGCGGAAAAAAGCTTTTTCATTTTGTATGCTACTCTACTGAACGCTACTCGAAATTTGAGTTCTACTTAATCTAGTAAGCAGCTCCTAAACTCAAAAACATCGCATAGTCATTTTGAATTTTGAACCTGCTCAATTATTTAAGTACCTCTCAATTTTTAAGTGGCGTTTCTGTATTCGGCTGACCGACTATTAAAATCCCTTTTGCCTAAATTGATTAATGTACCACAGATTAGTAGCAGTTACTTTAGGAGATTTTAATAGGAGGCTATTAGATGTTCTCAATGTTTATGTACGCCTGGTACTTTTAGATAATGTTTTTCATAAAAAAATATATTTTTTTACATTTTTCTCTCGATTGTACTGTTCCCCACAGAGCAGATAAAATTGAGATTTAACCCCAGTGATGTGTTATAAAACAAGTAGTTTTAGATGCGCCTTCTTTGATTTTTCGTGCCTACAAAAAGTGAGGGATAAATTAGGTAACTTGAGTTTGAAGCAAACTCGAGTTTGTTTATGTGCTTCTAATATCATCACTATCAATCTTTTATCTTGTTCTATCTTCTCTTTCTATATCTTTTCTTTCTATCTTCTATCTATATTCTATATTATCTTGTATTATTATTTATTATAAAGCGGAAGAGTTTGTTTGTTTGTTTGAACGCGCTAATCTCGGGAACCGCTCGCTGGTCCGATTTGAAAAATTCTTTCAGTGTTGGATAGTCCATTTATTGATATTCTCCATCTCGATATTCCCAAGGGATCGGACTTACGCGGGTGAAACCGCGGGACTCAGCTAGTACATTATATTATAGGCTCATACGGCCTTATTAATAAACGTGGAGTAAGGTCGGAGTAGTGAGAACAAAGAACTTTTATAGCCTTACCAGCTGACCCGGCAAACGTTGTTTTGCCTTATAAATTATAGATAGTAGCCGATTCTCAGACCTACTGAATACGTATACAAAATTTCATAAAAATTGGTCAAGCCGTTTCGGAGGAGTACGGTAACTAACACTGTGACATGGAAATTTTATATATTAGAAGATTAATAAACTTGGTAAAGTTGACAGACAGAAACAAAAGGTGGTAAAATAATTCCGACCTAACTCCACGTTTATTAATAAGGCTATTATAATATGTATACCAAGTTTCATCAAATGGGGAGGAGCACTTACTTTTTATCCCGGCAGAGGGCGCGAGTCGACTAATCTAAGTTTGAAATAAGAACTGTCAAATAGTAGTATTTTCACAATTCTCGGCGGTTTCATTTATGTTTACGTTTATATTTAAATGAAATGTCTCAATGTTGTAGGCATTTTTCCTACGATGTTTTTCTTTGAGACTAAACAAGACACCTAATATAAATGGATTATTTTTAGATCATTTTAACACTAAAACTTGACTTGAATTCACAGTACAGGCGAGACCACAAAATTTAAAAAAAAGCTCAGTCGACTAGAGCGCCATCTGCTCACAGCTTTGCGTGTTCCACCTCATTCAGTTATAAAAAAATACGACCTTTATAGCAGAAGCACCAAACCAACCAACTGACACAGAAAGCCAACGCTTCGCTCACTCGGCCTATTTCAGAAACTTAGATCAAAAATGTAGACAAAAATACCATAAGTACCTACATTTATCTGAAAGTGACAGCTCTTCATTTACCTACTTTTTCCTTTTAAATTGACACTTCTTTGTTTACATTTTAGATCCGAGATTCTGAAATAGAGTATAGATATAGGTATTTGACTCTGGCTTATTCCCAAATGGCCATAATTTGAAAGGCGAAAAAAATTGGAGAGCCCGCGTAATACCCGCGTATCAAGTTCGCTTTCTAGATATTTTAGTATCGGAAATAAAATTATGTTTTTTTATTATAGCCCACCTACCGAAACAAAGGCATTACGACACAATAAAACATTTAAATTATCGTATTAAATAATAATAAAAACTGGCCAAGTGCGAGTTGGACTCGCGCTCAAAGGGTTCCGTACCATTATCACAATTGGGAACTATCACTCCATCACTAGATGGCGCCAGTGGTAAAATTACATCGCGGTATTGTTGAGTTTTATTTTGTTTTAGTATTTGTTGTATAAAGCGGCTACAGAAATACATCATCTGTGAAAATTTCAACTGTTTAGCTATAACGGTTCATGAGGTACAGCCTGGTGACAAACGGACGGACAGACAGCGGAGTCTCAGTTATAACACAGAATACATAAATAGTACAAGGTTATAATAGGGGCCCGTTTTTACCCTTTGGGTATGTATGGAACCCTAAAAATTAAATCTATGTCTAGAATGCTTTGTCCTGACTGACTGTCTGATTAACCAACGTACAGCCTAAACCACTGTGTTCTTTAGGCGATCGATGTAGGCATTCACTAAGAAAGGGATTTTGGAAAACCCCGTGGGAGCGGGACTTATGTGGGTGAAACCGGGGGACTTCGTTACTACTAAATAGATAACAGAGACCCCACACCAAAATAATAAAACTTGAATAAAACCCCGCGGCCTCTGTCAGCTATAAACATTTATATTTCTTGCTTAGTTCATAAGCTGTTATAGAAGCAGTAAATTACGACAGGGACGAAGAGTGACATAGGATACTTTTGATCCCGATAATCCCGCGGGATCGGGACATACGCGGGTGAAACCGAGGGTCTCTGCTACTACTATACTACTACTGTTGCTCTTGGGAGTGGCCTGATGGTACAGCGGACCCCTCCTTATACCCAAGGTGGTCATAGTCGGGGACGCTATAAGGGTGCGTCCATAAATTACGTGAGGTGGTTTTTGAAATTTTCTGTCCCTCCCTCCCCCCCTGGTGAGATGTCGTGACCCCCTCCCCTATCCTCCAATCTCACGTGAGTATTTTCAAAATGTGGGTTTCTTACGTAAACGCGTTGAATTGTTATTGTAAAAAGAAAAAAAAATGCTTCGTGCTTTTATTTACGACTAACAAACTGTAGGTGTATGTATGTTCAGTTACTGGAGCAGCAAAATACAGCTCCGGTAGCAGAATTTGTTTTTCTGTGTGTACAATCTGGATTAAATGGACCAAAATAGTATAATTTTTTTTTGTTTCAATCAGAAAAAAAATTGCGTGATATTTGCCGAGACCCTCCCTCTCACCAACGTAAGATTAGATGAGATTTGACTCGACCCCCTCCCCCCCTTAAACATCTCACGTAATTTATGGACGCCCCCTAACATACGAGTATATGCATAGTATTAGTCGTACGGGGTCCCGTATTGTTACTACTAAATAGATTACTAGAGACCCCTAAAACACGAAAATAATAAAACTTGAATAAAACCCGGCCTCTGTCAGCTATAAACATTTATATTTCTTGCTTAGTTCATAAGCTGTTATAGAAGCAGGGACGAAGAGTGACATAGGATACTTTTGATCCCGATAATCCCGCGGGATCGGGACATACGCGGGTGAAACCGAGGGACTCTGCTACTACTATACTACTATACTACTGCTGTTGCTCCTGGGAGTAGCCTGACGGTACAGCGGACCCCTCCATTTAATACCCAAAGTGGTCATAGTTGGGGACGCTAATAACATACATATATGCATAGTATTAGTCGTACGGGGTCCCGTTGTTACAACTAAATAGATTACTAGAGACCCCTAAAACACGAAAATAATAAAACTTTAATAAAACCCGGCCTCTGTCAGCTATAAACATTTATACTGCTTGCGCAGTTCATAAGCTGTTATAGAAGCAGTAAATTACGACTTTTCGACACGGTTTTATTCAACTTATTATCGTTTTAAATAAAATACTTAGTCCATTTGGATTGTATTTGGAATTTTAATTGGTCGTTGAAGGGATTTCTCATGAGATTTGTACTGTTTCGATGGCGTACTATGATTGTTTTAATTTATTCATTGAACCTAATTTACTTAGATGATATTATATTATAAGCTTTGGTGTTATGAAATAAGCAGATTATAAGGAAAGTTTACCTACTCTTTCTCCGTGCAAACGTAGCGACTGTTTCCTCCCTGGATAAAGATATTAGAGCAAATATGTTTAATGTTTATGCCATAAAACCTATATCAGATCAGCCATGAGTATGACCATCATGCCCCTACGTTTTGGTTTTTGTCATTTTTTAATTAGACTAGAAATAAAGTTTACAAAAATTAGAACATGAAAAAAATTAAAATGTGGGGCATGGGGGCATGGTCACCTACGTTTTAATTTTTTTAAGGCTGGCTGGCATGAGGGTGAAGTTTATGGCATAAACATTTGTAATGTTTGTATGGAAAAACAAATTTACAGGACAGAGTACAGAGTAGTATCGCACCAACGCGACAACTTGTTTACGTGACATGAAGCGATGACATGTCGTCTTCTTCTCATCCTCACGATGTTCCCGGTTGCATCCCTCTCGAGAGCCCGGGGTCCGCTTTCCTACTTTTAGGTCTCCACTTCGCACGATCTTCGGCATCCCGCGTAGTGAGGCCATTTGCACGCATGTCAGTTAGCCCCTACGAACGTCAAGCCAGCACTTCTTGGGTCTTCCCAATTGCGTTTTGTTATATAAGACCCAAGTTAAATACAATACTTTTTAGATTTTTCATCTGTTTTCGTGATATTAGATTGAAATTAAAGACATTTTTCGGTTTTAATCGCGTGGTGTTTATTAGGTACTTTTAGCATCATTTTTACAACGCTCAACATTTCGAGACTTTTACAGGTCTCTTCTTCAGAATTGTCAAAGGTAATAATCACCACGCGATTAAAACCGAAAAATATATTTAATTACATGACTTTTTAACAGGAGATTACCTAAAAGACAAATACGAGGGCGCCACCGAAGTGACAGTATCGCGCCGAGGCAAGCTCCGAATCAGCAACCCTGGCTACAGCCTGCCCACGGCGCAAGACTTGGTCTACCTCGAGGACTCGCCCAACTATTGCATTAGAAATGAGAGCGTGGTGAGTTGGATAATATACCGTATCTACGAGTTATTCAACCCAGTGGACTTTAGCTTTGGCATGAATAAAATACTTACCTACATAGACGTACATACGCATTGGAACATGACTTATGCGACGCGTCGTGGGTTCGATTTCCATCAAGAAAAGTTTAGTATATTTAATTTTGTTTTTCCGATTCACCTTTTTGTCTGTTTAGTTTTTAGCGATTTATATTTAGATTTTTCCGATTTAGTTTTTAGCTGTCTGGTCACCATAATACAAGCCTAGATGCTTCGTTGAAGACTAGGTGACGCTGTGGCTGTGAGACATGTCCTGCAATTTTTATTACTTTTTCCAGGGTTCGCTCGGTACAACGGGGCGCGAATGTAACAGAACCTCATCAGGAATAGACGGTTGTTCTCTCCTCTGCTGCGGCCGTGGTTACAACACCAAACGAACTGTCGTCAGAGAGCGCTGTGGCTGCAAGTTCCACTGGTGCTGCAAAGTTGAATGCAATACTTGCATCAAATCTGTCGAACTTTATACTTGTAAATAGCGCCATCTGTGAGCGGAAGTAGTTACTGTTTAGACTAGCGCCATTTAGCGCCTTTATTGTGAACTTTATTTGAAAATTTGCATTCGTTCAATGTTCTATTGTCTATGGTAATCTGAAAAATGTGACAGACTAAAAATGCCTTCCTTCCTCGGCTTATGGTATTGCCACTTTCCTAAAACTTGTAGTTTTGTTTTGCAGAAAAATACATCCTATTTTTAGATAGATTTGATGCAATAATCCATCGAATTTATCGAAAACAGGCAAGCTCGTCGCCTGTATTCTGAAAATGGATTCTTTGACGACCTCTGTGGCGCGTCGTGCGAAAGCGCGACTGCAATGCAGGAGGTTGCGGGTTCGATTCCCGCCGGGTGCAAGTATTTATGCTTATAGAATAAATATTTGTGTCTGGTCTGGGTGTCCCTCTATGTATAATATGTATGTATTTACAAAAGAAAAATAAATATAAGTATTATAATAATATCCGTTGTCTAGTCACCGTAACACAAGCTTAGTCGCTTACCACGGGGCTAGATGGCTATGTGTTGTTCACAGAATTTATTATTATTTATTATTCTGACAAGACATTTGTTAAATTTAATTATAAAGTTGTCTAATTTACTTACCCTACTACGGAATATATTAGTGTTCCTCCTCATTGACTATTTTTTGCAATACACCGTATAGTCAAGCTAGGGAATTAAACAATAATAGGTAGGTACGTATTGGAAAAACTGTGTAGAAAAGTTGAGGAGGATTTGATGTCATTTGAGGCTGACTTAAATATTTTTTGTCTTAGGTGTTTCATAAAATAGTTTTAAGTCTTCATTAAACGTGAAGTAAAAAACAAAAAGTATTATTTATTAGTCCCCAAAATAAAATTAGGTACCAAAATTACCTACATATTGTATTTGTTAGTTCATAGGGATGTTCGGAATTTTACTTTTATGCGCACTTCTCGTATAGGTGCCGGCAAAGATCTTGAAAAATGCTGACGTAGAAGGGGAAAGTTGCGCTGTACATTTACGTGCAACTTCTATGAAAAATCGACTTCTGCACATCCGCCATTTTTTTTCAAGATGTTTGCCGGCACCTATACATCGCATCGACATCGGTAAGTACGAAACCATATCACGGTGTGTGCGTGACTTGCACGCGCTTATTTTTTTTGTCTTGGCAAACGCCCTGCGCATCTGCCCAAAAGAATATTTTCGTTCAACATGGCAACCCAAAAAAATATTTGTTTTCTGTGTTAATGTATGTAGTTCATTCATTCATTCGAAATACTCACTCACTCACTTTGTCTATGGTTGTTCGTTCGTTTTACAAAACATTTCATTTCCTGTTTTTCTGTGTCCATTTTGTTTGGAGTGATTTACAGTATTTTGATTTGTTTGCATTCCTTTATTTGGTGTGGATTAAAGGAGAATAAAAATATGGGAAAACCGTCGTCGCTTTCCGTTAGTTAATTTTCAAGTTTTCATCATAATAGTTTATATCCTAATAGTTTTTACTTCGGAACAACGAGGTAGGTAATTTGATTGAAGTTATTCACGTGTGGAGTGGAGTGGAGCTGGAGCTGCTAATCTGATCGTGCTTTGCACGCGCTTAGGATTTGCATGGTTTTTGTACAAATTTAGATAAAAGAAACGCATCACATCAGTCCAAAACATTTCAAAGTTTTCGCTGCAAACTAACGATTCTTTCCCACGATTGTTTTTGTCAAAATTTACTTCAAGTTCTTCCAGATGGATTTCTGATTACGATAACAAAGACTACTTTATGATTGTGTCTTTACAATGTACCTTTCAAATTCAGCTTTACAACCTTCTATTGTCTCAGAAACGGTTGAAAATAACAACCTAAAATGCAACAGTGACCCTCAATCAAGACACATCTGGCTATACCAACCTACCTACTTTGTTTTTGTGAATGCCCCTTTTTTTTTTCGTCGTACTCAGTGAAGAATGTTAAATTGAGACTACTTAGGACCTTTATAAGTGCCCTGCCTCGAGTTACATGAATGTTAAATTTTTGTTATAATCACTAAAGTTAGGTTTGTTATAAGTTGTTTGTTCTCATATTACCCAAAAATAATAAAGCTTGAACACCCGAGTTGACAATAATATCATGGTTTTCATTTATTGTTCTGCATTCTTTATCTTGCCCAAATAAAGTATTGTAAATGTATTCTATCCATTATGTGGTCATTATAATACAAGTCTCGTCGCTTATATCGTATTTGATAGGACTTTTAATATAATAATTTGTACCAGTTATTATAACAAAAGCTTTATTGCTTTGCAAAAATAACAAAAAAGCTGTCATAAGTACATAATATTTAATTTAATTCATATTTCACAAGTGTCATTCTTCGTAGATATAAAAACTTCCTTTTAATTCATTTTTCAGAGAAAATCATCATCTGACATGAGTTCCACAGGGATGGTTACGAAAAGGAAACGTAAAAATCGCAAATATTACCAACAAGAAAACATTAAGAAATTATTTGTCAAAATGAGAGAAGAAAGTCTTAGTTCAAGTGTGATTAATTTAGACGATACTCGACGTCACGAGTCATTCATAGTACTAGATGAAGAGAAAGCATCACCTAGTTCACAAATACAAACTCCGAAAAAAAATACTTACACTCTCTCTCACTCCACACCGATCAAAAAGCGTTCCATCGACAATTTAATTTTGAATAATAATGAGGCAATAATAATACACGAAGAGATAATTAATTTAACAAAAGAAATTAACAGAGACTCTAATTCTACAATTGATTTAACAGTTGAAGAAAATCAAACGGTTATCGACTTAGCAAACACGACTGACAATGATTGCATGTTCGTTACTGTCAGTAATGCATCTTCAATGAGTGGAGATTCCAATGTTACAGTCCTTAATAATATTGATAAATTCAGTAGAGGGATTTCAAAGTTGAACTCCTCGGAGAAAGGGGAATTATTAAACTTAATTACTCAGACTATATTTAATGGATGTAATATGCCGGCCGATGTTAAGTCAAGTCTCGCTAATATAAGGGTAAGTTTTTTGTTATAATTTGAACTAGCTATGCCATGCGACTGGCGGTTCTGTGGGGCATAATGACTAGGCTCTGGTAAATCTTTTTTAAAAATGGTTGTACAATTTTTGATAATTTTGAATTGTTATTAATGTTTGTCAAAATCTTACTAAAATTATACATAAGTAGGTATATGTGAAAGTCTGTGTGTAAGAAAGTATATTTGTTACTCCTTCATGCAAAAACTACTTAACCATTAGCAATGAAACTTATAAGCTGGAGATCTGGAATAACATATTATTATCCCGAAATTCCCGTGGAATCGCGACTTACGCGAGTGAAATCGCTGGGCGCTGCTAGAAGTAGACTTTTTTATTACTTCCAAGGCAAAAACTCATGAAAATTCTTATATAAATTCCAGAAAACAATACAGACCAGCACAGCTACAGAAACAGTCCCAGAAATGGTTTCGGAAACCGCAGAGGACACATATATCAAACAAATCATATTGAAACAATCTCGAAATAGTATCGGCTCCAATATCTATAATCCGGAAAAGCCCACCAATAGGACTGGGTTAAGGATGATTGTTATAGATGGAAGTAATGTCGCAATGGAGTAAGTATAGGTTGGCCTTTGGGCACTGGAAAGAGTCTCCAGAGGTTGAAATATCTTCTGCTTCATATTAAAGGCTATTGGACCATCATCTATCAAATCTAGATGATAGGTAGATTGATGGTATTGTCAGTGGTGTGTCGATAGAATAGTAAACAATTAAGAGACTACCAAATGTGTCAAATATGACACAACTGTGAGAGTAGAGTCGGGCAGCTGGACTTTCAGATAGATGGCACTGTGACACTAGATTGTTAAGTTAACAACTGTTAAACGTTAACGGTCGAAATTGAATGTATACAATTTTACAGTGCTATCAAAAAGTCCTGATACTATTTCACAAGAAAATGTTGTCGAAAATCCTCAAAATCGAGAGGAAAAAAATATCTTACACAAATTACAAAAATTATAATATCTACAAAGTAAAACAAAAATAACTTAAATCTAAGTAGCACATTAAAGCGATCACAACCTAGATATTTTATACAGCGCAGGCAATTTTGATCCATGCTATAAATGGCTGGCATTGTGCCTGGGACATGTACTTATCATACAGCCCTCCTATATAAAGTTGAGTAGACAACAATAGACTCCTGCAAGAAATTGCTGAAGATACCGGACTGGACATATGGACAGCCAAAGGTCACGAGATGTGTCTTTATTTGCCACACAGTGTTCAGAAAACTCCACTTAGCCGTTTCCTTGCAGGCAATAGAATGTTCCATACAAACATGTGCTTTTTAAGGTTCCACACCCAAAGGGTAAAACAACAGGACCCGTTTACTTAAACTCCACTGTCCGTCTGTCTGTCTGATGAATCTAGCTTTGGGGACACGATCGGTCTATAACGGATCCCTGAAGGTTGCCCTCCGGAGTGGCCTGACGGTTGAGCGGACAGACCCCTCTCTTTATACCCTTGCTGGTCATAGCTGGGGCCGCTATAACATATATGCGTAGGTATTAGAGAACTGGGTTTGCTTGTCCATCTGTCTGTCTGTCACCTGGCTGTATATTATCCAGTATATGTGAGCATTTGATACGTAAGTAACGTAAAAGTCTAAGATGTAGCAAGCTCATTTAGAAGATTCTAGGTCAACAAGGCAAGAAAATGGCAGTGACAGACTTTGCGATCTGTTGTCTTTAGTGGCTGCAACAGCTTACTTATTGACATTCCAATATCAATCGCGTCAAACACAGAAAGTGCACTGCGCAAAATGTGCACAGTTCTAAAACAGGCATTACGCAAAACGAGCACTTCGCATAATATGGACTTCGCAAAATGCTAATACTTATACAGTAGATCGCCGATTATCCGAACTTATTGAGTGACATGATCCCTGATTATTGATCCCACTATTTCCATTATGTATTTCCATTGATGGAAAGACTAGGATAGATTCTCCCACTATTTCCATTATATATTTCCATTGATGGAAAGACTGGGATAAATGGTCCCACTATTTCCATTGCAACAAAAAATAAGGGATACGGTTTTACTACCGTTTATTTTCAAGTAATATGAAACAGTAATTCATCAAACCGTCATAAATGTTAAACAGAAACAGATTCTCAAATTACACAAGTGCGTTTTTTTGTCGCAATAGAAACAATCTATGTATATCTATACTAATATTATAAAGAGAAATGATTTGTATTTTTGTGTGTGTGCGTCTGTATGTTTGTTATGAAGAAACTCAAAAGCTACTAGACTGATTTCCAAATTTCTTTCACCATTAGAAAGCTACATTCACCCTGAGGCTACTTTTGATCCCGATATTCCCACGGGATCGGGACTTACGTGGGTGAAACCGCAGGGCGCAGCTAGTATGATATAATTTAAAAAAGTTAGTTCCACTATTTCCATGGATCCACCCATCCCATCGACGTCTACTGTATTTGCATTATGCACTTATGCATTCCGAAGCATGTGCACCTTTTAAACCCCCAAGATTATGCTGGCAAGGTAAAATGTGCTAGTATGATTGATTATCTATGATCGTGAAAATTACTGACCTGCATTTCATGAAAATCAGCAAGGCGATATTTGAAAACTTATGAATTACTGAATTGATTCTGATGAAACTTAGACGAAATGAAAGATGGGAATGAAACTTTGATATTTTTTTACACAACAACTACTGAATAGATTTTGATGAGACTTAGTTAGGTGAAATGTGAAAGCATGTAATGAAAACTGATGCGAAAACTACTCGACTAATAGCGATTGCGTTTGTTATTTCTCATTGCAAGATATACTGAACCGATTATGATGAGACTTTGTCTAAACATGTGTCTAATTTTATTTCATACTTTACCAATTATAGTGAAACTTGGCAAGGCGAAATATGAAAGTTTGTGATTATGTTCACGCAAAAACTACTAAATCGCTTTGTGAAAATTGACAAGTGTGCTTGTTATTTCGTCATTCAAAAACTGCTGAACCGATTTCAATGAAATTTGTCAAGGCGAAATGTAAACTTGTTTACTTATCTATACTAATATTATAAAGAGGAAAGATTTATATATTTGTGTGTGTGTGTGTCTGTGTGTGTTTGTATGTTTGTTATGAATACACTCAAAAACTACTGGACCGATTTCAAAAATTCTTTTACCATTAGAAAGCTACATTCACCCTGAGTAACATAGGCTACTTTTGATCCCGATATCCCCATGGGATCGGGACTCACGCAGGTGAAACCGCGGAACGCAGCTGTTATAAATATTTGTTCTTCATGTGATAATAAACCGATTTTGACATGTTTGTGTGTTTGATAGTTCTTCAGTCGGAAATGGCTTAATAAAGTATGTGAGGATATTTGTTACTACGTCACTCAAAACGACTGAACCAATTGCGATCAAACTTGAAAAGAACACAGCTGGCGTTCTGAAATACCAAGGCAACTTTTTATCCAGAGATTTCACGGGATCGGGTAAAAATAGGACCCGTTTTACTGAGACCCCACTGTCCGTCTATCTGTCATTAGGCTGTATTTCATGAACCGTGCCAACTAGACAGTTGAAATTTTCACACCTGATTGTTTTACCTCTATAACAACAAATACAACAAACGGTTTTTTTGTGATAATGCTACGGAACCCTTCGTGCGCGAGTCCGACTCGCACTTGGCTGGTTTTTTTTATTATCCCAATATTCTCAAGAGATCGGGACTTACGCGAGTGAAAACTAGTGCAACTTGTGAAGTATAGAACTCAAGTGATCCAAGTGATAATGTAGTTTAAATTATTTGGGTATCTTATCTATCTATAAATCTCGAAAATTAATATACTAACGTTCAAAATATCGAGAACTAAACTAAATTATAGGTTACTAAATCATGGTTTAAAAAGCAGGACTGGCCTTAAAACTCATTTTATAATAGCAAGGAGAATGTCTAAGATTAAAAATCAAAATTCTAAGTTCGTAAAATATCGAATGGATATAAATATTGAAAATTATTACTTAGGTACACCTAAACTTAGAATTCCGAGTTATCAAAAATAAACCCTCTTTCTTACTAAAAAACAATTTATGTTGAATACCTACTTAAAAACACAATCCATAAATTAGTAAAAAAAACTTAAATAAACAAAACAAAGAAAAACAAAATCACCAAAACCAAAATAATCCATCCCCAAGCGTTCCCGATGCAAAGCTTAAAAGCTTTCTTACTTATAAATGATGACTTAAGTTTATGTTACGTGTGTGAACTTTGAAACTTCACGACACAGCAAAAAAACAAACGCTACATAGTTTATGCAGCTGTTTATAAGTACGGGGGTAAAAGTATAAAAACAATCCAGAAAAGCTTCTCGATGTGAAATTATATTTGAGAGAAGGTTCTTTTTTTTAAACCACCCAGAAAGATTATTAGGATTTTCGATGCTGTGTTTCGATATTATGTATCACTTTTAATGTTACTTGTATAGATTATTTCATTTTGCTATTTTCTTAAACTAAAATAAACTTAGGTATTTTAACTTATTCGAAAGTATATACTACTTTCGATATTTTAGTTATCGATTTTGTGGCTGTTCGATATTTTAATTTTCGATAATTTAAAAATACATATATAGTTATTTTTGTGATTTAGTGTTGAACATAAGTGTTAATCTATCTAATATTCGAAATATAGGTACCCAATTAAATAAATTACTAATAATAGCTCATAATTAAGGTTCATAGATCAAAACATAGAAAAAATCCATTTGCATCACTTGGCTTCTGTACTATCAAATTTAAATTGCATGTATTTCTAATATTTTGTAAAATTCCAGACACGGACGGGGCAGGGTATTTAGTGTAAAAGGTCTCAGGATCTGTATAGACTATTTCCTGAGGCGAGGTCATGTTGTCAAAGCCTTTGTTCCTAGGTTCAGGTAAGCATTGTCCAAAGATTATAGAGTACTGTAGATTTCGTTTACAATGACTCCGGCTATGTTGACTAACATTTTTATATAACGTAATTTGTTTCAAGAACGCAAAAGGTTGCGGGTTCTAATGTCCTATTCCCGCCGGGTGCAAGTATTTATGCTTAAAAATAAATATTTGTTTCTGGTCTGGGTGTTTTCTATGTATCATAATTATGTTGGCATTTACAAAGAATCCATAGTACAAGCCTAGTGCTTAGTTTAGGGCTAGATTGCGCTGCGTACTGTGTGTAACGTCGTGCAATATTTATTTATTGTTGGTTAGTCGTTTATAAAAAATAGCCATTTTTTGCATGGCGTAGTCAGGTAAAAAGACACGCCATAATGCGAAAGTTGTTTTTTTTTTCTTAGATTATGTTTTGTATGACATTCGCTTATAATTACGTGTTTGTTACCTGCTTTTGATGCCATTGTAGACGAATTCTACTGTATTTTAATTAACACTTATTTTACAGTTTTTGTGTGTTGCGTGGTCCAGTAAGGACGCTCGCGCGGCAAGCGGGAGGTGCAAGTTCGAATCTCGTCGTTGCCCAATTTTTGATATTGTAATTTTCTTTATAATTATTTTGGTTTACAGATTTGATCGGAGGTTGGAGGTAAAAAATAGTATTTGGTGTTTTTTGTAGGCTTCTCTATCTGGGTTCTATGTATATGCACTTTATACGTTGTCTAGTACCCACATTACAAGCCTAGTTACTTAGTTTGGAGCAAAATGTGCAATAAGTATAAATAAATAAATAAATATAAATATTGCTGGACGTTACACACAGCGCAGTCTAGCCCCAAACTAAGGAACTAAACTTGTACTATACTTCTTTTTGTCAATGTCCTGAGTCCTGACCTGAAATATTTAAAAAAAAGTATTATTTTAAGGGGAAATTACTCTTTCTCCATGCAAACGTGTCGACTGTTTCCTCCCTGGATAAAGACATTAGAGTAAATATGTTTATAAAACATGTTATGTCATGTCATGTATGTTATGTCATGTTATGATAAGTTGTTTATTAAACTTATATCAGCCATGACCATGCCCCTACGTTTTGTTTTTTTTTTTTTCATTTTATAATTAGAATAGAAATATAATTTAGAAAAAAAAAGAAAATAAAAAAAATCAAAACGTAGGGGCATGGATGGTCAATAATGGTCATGGCTCCTAAAGGACTTGTGGCATAAATATATTTGGTCTAATGTCCTCTATCAAGGGAGGAAACAGTCGACTATGTTTGTATGGACAAAGAGTAGCTAGACATTCCTCTCAAAATGCGTCCTCAATATAAATAGTATTAAGTGTGACCACAAAAGTCTTGTGTTCTCAAAACTTATCAAATTGTAAAGAAATTAGAAGTTTCAAAGTATGAAATACATTTTGCGGTCGCACTGACTTCGTTTCAGGTGTAAATTCGGGAAGAGCACCGATCCAAGGCTACTAGACCACATGGAGAGACAGGGGACTGTTGTGTATACCCCTTCTAGGGAGGTTCAAGGCAGGATGATTACTCCTTATGATGACAGGTGAGGTACCCAAAGGGTAAAAACTGGACTAAATAATTACATTTCTTTTACAATAAAATGACAAATCACTTCTTAGTCAATCCTGAAGAAAAGACCTGTAAAGGTCTCGAAACGTTGAGCGTTGAAACAATGCTAAAAGTATTAAGCACCACGCGATTAAACCGAAAAATGAGTTTTATATACTTGAAATTTTCACAGATATATTTCTGTAGCCGCTATAAGAACAAATACTAAAAGCAAAATAAAACAATTTTTTCTTAGTCTCCAATACAACAAACGTAATTTTTATAATATAAACGCAACGTTGCCGCGATTTATTTTTACCACTGACGCCTTCTAGTGATAGACTAGGCGCCAGTGGTAAAATAAATGTTAACATTCGCATTTCGTTCAAGGATTGATTGATCCAGTGTTCATTTAAGGATTCCAATTGCAATAGTGGTATGGTACCTACGGAACCTTTCGTGCGCGAGTTCGACTCACACTTGACTGGTTTTTATTATTATTTCAGATACATAGTCCAATGCGCAGCGGAATTCGATGGAATTATAGTGTCAGGTGACAATTACAGAGATCTCTTGAACGAGAACCCAAGATGGCGGTTTGTTATAGAGAACAGAATTCTACCGTTCACGTTTGTTGAAGACATGATCATGTTTCCCAGAGATCCCTTCGGCAGAGACGGGCCCAGTTTGGAGACGTTTTTGAAACAATAACTAGTAAAAAGACATTGATTTTTAGTTATAAGTGTTTCCTACTTGGAAACACAGGTTCAAGTCCATGGTGCAAATTTTGGAACTATTTTTTTTTCAAAAAACTTACTAAAGAATATTTAGTGATTATATTTTAATACTCTTGGCGTATATCTTACATTATACTTACTAGAAAACTTTTCAAGTAAAAATACACCTTCAAAAATTTGACGAAAATGTGAAGATTTTTATTTACATAAATATCCTCGTCACTTGACAGCGAGCCCAAAATGTTGGCCGCATTGCCACGCTGAATGGCATTGCCATTTTTGCAATGCCATTCAGCGTGGCATTTTTTCTTTGCGCCTAATACAGTCCAGCATTTTAGTCCCTCGTTGTCTCCACCAGGCGTTCAGACAAAATCCGGTATATTGTCTGATCATCCAGACTCCCAAAGTCACCATTTTTGAAGACTGTTTTTCTTGAAAATATTTCTAACTAAAGGATAAATTATGTTATCCTGATGCAGTTAAACTATCTTGAGCTGGGTTTCCTTCAACAATGTGTTCGGCAAGGGTAATCTTAGCCTAAAGATTGTTGATAAATTGCGATCTTGTGCTGAAATCTGGGTCTTGGATTCCAGCTATCAGTCTGTATACCATGTTTTATCGTAATTGGTTCATTTTACGATAATGCAAAAGGTTTCACTGTACAATATTGCAAAAGGTTTCACTTTACAATATTGAATAAGGTCTTACTTTACAATATTGCAACAGGTTTCACGTTACAATATTGCATCAGGTTTCACTTTACAACATTGCAACAGGTTTCAGTGTACAATATTGCAATAAGTTTCACTTTACAATATTCCAAAAGGTTTCAGATAACAATACAAGTAGAATGTACAAAAAATATATGTTTAGGTATCTATAGTTACCTATAGGGTATAATTAAAAAATTGCCATATTGGTATACATTTTAAAATATTCTATTAAGATTTTTTATTACTGATTTAAATTTTTAGAAACGAGACTTATTTTCTTGGCTTTGTACGACTTGTGCATTTAGCCAGCAGACCAAATCACGTATTCTATAACTTAAACGTCTCAACATCGACTCAGCATTGTTTGATTTTTGTAATTGTTGGTAATTTTTCAAGAAATTATGAACAATTCAAAAGCTTTAGCAAGAAAAATCTAACAATGCTGAGGCGGTTTTGAAACGATAGAATACGTGTCCTAATGTCAAGTTATAATAATTGTAATTAATGTTAAATTGTGATGGAAATGTTTGATATAGGTTATTTTGTCGATGCGTCAGCGCTTTGAATCGCAAAATTTCATATTTTTTAGCGAAATCACATCGCTAAGTATTTTCTTTTGCTATACCTATATTTTATTTTAAATAGAGCGTATATTTTTTTGCCCGGCCTTCACTGCAACTATTTCTACACTTAATATGTCTCAAACATGCTTCAGCCCTAAAAAAAAACAAGAAATTACTTTTCAAAATTGCTAAAAAAACTATTTTTTTACAGGCCTGAATTGTAGAATACGGGCTCTGAAGCTCGGTCTGTAATACTCACCCCGTAATATATTTTGATAAATTGACGTTGATCGCTATCTCACGCGATGGTAAGTGACATGGGTCTAAGATGTAGCATACCTACTCATCTAGAGCAGTTGATGAGGCACCGTAATTTGCAATTAATATGTCTCTGCTATGCTTCAGCTCTGTTTAATTTTGTTTGAAAATGGTTCTTACAATTGCATTAACGTATTATAACAAAATTATCAAAAAAAAAAAAAAACAATTTTAAAATCACTAACATTTTAAAGGTTTAATTTTTTTTGGGAAATTTACTAAAAAACGGGGCAAGTGCGACACTCGCGCACAAAGGGTTCCGTACCACTATCACAATTGGATACGGAACCCTAAAATGGTTTACAACAACCAATTTTTAAATTTTATAGGGAAATATGAAATATTTATCTTCGATTCTTACTCCCATCAAACGACCGAATCACTAAAAAAAAAAAAAAAAAACCTTGGCACAAAGAAAATCTGAAACATAAAAGAAACTCTTTGGTAAGTAAGGCAGACTGGTATATTTGACAGATAGGGCAGCCATTTTGAATTCCATGACCAACTCGATTTGTCCTGACCAATCAGAAGCGACCTCACATTGTACGAAACTCTTGTTACTTGTTATTTTTGAAACACGTTTGTTATTTGGGAGCCCCTTTTAAATAATTGATTTATTTTGTTTTTAGTATTTGTTGTTGTAGCGGCAACCGAAATATATCATCTGTGAAAATTTCAACCTTCTAGCTATTACGGTTCATAAGATACAGCCTGGTGACAGACGGACAGACGGACGGACGGACAGACAGACAGACAGCGAAGTCTCAGTAATAGGGTCCCGTTTTTACCTTTAGGTACGGAACCCTAAAAACTGTTGATAAACAGCTGTTTGCGAAAAACAAAGAACAGAGCTGAAGTTTTAGTTTTAGAATAGGTGCTCAGAATTTCAAGGTTTCCTTAGTGGCTGCATGTTATGCATTTTTAGCAACTTAAAAGTATTTCGTAATTTGTTTTTTTTTTAATGTTTTGGGCATAGACTAGAAATATTTCCAAGGAGAAAACATCTTCATGAAATGCGATTGGGAATTCGCATGGTGTAATGACTGATCTTTTTTTTTAAATTTTGTAGTCTCGCCTTTACTGTGGAGTCAAGTTGGAGTCTTTGTGTTTTAGTGTTAAAATTATCTAAAAATAATCCATTTATGTTGGTGTCTTGTTTAGTATCAAAGAAAAACATCGTAGGAAAAATACTCCTACTACATTGAGACATTTCATTGAAATATGAACGTAAACATAAATGAAACCGCTGAGAGTTGTGAAATTGACAGTTCTTATTTCAAAATTAGATTAGTCGAACATCGCCCTCTGCCGGGATAAAAAGTTAGTGCTCCTCCCCATTCGTTTACACGCTACTTTAGAAACGCGAGTTCGAGCCTCGCCGCGAGTGAATTTTTGAGGAAGTATTTTTCCTTGGAAATATTTCTGAGTTGAAAGTAACTAACATTTTAATTTTGTAGGGTATTTTATTTAAAATTTTAATTTAGTTTTATAAATTTTAATGCACTTGACATTATGTACGAATGTAATCCTAAAAATATTTATCAAATTCATCTTTAAGCCGAAGATCGCGAGTTCAAGTCTCGACGATGTGCAAAATTTTGGATATGTATTGCCTGTCACCCGACTGCCGAAGGTGGGTTATGTTTTTCAAGCGTATATGTTTATATATATCCAATTTTCATTTGTCACTGTGTTGTTTGAAAATATTGTTAAAACATTATCTCCCTTACTTCTAAACGCTGATTAGCAGCTGCATAAACTATGTATCGTTTGTCTTTTACTGTCATATGACGTTTCAGAGTTGATAGACAGAGACAAACGTTACATAACTTAGTCATCCGTCAATCATCGTTTATAAGTAAAGGGGTATATATGTTACCGGAAATGTATGTAATCCGTCATTATATAGAATTCCTAGGAAATGTGTACATTGCCTAAAATCCACAGGAAAAGTGTAAAATAATTTATATTATACACATTTCCTAGGAATTCTATATATTTCCTAAGCAGCGATCGGAAATGTGTTAAATTCAGAATGTTGGTCGGTAGGAGGGGGTTTGGGGGGGTACGTATTCGAATAGGTATCTAATATTAAAATATTTACAGTTAAAATCCCGATGCTATCTAACTATCTAAAGCACGGAAAAACTAAACGGAGTACCCTGACTTGGTTAGGTTAGGTTAATGTTAGAACATGATTACACGCAGCGCTTTGGCGAGCGAGCGAAGCGAGCGTGCCGCGGCAGCGGTCGCCAAAGCGCCTTATTCTGTAAATAAAAAAGGCGTGATGTATTAAAATCGCACTGTATATGAAATAAATGTTAATAATGTTTTTATTTATAGTATTAGGCGCTTTGGCGACCGCTGCCGCGGCACGCTCGCTCGCCAAAGCGCTGCGTTTAATCATGTTCTAACATTAACCTAACCTATCCTAGTCGGGGTGTTCCGTATTATCTCACATAATGGTAATAAAATATGTATAACTAATACTTAACATCTACACACATCAAATACACTAAACCGTATCATCATAATTCCATCTACCCACATTTATCCTGTCTATAATATCATTTCCTAGGTGCCTTTAGGAATTGTATACAATCCCTAGGAAATGTATGTAATCTTTGATAAATTATTTTACACATTTCCTAAATGAGGTCGCCATTATATACAATTAGGAATTGTATACAATTCCTAGATTTCATACATTTCCAGTAACATATACATAGACAAAACGATTATACAGCTAATGTAAAAATAGTATTTTATGCAACTATTTCTAATTTTTCTGTTGCCAAAGTCCAAAATGAAAAATAATTATGAAAAGATTATTAGATTTGTAAATAAAGTTGATTTTTATTCGTTTATTATAAAAATATTTTGTTTTATTTTATTATCTACTAGCAGATTCCCGCGGTTTCACCCGCGTAAGTGCCGATCCCGTAGGAATATCGGGATCAAAAGTAGCCTATGTTACTCAGGGTGAATGTAGCTTTCTAATGGTGAAAGAATTTTTGAAATCGGTCCAGTAGTTTCGGAAATTACCGCCAATATACATACATATATACATACATACATACATGTTACCAACGTTACCTCTTTATAATATAGTCCGGTCAAATTAGACCAAATTAGACATGCAAGGTTACATAAATTCCCACCAAGCTGAAAATCGGTGAAATTGTTTATAATATCATTAAAAATAAAATTTGAAAGTTCCCCATCTTTCCCCTGTGAGAATTTTTTTTATTGAAGGTCAAAGAGTTTTTCGCGATTTTCAGCAAAACGGTAAGTTTTATCATAAAAATACCCCAGACAAAAGTTGTAGATCATAAAATTATCTACAAAATTTTTTTTTCTACGAGCCACCGTTTTTGAGATATAACGATTCAAAAAATTGTAAAGTTGTAATCATCATAAAATATGCATGAGTACGCCACGTATGTATACATTTCTATAGTTGTAATATATGTTAAAATATTTACTTATTTATTTATTTATAAAACTTTTACAGCTTTTTGAATCGTTATATCTCAAAAACGGTGGCTCGTAGAAAAAAAGTATTAATACATTTTTGTAGATAATTTTATGATCTACAACTTTTGTCTGAGGTATTTTTATGATAAAACTTGCCGTTTTGCTGAAAATCGCGAAAAACTCTTTGACCTTTAATAAAAAAAAATCTCACAGGGGAAAGATGGGGAACTTTCAAATTTTATTTTTAATGATATTATAAACAATCTCACCGATTTTCAGCTTGGTGGGAATTTATGTAACCTTGAATGTCTAACTTGACCGGACTTAGTATAGATAAGTTACTGTCTGATGTCTAGGCTAATCCAACTCATATTATGAAGGTGACAGTATGTGTGTTTGGTTGTTGCTCCTTCCCGCAAAAACCACTAAACCGATTGCGGCGAAACTCGGTATGTTGATAGCAGGAGACTTGGAATATCACATAGATTTTATCATATGCAGCATATTATTATGTCCTTCTCCAATGTTCCATCTACTCCACGATACCAAAATTAAGAAACCTAAAAAACTAAACTAAGTACCTACTTAAGTATAATAAATAACACTGACTGCTGGGCCCAAAACAACAAATACCTAGCCTCATGAGCGGTAGGTATACCTATACGGGTGACAGTGAAAAACACCTGTTGTGTGCCTACCGCACTTGCGAACATGTAGAAAACCACACGCGTTGTGTTTTCAGCAGTCAGTCGTAAGTAAAGGTCAGTCTAGCTAGACCTTCTCGGGCTAGGAGGTCTAGTCTAGGTTATACGACTGTCGACGGAAAATGACTTCTTTCTAATAACCCTACTATAGGGGCTGGGAGAGTTAGAAAATGATACCCAAGAGAGTTATAGGGCAGGGAGAGGTAGACCGATTTCCGTCCATCATTATTAGATTCGGGTCTAGATCGAGAAGACTCAGTCTGAGTCTTCTCGGGACCACGGCCGGTATAACCCGTTTGCCGAAACGTCGAGGTAATTAAAAACAATGATTATTTTTAACGCGATCTAGACCCGAATCTAATAATAATGAGGTAGAACGACGCAAAGATGCGCAGTCTGCTGAGAATCGAAACCACGACCTTCGCAATGAAAGCCGGGGCATCTCCCACTAGACCAACACAGCTCACATAACGTTTAACATGAATCTGTCAACAAATTAACTAATCTACATTGCCATCTTTGTCATAATAAAGACAAGTTGAAACCAACAACAGGAAAACTACACGACTCATAGGAAGTAGCCAGATAAGGTCTTTTAGTTTTGCTTTAATTTTTGTAATAATGTACCTACCTACTTACTTGTGACATCGGCTCGTATCTATAACTAAATCGTCTCGACATCGCGTCTGCATTGTTAATTTCCTTTTGAAAAAATGCTGTAGTATAGTGACCGGCAGATAAGTTGAAAAGTTTTGTCGTGGAAGGGGAAAGTTCGCGCAGTAAGTATAATATATTTTACATGCGCTTTCTATGAAAATCCACTTCTGCGCATCCGCCATTTTGTTTCAACTCATCTGCCGCCTACTGTAATTACTGTTGGGACGGAATACCAGTAGCCCCGAGTTCGAACCCCGCCAGGACCTAATACCTACTAAAATTTTGAAAGCAATTTTTCAAAAAGCAGACCTACACTTCCTTAGTGTGGTAAACACTAATAGCCTTAATAATAAAAGTGGAATAACGTTGGAGAAGGTTTACTACGTTTTGTCTCTGTCTGTCAACTTTGAAAGCTCTTGTCACGGAAAAAGACAGAGCATGTTATTCCTTCTCCGACCCTACTCCACGTTTATTAATAACGCTATAAGAAATCATGTTTATTGATAGGTTTTTCGAAAACGGTTAAGTTCGACAATTCTTGGAAATGCAGAGTGTCGCTAAAGCTTGAAGTGTTAGTAATTTCTTGCATTACCGACAATAATTGCTGAACCGTTTTCGAGACAAATGTAACAATGCTGAGGCGATGTTGAGACGTTTAAGTTGTAGAATAGTGGGATGACTCATTTGTAGGTCTTGGAGATTTCTGTCTAACAAAATTATAAGTAGGTAAATTAAAGTATGTGAACATCACACTGCTCTTGGTAATCTTGGTATTTCTAATAAATTGTATTTTTTAAGTCATACAATTAAATAAGTAAGTAAAATAATAGGGTACCGTGGGGCTAGATGGCGCTATGTGAAGTTCACAAAATTTAGGTATACTTTTATTTTAGGTACCTACATAGGTAGGTACACCGTTCCGGTAAGAGGGTGGGTACTGTTACCATTTCCATACAAACATAATACCAAAAATATAATTTGAAAATTTAGTTTTCTACCCTAATATCGGTATTATTCGGATTAAGATTTTATTATTACAGGGCCCCCACCACAAGGCTTTCCAAAATATTCATTCGGAATGAAATAAAACGGAAATACATTTCTTTCATTTTTACAGCGTTAATTACTTACTTTTTATCGGAAATAATATAAAACAAATGAGATGTAAACTAGTAATTTACGCTGTAAAAATGAACGAAATGTACTTATTTCCGTTTTATTTCATTTCGAATGAATATTTTGTAAAACCTTGTGGTGGGGGCCCTGTAAAAACAAAATCTTAATCCGAATAATACCGATATTAGGGTAGAAAACTAAATTTTCATAATTATATTTTGGTATTACATATGTTTGTATGGAAATGGTTACAGTACCCACACTTAAGTCCCGATCCCGATCCTTTCTTATCTAATGCCACTCTCAAGAAAACACTCTCATATAAAGAACACACTCTCCCAATGTCAGGTTTGTATTCTCATCATCATCTGAGCGGTGTTCCCGGTTGCCTCCCTCTCGAGAGCCCGGGGTCCGCTTTCCTACTTTTACGTCTCCACTTCGCACGATTTGCTCGCTTATCCGATCTTACGACATCGAGCCAGCATTTCCTGGGTCTTCCCAATCTGCCGCGGCCGGGCAGAGGCGCCATATCAAGACATTTTGTTTTTCACGATTTCAGTTCTGTATACCTACTATCAGCGGTTTAGGCTGTGCGTTGATCATCAGTCCCTCAGGACAAAGCATTTTATAGATATAGATTATGGATGATTTTTATAGGACCTACCTACCTATAGGTATAGATAATTTAATATGCTACACGGTAGGATACATACCTACCTACCTACATAGCCTAGCCTACCGTACCTAGCTACAAATTAATTACCTACCTATGTTAATCAGGTAACCTAACAATCTATTGTTAACATTTTATATCATGTCTGCCCGCATCCTATGTCTAACCTTGGTCAAGTTTATGTCATCCGCCCAATTCGAAATGGGCAAGTAACCACTATCTCAGAAGATGGTATGTGACTGACAATGTGGTCTAAGATGTAACACGCTCACTTAGAAGATAGGAAGTAGGTAGGTACAGCAATCTGCGAGTTTTAAATACCTACTTCCACTTGGGGGTAACACCGGCCGTTGTCGCGAAAAGACTTCTCGAAGAAACAAAGAAAGAAAATAAATGTTTATTAAGACAAGCACACAGCAACAAATACAGAATAGAAACAATAGTACCTAAATAAATAAAAACAATTTCACAATACAAACTAACAAAAAAGAATATATAGGAAGCCCTAAATGAGCCGGCCTCAGGAAAAAGCAGCAAAGAAACTACTAATAGCTCAACTTTGAACTGTTTGGATCGCCCGAAGTGGCAAGAGCGATTTAAAAATAAGTAGGTACTTACTTATCCTTGCCTTTACCGAAATATGAATTATCTAGTTTCCCTAAATAACTTGTCCCTAAAAGAGATTCATTGACCCATCACCCTATAAAGATGGCTTCAAAATATTAAGCCTTACATTTAACATAGCTACGTCCCGCGGTTTCACCCGCGTAAGGCCCGATCCCGTGGGAATATCGGGATTAAAAGTAGCCTAAAACCTTCCTCAATAAATGGACTAAGTATCCAACACTGAAACAATTTTTCAAATCGGACCAGCGGTTCGAGAGATTAGCGCGTTCAAACAAACAAACTCTTTCGCTTTATAATAATAGATAGATAGAAGAAGAAGATAGATTTCAAAGTCTGCCTAGGTACTCTGCCTTGTCTAGAATCTAGATCGCCTGCAACACCTAATTCCACGTGTTATGCGCTAATGGATGACTAAAGTTACGATGCAAAGACCTTACTAATGTGTTATGGCCATTAGGTATAATACCTAGTCCATTTGCCGCGTCACTTCCTATCTTTGTAGTTTTAATGCAACCTACCTGAATAGGTAGGTAACAACACACACGGTTTAGGCTGACGGCTTTCTATATTAAGAAAAATACGATTCGTTTTGTTTACGGACAGCAGCTAAGTGCTGTCCGATTGCAGTCCTGAAGCTGAAAATACACGATGACACTTCTTACACTGGCACTTAAAACTGTTAACCTAAAACAGACCACACCTACACGCATAAGTATAAATAAATTCGTGTATGTTACTGTAAGTGTGGTCTGTTTTAGGTAAAGTGTAAGTGTCATCGTGTATTTTGAGCTTTAGGACTAGTAGCCCTTTCACTACTAGACACCTGGTACAATAGCTCTACATTACTATTTTATTCGTCTCTAGTAGGTCCCTACCTATTGGTGATTCCTCCAATGGGAATGAAGGAAAATCTTAAATAGTAATCTACCCTTTCGTTCCGAGAAGTAGTTTGACAACGTTGGAACAGTTAATATT
The DNA here is from genome assembly GCA_958496205.1 of Idaea biselata. Lineage (NCBI taxonomy): Eukaryota > Metazoa > Arthropoda > Insecta > Lepidoptera > Geometridae > Idaea > Idaea biselata. The sequence continues at coordinate 8,143,295 of OY292404.1, forward strand.
CGTCTTGTAGTACAATACTAGGCTCTGTCTACTGTCCGTAACCAAAACGAACCGCATAATTTCATAGAAACCCAGCCCTAGAGATGCTTCTTTATGATTCAGGCAACGTTTTAATAAGATTTAGTTTGAGATACTTTATGTGTCACGTAGTACTTTGTACTGTCACAGACACAATTTGTCTACTTATTATTATTATGGAAAAGATATCCCCCAGAGGATATCTTCCAACTTACCAATGAGGTCGTCGACTGGCTTAAAAATTTAGAAGTAGAATTATAGTAAATAACTAATATATTTTCGCTTATATTCGAAATTCAATCTGTGTAATCTGCCTATTTGTATTCCTGTGTCATACGATTAAATAATAATTATTACGGATTTACGAGTAGTTTAAGAATTGTTTGGAGCTTTTAGAGCTTCCGGAGCCCAGCTGCAACGCAGAGTTTGCCCAGAAGGTAATAAGTTCATTCAACTAGTCATGTCATCTGTGTATCTGTCTGTGGCATCGTAGCAGCACCTAAACGGATGAATCGATTTTGATCCTGGTCTGTCACGACACGAATGACTTGCTCTGATGAGTGTGCTCATCACCTTATGCCACTTACTTAAGTCACTTATTTACCATCGGGTAGGTACTGGTGAGTCCAGAGATAGTCGCTAAAGTAAGGTAATTATACTTAGTAATTTGATTTGTAAGTATTATTATATGGGCACTAGGTATATGGATAATGATTTGGGTAAAAGGGGCCAGTATTTTTTTGTAACCGTGGGGCACAGTTCAGCATGTTTTCAAACATGCGTTGTTACCTACTATTTCTTAATAGAGTAGGCTTACCTACTAAATTATATTAAATTCTGTATTACGACCACAAGATGACAAGACCATTAATCTCTATCAATAAAAGGCTTTGTACTGGCTGTCTGAGTGATCAACGCACAGCCTACTCTTTAATAAATTAAAGAAATAAGAATATTCTTCCAATTTCCACACTATTTATGAATGATAAAAACAAAAATAAAATCTTATCTAACTCTTTAGTCACCGACAGTACTCACTCGACCGTACAACGTTAAATTTTCCTGTAGGAAGGTACAAAACAGGTGTAGGTACGTCAGTAAAAATTACAATTATCGTGACCTCATCCACAAAAATTTCCTTAAAAGAATCGCTCTATAAAACTTAGGTATCGTGTCTCATTACTTCAGTCGCTTCTGGCGTTTCAAACAAAATGTTCAGGCTTGCATTCCTGTGCATATCCCTAGCTGTAGTATACAGTAATGATTTACATGAAGGAAAAGATGGTGGTCGAATTATACACAATGAGAAAGTTTACGCCAACCCCGCAGTATGGACGCAAATAAAAAACGTTACAGTGAACGCAACGGACAACGAAGTCATAAGCCGAATCAACGTTACTGATCTAAGAGAAACCAAAGATGGGGAAGCGAAAATCGTTGAAGGTGGACCAGGAGCGAAAAACGTTACAATTGAATTAAAAAGTCCTGCTGTTTTCAGAGGATTTGAATTCCAAGTCGAAGTTTATGCCGTGCCGGATCGTAAGACTAGGGCGACTACAGTTGTGATGATGAATGATAGAACTGGAACTGTAATTTACAATGGCACTGACGTCATAAGGATTAACGGCAGTAATGTAAAGCATGATGATGAGACAATTCATTATGATTCAACAACAACAGATCAACCGAGTGTTGATGCCCCTGCTGAAATAGACGAAGGCTTAAAAAAGAGAGAAGCACAAGAGCAATCAAACGAAGCAGAAGAGCCTGTTGAGGGAGAACAACCAGTTGAGACAGAAGAACCAGTTGAATCCGAAGAACCAGTTGAGACAGAAGAACCAGTTGAATCAGGAGAACCAGTTGAGACAGAAGAACCAGTTGAATCAGGAGAACCACTTGAGCCAGAAGAACCACTTGATCCAGAAGAACCAATCACTACCGGAAATATAGCAAGTGATCGTGTCAATGTTGTGGTAAAAACTAATGTAAATGATAAAATCACAATGCCTAGTGCAGCTGAAGAAGAAGGCGTAGAAAAGAGAGAAACAGACACGCAAGATCAAGAAGTTCAAGATGAAAGCAGTAGTAGTGGTAACGTAGCGAGCGATAATGTCAAAGTAGGAGTTGCAACTGATGTAAATGATCACATTGGTGAACAAGAAGAAGAAGAAGAAGGACAAGAAAAGAGAGATACACAAGACCAAGTAGTTCAAGATGAAAGCACCAGTGATGGTATTGTAGCAAGCGATCAAGCTTATGTAGCAAATTTAACTAGTGCCAATGATCACACCACTGGTGTAGAAGTTAAAAAGAGAGATACACAAGACCAAGTAGTTCAAGATGAAAGCACCAGTGATGGTATTGTAGCGAGCGATCAAGCTTATGTAGCAAACTTAACTAGTGCCAATGATCAAACCACTGGTGTAGAAGTTAAAAAGAGGGCCACGCAGGATCAAGCAGTTGAAGATAGTAGCAGTAGAAGTGATAACGTAGCGAGTGATAATGTCAAAGTAGGAGTTCAAACTGCTGTAAACGATTACATTGGTGAAGAAGAAGAAGAAGAAGAAGAGCAAGAAAAGAGAGATACACAAGACCAAGTAGTTCAAGATGAAAGCACCAGTGATGGTATTGTAGCAAGCGATCAAGCTTATGTAGCAAATTTAACTAGTGCCAATGATCACACCACTGGTGTAGAAGTTAAAAAGAGAGATACACAAGACCAAGTAGTTCAAGATGAAAGCACCAGTGATGGTATTGTAGCGAGCGATCAAGCTTATGTAGCAAATTTAACTAGTGCCAATGATCAAACCACTGCTGTAGAAGTTAAAAAGAGGGCCACGCAGGATCAAGCAGTTGAAGATGGTAGCAGTAGTAGTGATAATGTTGCGAGCGATAATGTCAACGTAGCAGTAGCTACTAGTGTGGATGATCATATTGGTAGTGCTAAAAAGAGAGACACTCAATCGCAAGCAGATGAAGATGGTAGCAGTAGTAGTGATAATGTAGCGAGTGATAATGTCAAAGTAGGAGTTCAAACTGCTGTAAACGATTACATTGGTGAAGAAGAAGGAGAAGAAGAAGAGCAAGAAAAGAGAGATACACAAGATCAAGTAGTCCAAGATGAAAGCACCAGTGATGGTATTGTAGTGAGCGATCAAGCTTATGTAGCAAATTTAACTAGTGCCAATGGTCACACCACTGGTGTAGAAGATGTTAAAAAGAGAGATACACAAGACCAAGTAGTTCAAGATGAAAGCACCAGTGATGGTATTGTAGCGAGCGATCAAGCTTATGTAGCAAATTTAACTAGTGCCAATGATCAAACCACTGGTGTAGAAGAAGTTAAAAAGAGGGCCACGCAGGATCAAGCAGTTGAAGATGGTAGCAGTAGTAGTGATAACGTAGCGAGTGATAATGTCAAAGTAGGAGTTCAAACTGCTGTAAACGATTACATTGGTGAAGAAGAAGGAGAAGAAGAAGAAGAGCAAGAAAAGAGAGATACACAAGACCAAGTAGTTCAAGATGAAAGCACCAGTGATGGTATTGTAGCGAGCGATCAAGCTTACATAGCAAATTTAACTAGTGCCAATGATCACACCACTGGTGTAGAAGTTAAAAAGAGGGCCACGCAGGATCAAGCATTTGAAGATGGTAGCAGTAGTAGTGATAATGTTGCGAGCGATTATGTCAACGTAGCAGTAGCTACTAGTGTGGATGATCATATTGGTAGTGCTAAAAAGAGAGACACTCAATCGCAAGCAGTTGAAGATGGTAGCAGTAGTAGTGGTAATGTAGCGAGTGATAGAGTCAACGTAGCAGTAGCTACAAGTGTGGATGATAATATTGGTAGTGCTAAAAAGAGAGACACTCAATCGCAAGGCGTTGAAGATGGTAGTATCGGAAAAGGAAATTTAGCAAGTGACAGAGTCAATGTCATAGTCGCGACAAATGTAAATGACCACATTACTGGTGAGACAACTTCAGGAGGAGAAGCATCTGAATCAGACTCAAGTTCTGGCGACGAAGGGGCAGAGGAAGGAGCAGAGGAAGGAGCAGAGGAAGGGGGCGAGGAAGGGGGAGAGGAAGAATCAAACTCCAGCGGCGATTCCCAAGACCAAGAAACTTCAGATGGTAGCAAGAGCTTAAGCGATATCGCCAGTGATAGAGTCAATGTACTAGTTGCTACTAATGTAAACGACAGAATCCAAAAACGTCAGGCTGAAGCTCAAGGAGAAGTAATACCTGACACTGCACAATCTAACGACGCCACTACATCGAACTCTTATATTACAGAGAGCGCAAATGGCCAATCATCAAGTACAAGCACAACTGACGGTAACGAAGCTAACTCACACGCAGTCCTATGTGAAGAAAACAAAGAAAAAAGATCGGCAGAAGACGAAACTGAACCTAACAGCGAAGAATCTCAACCTGCTGTGTCAAACACTAATATAACAGATACGGCACAAACTAGTGAAGTGAAACCACCTACAGCAACAGCCACAAAAGAAGAAACTAAACAGAAAAGACAGACAGAAACCTCCCCGTTTGAAGATGCAGTCGTCGATTACATTCAATCAGTTCCAGAAATTATAGCAGAAAATACAAGGCAGGAAGTAATAGATACGGTAAGAGCAGCAAGATATGCGCCTTACGAACATTATGAGCATGAAGAAACGACCACAGAGACTATTACTACAGAGGCTACAACAACTACAAAAAAATACGACCCTCATGGTCCTTCTTGGCATAAAGAAGGTGAGATGCAAAGATAAGTATTAATTGTGATACAAGTACAGTGCCCCAAGCTGTTCTGTCCCGTATTATTTAACTTAAACAGACGAAGGGAAGGACCCTATATGTCGATGTTCTGTGCCTATAAAAAGTGAAAATCATTGGGTAAACCTGGGTAAACTAAAGTGTGATTAAGTCATGAATTGTCTTCTCTATAAATATTTGAATATTGCACAAAATTCTAAAGGAATATTCGTTAAAAATCACTATTTCACTCGCTCAGTGATTGTCATTTTTCCATAGGCATAAAGTTAAAGAATAGGGGCACACGGCGTGACAGTCATCTCAATATGTAGTAGCACATATTATGTATTCTATCAGTAGTTAGTTATGGCAGAGCAGGGGTTCCCAAACTTTTTCAGTTCGCGAAAACATACAAATGTAGTCGCACTAACAATTCAAGTAGTAGTATTACTCGTAGTAGTAACTGGCTGGGAATACCTATAGTCCATGGTAACAATCACGGAACAATGATGTACCTGATCATAGGACGTAATTATTGTCCCTGGTACCAATCAGGAACAATTTTGTCAAATGATGAGGGACATCATTGTCCCATATTGTTAGCATTGAAAATGGGACAATACGGAGAACGCAAATAAGCATCAAAATTTAAGCAGTAAGCTGGGGGCTTTTCACGCTTTTCTCGAAATGTGGGAAAAGGTTCTACGCCACTGCTTTCATTTCTTGTTCCATATATTATTGGTTTTGTTTTTGTGACTGTTTTTAAAAATTGTATGAGTTTAGTTTCTAAAAAAAACGGTAAAGTGGCCTTTGCGGTGCTTCTCTCTACGGCGCACTAGGGTGCCGCGGCGCACAGTTTGGGAACCTCTGAATTATGGCGTTGGTTCGTTAGTTCCTAATTTATCCGCCTGGACAAATAACTTGGTGGAACTGTACTTGGTAGTCTAGAAGGTTTGCCAAGATCAGCTAGGTCAATAAGTAGACCAAAAGTAGACAATATGAAACCATATTTTTTTATGACAAAGTAATTTATTTAATTTATCTAAATATTTATTATATAAATATATACCTACCTACCTACATATAAAATAAAGGATAAAATAAATTAATTATAACGGAATGGTTGTTTCTTTTCACAATTTTATTGTTATTTATTTATTATGCTAAGTGTTGCTGTTAGGAAGTGTTATAAAATACATATTTAAAATAAAAAAATGCATTTTATACAGCGCCAGCTGTGTTGTTAATTTTCCTTATTTCATAAGTACCTACAGTGTAATCCGCTTTATAGGGCGTAATTTACACTACGTATGGTAGTAATTTACAGTACCTATAGTTACGTTTTCAAATAAAATTCTAAACAAGGCGGATATAATGACCTCATGTCACTCACTACTCATTTATTAAGACGGGTTTTTAAGAAATCAGTGAATTGCTCATACATAAATCATAATACACGATGACACTTACACTGAAACTTTACCTAAAACAGATCACACATACAGCACGCATACATATAAAGAAATTCGTGCGTGTGTTCTGTGGTCTGTATTAGGTAAAGTGTAAGTGTCACCGTGTATTGTAAGATTAAGTTTAGTGATTTATACAAAAATGACAGAAAAACGACATCGCGACATTTGTTTGTTTTCTTAGAATATGCTTTCTTTAGCTGGGGTCCCACGGTAATATCACAGGCCAGGCCACGTCGCGGCATGCTACTGATTTTAATCTCGCTCGACGATAGACTTCTTCGGAAGCTAAGGTTCTAACGACCAGACCGTCTGGCCTGGAGCGATCTGGCTTGATAAAACACGGGCCGTGGCGTGGAACCCCAGCTTAAGACGTTCGCTTCGTGTGACGTGTTTGTTACCTACTTGCCTTTGACGTCACTATAAAACGGATTTTACTGTACCTACCTACTTATGTAATATTCGTCGACCATACCTAAAGAATTAGTTAACAAATTGTATATGAAATTATAATTAAATTACATCAAATTTAAAATAAAAATCAGTTGTCTAGAGTTTATTTAAAAGTGTTTCTCACACCTGGTAAAAATGCTTTCCAGCAGCTTTTACAAATCTTTTGTAACATATAATGCTTCTACGCTTACGCCACAGGGGCTGGGGACCAAGTGCTATATTTTTGAACCACTGGATTTTAATTTATTACTAATGTACTTAGATCAAATGGCATATTCTCGTATTCAAATTATCCAAAATATCATTTCAATATCATTGCAGTCTTTACGTTCAAAGCCGATTGTCAAATGCTTAACATTTTTCGATAAAATTATCTTTGAAGAATACCGTTTGCGTTCGATTGCAGTCTAGTTGCAAGTTTTATTTTGAGTGTAACTATTGTTGGCAATTGCAATGATGTGGTGGACAATTCTGTTACAGGAATAACCTCCCAAGATACCTATCGACAACTAGTAGGTCTTATTTATTCTAGAGTAAAAAAATCGCATTAGGTTTTCATTAGTTTCCCATTATTTATTTCTAGAAAGGAATGTAGAGTAGTTATCTAAACTGCCAGATGGCCTATTTGAGTTATTAAATTATCCAAAATATCATTGAAACATCATTATACCTTGACTTGTTGGTAAAATTTTCTTTGGAAAGTACTGTAAACTGAAATTATATAAATTAGAGAAATTCTGGGATACAGGCTCTGCCTACTGTGGAATTTACCGTTGATTTGGTCAATATTTCTTGTTATTTCCATAAAGATAAAATTGACTTATTTTTGAGTCTATGCAGTTTTGATTGGAGTTCATTTGCAACATTAAGTTTAAAGCGTATTGTTTGCAATTTCAATGATGTTGAAATTATATTTTGGAGAATTGCGTTATAGGAATAACCCCCCAGGTGGTCTAAAAAGAATAAACTTAAGTTTGAACAATAACCTAAAATCTTATTTAGGAGGAATGTAATGGTCTGGAATATTATTATGTCCGTATAAAACCTGCTCACTCGCCTCTTAAATCTAAAGATTTCTCGATATTGCTGCCCCAAAAAATTTGGGGGTTACCACGATCTTGGCAAAAGCAATTCAATTGAATGTTTTAATTTTAACACAAAATTGGTCAATTTTATTTATACCGAACAATCTTTGAAAAGGACATTTTGAGAAAAAGACTATGAGAAATGGACATTATGAGAAAGGACATTTCGAGAAAAGGACATTCTGTGCTGAGACGGTTTGCACAGATCATTAGATTTAGAGGCAGGTGAGAGAGGTTATTTCTACATCTTACTCAGTTATGAATGCCTAGTACCTGAGGTTCGCAACTACCAGGCAATTATAACCAAGTAAGAGGTAGAAAGAACCTTAGTTCCAAAAAAAATCCAGTCTACTTGTACTATTTATGTATTCTGTGGTCATACTTGATAGTGAAACATCAGGAATGTTCTTCCGGCCATTCAAGCCCTCAGTTCCATCACCACTACCCAACGACTGTAGCACCACATGTCTTATGTACTTAGTTATGATTGCCAGGTACTTGAGGTACCCACAAGTACCAGGCAATCATAGGTAGAAAGAACTTTAGTTCTAACAATCTAATCATACTTGATGCAATCCTACTTAGCGCCACATGTCTTATGTAGTTATGAGTGCCTGGTACTTAAGGTACCCACAAGTAAGTACCAGGCAATCATAGGTAGAAAGAACCTTAGTTCTAACAATCTAATCATACTTAATCAATGAAACTACAGGTATACCATCAGGAATGTTCTTCCGTCCATCTAAGCCCTCAAGTTCGACTACCGCTAGACACCCAACGACGGTGGCCCCACAAGTCTTGAGTAAGTGGGCCGCAGCTGCCATGGAGCCGCCGGTGGCGATCAGATCGTCAATTATGAGGCATTTGAGACCAGGTCTTATAGCGGTTTTCTGGATTTCTACTATATCCTGTAAAAAAAAGCATTTACAATATTTAATTAAAAACTTAGTGGCGCAGCGGTCTAACGCACTTTCACGGGATCAGGACTTGCGCGGGTGAAACCGTAGGGTGCAGTTAGGTATAAAACGCTTTGATTGTTCGGCGAAAATAGCTATAAGGCTTAATAATGACAAAGGGGAAATCGCCAATTTGTGTTTGAGAATTGTCTTTTTCCCTACTAGTGAGGACCGTTTAGTGGGGATTATGTGCATGTTTTCTGAAATTTAGTAAACATTTACATATATTGGTTTAGTTTAGTTTTTTTTTCTGGAATTATAATTAATATTTTCGCAAGTATGTATGGGTATTTTTGGGGAAGTATACTTTATTACTATACTACCCAATAAAAAAATATTAATTTAACTAATATAATGGGTGAAACTGTAGGGCAAAGTAAGTTTCTCGATAAACACACTTGAGTAAAGTATTTTATCAACAAGTGATAATTAGGATGAACTATACAGATAAGGGGGAACCACAGAGCTGAAATGACATTAAAACAAATAGATTAAAGAGGGGACTTACTAAGTTAAGTGGATTTATAAAAGATAAGTGGTTTCACATGTGTAACTCCAGATACAGCGGGAATATTGAAATTAAGAGTACCTAGCCTATGTTTTATTTCACAAACCATGGGGTTTTAGGAATCTAATGAACCCGAAAATAATTTAATTTCGTAGTAGTTTAGGGTTGGATAACAGGGTACCCCCGAAACCATTTTTCACAATAATTTTGTATGTACCTTGAGGATTTTCAACTCTATGTATTGCATGATGCAATAAATATAAACTAAACTAACTATATGTAACTCTAATAGTATTTATGCTTAAAAAATAAAAATATTTATTTCTGCTCCTGATGTTTTTTATTTATGTATTTACAACAAAAAAAAGCATTATATGTAGCATATTATCCATTGTCTAGTACCCATAGTACAAGCCTAGTGCTTAGTTTGGGGCTAGATTGTGCTGTGTGATGTGTGTAACTTCATGCAATATTTATTTATTTATTTAAACCTATGTGATAGAGATAAGAGGTATTCACCATTCTCTAGGAAGTCTAGTTATTCTGCAGCATTTTTTCAGTTCCTTAGTTCAAAAAGAATTAAAATCTCACTTACCGATCCATACTCCAAATCATATTGGTGTGAAATAACATCACCGGGCAGTTTGCCCTTCTTTCTAACTGGTATGCAACCTATTTTGAGCTCACTGGCTACCGAGAAAGAAAATAAAAACCCTCGAGATTCAAGTCCAACAACTGCTTCCACATTTGGGAATTTTCTTTTTATTGTTTCGATTAGTATACTGTTTAGTAACTGGCAGGTTGGACCATCCGATAGTGCCGAGAAGATATCCCTGAAAAAATTGATTTAAAAATAGTTAAATGAATTGAAATGTTTAGTTGTTTCAAAAATTCTTTCACCATTAGAAAGCTGCATTATTAAGGAGTAACTTGTGCTACTTATGATCCCGATATTCCCGCGGAAACGGGACTTACGTGGGGTGCACTTTAGAATCCTACGTCACGAATTTGTATAAAAAAAGACTTGTAGGAGATAGAGGAGAAAGAGGACTAACCATTATTGCTAGTTTTATGTTGAGCAATGAAAAAAAAATTTTCATACATTGTTACTTGAACTTCGAAAAAAATATACGGATCACCCCGACTTGGATAGGTTAGGTTTATGTTAGAACATGATTACACGCAGCCGCGGCAGCGGTCGCCAAAGCGCCTAATACTATCTATAAATAAAACTAAGCTGCGAAGACTAAGCTGCTGCCAAAGCTGCGAAGGTGAGTGTCTGGTGCTGCGTTTTGTCACGCAAGGGCTGAGGGGCTGCTGCTACAGCCCTTTCGTCGCGCTGGAGCCCACACATATTCAAATTTTAGCGAAATTATAACCTCTAAATTATTATTATGGTATTTTTTAAATTACGCATCTGCTCAAGGGGGGAAGGTCTTAGGGGGGTTGTACAACACTGCCCCCCTCCCCCCACCCCTCCCTACCCCCAAAATCGTGACGTAGGATTCAAAAGTGCAACCAAAGATTCGTGCAAAATTACTACTTTATGCAAAAACTACTGAACCGATTGCGATGAAACTTGGTATACAGATAGCTGGATCAGATCACTGATCCTAACAACATAAACTATTCTTCATATAGTAGAGAAAGTAAACATTTTGTTGACTTACCAAAACAGAATTCCTGGTTTAGGAAAATCCGGATAACTTTCTATCTTCGACTTGACTAAAGCTACTTTCTTTTCAAAATCTGTTTCCATAGTTTTAATTTAGTGAAAACTTATTGAGGTAGAGGTTATGTACCAACTTCTTTGCATGACAAAGTTAACAACACTAAATCAGGCACATGGTCTTCTTACTGATAAGAAGATTGATTTTCTATTTCACTTATTTACCAATGAAAATAAACCGTAGGTAAACTCAATCAAATATTCCGCGATTTCAACTCTCCGGTGTCCTCCCTCGCCTGTTTTGACGTCTCATCCGTCCGTCAATCCGTCAATGTCAGTTCTAAATGACAGTGACACCAAATTGAGCTCTGGGTTTTCACCCGGAGTTTTGGCGGGAAGACGTTGAGGATAGAAAAGAGTTTTGCTGGAATTTCATTTTCGTGAAACCTGTCTAGGATGCTTTGAGTGATTGATTGTGAGCGTATAAATTGTATGTCTAGTAGTTAGATACTATTGACAAGTGTAGTAAAATTAACAGCGAAATCTCAGTAATAGGGTTCCGTTTTTACCTTTTGGGTACGGAACCCTAAAAACGAATGCCAAACATGAACTTTTTCATTGGTTACCTCGTAGGTACAGTTATAAAATAGTCGCCATTTACAAATACTTTCTCGACTTGACCGTTTTTGTACTGCAAATAACTTGAAATTATTATATATTGAATTGCGTCTTAGTGTCAGCAATCAGACATACAAAAGAAGTGAAGTGATAAAAAACTTAACACTGGCTTATCAGCAAATGGCCATACGGTTCAATCAAAACAAAGAAGAAAATTTAATTGTCAAAATCAATGTCACTATCCTGTCAAAAATGTCAAAAGTTTGAATTTTAACCGGTAAAAAAAATCAAAACACAAGGCTATTTTTTGGATTTTAATATTTTACCACTCTCTTCCTATAATACAAAGTGTAGATTTAATAATGTTCCAAAATAATTGAATGCCTGCAAACTAGGAATTTACGTATATCGCTAGAAAACAATGAAAGTGAGAATCCGCTAACCCATAATTTCACAATGTTATCATCCGATGATTTAGAAAGGCTGATTGAGGCGAAAAAGCGTGAGATTGAGAGAGAGAAAACGCTGCTCGGTCTTTCTCCGCCCCCTATAGTTCACGATGTAAGTTTTTACAATAATTTACAAGTAATTTGCATGGTTACTGCACATGTAGCAGCGCTTGCAAGATGCAACGGTATTGTCCGGCCACCTGTTTGCTTTGACGTCTAATTTTATCGATTTTTCATCCGCGTCCGGCAGATAAGTGCTGCTAAATCGACCGGGTGCACGCTAAGCGACAATACCTTTTGTAAATAAACAAAATATTCTTGTATTAACTCTTTCAGTTTACCTTTTGGAGTATTACTATTACTACTTACTACTATTACTATATACTATATATTACTTACTGTAGATTTGATAGTGAGCCGGTAGTTATGTGTTCTGTTGTATAAGTGTGAGAAATAGTAGTGCAATATTGTGTTTATTTCCTTGTTTTGTTAATTTGTTAAGTGGCTAATTTGACTGGTAAATGAGTGGGTAATTGCATTAGGCTTTTTACCTGCTTTTAAACTGATGACAAGTATATCATAAGGTATTTATATTATTATTTTGCATTTAATTACTTATTATTATACCTATTTATGAATTATGAATATAAAATAATCAATCCTAGTAGCAATCATACCCCTCCTTTTGCCGTAAGTCCGGTAAAAAATTGACTTAATTTTTATACAAATTTAGGGAAAACATTGTGATGATACCAACATGTCCTAGGACTCACCACAGTCTGAAGGCATGACGTTCGTCAATCCGGAATATGCTCCCATGGTGTCTTACTGCCTAACATCTCGTAAGACGAGGCTTGCACCTTTATAGGGACTAATACTTAATTTTTAGATTAAGTATCTGCAATGATAAATTAAAAAAATAACTACACAAATAGACAACTCATATCTAAAATCACTTTTGATCATTCAGCATTCAGCATTTTTACATTAAAATCTAATTTAGTCCTCTGAGGGCAAGTTAGTTAGACTCTACTTATATAAAAAAATATCTGCCCAATAGAATGTAACACCACAAAATAAGTTTTAAAAAAAAAGTGTTGTAAAAAATAAAGTGGTTGACTTTATTAGAGAGATTTTATCTGTAGATTGAAAACATTAGCCCTACATAATGTAAACAGATGTTGTAAAAACATCACATAAAAGTAATTTTACTCCAGAAAAGGAATACAGACAGTTGAACAGAGAAAGAAAAACAAAACAGAGCATAAACAAATTAAAAATTATACAATAAAAACCAAATACCTACAATAAACAGAAAAAAATAAATGAAATAAAACCTATAACTATATGCCTATAAGTAAAATACATCCTCGAGGGTGTCCGCTGGAGGTAACGTTCCCTGAAGGCTGGCAATGTTCCCTGTCTGGATGGCCAAACTGACCCTACTGATTTTACTCTAGTACATACAATACTGTCGGCGGATCTAGGCCCGTCTGAAGTTAGGCTTTCCGAAAATTGTTGTCCCCATATTCCCGCGGGATCTACACTTATGCGGGTGAAAATATTAATGTTGTAAAAGATGTGTCATGTTGTACTATCTGTAAAGTTAAAGCTGATTTACATTGGCTCATGGCGGGAATATGGGGACAACAATTTTCGGAAAGCCTAACTTCAGACGGGCCTAGATCCGCCGACAGTATTGTAATGAATGTAAAAAATGTTGACATTTCTTTCCCCTTACCCCATTGACTAAACCTCCCTGGAGTTAGTAAGATGTAGTATTGATTAGATATTAACCGTACATTGCTCTACAGTCCACATGCTACGAGCAAGTTACTCAATTACTCATTCAATGCATTAATAATTATAAAGACTTAAAAGTTCTGAATAGGCAGTCTAAAAGGGTATAATTTTACGTATAAGACAATTTTCAAATTGTGTGTTCTTATTACTACTTCTGAGCGATGTTCCTGTTTGCAACCCTTTCGGGAACCCGGGGTCAGCTAAAACCCCAAATTATTTAGGGTTGGCACAGTAGGTACAGCTTCATTGACCATACCTTCTGCAAGTAGATTTGGCAATATTCTTACTATCGGCCGCCTGCCTGACACCAACCCTCAAAAACCGAGCAGTTTATCCGCCACCGCGCGGGGAGAACTTAAGGTTTGCTGGTCCTCCCTAAATCCCTTAGTCAGTCACCCACGAGAAGGAATGGGGTAACCTCGGTTTTTGAGGGTTGGTGTATGCTGGGGCTACACGGCAAAGAATAGGGTTACCTTCTGTTCAGACCTATAATATTTTCCCTCCACAGGCTAAAGAAGACAAAGAGAATGGCTCAAGTACAGACCTCCTCGAGTACTCAAAGAAGGTGAACTTCAAAGAGGCCAAAGTCCTTTCCGAGCACAATGCAAAGACTGAAGAAGAAGCCATCCATAAAAGTCTGCATGATATTGAAGAGAAGATACCACCCGACTTAGAGAGATATATTCGGGTAAGTCAACGAAATATTTTACTTTTTTTTATTGGCATTTTACTAGAAATATTTTACAAGGAGAAATGCATTACCAAAAATCCTCCCTTGACAGGATTTGAACCCGTGCCACTCGCTTGTCGGGCGCTAACTATTGCGGGGGTTCCTGTGTGGCGTCAAAATTTAAAATTCAAAGTACTTTTATTCATTAGTATATTAGCAATATATCTCTTTAAATCGTCAATTATATAATGTAATCTACTGTGTCTTCGGAACGCGATCTCCAGTGAGAAGAAGACACAAGAAACTCAGGGGGTTTTTTTTATATTATTTTTTTGCAGTAATTATGTGATTTACATTGTCGCATATTTATCTATCTATCAATGATACCAATTTGGAATTAGATGAGATAAGCACTTCTTTATTGTACCAAATTTGGCAGCCTTATCGCTAAATGCGATCTCTTCCAGGTAACCTTTGGATGGATAAGAATTGTAATAAGGAATGGGAGGGTATTAACGTGCGTAAATTATTTGCTTGATTTATCGATTAGGTACCTATCAATTTCGGGTGCTGGTCGTATCATGTGTTCCGATACATAGGCCGGTGCAGCCAGCCACTAACCTGCACGATATTGAAATGTAAATGCAAAGAAAATAATGTTACGATAGTTACTTAATCTACACTAATATTATAAAGAGGAAAGATTTTTGTGTGTGGTGTGTGTCGTTAGTCGTATGTTTGTTATGAATAAACTCAAAAACTACTGGACCGATTTCAAAAAATCTTTCACCATTAGAAAGCTACATTCACCCTAGTAAAATAGGCTACTTTTGATCCCGATATTCCCACGGGATCGGGACTTACGTGGGTGAAACCGCGGGACGAAGCTATGTTATATATTTTTATTTATTACTATAATTTTCTTTGCACTAAACAAAAAATTAAATAGTGAACGTCTAAGTAGGTATTCAATTATATTAATTATAACAACAATTTTACATATAAATAGAAAACTGAACGATAAAATCGCGTGTTTCCTTCCACACGGCAGTTACCCGGTTGATTTTGATTAATTTACCTTCATTTTGCCGATTTTCCCTACGTTTTACTAAGACGCTTAGTTTTAAATGAACCGATCACTGGTTGCTTACCTTATTCACTGTAATGAAACTATACAAGTACGCTGGAATTGCTATACCATACAAAATGACATTAGATCTTTGTGCCGATTTGATTTGCGCCATGTTGCGCTGTTGTCGCGCGTTTTCTATTGAAAGTGATGGTAACCGTCTCCGGAACTATTAGTTCCATGGATCACTTCCATCACTTTCAATAGAAAACGCGCGAAAACAGCGCACATGGCGCAGATCAAATAGGCACAAAATTCAGTGCGAGACCTCCTGTCCATATAATTCAGGTCAGTGACTTAATTTTACTTAACTAGAGAGTTTCGTGACTTGGGTGCTCCGTGATGTGTTTATTAATATTTGGCCTACTTATTCTGCCATAAATAAATAAATATTGCAGGAAATTACACAAAAGCCCACCACCTAGTCCCAAACTAAGTACTCTGGGTAGTATCCATAGTACAAGCCTAGTAGCGGACCACGATCTCGCGCGCTTAAGTCCTGATCCCGAAGGAATTTAGAAAAACCCGTATCAGATGCCTACACCATATAAAGAACGGGTCCATATTGGCTCACATAAAATTCTAAGTCAAATTCTTTGTCTTACTATCGATTTGTGTTCATAATAATCACTCTTCATAATTTTACTTTTCATACTTTTTTTATTCAGACATTTTTATTACTACCATCGGAGCTCATAACAGTTAGTGATCATAATTTTTTTATTCATACTGTTACTACCAAGAACATTTTAAAATCATAATTTTATTTTTCAGATTTTTTTTCGTCATAACATTCATGATCATATTGCTATAATTCATAATGTGTTACTAAGATTATTTATATTAATAAAGGCAACTGTAACAAAACTTCTTTTATGAACTACCCCATTATCAAACTCTAACGGAAATGTTCGATTGTTTTTGACTTGTGTTCTGTCGATCTTCATAAAAACACTTATGATTAAAATACATCACGCTTTTTTTATGTATAGTATTAGGCGTGTAATCATGTTCTAACATAAACCTAACCTATCCGAGTCGGTGTGCTCCGTTTATTTTTTTCCAAGTTCGAGTACAACGCGCGCTAAGATAACACTAGTGACGAAACAAATGTATGAATTTAGTAGACATTATAATTTTCAATAATTATGGATAAAAAACTTATGATTAAGAAATTTATTAAAACAAGTTTTAGTAAAAACGAAATTCATAATAGTGATATTATGAATTTCAATGATTATGTATTTTAAATTTTGTTTTAAAAAAATTATGAAGAATGATCATTATGATTTAAAATGGTATGTGAAACATTTTCGGACCTCCGATGTTAGGAGTTAAAAAATTATGTAAGACGATCCGCCCCCATAAAGAACACTCTCCAAATTTCAGCTCTCTACTATCAGCGGTTTAGGCTGTGCGTCGATAAGTCAGTCGGGCAAGACAAAACATAATATAGATATAGATTTCTTTTATTATATTATTTTCCATAGATTTTCTTCTGTTTTCGCGATTTTGGATAGAAATTAAAGACATATTTCGGTTTTAATCGCGTGGTGTTTATTACTTTTAGCATTGTTTCAACGCTCGACGTTCCGAGACCTTTACAGGTCCCTTCTTCAGGATTGATATTTAACAAGTGCATTCGTACAATTAAATAATAGCGCTGTTTAGAATGTTACGGCCACTGGCAGTCAATGTCGAATCAACTAACTTGCAATGATACTCCCACGGCCTAGATTTGTTATGAATTCTATTCACATCGTCAAATGCGTGATACCGACTCAATATATTATTATGACTGTATGTTCATCATCATCATCATTTCAGCTGTAAGAAATCCACTGCTGGACATAAGCCTCCCTCACAGATCTCCAGATGCTTCGGTCATAAGCGGCCTGCATCCACCGTGAACCTGCGGCCTTAACCAAGCATAACTTGACTTAACTGTATGTTCATTGAGTTACAATACTTATAGAGTCACAAACTGAAAAAAAAATGTCCGCGCCAAAACTCGGCGCACGCGGTCACGTGCGCAGAATTTTTGTTTACTTCGTTCGAGCGACTCTGAACGATATGCAAGTAGGATAAAGTCTAAATTCGAGCAAATGTCATTTTAAAAGGTATGTAGAACGGCGCTCGGACATTTTTTGAGTGTTGTCAGTTGGAGATTGTGGCTCTATAGGTATTGTAACTCAATGTGTATGTTATTAAAAATCCTGGCTTCAAGTTGTAATGTTTGAGAGAGTTGTAATGTTTGAGCTTATATGCGCTGTCACACATAGACTAGCCATGCATATTATTGGACATGCTCTGGTATAAAACCACCACCAACCCTTCACCTTCCATAATTTCTTGTCCAGCCAATAGTTGCCTGGAAGAGATCACTTTAAGCGTTAATCGCCGCCCCTTTGTTCCACCTAGTTGTATGATGTTCATGTCTTTTGTTTTTTGAAATTTCTGGGGTGAGTACAATAAATAATTACCTACCTATCTACAAGATACGCGCGAATAACATAACCATTTCTTGGCAGTCGGGTAAAAACAGAAAATAAAGTCGAGTAAATATACGGGGCAAGCTCGTTCAACAGTCAGACTAGCTGTTCAGTGCAAGCCTACGCATCGCCAATGATTATTAATTGCACATCCCGAGTTGATACCTACATCGGTATGACCTAGCCTCGAACTCTAGGTTTATTTAAACGAGCACTAGATTTTATACTAGCTGTATCCTGCGGTTTCCCGCGTAAGTCCCGATTCTGCGGGAATATCAGGATAAATATTAGCCTATGTGTTATTCCAGGTCTCTCAGCTATCTACATCCCGAGTGTAATGGTAATCGGTTGAGCGGTTTTTACTGTGGTTTTTACGTGATTGAGTAACAAACACACATTCATACTCACAAACTTTTAGCTTTATAATATTAGTGGAATACGAAAAAAAGAAGATGCTTGTTATATAAACATAAATATCCAATTTCCGTAAAAAAAAACATGCCAAGTGCGAGTCGGACTCGCGCACGAAGGGTTCCGTACCATTATCACAAATATATCACGTTTGTTGTAGGTATAGGAGTAGGGTTCCGTACCATTATCACAAAAATATCACGTTTGTTGTATAGGCACTTAGGCACCCCACCAATAAATATTAAAGTAAAAAAAAAGTCAGTAGCAATATTTAAGTAAATAGGTACCTATTTATTTTGTTTTTATTACTTGTAAAAAATATCTGTGGAATGTTTTTCTACTGCGAGCAGCACGGTTCATGAGATTCAGCCTGGTGACAGACAAACAGACAGATAATGGCGCCTTAGTAAAAGCGATCCGTTTTAACCGTTTGGGTACGGAACCCTAAAAAAGTCCATTAAAACTAAACACAGTTTGTTTGAGTAAAGCTCAGCTCATGTTAGGACAATTTACTGCAATTAGCCGTATAACGAGTACTCGGTATTTTACTGCAAATTACAAGAACACTGGACGTAAACATTTTCTGTGTAGGTACCTACTGCCTACTTAATGTTATTATTTCTTTTGTTTTTATTTCTCAAGGCATTGTTACTAGAAATATTTTACAAGGAGAAATGCATAATTAAAAATTGTCCTATAACAGGATTCGAACCTGCGAACATTCGAATCGCTTCCCTTTAAATGGTACTTTTTGGTTTTTAGTATTCGTTGTTATAGCGGCAAAGCAAATGCATCCTCTATGAAAATTTCAACCGTCTAGCTATCACGCACGATTCATGAAATACAGCCTGGTGACAGACAGACAGACGGACGGACAGACAGCGAAGTCTCAGTAATGGGTCCCGTTTTTATGCGTTGGGTACGGAACCCTAGAAACATGTCCCTATCCATAAAATATTGTTCACGGAGCGACCGCAGTCAAGTTTTATTGGCACTAACGATAATCAAATCAATTTACATGAAAAGGCATGATTTTTAACAAGTATTCGGAACCCTCGGCACGCGACTCCGACTCGCACTTCACAGTATTTTTACCGTAACATTATCATCTAATTACGATAATGATATCGATCGTAAATAGAGCAGTGTGACGTCATACGATAAGCATGACGAGAAAATATACCCCACTTTTTAGGGTTCCGTAGCCAAATGGCAAAAAAAACGGAACCCTTATAGATTCGTCATGTCTGTCTGTCCGTCCGTCCGTATGTCATAGCCACTTTTTTCCGAAACTATGTATAAGAACTATACGGTTGAAACTTGGTAAGTAGATGTATTCGGTGAACCGCATTAAGATTTTTACACAAAAATGAAAAAAAAAAAACAAAAAAAAATTTTGGGGTTCCCCATACTTAGAACTGAAACTCAAAAATATGTTTTTCATCAAACCTGTACGTGTGGGGTATCTATGGGTAGGTCTTTAAAATGATATTGAGGTTTATAATATTTTTTTCTTCTTAACTGAATAGTTTGCGCGAGAGAGAGTTCCAAAGTCGTAAAATGTGTTATTATTTTATTTTTTATTACTATTCTAATGAGGAGGAACACTAACTTTTTATCCCGGCAGAGGGCGTTTGTCGACTGATCTTAGGTTTGAATTAAGAACTGTCAAACAGGTGTTTTTTACAACTCTCGGCGCCAAATTGGCCATATCGGTCTCAGACCGAAAGAAAAAAAAACTCGGCGTTTTCATTGGTGGGGGACCATCATCAAAAAAAAAGATCATCCGATGCCAGCGCCATCTGCTTACAGTTTTGCGTGTGGCACCCCATTAGAAAATGAAAAAGGTAGATGCATAGTCATGCATGACAGATATAGGTTTTATGGCATAAACATATTTGCTCTAATGTCTTTTATCCAGGGAGGAAAACATCGACTACGTTTGTATGGAGAAAGAGCATGGAGACTGTCCTCCTAAGAAGAAGAATCTAATATACATAGGTACCACTTTGTCGGCACGATTAATGTGTATAAGGTTGGGATGGGTTCAAAGACACATTACAGTTCAAAGGGTTCCGTGTTGATTGTTGTTACTGAACCCTTTTCCCTAATTTGACTAAAAGCATAAAACACTCCCAGTCTAGTTTACAAGTACCAGGCTGACATAATATCGTAGGAGTCTAGCTCAACCGGCTACCAACCTTCATATGTAATCCGAACATCGTGGCAGTAGCATGTTTTGTACCAAAATAGGGCTAACTGCCCGCCCAAACTGTGTCCATTAACTCGGTTTCCGTAAAACACGTGATTTTACAAAGAATTCGTACGGAACGTGTAAAGTTAATATCGGGACGCGAAATGTGATCGAAATTTGAATTCCGCAAACGGAAAAAGTTTTGTTTTATTTTAGTTCGGTGTCCTCAAAATTCCTGGTCCTGTAATCGGATTTTTGTTCCGAAATGTTTGGTTTTTTCAACGTTTTGTTTGTAAATAGTGTTTTGGGACAATAGAATGGGTAACGGAGCGGTGGAACCTTGACGTGTGATTCAGTGATTATCTAATTTGCGTGCATTGTTTGAATGTGACGCTATCTGATATGGCTGGTCTTCTTTGATGTACGTCAATGAAAATTACAGCCATGGATATTCAGTCAGAAGTGAGTAAAGTACAAGTTTTACATATTTAATATGCACAGCATAAAGTAAAAAAATCATTTTTGCATAAGGACTTTTTGCATAATATCATTTTCAAAACCGATTTTTAAACAGAAAAATAACTGCATCTCTACATAATCTCATTGAAGTTTTTATAAATAGACGCTAGATGAGCGTTTAACCACTATCTCTCCTGATGGTAAGTGATGATATGGTCTAACATGTAGCACACTTATCTAGAAGAAGGAAGACGGCAGTGGAACAGGATCCGACCCGTCTTACTTAGTGGCTGCACCGGCCAACTTATCGGAACAATTTAGGCTGGTGGGAGGTAACAAGCCACGGCCGAAGCCTTCTAAATCAGCGTGCATCACCGTAGACCGCATCTACACTTACCATCAGTAAAATAACAGCGGTACTATTTCTACAGGGAAATTTTATTGTCATCCTTGTTGACAATTACTCTGTAGATTTCCAACTTCTTCACTAAGCAAATCCAGTAAGCCATATGTGAACGAACGATACTTATTATGGGTTCCTGACCCAAAGTCAGTAAGGTACTCTCTACCCTACTGACTTGCTATTGGCCTAGCTTGCTACTCTCAATGATGCTTGAGAATTGTTAGATTTTTGTCGAAAACGATTCAGCATTTGTTAGTAATACCAGTAATACTAATTATCCAAGATCCTCACGCCATTGCATCATTAACGGGGTCTCCATCAAATCCAACGACAGTTCTTCTTAAATAAAACTTAAGAGGACAGTCTACCTACTCTTTATCCATACAAACGTATACTGTTTCCTCGATAGATAAAGACATAAGAGCTAATATGTTTATGCCATAAAACCTATATCTGTCATGCCATGACTATGCCCTTACTTTTTTTTTTTTATTTTCTAATTAGAATAGAAATAAAATTCAGAAAAAATAGAAAATGAAAAAATCTATTCGTAGGGGCATGGTCACTAATGGTCATGGCTGATAAAGGACTTATGGCATAAACATATTTATTCTAATATCTTTATCCAGGGAGGAAACAAACAGTCAGCTACGTTTGTATGGAGAAAATAATAGTATAAAGACTGTCCCCTTAAAACCCTTTAAAACACCTTTTTCATTTATAACGACCGGATATTAGCCATAAAATGGTGTTACAACATCTATTACTCGGCTTTTGACCCAATTCGAGAATGATTAATGGGTTAAGGAAGGAACCCCATGACTGTAGCGCTATGGTTCTTTTCGCATTTTTATTCAAGGCAAAGGTTTCTTTTTTTATGTAATTGTTAATGTGGCCTTCGATTTGGTTTATGGGGAATCTACTGAAGGTCGCGATAAGACGCCAAAGTTGATTTAAACCTAAAGAATCCACGGCACGAATGGTACAAAACTTTAAATTGCCTTGAGTTTCTATTTTTGTTGGGAAGCTTCGGCGGCTCACTGGTTTAAGTCTAAGCAAACTCGTCAGTGTTCCGATACGTAGGCCTGTGCATCCGCTAAGGAAGACTGAAATCGTCTTGTAGTCACCACTTATGTCATGCATGACTGTTGTGAAATGTGGCTGCAGTGGCCACACAAGTTGTATTATCGATATTAGTGGACTGTATCTAAGGAATTGGGTCAGAAGGGAGAGAATAGAGGGACTCACATAAAGTTTTCCTGGAGCACGTGCGTTGCTGGAATCTTCTTGAGGGCCCTCTGATGATGTGGAAGATGCAGCAAAAACTCCCCAATGACTGGTGCAGTTCGTGGGTCGCGTATCGACCACTGTTGTCTTTGTTTTAAATGTTTTTATCACGAGTAACTTTAAATAGATGTTGTTAGTAATGGCGGAAACACGGTAACTGATTTTCAATGATGATAGCGCCCTCTAGGTTTGGGAAAGGGAACCAACTGATAGGGTTGATTGATTGGGATTGATGAATGGATACAAGAAAAAAGGCGGGAGAATTTGAATGGATTGCTAATACGAATTACAACTTTAACATTATCTTGCCCCCGCGCTGGCGAAATTTATGAGACTGAGAAAATTCCCAAGTACACATGTCCAATAATCATTGCAGTTTTAACAATTATGCTTACAAATATGATGATGATGATTATTGGTGATTGTTGTTATTGAATAATAAGTTCAAAAAAAATAATGATGTTATGTGTGATAGTAACTAAACAAAAATGATTTGATGATAATGATGAATGATAGTGACCCTAATCGTCTATGTTCGGTAAGGGACACAACTTCACAAGTGGTCGTTTGAGGACACCTTGTGCAGTTCTGATTGATGCCGAGCGGCAAATACCGTCACGGCCTGGATACAATTCAATAATTCTACCTAGACGCCATCGTAATGGGTGTGTAGTCTCGTCTTTGATGATAACAAGTTGATCAATTTTTGCAGGAGATGAACCATCTGTCCATTTCAAGCGTTGTGATAAATTAACAAGATATTCGGTATGCCACCGAGACCAAAAATCCTGGTGCATCCTCTGTATCAGCTGCCATCGATTAAGTCTATTCAACTTTGTGTCAGAATAGTTAGGTGCAGGCACCGAAGTCAGAGGAGCCAGGGTCAGGAAATGTCCTGGTGTTAGTGCCGATAAGTCTGATGGATCAGAACTCATGGCTGATAATGGTCGTGAATTCAAAACTGACTCTATTTGCGTCAAAAGTGTGTTTAACTCCTCATATGTTAGGATTTGTGTACCTAAAACGCGGTACAAGTGTGTTTTGACTGATTTTACCCCAGCTTCCCATAAACCACCCATGTGTGGGGAACCAGGAATGTTGAATTTGAAATCAATGCGCTCTGTTTCACAAGCTGAACGCATCAAGTCCACAAGTTGTGAGTGGGCACCCTTGAAATTGGTACCACAGTCACTATGAATGGTGTTACAGCGACCACGTCTTGCTATGAATCTGCGGAGAGCAGCTATGAATGCTTCACTACTTAAACTAGAACAAAGTTCCAAATGAAGTGCTCTAGTCGCAAAACAAACAAATAAGCACAACCATGCTTTTGTTGTGCGTACTCCACGATGTCGGTGAAGTGTTATGTTAAAAGGTCCCGCAAAATCGCAACCTACTGATTGAAATGCTTTGATTTGTGTTATACGAGAACGTGGGAGATCTGACATCTTTGGCTGAAAAGCAATTGGTTTAGTACGAAAACAACGATGACAATTTGATATAACTTGACTGATTGCACGTCTAGGTGATAAAATCCAAAAATTTTGAAGCAATAAATAGTGTAATGCTTGTAAGCCAGGATGTAGATGCTCATTGTGAGTGCATTGAATGATGAGTTGTGTTAAACGATGCTTGCGAGGAAGTAAGGCTGGGTGTTTTGCTTCAAATGAAAGATCTGATTGAGAAAGCCTACCCCCCACACGAAAAATGTTATCATGATCTAGAAAAACATTAAGTTTGCGAAATGGTTTCGAAAGTGTTTTATTTGATTTTAAAAGTTTGAGCTCTTCACTAAAGGTTGTTAATTGAGTATGTTTTACTAATGTCATAAGACTATGATGAAGCTCAACTTCTGTTAAATGACCTGCAACCTGCTTGTGTTGCAAGGCCCGAATGAAACGATTACAATATGCTAAAATGCGTTGAATTTTTCGCAATGATGAAAATTTGTTTAATAAATACTCAACGGGATGAATATCTACTATATTTGAAACGGCTAACACACAAGCGCGTTTCTCAAAGTCCAAATCTGGATAGTTAACTGATGAATGTTGCGGCTCTTTGGGCCAATGCTTTTGATCTGAGGAAAGCCACTGTGGGCCAGTCCACCAATGTTCATGATTGATAAGCTCATCGGGTGTCAGACCACGACTCGCTGCGTCCGCTGGATTGGTTTTTCCAGGAACGTGATTCCAGGCAGCTTCTGGTAGCTTACGCTGGATGTTTGATATGCGATTGCCAACAAAGGCCTTAAAATTTGAAGAATTTGATCGGATCCATGACAACACGATCATGGAATCCGTCCAAGCGTGAATGCTCTCTATGTTGAGCGACTTGGTGTATAAATTGATGATATGCCGGAGAAGATCTGCGAGCAACGACGCACCGCACAACTCCAACCTAGGCAGGGTCCTACGCTTGGTGGGAGAAACCCGTGACCTAGCACTAACTAATATAACATGATGCTGATTATGATGATTAGTTGTACGAAGATATACCGCAGCGGCGTAACCTGCCTCGCTCGCGTCTGAAAATCCATGGAGCTGAAATGATACTGCGTCATCGTTTGTGATACGACGTGGAATACGGAGCTGAGACAAATGAGGCAACTGTTGGGTATACCTCGACCAAATTTGATTGATGTCGTCTGGTACGGGCTGGTCCCAACCTGAACCCAATAACCATAGACGTTGTATGAGATGCTTTGCTAAAAATGATAATGGTGTTAAAAGACCAATGGGGTCATAAATACGTGCCAGCTCTGATAGCATGGTACGTTTGGTACACTCACGATTGATTTGATTAACTTGATAATTGAATATGTCCTCTTGTGAATTCCATGCTAATCCGAGAATTTTCACAAAATGGCCATCACTATCAAATGTCTGGTTTACATTCGGCACTGCTTGATGTTCTGGTGGAATGTTTTGCAGTACAGCTTCATGATTGCTGGACCACTTTCTGAGTTCGAATCCACCAGCCGCCATAATATTAATCAGCTGTTGCTGAAGACAGACCGCCTCTTCAATACTGGAACAACCTGTCACCGCGTCGTCGACATAAATGTCTTCTAACAACACCCGAGCTGCAGCTGGAAAAGACTCTCCCTCATCACGAGCAAGTTGATGTAAAACTCTAATAGCCAGGAACGGCGCCGAAGACACCCCAAACGTCACGCGGTTGAGTTTATACTCCTGAATTGGTTGATTTGTGGAGCATCTAAAAAGGATTCGTTGGTAATCCTGATGCTGCTCTGCTATACGGATCTGACGATACATTTGTCTAATATCCGCACAAAAAACAAAGGCATGAAGCCTGAAACGAAGAAGTATGTTTGTGATGTCAGCCTGAAGCTTAGCACCTGTCAAGAGAGTGTTGTTTAAGGATACGCCATGTTTATCCTTCATTGAAGCGTCATAGACTACACGTAGACTACAATCCGATTTTGCCACTGCATGATGAGCTAAATAGAAAGCTGTTGATGATTGACACTCCTGTTCAGGGACCTTCTCCATCTGACCACTGGATAAATATTCCAAAACATGTTGATTGTATTGTTTGTGAAACGCTGGCTTGGCCATGAGACGTTTCTCTAAATAAGTAAAACGACGAAGAGCTATGTCATAAGCCCCCTCAAATGTCGGTGATGATTGATTACGAAATGGTAAGTGAACGATGTATCGTCCCTCACTATCACGTTGATGGGTTGATTGAAAGATGTCTTCACACTGATCATCTTCCAGTGAGTGAGATTGCATGTTATCTCCACTCGGTATGTTATCCAACTCCCAAAATTTTTGAACAGCAACCTCCAAGTTGCTATCCATTGATACATGATTGATTGATAATGGAGTGGATGTCGACAAATATGATAATGTTTTACCCATCAAAATGAATCCAAAAATGGTGTTGATGGCAGTTGCTGCATGTGGACCACCATCAAGTTTCCCCGGTAAAAGGATTTCCGGGAAAATTTCTCCTCCAATGAGGATATCTACTGGTCGTTGTTTATGATATGTTGGGTCGGCTAATACAAGATTTGAAATATGATTGAACCCAACTGTGTCCACTGGATGGGTGGGCATGTCCCCACAAATCCTATCCAATGTAATTGCTTCTGATGTGAATAAAGGCTCTGCCTTCCCAATGGGTCTGAATTCCAAAAATACTTTGCTTGTTGAACAGGCCGGCACTTGCCCGATACCTGACATAGGTGTTGATACCTTATGTTGAGTTAAACCTAACCGTTGAGCACAATTTTTTGTTATAATGTTGCTTTGACTACCAGGGTCTAGTAAAATCCTAACTTTTTCGAAAGAACCCCTACTATTTTTTACCTCCACTTCTGCAGTTGCTAATAAAACAAAATGTGTACCTGATGTTCGGTGTGTTGATGTGTTAGACAAGGTAGTGACAGGAGTGACTGCATGGTCACCCGAGTCTGATGTTTTAACTTTGTTAGTTGTTGGGTGTGGAGGTTGCGATTTGTTAGTGCCATAATGAATAAGACTATTATGTCGTTGGTTGCAAGTTTTACAAGAATAACTACTCTTGCAAGCTGCTGTATTATGATTTGTACGCAAACAATTAAAGCACAATTTATGTTGACGCACTAACTGAAATCTATCATAAGGAGATTTGGCTAAAAATTTGTTACATGAATAAAGATGATGTGCCTCCTTACATAGAACACATGATGGGTTAAACGCTTGAGCCAAAAGCATGGTTGGTTTAACTTGATTGTTTGAGTTGAACCGTTTGTTGTTGTTATTGTGTGTTTGACTAGGTTGACTTAAAATGATGTTTGAATTGATAGATGAACGCTCCAAAGCCTTGCATCTTTCCACTAAAAATGTTTGTAATTGTTGAAAAGTTGGGAAATCACTTGTATATTGTAATTCAAATGCTTCACGAGAAGCCTTATCCAATTTTGTTAATAATGAATGAAATAGTACAAAGTCCCACTGTGCAGTGGGTAAACCTAATGAATTGAGCATCGCTAAATTTTCACTGATTATATTTAAAATGTTTCTGAGTTGTTGCACAGATTGCATTGATTTCAAATTGTTGATTTGTTCCCAACACATGAATGCTAGGTACCGCTTGTTGTTGTAACGGTCAACTAATGCTTGATATGCACTTAGATAGTTGATGGCAGAGACGGGATAGGCCCGTATTATGTTGATTGGTTCACCCGATAGTGTAGAAATTAAATATTGGAATTTTTCTACATTTGAAATGTCCGTACGGTTGTGGACAAGAGAATTAAAGAGGTCAATGAACCCTGGGAAATCCCTAATTTCGCCACTGAAAGAAGGTAGCTTCATTAGGGGAAGTTTATGTCTGTTTACCTCATGAGAAGGGACAGACACTTTTGAGGAACCCGACAGTGGTTCGGGTTTTGTAACGGGGAGATATTTACGTTGTGCTTCTAAAACTTCACTATACATATCATCAACTGTTTCTACTTTTTCTGCCTGTTGTACCTGGAAAACCTTCATATCACGACCGGCACTTTGATACTCACAGGCGAGTTTGATGAGAGATTCATTGAATGCTTCTAACTCCAAAGGGATGCGGGTTAACCACGTTTCAAGACGAACTACTTTACGTGGATCGGTTTCACAGGCGCGAGCGCATGTGACAGCTTCCTGGAGCCGTTTGAAAGCCAAATCGCGTTTGGCTTCGAGATGTTTTATCATTGTTTCCGACATTATGATATTTAAAACTGTTTACTATTAAAGAACACTTGTTAATAATGCGTAATAATGTTTTGTTTTGCTTGAAAATGTATAAACACGAAAATTGTTATTGTTTTGATGTAATGTCAAAGTCAAGCACACTTTTTTTTGTTTTGATTGCTAACTTCACTCTTGATGAATACTGACAACTTGATAAAACGAACTTGAATGAACAAAGACTGATTTCGATTGAATGACTGAACCGAAAACAGAGAATGCACGCGAATGAATGATCGACTGATAGACAATTGAGTGAATGCTAGACTGATGATCGAATGAATTGAATATGAATGAACAAATGCTTGATTGTTTGCTAAAAGTCAAATAAGTGAGTTCCGTTTCCTATAAAAAATGATTGATATTATTACTCGAGACATAAAATGGATGTAGGTAGGTATACAAATGTTTGGTACAAAAATGATAGTAAATCCCACTGGATTTTACACAATGATAAGATGATCACAAATGCAATGATATTCCTACGTTCTATGTTACGTAAGGAAATGTTCCGGCGTTGTTACACTCGAAACCAATAAATTGATGAAATGTTCCCGCGTTGTTATGTTACGCAAGGAACCAACAAAATACCTAACTAAAATGATGTTTAATCCGAATGTTATATGTTACACTGGATTTTGGACAATATGCTATGATATGTTTCTGCGTTATATGTTACGCGAGAAACCGACAAACAATGAATAAATGAACTTTGACAAAGTTTTTTACAACAATATGGCGATTTTGAACTTCGAACTGCAATGATGATAGGAACGCTATGAACTTTTTTTAGAAAATTCGGTCGTCAAGGACCATAAAATGTTGTGAAATGTGGCTGCAGTGGCCACACAAGTTGTATTATCGATATTAGTGGACTGTATCTAAGGAATTGGGTCAGAAGGGAGAGAATAGAGGGACTCACATAAAGTTTTCCTGGAGCACGTGCGTTGCTGGAATCTTCTTGAGGGCCCTCTGATGATGTGGAAGATGCAGCAAAAACTCCCCAATGACTGGTGCAGTTCGTGGGTCGCGTATCGACCACTGTTGTCTTTGTTTTAAATGTTTTTATCACGAGTAACTTTAAATAGATGTTGTTAGTAATGGCGGAAACACGGTAACTGATTTTCAATGATGATAGCGCCCTCTAGGTTTGGGAAAGGGAACCAACTGATAGGGTTGATTGATTGGGATTGATGAATGGATACAAGAAAAAAGGCGGGAGAATTTGAATGGATTGCTAATACGAATTACAACTTTAACAATGACCATGGCCAACAATGTCACAAATGAACTGTAGGCGTATCATCTATACGAACGGTGCTACATCTTCTTTATCAATGAAATGCTTTGTCTGACTGACTTATGGATCAACGCACAGCCTAAACCGCTGATAGTAGAGTGCTGAAATTTGAAGAGTGTGCTCTTTATATGTAGGCATCCGGGCTTTTCGAAAGGCTCACGGGATCGGGACGTACAGCTAGTCTGTATTAGTCTTCCTCGTCGTTTTTATTGACACCGACCCTGACTATATTTGAAGCTCAGAACCATGTTTCTTGCTTGATCCTAAGATGGATTTAAATGTGACTGGCCAATGGCTATACTGAATCCGCTTTTAAACAACCTTTCACATAAATGTTTAGCTTTAGAACGGCTTAGGTTGTTCTTACTGGATTTGGCGCTTTCTTCGTCGTTCTTACTGGATTTGGTCAAAGATCTCGGCTTTCGGGTTTGACGACCTCTGTGGCGCGTCGTGCGAAAGCGCGACTGCAATGCAGAAGGTTGCGGGTTCGATTCCCGCCGGGTGCAAGTATTTATGCTTAAAAATAAATATAAGTATTATATTCGTTGTCTAGACACCGTAACACAAGCTTAGTCGCTTACCACGGGGCTAGATGGCGCTGTGTGTTGTTCAGGGAATTTATTTATTATTTCCTCTTACCCATATTTGTACGTTAGAGCTCGAGCGCCAAAAAGACCTTTTTCAAGCTATCTCTTCCTAATTAGTGACCATAAAACCGCAAGCGAACAGGTGTATTTAACCCCTGTGATATACATCTAAAGCTGGGTTCTGATGGACTACATCGCGATTGTTCTCAAACAAAAAAGATTTCTTGATTTTCTTATACTTACTCAAATATTTTCCTTGGTTACGTCTACCTAACAGTCTAAATGAAAGACCTAGTAGATCTTTATGGATATATATTATTGATTTCAATGGCCATGGGACTCCTGTAAAGACTTTAAAAATCCTGTAGTATTGCTGTAGCTAGTCGCTGGAACAAAGTGCGTTTTAACACGACATTAAAGAAACCCAATCTAATTTATAAAAATAAACATGTCCGCCTACATTTCTTCATAAATTTTCACCCATTTCACCTAATTAAATTATCGTAATGTTTTCCCCGAGCACACGCCTACTGGCGCGCCCATTTTGCGTGATCGCTGTGTGGCAGTACCACGCCTTGCCTATTGTGTTACTCAATTTACGACATTGTCTTACCGTTTTTATTGCTCCATTTTTGTATGGCACGTTTTTCACTCGTGGAAAATTATGAATTTTAAGACGGAAGCGGTCTACTGCTAGTACTATCTTATCCTGTGTTTCTATTTTAACAAACTATCCTTAGTCAGTATTGAAAGTAGGAAGGAAGCAAGCGTGTGGTTAGCGCACTCGCCCGGCAAGCGAGTAGGGGCACAGGTTAAAATCCTGTCTGAATCATCAAATTTTTGATGATGCATTTCTCCTTGTAAACTATTTCTAACATACTAACATACATAAAACGCAATCAAAATCATAACCCTCCTTTTGCCATAGTCTGGTAAAAAGACGCCATAATTTTTCCTCCCTTCTGAACTTTGGTAATAGGTACAATCAAACGTGTCATTCAAATAACCCCACGCAAAAGAAGCAATAAATCCTCAACCTATACTTAGATTTCTATCAATTCCGAGCAAATTACTACAAATAGTTGCAGATTGCTAAAGCCCTACTAATTATGTAAGTTCGCTTGAAA
This sequence comes from Idaea biselata, assembly GCA_958496205.1. Lineage (NCBI taxonomy): Eukaryota > Metazoa > Arthropoda > Insecta > Lepidoptera > Geometridae > Idaea > Idaea biselata. Next base: position 8,174,878 of record OY292404.1, read on the forward strand.
TGCTAAAGGTGGAAGTTGGTAGCGACGACAACGACGGCGACACGTGTAGTCGCAGCAGATAGTAACGACATAATCTAATTTCAGGGACCTAAGTATAATGTGTTTTTGTTTGTGCCGGCGGGATAGTGTCGATTTCTGCATTCAAAAATCTTGTCGAGGGGGTATGGGACGCGATTTTGAAATGCAGAAATCGATACGACTCAAATGTATACTCGTACCTATCGATCTAACATTTACACCTATTTTTTTTATGCCATAAAACCTACATATATTTGCCATGACCATGTTTTAATTTATTTCATATTCTTTTTTTTTTTTTCAACAAATAAATGCCACTAAGATCAAATATATTTGGTACAAACCTGTGGTACAAACCATATTAACAGCAAATTATAATTTCTGTGGCGACACGTTTGCGTGCTGCAGCCGTGTGCTGTCAGCTACCAACTTATACCTTAAATTTCTTTCTTCAACTGAAATAGCTAAATTATTTGAATTCTCCACTGAAGGTTATAATTTTGTGACTGTTCCAAATAACTGTTGGCTGTTCTTTCCATGCGTGGTGGTACAACCTTGGTCTCAGTTATGGAGACCTTGCTCTGATATTTTCTCTTCTGAAATATTACGATTATTAGCATACTTATTGCTCTGGCTGTTTGTAACATTTTATTGGGCATATTTTGTTACTGCTTTAATCGGTACTGTAATGTTGTTTCCGTCGCCATTATTTTTGACTAAGGGTCAGTTATGGGTTAGTTTCGAACCGGCTTCCTTGGTGGCTCTAGATAGATAGAACGCTTTATTGTACTCACCAAAAATAAAGTACGAAAAAATCTTAATCTAGAGTGGCACAATAGGCGGGCTCTATTGGCCAACGTATCGGAGGGATGAATCTAACTGAGGCCAAATGCTTTCTCCTTCAGCACCACCCAGGGGCCTCGCATGGGAATAATAAAACTTAAAACTGTCACGAAAAATGTCCAAGGGTGAACAAGTCTGTTATGCTGAGCCATCATTATATTTCGCAAGACGGAAACTTTTGCGAAACGACAACCGAAATAACTTAACCATTAAAATTGGCTCGAGTTCCAAGCAATTCTAAGCCAATTTAGGCTCACCCCAGTAAAAAAAGCATCGTGTGAACAGACAATATTTTTAGGGTTTCGTACCTCAAAAGGTGAAAAGCAACCCCTATAAGATACTCGTTTGTTCTACTGGCACTGGCCTGTCAGATTTACAGCCATTTTGCAGTGGCTTACAGGGTGGTCCAAGATGCCGATAAGCTAAATTGTTTTGAATCAGAAGCTCTTGTTGTCCATAATATCTAAGTGACATCATATTTCCCACCCCAGACAGTCAAAGAACCTTTTATCGAAACCTAACAGTGTCAATCTGTCTCGGCTGCCAAAACACTCCCAGAAACTCGGAAACCCCCGATATAGGTCGTCGCGTGATCGCTCCACCTTCAGTTTGCAAACAACTCCGTAACCGTCAGGTTTGCCGGTACAAAACACAAGGATATCTGCGATAAGGTAGGGGTAGTATTACTGTTATCGTTTCATTATTTCGTTACGTGGCGATTTTAGCGATGCCATAAATATTGTTATGGTTCGGCGACGTACGGTGCGTTCGTCTTGCCGGTGTCGATTAGATTTAGTCCTTAGTTGTTCAATTGGAGGGCCTGAGAGAATATGACAACTTCATGTCATCACTAAAACTCGTATTGTAAAATGGATACTCCTTCGTGTTTCTCAATGGGGAACAGTGGACCCCTTTCTTGTCCCATGCATGACCCTGAAGCTTCCTGGGGATTAGACAGCTACTTGGCACCACCCAAAGTCGTATTGCAAAGTGTTCTCTTTCCTGTTCCTTAATTGGGACCGGTGGAGCGCTTTTGTTGGCCCATGCGTGACCCTGAAACTTCCTGGAACAACCTGGTAGATATTTTCGGCCGACTCCCACAGACTGACCTAAGACATAGCACTGCTCGAAAAAGTGACAACATCCCGCTCGGATTTCTATAAGAGCTGCCACGTACGGACCGGAATTGGTGGTATAGATACAGTACAATGTTGATAGAAAATGTCGGTGAGAGTCACTTGAAAGTTTGAATTTTTTGTCAATGTATGCTGTGTTTATAGTATCAGCATAATTAGGTACTTATCTCCGGCGGGCATCGAACCCGCAACGTTTGCGTTGCAGCCGAGTATTCAGCCGACACGCCACATAGACCGTCAAATATAATTGTCCCACGTTAACCATTTCACTTTTATATCTCTAATCTATACTTAAATTTAACTACATATCATCAAAGATAAGTCAATATAGAGTTATTACGGTAGACCAATATTGTCGCGTGTATTGTTTTACCGTTGAGCCGTAGAAAATATGCACATAAATAACGTTTGTAGTCACAATTAATAGAGTTGTTAGTTCTTATTGTATGATTGATGATCGATTAGCTGTTGTCACGGAATCGTAGTGCAGCAAATTGGTTGTTGGAATGAGAATTAAGATGAATTTTTGATTTTTTCTTTTAATTTGAACGGAACTATGGTTATTAAACGCTTTTATTTAATTTGCACTGTTCTGACGAACAGTAAGTAGAACCATTTCCTTTGAATTTAGGACTTGGAAATTTCATACACTTTAGTTCTGAAGACAATGCATTCTTATGTTAAGCATCACCTGATGATTTTAGTTAGCGGCCCATTTTGATGTCTATCGTGACCTGACGGTGTATTCCATGGTTGGCTTCTGTCGCGGACACACATTCCTGTGTGTCAGCACATATTTATTTTTTACGCCACTTATTTCCATAGTCGTGCTCGTGATAGAATATGAAGGTCACACATAGGAATATGTGTTCGCCACGGCTCCAAACAGCCAGCGGCGCAAGACATACAATTTCGTACACCTATGCGTTTATTATGGTAGCCCATTTTAAAGTCTACCATGACCTGATGGTATAATCCAGTGTTGGCTCCAACCAGGAGATCTCTAACGATCACCAGCACGAGACTTCATATTTCGTATACCTATGCGTTTATTATGGTAGCCCATTTTAAAGTCTACCATAACCTGATGGTATAATCCAGTGTTGGGTCCAACCAGGAGATCTCTAACGATCACCAGCACGAGACTTGATATTTCGTATACCTATGCGTTTATTGTGGTAGCCCATTTTAAAGTCTACCGTGACCATTTATAATCCACAGTTGGCTCCCAGCAGGAAATCTCTTGAACAGTCTGCTTTAACAGCATTTAGTTAAGGCAGACCATTTTAGAGTAGACCTTGACCTAATAGTACTACACGCAGGGTTGGCTACAGAAAAAAAATATAATCAAAGTTTTAAGTGGTACATATACCTACTAAAAAGTCGGTTACTTATATTTTTAGTTCAGGAGTATATTTACTTACGTAAGTAAAAAAATAATTAAAAGTAAGGTTTAACATTAAAGCGTAGAAGCCTATGATTTCCAAACTACGCTTCCATCAGGTCCGACAACCTTTCAATACTTATTCTATACCAGTAATCGTATCATAATTGATGAGCAGTAATAGAATTCTTGATGGCTATACCACTGACCGATAACGTCAATAATAAATACTATTTCTATTGCTCCGTGTCGGGTTAATGGTGTCGAGAAATAGGTTCTGAAATTGTTAACTAGGTAGGTATACTATAGATGTTATAGCTGAGTCTAGAATCTTTTCGAAGGACTCAATAAAAACGGACAAAAAACTATCCTTATTCTGTAGTATTCGGGACAACCCACGAACTGGGAACCCTCCCAGCCTTGTCAGCCATGCCCAGACCAAATGGTGTCTTGCCCAGCCTAGTCACCTTTTATACCGGGTGGTATGACTATGATGGGCAAGTCACCATTTGGTCTGGACATGTCTGACTAGGCTGAGAGGGTTCCCAGTTCGTGGGTTTCCTCACAATGTCTTCCTTCACCGTAGCGTTATTAGCGCACATAACTTTTTCGTATGGAAAAAGACATCTGAGCGCTGTCGGCCGCAATTCAATGACCATACTAACACCGCTATAAATATAATAAACCAGTGCGAGTCGGACTCGCCCACGAAGGGTTCCGTACCATTATCTATACCACAGATTTTGTTTTGAAAGGTAAATTGTGGTTTACGATTTATGACGTTTTAAAAAAAACTACTTAATAGATCTCGTTCAAACCAATTTTCGTTGGAAGTTTGCATAGTAATGTACATCATATATAATTTTTACTTTTATCATTCCATTATTTTAGAAGTTACAGGGGGGGGGGACACACATTTTACCACTTTGGGAGCGTCTCTCGCGCAAACAATTCAGTTTAGAAAAAAATGATATTAGAAACCTCAATATCATTTTTGAAGACCTATCCATAGATACCCCAAATGTATAGGTTTGATGAAAAAAAAAATTTGAGTTTTAGTTCTAAGTATGGGGAACCCTAAAAATTTGGTATTTTTTTCTACTTTTGTATGAAAATCTAAATGCGGTTCACTGAATACATCTACTTACCAAGTTTCAACAGTATAGCTCTTATAGTTTCGGAGAAAAGTGGCTGTGACATACGGACGGACAGACGGACAGACAGACATGACGAATCTATAAGGGTTCCGTTTATTGCCATTTGGCTACGGAACCCTAAAAAGCTATGACTGCCGATTTCATTTTTTTTAGATTCTAACCTAGTACCTACGTTTTTTTTAAATTTTGGGCTATAATCCGTTTTGTTGATTTGTATTTGAAATTTTTCCTTTAGAAAGATGTGTCAAATCGTAGTCTATAATTAAAAAACGAAGTATAGTTCTAATTGACACCAAATAGTATAGCAACCCTAAACTTTTGCCATAACCTTTCTGGCACTAAGTTAACAGTAACTGTAAATCGAAGCAAACTTTGTAAACTTGAACAACTTCTAATGGATTCGCAAATATTTACACGCGAAGGAAATACTTTATTGTAAGCATTAAAAGTTTAACACGATAACAGTCCAGTGTACTCTATGGGGTACACACACGCAAAGTGGTATCACCGAGTCCGTGAACCCTGTGCGATACACTACCACTATTAAACCTGACGGGCTCTAGTGTCCTGGATTATGATATCAAATTTGTTTATTATTTCGGGACGTGTGGAGAAGGCGAGGACCATTCGTCCACCTAACCCGATTTTTTATGAAAACGCGACGAATGTGAACGTGTGTCCCGTAAAGTTCAGAACACGTCTAGAGCGTTACCCCCTTTTGCCCTCGGCGGCTACAGAGACGGTAATATGCGTTTGGGGTGAGAGATATTGTTGGTGTCTGTCACTATTTTTTTCAGCTAAGCCAATTTTGCGTTTTATGTGTCTCATTTCAGAGTACGTTCTTAGCTAAGTTTAACGTTTCAGACCGCTAGGAGTCGTTACGATTGACACGATTTTGTAAAACTAGTAGCTTGTCAAGCATTAATCTAAAAAGACAGTTGTAAACAGCCACTGCGGTATTGCTACCGCAAACTCAATGATGCTTTTGACGTTTTAATCGTGCATCGACTCCATCTTAGCGCCAGCAACGATGCTCATTTTAAATTTTACGATCGACGTAACAATATTGTCAGCGCTGCAGCGGCTTTTTATGTTTACTTCGCGTAATGCTCTGGCTTCATTAGCGGGCTACAGCGAATATTCGTGTTTACGCTATGTATGTGGCCGTTGCTAGATCGTAGAACGTTGCAATGCGAGGTATTCTAGGCAAGACGATGTTTTGCGTGGATGGCTACACCTGCGTCAATTCAGTCTCGGCCGCACAAAAAACTGAACAACTATGCATCGCATCAACGTGACGCGAATCTTCGCCCGCTAATGTAGCCACAACATAAATATGTTTGAGACATCACCTCTAGTACTATACCTTGAACTTGAATTATAGACTACAATTTGACGCATCTTCCTGAAGAAAAATGTCAACCACAAATAACTGAAACGTTAGATCGTAGTCTTGAATTAAAAAACGTAGTTATAGTACATAATATTCATATTCAAGTTGTCAAGCCATTTAATCAGTCTGAACCTATTAATTATACACCACGCTTGAGTGCACCAACTAACTGACCGGACGAAGGAAAAACAGAAGTGTCAGTGACATGCAAATTGCTCCAATAAGAATCTTACCCAAACTGCAGACTTTTATTGGCCGATATTTATGCATTTATAACTTGTAAAAAGAAATTGCAAAATAAACATACGTTATAGGTAGATAGATATAACGCTTTATTATGCTCAATATGCTAAATACAATTACAATTAATAAAATTTAAATCAAAAGTGGCACAATAGGCGGCCTTACCGCTGAGAGCGGTCTCTTTCAGGTAACCTTGCTTATAGCTCCCGGGAGTAAATCGGAATACTAAGTGACCTTTGTATTTTTTCTGACCTCCATTCGACAATAAAATTAGAGCTTCATCGTACTATGGTAATTATTTAGTATTTGGGTGAAAGATTTAGGTAACCCTAGGTTACCCAAATACCAGAGCGGGACAATGATACAATACACATGAAATACTTTGGATAAATTTAAACATTGTCTTCAAAGGTCTGTCTGCAAACTATCGCCGATCACTCGCTCACAAGTGCAGGTATACTGATTAAATACTGGTTAGGCTGCTATTAGCATGTAAATAATTACAGAGATGAGCTGTTATGAGCGTTTTAATTCTTGAAGAAGAAAGTGCTTTTAATACCCAAGCTGTACTAGGAACTTATGGTATTAGGTATTCCTGTGTACAGTGTAAATGTACGTACATACTAGCTGCATTAGTCCCGATCCCGTGGGAATATCAGGATCAAAAGGAGCCCATGTTACCCCTCGATAATGTAGCTTTCTATTGGTGAAAGATATTTTTAAAACGGACCAGCGCTGCGGTGCCCGAGATTAGATCGTTCAAACAAACAAACTCTTCAGCTTTATAATTATAGTATAGATGCAATGTGTAATTGTGTATGCACACCGCTCTAGACCTGATGACAAGTCACTTGCAGACATCCGAAGCTCCAAAGACATACATTTCATTTCGATTTCGGTCGAGCGAGCGTAGGTAATTTCATAGAAATACATAGAAACCAGTAGTGTCGCCGCGACACGTCGTCCGCTGCCGCCTTGTGTCGCCCGTTGACAACTCGTACCTTAACTTTGATTTGACTAATATTTACACCCGTATTTATAGACAAGTCGATTAATTACTTTGGCTAAGTAATGCTTTTGTCTCGCAGCCGCCGCTCTTTTCAGTGGTTTTTAACGTCTGCGAAAATATGACAGAGTTTTTACTTAGCCAGAGTAATTATTATTCAATTCTTTTATAAATACATCTCTCATCCGAGCGATGTTCCCGGTTACATCCCTCTCGGGAGCCCGGGGTCCGCTAAACCCCAAATAGTTTTTTTTAATTTGGGGTCGGGCGGTCGGCGCAGTCGGTAAGTCATCATTGACCATACCTTCTGCAATTAGATTTGGCAATGTTTTTACGACCGCCCGCCTGCCTGACACCAACCCTCTTAGGGATCAAGCAGTTTATCCGCCACCGCGCGGGGAGAACTTAAGGTTTGCTAATCTCCCTCAGATCCCTTAGTCGCCTTTTACGATACCCACGGGATGAGATGGGGTAACCCTATTCTATGCCGGGGCTACACGGCATAACACGTACATATCTTTTATAAAATACATGGATTAGAGTAACTCTTTCGAGCACTTTCAATGAATGAAACATGTCCGTTCTCTTTGTCATCAGCGCTACGTCGGGCTTCCAGTGATGTTAAAAGCCGGGGAGTATTCCCCGAACAACCCGCTAGTGAGGTCGGAGCATGTTCCCGGGGACGCGCTGCTCGGGCTCGGGGAATATGAACGGAGAACGAATACCTTGCGGAAGATCAGACAGGCGCAGTATAGGGAGTATTTGGACCAGGTCAGTTCGTAGCTCAGGTTAATTTTAACTGTTAACTAAAGGCTTTCAGCCATCGAATAGCTATATGTCTATCGAAAGACTTAATCGATAATTTTTAAGGTTTCCATCCTTAAATGACTGGAGAAATCCATTTTCAAAATTACAAATTAGCTCAATTATTTAATGAACTTTTAATAGTTGATTCAGTTTTTTAAAGTGTTTCTTACACGTGGATGACTGAAAATTTAAAGAAATGCTTTTCAAAAATTTGCTTAATTAAGACTTAGACGAGACTTAAACCTGCAAACCTGACGTTCCGTGTAGTGCGCTCGCCAATTGCGCCGCAAGTGCTTATTTTGTCGTGGTGAAATTATGAACTGCATCTCTTCCTTCTCTTACGACTGCCGTACCTCAGTCTTATTTCTTAAAATATTCAACCTTAAAAGTTGACATTTTGTTTACGTCAGTGACGTCACGTCCTAGCCGTTTCACCCACGGCCGTTTTGGCATGAATTTAAAATCCTTAAACTTAAATGTATTATTTTCCTACTAAACATTGATTGTGCGCAGAAATATGTTATTCATCACTACATATTAAAATACAAAGTCGCTTCCTTTTGTCTGTCCCTATGGGCTATGTTAGCTAAGATCTTTAGAACTCTACAACGGTTTTAATGCAGTTTTATAGTTAGTTTTATAGACTGTGTGATTCAAGAGGAAGGGTTTTATTATTTATTTATTTCGGTCCGAGACCGATATGGCCAATTTGGAATAGCCAGGGTCAAGTTTTAGAATATTTCAAGTTTCTTCTTATTATAGTTTTGGCGTCGTACATCTTGTACATCTTGCCAGTATCAAGTATTTTGCATGAAATTAGCCCGGGGCTATGGTAAAGCAGTGGCAACTTTACTATAACCTTCAAGGAGCTTCGGCGCGAACGACAGAAAGTCCATGTTTAACACTCAATTTTGTTTTCACTACACTTGTGCACATTCACGGAACTAAATTGAATAAGATTCCACCAAAATTACACAATTTAACCGAGTTTACAACATAGTTTAACGAAAATAAAATTGGAGCACGACATGTTGTCTCCGCTTTCCCGCCGAAACTCGCGGAAGGGTTGTAAATAAAACCTCTTGAGAACATTATATGACACTGTTCCAAATTATTGCATGCATATTGCCTATTCCAGCAAGCGAAAAAGAAGCAAGAAGCGAAGGAACAAGCGGACAGAGAGCGGCGAGAAAGAGAAGAGAAGGATAGAGTGAGAGAGGAGAGGGAGAGACAGCTGCTGTTGGAGCGGGAGAGGTATAGTCCCGATCGACGCGCCAGTGTCACTTGTGCTCCTGTTCACACGTAAGTTTTAGATCATTGAGCTTAATTTGTCCTTTTTAGGGTTCCGAAGCCAAATGGCAAAAAACGGAACCCTTATAGATTCGTCATGTCTGTCTGTCCGTCTGTCCGTCCGTCCGTATGTCACAGCCTCTTTTCTCCGAAACCATAAGAGCTATACTGTTTTGGGGTTCCCCATACTAAAACCTGAATCTCAAAATTTTTTTTTTCATCAAACCTATGCATGTGGGGTATCTATGGATAGGTCTTCAAAAATGATATTGAGGTTTCTAATATCATTTATTTCTAAACTGAATAGTTTGCGCGAGAGACACTTCCAAAGTAGTAAAATGTTGCCCCCCCCCCCCTGTAACTTCTAAAATAATGGAATGATAAAACTAAAAAACAGGGCAAGTGCGACACTCGCGCATAAAGGGTTCCGTACCACTATCACAATTGGATATGGAACCCTAAAATGGTTTACAACAACCTATTTTTAAATTTTATAGGAAAATATGAAATATTTATCTTCGATTCTTACTCCCATCAAACGACCGAATCACTGAAAAAAAAAACCTTGGCACAAAGAAAATCTGAAACATAAAATAAACTCTTTGGTAAGTAAGGCAGACTAGTATATTTGACAGATAGGGCAGCCATTTTGAATTCCATGACCAACTCGATTTGTCCTCCTGTCCTTCTTCCTGTCCTGACTCGACTCCTTGTTATTTTTGAAACACGTTTGTTGTATGGGAGCCCCTTTTAAATAATTGTTTTATTTCGTTTTTAGTATTTGTTGTTGTAGCGGCAACCGAAATACATCTTCTGTGAAAATTTCAACCTTCTAGCTATTACGGTTCATGAGATACAGCCTGGTGACAGACGGACAGACGGACGGACGGACGGACGGACGGACGGACGGACGGACGGACAGACAGACAGACAGACAGACAGACAGACAGACAGACAGACAGCGAAGTCTCAGTAATAGGGTCCCGTTTTTACCTTTAGGTACGGAACCCTAAAAAGTATATGATGTACATTATTATGCAAACTTCCAACGAAAATTGGTTTGAACGAGATCTAGTAAGTAGTTTTTTTTTAAACGTCATAAATCGTAAACCGCAATTTACCTTTCAAAACAAAATCAGTTGTATAGATAATGGTACGGAACCCTTCGTGCGGGAGTCCGACTCGCACTTGGCCGGTTTTTATTTACTTTGGACTACCATCTAACTAAACCTTATTTGCCTTTACTTTAAAAAACAGCTGTTTTTTAGATAAATGTTCAAATTTCCGATAGTCGTAGAAGAAAAAGTAGTTCGCCTACACATATAAGAAGATATTGATCTGCGACTGCGATTTTTGCCTTTCATTTGGTCCTGGTTGTTATCTCTGATACCAGTCGTTAGGTCAAGTTAGAGGCTTTAGGGCAATCGATTTGTCTTGGTTTTGTTTTCTTACCTACCTTCGCATATCTATACTAATATTATAAAAGTAAAGAGTTTTAGTTGATTAGCGCGTTCGAGCGCTAATCTCAAGAACGGCTGATTCGCTTTGAAAAAATCTTTCAGTATTGGATAGTCTATTTATTGACGAAGGCTATAGGCTATTATATGTTCAAAAACAATAGGCTGACGAAGTCGCGGGCACCGCTAGTCAGTAATATCACAGTTTACCTAGTAGTCAGCTAGGCCCTTCTTACAGTTGCCCAGCTTTCATACAAATTTCTCGGTGCCGGTCACATAAGGAGGAAAGGTCACAAGTTGTTTTAGAAAAACAGGCAAGCTAGTATACTATTTTAGCAAGCTTTTCTCTATGTAATAGAAACTATTATTTTACTTGTTATATTTCAGTAAAGTAGACACGGGTGTACAAGTAGATCGCATGCAGCGCCCTCTGTCCGTCGCCGTACAGACTGATATCGCGGAGATATATGGGGTGAGTTGGGTACAAAAAACCTTTGTCTTGGTACCTAGTGAAAACTGGAAAGCTACCGCGGTTGTTCCGTCGGAATCGAGATCGGATTCATTTGACAGTTGACAGCCGAATTGCGAACCGCGAAAATTTCAAATCGACGCGTCGATTACTCGATATGATACCTGAGCCAAATTGAATGAATGCAACACAGACAGAATTGAATTGAATTGAAGATTTTGACAGAAAATCTTCAAATCGACGGCTGACGGCCATCGATGCGCGGTTTTAAAATTGAAAACTCCGCTGTCAGAGATGTCAAACTACTGCGTCGGGATCGAGTTGCTGTCAACGAACCAACCGCGGTAGCTTTCCAGGTCGTAATGACAGGTGTCACTCTGACATTGACATTTCTCTGACATTGGGATCATCATCATCGCTCACGATGTTCCCGGTTGTATACTAATATACCCGTAGTAATACCCGTATGTGTCATTTCCCCAGCTATCCCCCTCTCCGCTAAAGGCTGTGAGCCTGACACAAGCGGAGCGGGAACTGTCCCCGCGCACAGTGGAGCCGCGCCCGCAGTGGGACCACTGGGATATGGAGCGCAGGCGGTCGCATGGAGACTTTGATGGTGAGATACACTTCTTATTGGAACAAAGTTCTTTATCGCGCGTTGCGAAAAGGGGCTAGACGGAAAAAATTAAAACCAAAAGTTGTAACGACACTTTTTAAGCTATTATTATTATTATTAAGTCATTTATTTCAGAATCACATTAAATTCCATATAATATATAAGTCCATAATTAAAAATATAAGTATCAAAAATAAAATAAAAGATGTCACAAAAATACATTACATTATCACACAATGATTACATTACATTATTATTTATTATAGTCACAAAAAAATAAAAATAAAATATTACTTATTGAACGCCGAACAATGCTCGCTTCTCACCCAACAAAATGGAATTCCAATGTCTGTGGAAAGGGCCATCGTACCTCGCCTCAAACATCTTCAGGATACTATTGCTGCTGGCTCTGGATCTTTGATACAATGATGCAACTTTTTTGCGCATAATAGCCTGGAAACCATCAGTGCGTGCCTCCGCGAACATTACTGACGCTCTGCAATATCTCGGCAGCTTCAACAGCATTCTGAAGATGTCATTGTACTGAACCTGTAGCGCTTTAACAGACCGTTTCGTGTAATTGATCCACAAGCTGCTAGAGTAAAAAGATTGGCAAAATGCCTTAAAAAGCGTGATTTTGACCTGTACTGAGCAGCGAGTGAATCTACGAACAATCATGTTTCCACGAACGGCCAACGCTCTCCGCTCACGATCTACGTCGTCATCATCTTTTAAATTTTCATTGACAATATGCCCTAAGTATTTAACCTTATTGACGTACCTCAAAGCCACCCCATCCAAAGTAATTGAAGGAACATGGTGAACCTTCCAATTAGAAGTCTTAAATATTAAAGCTTCGCTTTTTATGGCATTGTACTGTAATCCATGGTCCCTCGCATACCCCTCACAAATACCTACCAGTTTTCGTATCGACCCCACTGAAGGGCCCAGCAACACCATGTCGTCCGCATAGCTAATGTTGTTGACACATTGGTCATCCACAAAACATCCCGTATGAGTGTTGCTGAGCCTCCCAATGAGGTCGTTGACATAGATATTAAATAGCAACGGGGAGCTCAAACCCCCCTGCCGAACGCCACACTTAAGGGTGTAGGCCTCAGACAGGGTTCCGTTCCACCTCACACGATTCTTTTGGTATTTGTACCAATACCGCAGAATGTTTACAATATCTACCGGTACACCCGCACTCTCCAGCTTGTCCCATAGTATTTTATAATTTACTCTATCAAAAGCTTTGGACAAGTCTAAAAAGCACGCGTATACCGGTGTTTTTCTGTCAGTATAATATTTGACAGTCTGCTTAAGGCACAGTATAGCTGTTTCAGTGGAGAGCTCTGATCGAAAGCCAAATTGTGCATTATGTAGCTTAATATGTTTCAATAAAGTGCCATTAATCAAACTGTCAAATACTTTTGAAATTACAGTAGCGAGCGAGATGGGCCGATAGTTGCCAATGTCCGAGCTGTCCCCCGTCTTATTCTTAACTATAGGAACCACTACTGTTTTAGTTAACTCATCAGGTAGGTAACCATGACACAAGCAGAGGTTGAAAAACATGGCAAGAACACGAGGCAGGTGAACGCCGGCATATCGCAAGTGCTCTACACTCAGACTATCCAAGCCAGGGGATTTACCTCTTTTCATTCTATTGATAACTCTGCAAACATCTTTAGCAGTAAATCTAGTAACCGAGCCATTTACAGAATTACTCTCACACCTCTTTACCGACTCTGGATTAGGTACCAACGGTGCTACCCAAAATTGTTCTTTAAAGGCGTCAGCAATCTCTTTAGGCCCAGAAACACCATTCACGGCTACAGGAACGCTAGGTCTCGCATTCAATTTTTTTGTATCATTCCAAAATTGTTTGAAATCACGGGACGAGTGTTTCGAAGCTAAATTGTCCATTTTCAGCTGTTCACGATTTCGCTGACACCATTTCAGCTTCTTTTTAAACTCCCTCCTAGTGTTACACAATGCTGTATAAAGCTGCCCCTTATTTGGCTTACCTCCCTTCACCCAATCTAAGAAATTACTCCTAGCTACCCTGTGTAACTCAGACACATGCTCATTTCATCCTGCCACGGGTTTCCCCCGTCGTCGTCCCCCAACTCCGCCTCCCCCACTGTAGGTAGATGTAGCGGACTCTGATAATACGTCAACAAGTTCATTGTACATACATTGCAATACCTTTCTATGCTCAACATTGTAACATGTACTATCACAGTTACAATTTAATAATTCGTTAGGAAAATTAATTTCTCTTAATTTAGTGTGACAGATATTTTTGTATGCCTCAATCTGACACCTCGTCCTCTCACCCCACACCACTGAGTTGTGTTTAACCCTAGTGTGGTTATACACTCGTTCTTTAACCAGATTTAAGCACACTCAATCCATAGCGGTAAGTGATCAGACCACTGTACATCATACTCCACCCACACACGTTTAACAGCAGATAGCGCAGCGTCTGTGACGACACAATGGTCCAACCAGCTCACCGTTCCATGTGCCTCACTGACAAAGGTAAAAGTCTCAGATTGATCATCCAACATTCTTAAATCTACACAAGTCCAATTTTGGTCTTTACAGAAACTTAATAATTCATCACAAAATAATTCATTCGGGTTTGCATTATAGTCACCTAACATATATACTGCTTCTATATCAATACTATCGTCAATAATTCCATTAATTCTACTTAAACAGCTTGTAAATTCGGGTAAATTTATGATGTCATTTGTAGGCATGTACACACTAAATATTAAAATTGACTTACTTTCTAATTTAATCTTCACGGCAGTTAACCGAACATTATTACAGTCTATTACGTTTACAGAACGAAATGCAGATTTCCTATAAAGTAGTGCAACTCCTCCAAAAGGTCTGCCCCTTAAAACGCCCTTACCAATGTCTACAGCCGACGTCCCCGCCGCTCCGAAATCTTCATCGACTGTATCCAACATTGAGAGGTCAAATGGTAACAACCACGTCTCCTGTAATGCTACAATGTCCGCTGACTTACATAACATTCTTACTCCTTCCAGGGATGTTTTTAAATTTTTACAGTTAAATGATACAAATCTATACGTTTTATCCATTATTGAGTGATGTAGATATTTGCCTCACGTTTTCATTGGCCGGCTTATCTATTCGATTAACAAAACGCCTGAAAGAAATGCCTTGTGGCCACAAACTCTCATCCAGAAATGTTTTCAAGTGAATGTTGCTAACATAAAACTTAAAGGCATAGCTTTTATCTCGGGCTTTGAGCTTTGAATGAGGAAAATTCGTAACGAAAAAAACCAAACACCCCCCACTCCGCCTACCATGTTGTCATGTAGCTCGGCCGAGCCACATGGTAACCATTATATTTACATTTACTACAGCGTTAGCTGCATTTTTTAATTATAATATAATTTCAAAAGTTGATAAAAAATGCTATGCAATAGCTTTTCTTTTTTTTTGCTTGGAACTTCGTTCCACCCGGGTGTTCCTTGACACCTCTCAAGTTTTTTTTATTTTGGAAATGCTTTCTAACATTCGTGTCCTAGCAATATTCGAATCTGCGACTATGGAAGACAGTGCCAGTGATATTGTCTCGTAAACTTCTGTTTTTTCGTCTATACCTTTATGGTATGTTTAATGGAAAATTGAAGAATTATATCCGTTGTCTAGTCACCGTAACACAAGCTTAATAGCTTACAGTGTGGTTAGCAGAATTGAGAAAACGGCGAGATTGAGTGATTATAAATTGTACAAGAGGGGGTGAGACGAACAATAAGCCTTCTGTCTCGGTCTCACCCACTAGCTGTAACTAAAACAATACATATTTAACATTAAAACCCAGCCCAACCCGTCATAAACCTTCTATCCCCAGAACGAACATCATCAATAAAGAAAAACAACCGCGAGAAACTGATCTCAGACCTGCGTCACTCCTACATGCCTTCCATATTCGACGCGGACGCCATCCACCTCCGGAATGTCCACGCGGAACAAGCCGCAGCTGAGAAGCGACATTCCTACAGGCAGGAGTTGGCTGAACAAATCCAGGAACAGCAGCGGATAAGGGAAGAGAGGAAATCTAGGGAAAAGTAAGTAGTCTTAACGTTCCCATTCACTTTTCTCACATGTATTTTTTTGTAGCCTTTTTCACTGTTTTAATTCTCCCCTTGTCCCCATTAACATATGCCTCTGTCCGCATTAGCATCTCCCCTTTTTAACATTTCCCCTTGTCCCCATTAACCTTTCCCGCTGTCCCTATAACATTTCCCACTGTCTCCATTAACCTAAATCTACGCAACGCTAACGCGGAGCAAGGCCGCGGCTGTATTCCAAGTTTTTACCCTTCAGGTTTTTACCATTAAGAGGTAGTTCAGCAGATTCTGCGATGAATGCTTTGATTGTCCCCAGAATGTTAGAGCAAGCAGAGATGCGTCGCCTAGAAGAACAGCTGCGGATGTTGCGAGTGGCGCAGGAACGGGAAGTTGGCCGGCACCACGATATTACCGCGGCGGTAAGTTACATTATAAATAAACCGACCAACAACCCCTGAAACAAGTGATCTACATATCGAACCTTCGGTAAGAGAAGGGCGTAAGTAGCTTAGGTAAGCAATAAAATTATACTTACGCCTTGTCTTGTACCGAAGCGCGAAGGTACGATATACAGGGTGTCGCGAAAGTCCAGAGGTAGAGGACCTAGAGAATTTTCGACTAAAGAATTTTTAAATAAAATTTTTGATATGATCCTCTAACGATAGACCAATAAAATTAGGTAGATAGCTAATGAAGTACGGAAGTTTTTGAAGTTGGTTTGAAAAAAATAATAATAGGCGAGTTTTTCTTTTAATTGCTCTTTAAAGAGTTTATAGCGTTTTATCAACGCTCACTTTATGAAATTCTTTTTTAATTTGTAACAGTTTGGTTAGTGTCACGCCTTTTTTTGTAACAGGTAACATGACCCTATTATTCAGCTCCACATTTAAAAAGAAATCAGCCAATTATCTCAATTATTGCAGTCAGTATGAGCAAATAGGTGTCAGTGGTCGCATTTTAGAAAAATGAGAAAAAAGGCCATAACTTCTAAACTACGAAAAATCACGGAACATACATGGGGGTGATTCGGGTACCCCTTAAGGTCCTCTACCTCTGGAGTTTCGCTTGACACTCGTTTCTCGGACAGCCTGTATATATTATTGCGTCCCCAACTAGAGCCAACATCTACACATGTAGGAGGGGTCCGCTGTCAGGCCACTCCAAGGAGCTCCCATCCGGGATCAGCTATAAACAGGTCGTGTCTCCACACGCTAGAGTAAAACCTAAAGAGCGAGTCGGACTCGCTGTAAATGCAACGCGAATGTTAAAATTTATTTTACAAGTCTATCACTTCATCACTAGATGGCACGAGTGATAAACGTTTTTAGGGTTCCGTACCCAAAGGGTAAAAATGGGACCCTATTACTGAGACTTCGCTGTCTGTCCGTCCGTCCGTCCGTCCGTCTGTCACCAGACTGTATCTCATGAACCGTAATAGCTAGACTCTTGAAATTTTCACAGAAGATGTATTTCAGTTGCCGCTACAACAACAAATACATAAAAACAAAATAAAACAAATATTTAAGAGAAGCTCCCATACAACAAACGTGTTTCAAAAACATCGAATCGAGTAGGTCATGAAATTCAAAATGGCTACCCTATCTGTCAAATATACCAGTCTGCTTTCACTTACCAAAGAGTTTCTTAATTATAAGTTTTAGATTGTCTTTGTGCCAAAGTTTTTTTTTTCTTTTTTTTTTTTTAGTGGTGTGGTCGTATGAAGAAAGTAAGAATCGAAGCTAAATATGTCACATTTTCCTATCAAATTTTAAAATTGGTAAACGATTTTAGGGTTCGGTACCCAATTGTGATATGATAATGGTACGGAACCCTTCGTGCGCGAATTTCGCACTTGCCGGGTTTTTATATTAAACATCACGTTTGTGCTATAGGACCGTCCCCCTGTTTTTAGGAGTTTGTTGTTATAACCGCTGCAGAAATATATCTGAGAAAATTTCAACTGTCTATCTATCACGGTTCATACGATACAGCCTGAATTTATTGGAACGAAGTTCCTTATCGCGCGTTGCAAAAGGAGGCTAGGCGGAAAATATTAAGACCAAAAGTTGTAACGACACATATTTTTTTTGCTCAGAACTTCGTTCCATCCGGGTGTCCCTTGACACCTCTCAAGTTTTTATTTATTAAACTTAAAGAGTTTTTGTTTTTAATTACAGATGAAAACAAACGCCTACGAATACGAGAAACAGCGCAAAGTCTTACAAGAAGAACTAAATATTGAAGAAAAAAACCTATTCCGTACAACATCCCAACCTCTAAGGAATCTCCCTAGAAGGAAGACTTTAACTTCCCAAAGCGACAACACTAGACTACCCCTATACTACCCTGAGGAGAGAATATTCAAACCTATAGAAAAACATAATAAACCCTATTCTTTCAATATACCTGAAAATTCAATTTTCTCGCAAAATTACGACGTGGACTCATATTTACGTAAAAATTTAAATTTTAAAAACAAAATGGCAATGGAAAATAATTCTAAACAGTTAGAAACGCCTGATAGTTTTGTGGAAGCAATGAATACGGCAGACAGTGACCATTCTGGTGATTTCGATTGTAGGAATGTTATTGTTGAAAAAGCATTGGTACATGAACCGAGAGAACGTAAAGTAGGACAAAATACAGTGCAAAATACGGAAAAATCTGTCCAAAATACGAAAAAATCACTTCAAAATTCTGAAAAATCAACACAAAATATGGTGAAGTCAATCCGAAATACGGAAAAACCATCACAAATTCCTAAAAAATTACCACAAAATCCTGAAAAATCACTACAAAACCCCGAAAAATCACTACTAAATCCGGAAAAACTATCCATTCCAGTACTGAGGCATTCGCCGAAAGGAAAATATGATTTCGCTGAAAATTCCCCCCACCTAAGCGAGGCTATGAAGAAAGTGGATGACAAATGGAAAGTGCCCGCCGTACAGAAAAACATTCTGACTTCTTTACCTATAGATAATGGGAAAAATATAAGTATCTTAACTCAGTTGGGTTCAATTCGAAGGCAATTGCAATTGGAACAGTTAAAATTGGATAAAATGTTGGATAAAACCAAAAATGATACATAAATAAAATGATAAGTTATACAAAATAATACATACTGAAAAATGATGATAGCAAAATTATTCATAATTAAATAATTATCTGCATATTCTTATTCCATAGGAATTTCTAAAATGTGTAATTAATTTATTTTGTTTTATAATAAAATGGAAAGATCATTTCAATGCACAATTAATGGAATTTTTTAATATTTTTAAAATAAAACATTACATTACATAAAATAGAATTATAGATTTAAAAGCAAAATCTATAAAATTACATTTCAACTGAATAATAACCGTTTAGCATAGCGCATGGCTTAGTTTTAGTAATTTATTGAGTTTTTTTCCTTAGTTTTATATGTACAGATAAAAAACTGTTAGCACTCAAAAATGTTCGTAAGCGACGCTTAAGTTATCGCCCCTAGCAAAGGAAAGTTTTTGGTTAACTTGGAAGCTATAATTTGTAATATGAGGTTGAATATTTCTAAATGAGGTCAAAAGATGGTGCTTATTTATAGAATGAGGTCGGAAGATGCGTCGTATGAGGTTATATTAGTAAATTTACGTCCAAATAGGCTGTAAAATTAAGTCGAAAGATGTTGCATATTTCATGATATGATATCAACAGAGGCGCCATTTTTTGGGGAGGTGAAAACGTCCAAATAAAAATAAGCTCGGAAGAGGTTAAAAGTCTGTAAAATAGTGGCATGAGTAGGGAAAAGGGGTTGAGTGGGTTCGTAAGAGGTTGAATGGGTTCGATAGAGGTTGCATATTTGGGCGCTTTAAAAAATATACACACACTTTAAATGTTTTTTTTGTTCCTCCTAAATGTGACCGTAATATAATCCCAGTGTCGAGGAGGGGATAACGTCAATACACCTTTTTCTCAATATTTTATATAAATTACTAGAAGAAAAATGTTAAACTACATAATTTTAACTGTAAAAAAACTTCTAGAAAAAACTTATAACACCCCTCTTTTTCCGTCGGGGGTTAAAAACCGAATACCTTATCAGATTTATTTATTTATTTATTTCCATAAAAAATTACAAATAAACTTATACTAGCTACGTCTACAACATAATTAGTAAATTAACTTTAGTATAAGTATAACAGCGGCCCCTGCACTAAGTTAAACTTGTATCGCAGGGACGAATGAATTGTTCCGTTAAAAACGAATGTGTGTATAATTTTTCGAAAGTGCCCATTTGTAATACGAAATCGACAAGAGGCTCCATCTTTTTGGGAAAGCCAAAACGTCCACATATTTGTAAAAAAAACGCCTGGAAGAGGTTAAAAGTCTGTAAAAATTAGAATGTGTGGGTAAAGAGGTTGAATGGGTTCGAAAGAGGTTGCAAATTTGTAAGAAAAGATGTTGAAATATGTTACATATTTGTAAAAGGTACTCACTTATGAAACACTGTTTTTGCAAAAATGATACCTTCGTTAAAATAATTATTATGTTTTTTTTTATATTATTTAAAAACAATATTGCGACTGATAGAAAATATTTTTGTATTATTATTATTAATAATTGTTTTAATTTGAATATATTGTATGCTTGTATATTTTTATTAAATGTAAATTAGTTTTAAGAATAAGTAATTAATAGTAATATCATATTCAAATAACCATAAATATGGCATTTGTAATGAATAAATAAATAATTCAAAACCATGATTACCTATATTTACCGAGTATAAAGGTAAGTAGATAAAAGACGATCGAGATGCAAGAAGAATTTTTGTGTTAATAATATTAGTATTTACTAGCTGGGCCCTGCGTTGCGGTTTCACCCGCGGGAATATCGGGAAAATAAGTATAATACCCGGTAAAAATCTAGAAAAAAAAAATGGTTAATGCGCAGAAATCGATGTACTACGCGAACTTTCCCCTTCCGCGTCAAAATTTTTCAACTTGTTTACCGGCCACTGTAACCTATTCGAGATTTCCAGCTTTTATCGCAATCGGTTCAGTAGTTTTTGCGCGACAATTCTTTGTGGCTGGCTGCACCGGCCAACGTATCGGAACACTTGGTACGACTTAACCAGTTGGAATTCTTCCTGCATCGCGTTTTGAAAATATATAGAATAATTTCTGATTTTAAGTGTTTTTTTTTTTATCCAAATATAAAGTTTAATTAATGATTTTTGTCTTTATTACACGCTTCTACTTCTCCCTGATGAAAAGTGTATTTTTTTAAATGTTAATTTATTAAGTAAACTTCAAGTAGTTTTGAATACCGTTTTATGTGTCCGTCAGCTTGGCCGGACCATGATACAGATTTACACCAAACTACCCTCATTATTTAGTACCTACCTAGTACCAAATAGGTACCTACTAAATAATGAGCTTGGAACGGACACGTTTTTATTCTTAATTTTTTAAATAATTATTGCATTTTATTGTTTGGTCTTTTTTTTAATCAATATTGAAACGTAAGTATAATCTAAAACATTATCTACTAAGGGTACGTTTGGCCAAACTAGAATAAACAATGATAACAATTCACCGCAATAAATTGACATGTTTTCTATTGAACGGTTCAAAAGTTTTTCGAAAAAAAGACGATTTATGGGTAGAATTACTATTCTTTGCTTATTCTTAATCGAGCCTTAGTAATAATGAATACAAAAAATAACTAAAAATTTAAAAATGAGTTCCAGGTATGGTACCCATGGGGCTGGCTACATTGCTTATTTGGATAGTAAATACCTATTCGTTGGCCAAAGTAGCCGCCTGCCCTTCCGTCACCAGAAGATAACACTTATAATTTTGAAATAAATTAAACTGATTGTTAAAAAATATTAATGAACGCGAATGAAAACCAAAGAGGGTGATATTTTTGAGGTTTTTCAGTTCGCACGATTTCTAATAAACCTTTAATAAAATAAAAAAAATAGGTTCAAACATTTGGTTTATTTCTTGGCGCAACTTATTTTTTCTTTGTGTTCATGTGCCAAAAACTTATGTTTTAGTTAGCAGGGTGAATAAAATTCCAAGTTAAATAAAGCTTAAAAAAAAAGGCTTATTATAATGTTTCTTAATAGGAAAAAAAATCTTGTAAGATAAATCTTACTTGGAGTTAGCATTAGTTATTGGCATAAAAAAGCATGCGATTTTAAACAGACATGATTAATAATAATTAAAACATGTCGGTACAAAATAATCGTGTAGGTAATATGTACCTACAAAAACAATCATGTAAAAAAAAAATCTTTCATAAACCAGTCTAGATTCGTGTATTAAAAAAATAAAAAAAAAACGAATGCATCTGACTAAAGGCTAAGCGTCAACAGATCGCGGCAGCACCGCTCTACTGCGCACAGCACCCCGTCAGCACGGGAGTCGTCTACAGACTATTCCAAGCATCGACATCGAACTGAGCTACATTCAGCCATTCGGAGCAAAACTCCGCGAAATCCACGCGAAACAGACCTCCCATGGCCAAAAGGCTTCGACGCAACAGTCAACGAAGTTAACCGTCGCTATAAAGATCACATTGTTTAGAGCCTCTCGACTCTCGACGCTTCAGTAATATCCTTGCCGAATTTGCCTAGACAGGTTTCTCTCTTATATGCCTTCAGAGATTATCCCGCGGACTTAGCATCGCACCACCGGCCGATCGACCGAGTGCTTTACCAAATGTCCGACACGATTGTTATTGTGGGATTAAGCCGTGTTACTATCGCAACGACCTGCCATCAGTAGGGTAAAACTGACCTGTCTCACGACGGTCTAAACCCAGCTCACGTTCCCTGTTAGTGGGTGAACAATCCAACGCTTTGTGATTTTTGCTTCACAATGATAGGAAGAGCCGACATCGAAGAATCAAAAAGCAACGTCGCTAAGAACGCTCGGCTGCCACAAACCAGTTATCCCTGTGGTAACTTTTCTGGCACATCTTGCTAAAAACTCTTTATATAAGATGATCGATAGGCCTTGCTTTCGCAGTCCTCATGCGTACTGAACATTAGGATCAAGCCAGCTTTTGCCCTTTTACTCTACGCGAGGTTTCTGTCCTCGCTGAGCTGGCCTTAGGACACCTGCGTTATTATTTGACAGGTGTACCGCCCCAGTCAAACTCCCCGCCTGGCAGTGTCCTCGAATCGGATCACACCTGTTTAAAAAGATGCTTGGATCTACCGAACTGCTGTTGCTTCACTAAAAGTGGCAGACAGCTTCCGCTCAATCGAGTGAGTGAGGTGACAATAAGAGTAGTGGTATTCCAAAGACGATCGCGAGCGATCTCCCACTTATGCTGCAACTCTCTTATCCCCTCACAGTACCAGACTAGAGTCAAGCTCAACAGGGTCTTCTTTCCCCGCTGATTTTTCCAAGCCCGTTCCCTTGGCTGTGGTTTCGCTAGATAGTAGATAGGGACAGCGAGAATCTCGTTAATCCATTCATGCGCGTCACTAATTAGATGACGAGGCATTTGGCTACCTTTGGAGAGTCATAGTTACCCCCGCCGTTTACCTGCGCTTACTTGAATTTCTTCAGTTTGACATTCGAAGCACTGGGCAGAAATCACATTGCGTCAACATCCGCGAGGACCATCGCAATGCTATGTTTTTATTAGACAGTCGGATTCTCTTTGTCCGTGCCAGTTCTGAGTTGACCGTTAAACGGCAGTCTTCAATTGAGAAAAGTTCGTGCACGAGACACGAACCATCTCAATCTTACAAGCGTACATGTTAGGAAATCGTACTACAGATATAAACGACGTTATCAAATCCGATAAGACTCAATACATCGAATGATTCATACAGCGCGAAAACCGTCAATTGCACACCCGACACACCCCGGTCCTCAGAGCCAATCCTTGTCCCGAAGTTACGGATCCAATTTGCCGACTTCCCTTACCTACATTATTCTATCGACTAGAGGCTCTTCACCTTGGAGACCTGCTGCGGATATGGGTACGAACCGGCGCGACGTTTCCACATACATCCCTCACCTGAATTTTCAAGGTCCATAGAGAGTGTCCGGACACTGCGCAGTTGTAGTGCTCTTCGCGTTTGGTACCACATCTCCCTGTGATAGGATTCCGTGGAACTCTCAACGCTCAGGCAGAAAAGAAAACTCTTCCCGAAACTCTCTATAGCGTCTTCAGGCCTTGTTGGGTTACCCCGCCAATCACTCACTAGAAGCAAGCGAACGAGTTAAAACGGTTCCGCTGCCGGGTTCCGGAATTTTAGCCGGATTCCCTTTCGCTCAATGGGCGTTGCTTATAGTATAAACACGCATAATTGAAAGATTTCTCTCCAAGCTTAGGATCGACTAACTCACGCACAACTACTGTTTACGCGAAACCCTTCTCCACGTCAGTCCTCCAGGCTCGCACTAGAGTATTTGCTACTACCACCAAGATCTGCACCGACGGGGGCTCCAGGCAGGCTCACGCCCAGACCCTTCTGCGCTCTCCGCCGCGCACGTCCTACTCATTACTGCGTAATGACGTCAATATTTGACATCGCACATGCCGGTAACGGTAGTGTATAGGCGAAACGCTTCAGTGCCTTCCATTTTCAGAGCAGAGTCCTTTATTTGTCAGGTAGGTTGTTACACACTTCTTAGCGGATACCGACTTCCGTGGTTACCGTCCTGGTGTCATCTAGGACCCACGTCTTTTTGATTCCTGTGGGGCGTTTCTTGGGCGCCTTAACACTACGTTTGGTTCATCCCACAGCGCCAGTTCTGCTTACCAAAATTGGCCCACTAAGCACCGTCATCTGACCTCGGCTTCAGATTAAGAAAGCCGAGGAACTCACCCATTTAGAGTTTGAGAATAGGACGAAATCGTTTCGACTCCGTTACCTCTAATCATTCGCTTTACCGGATGAGACTGATATTGGCGCCAGCTATCCTGAGGGAAACTTCGGACGGAACCAGCTACTAGATGGTTCGATTAGTCTTTCGCCCCTATGCCCAGTTCAGACGATCGATTTGCACGTCAGATTCGCTACGGTCCTCCATCAAGGTTTCCCTCAACTTCGACCTGACCAGGCATAGTTCACCATCTTTCGGGTCCCAGCATTTATGCTCTAAGTGCATCCCGTTTTTATTTATGAAACGAAACGCCTCGAGAGTGCGAGAGGCCGATTGAGACCGGCGCTCCATCCTCCCTCAAAGAATAAATTCTCCTTCACTTTCGTTAAGCCTTTGAGTTTAAAATCTCAATGACTCGCACACATGCTAGACTCCTTGGTCCGTGTTTCAAGACGGGTCCTGCGAGTGCCCGAATCCGAAGCATTGCCGACAAAGACACACATCGTTCAAGACGATTCGATCACGAACAAGCACCTGAATCACTAATCTTCGTCCGAGACGTGTGACGAATGATACAGAGCTTTGTGTCGAGTAGAACGCGCATTACGCGTGTGTGAATTTCTTGATACCGTCTTTCACTGGCCAGCTGCCGTTAAAGCTCAACGGCATAATAACGGTGCGTAAGCCGATGTAAAACGGGTCGCAATGTATTACTAAGAGAAAAGTGCACGCAGTCTTCTAGATTAAACTCCAGAAAACAGCGATGAATCTCTCTGTTCATTCATTCGAGTTTCGCAGGTTTACCCCTAACCGGTTTCACGAACATTTAACTCTCTCTCCAAAGTTCTTTTCAACTTTCCCTCACGGTACTTGTTCGCTATCGGTCTCGCAGTCATATTTAGCCTTAGATGGAGTTTACCACCCTCTTTGGGCTGCACTCTCAAGCAACCCGACTCTGAGGAGGATCCCTCTCGGCGTCGTTTTCCGTCACTACGGGCCTATCACCCTCTATGGGTAAAAAGCCCCGTTCAAGGAGAACTTAGACGTTAAACTTCACAAAGATATGAAACCTCCCAAACACCACATCTCCCGAAGCCATATGGCTAAAGGATTCAGTGCTGGGCTCTTTCCTGTTCGCTCGCCGCTACTAAGGAAATCCTTGTTAGTTTCTTTTCCTCCGCTTACTAATATGCTTAAATTCAGCGGGTGGTCTTTCCTGATCTGAGGCCAATATTTGGTATCTCAACTTGAAACAATATACTTTCGTTTACACGTCGAGATGCAATGTTGCGCAATTCGCACTTTTAGCGCTACTCAGTGTCGTAGAGCCGCGCATGTAAAGTTGCAAACGTGCACTCATTGTAATATTTGAACGGACTTATCTTTTTATCGATAGAACCGTCATAAGCACTATGAATAGCGCAATGTGTTTAAAAAGGTTTCAATCGGCCCTCAGACAGGAACGGTCCTAGAGTCCCAGGACCGCCATTTGCGTTCGAATCGTCGATGTTCATGTGTACATATCACATTAGTTCACGCAGTTGGCTGCGTTCTTCATCGACCTGCGAGCCAAGTGATCCACCGGCTAGGGTAGTGTTTTTAATAGTAAATGTTTAAACTCGTCCAAAGACGCTCAGTTTTCCAGGTTATTTGGTATCAGTCCAAACCCTGTTTTAGTTCTGTTGTATGCGAACATAGCCATCGAGTAGAGCGTATCTTATCGATCGGCTTGCTAGCTTTGTATATATGAGTCAACGGTCCCCACTCGACTGTGCTCAATAGTGCCTTGCCGTATTACAACAATCGCTAACAGCATCGTATCTTCTATCCCTTTCTATTCAAAATTCATCAAAAAAAATATTTTTTCTAAATATGAGGGTTGCTTCAGTAAGTGTATTGATAACTTCTGAAGGAGAATCTCAAAAAATTCAAAAAATGTTGAGTGTATTATTTAACAGCATTTTGAAAGCTTATTTGTACTCAATATTAAAAGAAAAATAAAAAAAAATATGACCAAAATCGTATAATAACAAAATAAATCCTAACTACAAAACTGCAAAGCAAAATTTATAAATAGACGCGACGCTATCAATCAATACGTCATCAAAATAAACAACGAAAATTTCTTTCCGAATTATCAACTGCTTATTATTTGGGTAATACAACATACACGGTCCAAAAATAGATAGCATAAGTCCATTAGAACGGCATTCACCTTGAACCTCACATCATTATGGGGTGTGACGTCATCATTGTTACTATACAGAAGCCCCATACCAATACCTCAAGGGTATTGGTATGGGGCTTCTGTATAGTATTATTGCCCAAAAAACTTTCCAAAAAGTATTTGTTTTTAGCGAGTAACGGCCGAATACAGAAACGCTATTCAACGTTTGAGTTCTACTTAACCAAATAAGCAGCTCTCAAACTCAAAACATCTCATACTAATTTTAAATTTAGAAGCTGCGCAATTAATTAAGTACCCTTTGAATTTAAAGTCGTGTTTCTGTTCGGGTGTAAATCATCTTATTTTTAAAATAGGTGCAAATTCATTGCAAACGATCAAAACAAACGCGATCGTAACACCCAACTCGATTTGACAAAACATTGCGCAATATGCATCTTCTACAAAACAGTGCGCTGTGCGATAGATTACCTATCTACCTACATAATCTATACTTCTATACTAATATTATAAAGAGGAAAGATTGTGTGTGTGTGTGTGTGTCTTTAAGTAATAGATGAAGCAATACTTGCGAAAATACAGCGTACATATGAGTCACCGACGCCGGTAGACTAAATTGGTTCAAGTCGTACTCCCGGTTTGAGTAAGATGCGGGTTCGAATCCAGCCTTGCGTCTATCGTGCGTTGTGTTTTTGCAGAAGTATTGTTTCTTTCAAATATTGGTATAATAATGAATATGAATAAACTCAAAAATCGGTCCAGTAGGACCCGATTTCAAAAAATCTTTCTCTATCGTGCGCGATTTCTCACCATTAGAAAGCTACATTCACCCTGAGTAACATAGGCTACTTTTGAACCCGATACTCCCACGGGATCGGGACTTACGCGGGTGAAACCGCGGGACACAGCTAGTTTATAATAATATTACACAATATTTTTGTGTCAACCGACTGGATCAGATATCTATTTAACTTAATATTATAAGTATTAATCGGTTTCCAATTGATTCTTATCATTTTATATCAATGAATTCCAACCTATCTTACAGATAGAAACCATTAACGACCTCTGTGGCGCGTTGGGCGAATACCCGACTGCAACGCAGATGGTTGCGGGTTCTATTCAAGTATTTATGCTTAAAAATAAGGGTGAGGTGAGGGTGTATTATTATGTGTATATACACATAATATATACATACATATTATTTATGTATGTAGGTATTTACAGAAGTATTATATCCGCCGTCTAGTCACTAGTATTTCGTTATTATTTACGAGCAGAGTCCCGAGTTTCACCCGCGTAAGTCCCGATCCCGTGGGTATATCGGGACCATAAGTAGCCTATGTTACTCCTCGATAATGTAGTTTCCTATTGGAGAAAGAATTTTTGAAATCGGTTCAGTAGTTTCAGAGATTAGATTTCCCGGAAAATACATACATACATAATTGTTACCAACGTTACCTCCACCATATTATTATAGATAATATGTTCTGTATTAAAAAAAATAAGTTGTTTGATAGTTGCTTAGGACAGGAGCCTACGCCGGAGTGGCGAATGTCCCATGCTTTTTTAATAATTATTAATGCGCTAATTAAATACCTAATAAAATAACATATCGATCGATACTTTTCAAAATAAAACAAGACAATACATTTTATTCATTTTTTCTTCAAATTACATAAATCTTTTCCAAAATTTACTTGCAATAGTCCGGCTTGGTACACGGGCATCGTTCTTTCATTTCCAAACCACCAGACATCTGTTTCATGAAGGGGTGAACTTCTTCGCTGAAGAATGGACTGCAAAATATTCAAATAATACTAAAAAAAACAGGGCAGCCATTTTGAATTCCATGACCAACTCGATTTGACTCCGATCAATCAGAACCCCTAAGTCACATATTGCAACAAAATCCCCTTGTTGTTTTTGAAACAGGTTTGTTGTATGGGAGCCCCTCTTAAATATTTGTTTTATTATGTATTTGTAGCGGCTACCGAAATACATCTTCAACCGTTCAAATTTCTTCAAATTTCAACCGTCTAGCTATTACGGTTCATGAGATACAGCCTGGTGACAGACAGACAGACAGACAGTGAAGTCTCAGTAATAGATCCCTTTTTTACCCTTTGTGTACCGAATCCTAAAAAAGCAATATTTTTGAAAAAGCTAATATCTGAGGGCACCTCACATGATTAGACGAGAATAAGTAAAAACCGGCCAAGTGCGAGTCGGACTCACGCACAAAGGTTCAGGAACATTATCAAATCTTATTAACTACGGAACCCTAAACTATAAAGTAAAAAAACCGTACTTATAAAGTACGGAACCCTAAGAACTAAAAATGTTCCTTGTTAACTACTGAACCCTAAAACATCATCCGAGCGTGGTTCCCGGTTGCATCTCTCTCGAGAGCCCGGGGTCCGCTTTCCTACTTTTACGTCGCCACTTCGCACGATCTTCGGCATCCCGTGTAGTGAGGCCATTTGCACGCATATCCGATCTTACAACGTCAAGCCAGCACTTCTTGGGTCTTCCCAATCTGCCGCGGCCGGGCGGAGGCGCCATAGCAAGACATTTGTTTCCCACGTAACTAGCCGGTTTTCGTAGAACGTGGCCTTACCACCGTAAGCGGCATTCTTGCAGTTTGTCTGCAATGTCTCGGACATGAAGGCTGCCCCTGATGCGGGAGTTTCTGACGCGGTCTTTTCGCGTCACTCCACACATCCAGCGCAGCATCTTCATCTCCGTGACACGCAGCTCCTGCTTATGTCGCTCAAGCAATGGCCACGCCTCACTACCATACAAAAGGACAGGTCTAATGATCGTTTTATAGACCTGTCCCTTCAGTTTAACCGGCATTTTCGGGTCACAGATGACACCAGTTACCTCTCGCCACTTGGCCCAAGCTGCCGAAATGCGGGACTTGACGTCACAATCGATATCGCCGGACTCGTGAAGCACAGATCCCAAGTACTTAAACTGGTCTGTCCGCTCGACCATGTGACCGTCTACGCAGACAGGTGTGGGGTCTGTGGTATTGCTAGCCAAGTATTCGGTCTTCGCTACGTTGAGTTGCAAACCGCCGTTCTCAAGTGACTCTTTCCACGCATTTACACGCCTTCCAAGCCGTCCCTTATCCGAGTTCGCTAGCGCAATATCATCAGCATACATGAGCATCCACGGGGGCTGCTCGTGTGCGTCTCGGATGACTACGGACAGTGCGTCCAATATTACGCTAAACAGAAACAGACTTAGGACGGATCCTTGGTGGACTCCGACTGTAATGGGGAAAGATTTAGTGTCACCAACAGCACCACAGAATCGGAATTTCGGTACATGTCCCTGATGGTTTCAATATAAGTTTCTGGCACCCCTTTGGACCGCAGCGCCCACCAGATCATCACGCGAGGAACACAGTCGAAGGCCTTCTGCAAGTTCAGGAACAGAAAATGCAGAGGCGTATTCTTCGTTCTGTATTTCGATCCTTAGGGTCCTTAGGTCGATCCTTAGGGCGATCCTTAGGGCGAAAACAGGGTCCATGGTACCATGACCGGGGCGGAAACCATACTGGCCCTCCGAGACAGAGCACTCCTGCCGGATCCGAGAGTCAACTATACGCTCGTAGAGCTTCATGGTGTGGGACATGACCTTTATACCACGATAACTTCCACACTCCTGCACAGATCTCTTGCCCTTGAACACTGGAGTGATAACACTCAGTCTCCATTGGGCGGGGATTCTGCCGGTCTCGAGTATGCGGTTAAAAAGGTTGGTTAAGATGCCCATACCACGAGAACTCATAGCCTTCCATACTTCGATGGGGACTCCATCGGCGCCGACAGCTTTCCGATTCTTCATGCAGCGAAGAGCCTTGCGCACCTCCTCAGGCGTTATCAGTGGCACAAGTCCTAGATTCGGAGGGAGTTCCGGTGGCTGCACCTCTTTATACTGCTTATTGAGCAGCTCGTGGAAATAAGAGCGCCACCTCTCCATCACCGCGCGGTCCTCGCATAGCAGGTTGCCATTAGGATCTTTTACACAGCGGCACTTGGATATATCCTGTGCCGCTTTGATCCTAGTACGTGACAACTTATAAATAAGCTTCTGCCCCTCAGACGCTTCCAATTTATCGTACAATGGCTGTAAGTGGTCCCGTCTGGCTCTGGCTACCACTCTCTTTGTGGCACGTTTGGCAGACCTGTACGCGTCGCGATCTTCAGGAGAGTTGGACGCTTGCCACTTTTTAAAGAGGGCTTTCTTCGCCCTAGTCTCCCTCTGGACTGTGCCGTTCCACCACCAAGTTTCCTTGTCACACTTGCGTCCTCCCTTAGACATACCGAGGACCGACCGCGCCGAATCAGCGATAGACACCTGAATCCTGTCCCAGTGTTCCTGTACCGATTCGCCTTTAGCATTAGCACATTTGTCGCCGATTGCTGAGGCGAGCATCTGAGACTTGACTTCATCAAGCATCCACCATCTGACTCGGCGCTGGTGGTTCCGGTCGTTTGTCTTTGGTCTTTACAGAGAGATCTATGACAAGGATACGGTGTTGGGCAGTGAGACTCTCAGCGGGTATGACTTTGCAATTGGCCACGTTGCCGATATGGTGTCTCCTAGTGATTAGAAAATCGATTTGGGTAGCGCGCCCCCCGCTCCTGTAGGTGATCAAGTGTTCGGGCTTCTTTTTGAAATATGTGTTCACGAGTGCCAGGTCGGCAGTGGCACGCAGAATTTCTTCCCCTTCCGCATTCCGACTGCCGTACACGTAGCCTCCATGAACACGTTCAAATTCCACCCCCATCTCACCCACATGACCGTTCAGATCACCACCCAAAACGATTCCCTGTGACAACGGGATGGCCCCAAGGACCTCGCCGAGTTTATCCCAAAACGACCTCTTATCAGCGTCGCTACAACCGACCTGCGGCGCGTAAGCACTTACTAAGTGAGTAGGAACCCCTCCAATAAGCACCTTCACGCACATAAGTCGGTCGCTAAAGCGATTCACCTCCAAGATATCGTCATGCAACCCCCCAGCGAGCACCACAGCCCCAGCTCCCAACCCCGAAGGGAAAGTCTGCGCCAGAGCCTCGTCCGTTTTTCAGCAGGTGCACCGGCTAGCAGGTGAGGTTGGCTTGGGACCAACGATCTTAGTGGGCCCCATACACACCCGTGGGCCCCATACACACCCTAAAACTTAAACGAGGTTATTGTGACTAACCTCAAACAGACAAACGGACAAGAAAATAATCTTATAAGGGTTCCGTCTAAAAATACAAAGAATTACCGTTTCAACATGTTAGTGATCTGTCTCTCATACTCCTCAGTTTCCCACTTGAATTTCTTCAATTGATCCTGATCTTCTGCTCTCTTCCGTTCCTGTACCATCAACGAAATTACAACTAAGCACCTCTCAAATTCAAAAAATCCCATACTATTTTTTAAATTTAGAAGCTGCTTTATTATTTAAGTAAGTACGCCTCAAATTTTAAGTGGCGTTTCTGTATTCGGCTATTAAACGAAAAGAAAGAAGAATCTAACGAATCAAAGAAGTTTATCATACGCGCCTTCAAAATCATATTACATACACCTTCAACAACATTGCAGCTTATTGCACTCACCTCACCTTCAGTAGCTTACACTAGCTTTGAATAGCCTAACAGTTACGTCTTCAATTATTATTACATACGCCTTTAAAATCATATCACAACAACATTGCAGCTTATTGCACTCACCTTCAGTAGCTTACACTAGCTTTGAATAGCCTAACAGTTACGTCTTCAATTATTATTACATACGCCTTTAAAATCATATCACAACAACATTGCAGCTTATTGCACTCACCTTCAGTAGCTTACACTAGCTTTGAATAGCCTAACAGTTACGTCTTCAATTATTATTACATACGCCTTTAAAATCATATTACAACAACATTGCAGCTTATTGCACTCACCTTCAATAGGTTACATACACACACACGCCTTTTATAGCCTAACATTCATACCTTCAATATCTTATTAGTCATTATCTACCTATATCTTTAATAGCTCATTGCACTGCATTACACTCACCTTCCATAGCTTATACACGCCTTCAATGGCCCAACATTCACACTTTTAATACCTTATTATAAGCTGTATATCTATAGCTGTATAAGTATACGAAAAAGAAGCTAATTAAAATCACATTACATACACTTACAACAAAATTGCAGCTTATTGCACTCACCTTCAACAATTTATTATAATCGATCTGATCAAGGAGATGTTTCTGGTGAGTTTTCTTTATTTCGTAATCCTTCATGTCCCTATATTTGACCAATGCGTCCAGTTGGTTGGCCAATTGTTTGTGGTATTCGTCTTGTTCGGCTAGTTTCTTCTTGAGATTGTCTTTGGCCTCTTCGCGGTCTTTGATTTGTTCGACCATTGTTTTGCGGACATCCTATCAATGGAAAAAAAAAGTTTTAATAGGACAGACAGTCTAGTCTACTCTTTTCTCCATACAAACTTTACAAACGTTGTCGACTGTTTCCTCCCTGGATAAAGTTATTAGAAAAAATATGCTTATGCCATAAGTCCTATATCAGCCATGACCATGCCCCTACGTTTTGATTTTTTTCAATTTATATTTTTTCTGAATTTTATTTCTATTCTAATTAGAAAATGAAAAAAAAAACAAAACGTAGAGTTAGTAGAGTAGAACGAATAGTTATGGCAGATATAGGTTTTATGTCATAAACATATTTTGCTCTAATGTCTTTATCCAGGGAGGAAACAGTCGACTACGTTTGTATGGAGAAAGAGTAGGTAGACTGTCCTTTTAAGATTCTGAAATAGGGTAAGTACTTATAGGTTTTTTTTATTTAACTGGCAGGACAACGTCTGTCGGGTTAGCTAGATATTTAATATAATAAATGTCCTGACCCTATTAGTTTTCCTAGCCCACGACTTGTATTCACAAGTCCTCCTATCCGCACAGTCTTGCAGTCTCCTCGCTTCCGCCGCTAACTGCGGGGCGTCTTGAGTCTCTATTGCCGCGAGTTGCGCCTTCAGTTCTATCATTCTACGGTTGCATTCGTCTAGGTCACGCTGGAATGTTAAACAGAAGACATTTTTGAAAGTTACAGCGCCTGGAAATAAAATCGAAGTAGAACTTAGTTTAGGTTTTTGTTGGTCGTTTTAAAAGCGCAAGTCCAAATCTTTCAACCCTGATATATAAAATTCATAGTCCTGAGTCCTGACTGACTGAACTGACAAATGTAGGGTAAAGTTCACTAGAAAATCAGCTTTTTCTGAGAGTTGGAGGTCAATGACCTTAAATTGTCCTTTAATAGATTTATTATAATCTAAACATTAATTGCCTTTATTTTTAAAAGAAGCTGTTTTCACTTTATTACGGTTTTTACAGCTGTTTATTACGGTGAATAAGGCTTATACCATGAAGCCAATAAGGCCCATAGACACAATAAGGCCCATAGACCCAATAAGACCCATAGACATGTGGGTTAGAATCAACTAGATGGCGTTACTAGTATGAAATCCTGAATCGCGCTATCAACTTTCTTTCCGAGATAAGCTCGTATACAACTCCCGATGAGACAACGTTGGGCTGTGGCCTACCGGGCAAAACCATCTGTCCGGTGAAAGATCTTTCCTTTGGAGGTACACATCATCTCGTACCCCCAAAGACACAATAAAGCCCATAAACCAAATAAGGCCCATAATACCTCTTTCTGCCTAGCGAGCTCTATCTTGGCCATCTCATCAGCCAGCCCCTGTCCGGCAAGCGAGTCCCACGTGGCATCGACCAGTTTCTTCTCAGCGGCCTGTTTCTTCAGCTGTGCCTCTCTCTGTTTGATGGTCTCAGCGCGCTCGCGGGCTGTTTCCATACGTTTCTCTTGGCGTTTGCTTTCCGCTGTTAAGTTATAGAAACTGATGATTAAGTTTTAGGGTTCTGTGCCCCAAAGGTAATAAAACGGGACCCTATTATTGAGACTTCGCTGTCTGTCCGTCTGTCACCAGGCTGTATCTCATGAACCGTTTTAGCTAGACGTAATAGCTAGACGCTTAAAATTTTCACAGATGACTTTTTTTTGTAGCCGCTATAACAACAAACGGAGGGATAGTGGGGTAGGTATTAGAAAAATATCCCGTTTTTACCGTTTGGGTACGGAACCCTATTACTTAATTATTAGGGTTCCGTGCCAAAAGGATGTTTGAAAACATCATTTTCAATAATTTGTTCAGGGTTAATTTCTTAAGTGCCTACTTATTTTCCAATAGCAATGCATTCGCCAATTTGATACTATTCATTTAAAAGAAATGTCGAAGAAGGTAAACCTTCTTCTTCCTTCTTCATATCCTCTTCCCAAATAGCGTGGAACCTCTTCGTCTCTTCAATGAGCCTCTTCCTCTCCTCTTCTCTCTGCATCCGTCTCTGTTCTAGTTGGTAGTCTCCGTATCGTTTGCATTCTTGATCCTGTTTCAAACGTTGGATGGCGTCTTGTTCCATTCTTGCAGCCTGGGTTTAGGTATAGGTAGGTATGTGGGTAAAATTAAAGTTTTTAAATTCACACTATTTGGATTTTCCTTCTTTTTTCGCGATGTTGTATAGAAATTAAAGACATTTTTCGGTTTTTCGAAAATTGTTTCGGTGTCGGTATTTTCGGTGGTGCATTGTTTCAACGCTCAACGTTTCGAGACCTTTACAGGTCCATTCGTAAATGGAGAGTGTTAACACAATGCTAAAAGTAATACACACCACGCGATTAAAACCGAAAAATAGCTTTGATTTCACACTAAGTATTTGTTAATATACCTTTATAATAGTTACATTTTATCGGGTCTTAATCGCGTATTATTATTTATTTTCTTACTTCGACGTTTTTACTAGATATAGGTCTTGGTCGCGAGGAGACAAGGCCAAAACTATTGTAACATAGTTGAAACGTCAAAGTTAAAAATTAAACAGTGATACGCGATTAAGACCCTGTAAAATTAAACTGTGGGTAAAAAAAATATGATGGCATCTGAAAAGATTTAAGTACTTAAATTCTTAGGTAGGTAGTAGGGAATGCAAAACCAGACGAAAAAAAAAACCGGCTATTTTTTCGGTTATTTTTTTTTAATAACCGGTTAACCGGGTTTTTCGGTGAAATCGGTTTTTAAATAAGATTTTTTTGCCTCTATTTTCAAACTGCAAAAACCATTCACATATTATCCTTATTTTAATTAATGAAAATAGCCTTACTACTTATACTTAATAGCCTTAAAAGCTTACTAAAAAAGCATAAAATTATGGAAAAAAGTTTAATTTCTTTAGGGAAATTCACAAATTTAAGTAATCAACAAAAAAAAATCGGCAACCCACTGCCTACTTATAAAACAATTATCAAACAATCAAAAGAATGAATAAAAGTATTATAAAATGCAAAATCAAAATTACACGTCCTGCATATCACTTGAACTTTGATGAACAACATTATATTGTTCGTTTCGTTTTATAATTATTGTTGTGTGACCTGACTTTCTGAAGAAAAATGTTAAATATATAAGGAAAGGCACCGAAAGTCAGATCGTAATTGAGAATTAAAAATAGAAGGAAATGAAAAAAGATAAAAAAGAACATAATCAAAATCGATTTATAAATAACCAATAGAATTTGTTTCTCAAATTTTCATGGATTTTTGCTCAGGTATAACTTTTTATTTTTAGTTCTACGACTAAAAGTTACTTAACAAAAGTGGAAGATAATCTTATTTGCAACACAAAATGTTAATTTTTTTTTTGTGAGACCTATATCTCCTCAAATAAACCATAAAAACCATTTGAACCCCTTTTTCCAAGATGGCGGCCGTGGCACAAGAGCCACAACCCCACAAACTAGGACCAACCAAAAAAATGTAACATTTCAATGGACTATAAGCATTGTTTTCAAAACTGATGTTTCAAATATATCTTATAGTTAACCGTCCAAGAAAAATGAGGATTTTGCAGTTCTAGCCTACTGCAGAGGCTTAACAAGCGGTTTAGCTTAAAGATTACCCACACTTAGTTATTGAAACCAATGTGAAACAATCGTCTAGTCGCTTCACTGCCTGTAATAAATAATCAAATAAGCTTAAAAGCTAGCATTGAAATCGTGATGTGATTGAATATTGCAAAATAGCCAATTGTACAGGTAAACAAATTAGCTGAAAAGCTAGCATTGAAATCGTGAAGTGATTGAACATCGCAAAATAGCAAATTGTACTGAGCTATACTAACAAATAAAATTTCACTTGGTACTTACAAAAAACCACCACAAGTCCACTGAATTTCACTTGAATATTGTGGAAAATAAAAGATAACCTCAAATCATAACGAATCAATCAAACCAATGCAAATTTTGACATACCATGCAGTGTCGTCTGGCTAATTAAATCACGCAGTGTTGCCGTTTACAGAAAAATAAAATTTTCTAATCGATTACTATCGATTTAGCAGATATTCAGTGTTGCTGTGTAAAGAAAATAAAAACCCGAAATAACCGAAAAAACCGGTTATTGAAACAAAAAAACCGGTTTTTTTTTTCATTTAAAATATGCCGGAAACCCGGTTTTCGATTAACCGAAATAACCGGTTTGCATGCCCTAGTAGGTAGGTAACATTAATCTCATAAATAAATATTATAAATATTTTACAAGGAGAAATACATCATCAAAAATTGTCCCATGACAGGATTCGAACCTGTGCCCCTCGCTTGCCGGGCGAGTCCATCTCCCATCTTCTTCACCTCATTATGAGGAATTAAAGCATCAGCTAACAAAGGATTTTGAATGTTCGATCACGGGATCGGGTCTTAACAAGATCGGAACAATTTTTTTTTCGGAACTTAGTGTTTTTTTTTTTCAGCATAATTATGTTTTATTGATGAACAACACTATTAGGTATATTGAAAACCTTAGAGTAGGGCATTCTGTGATATACTAACTGACTCCGACTGGCATAACACATTATTTTTTTGTGATTATCTGACAATTTTAATAATACCTTACCAAAGCTTCGCTCTCCTTCATAGCGACTTCGTACCACATATTATCATATTCCTTCTCCGCCATCTTTCTCGCTCGTTTCTCCTTCATTTGGTAGAGCTGGATCTCTTCCGTCTCTTTCGCACGTAATTTTAATATGCAAGGATAGACGTGAGAGCATTTTCCCCTTAAATTGTAGAAGAGTTACCCATCTAAGTAAATATTATAATTGACCACATACCTAAGTGATTTGACGATACCTTGGTTCAGGTTCTTGAACTAGGTACAGATTAGGAGATACCTATATAATATACCTAATTATTATCATCTTACTGTTATTATAAATACGAAAGTAACTCTGTCCGTCCGTCTACCGTTTTTTCGCCTAAACCGCTGAACCAATTTTAATGCTTTTTGGCACAGAGATAGATGAGGCCTTGGAGAAGGATAAAGGCTACTTTCGATCCCGAAACTACCACAGGATTGGGACTAACGCGAATAAAACAGCAGGACGTTATATTAAAAATAGAACTGTCAATATCAAAGGAAATAGTAAATAGGTACACAGCTGTGGCTTTTAAATAAATGTATGAGTTTTGTTGTTTACATTTTTGATCTAAGATGCACGAATTTCTTAATAATGTGTGCTCTATTGGTAAAGTCGCAGTGTTAGTGTCGCCTGTATATTTTTCTGGGACAGAGTAGATATATTAAACGTGGGAAACAAATGTCTTGCCATGGCGCCTCCGCCCGGCCGCGGCAGATTGGGAAGACCCAAGAAGTGCTGGCTTGACGTTGTAAGATCGGATATGCGTGCAAATGGTCGTGCGAAGTGGAGACGTAAAAGTAGGAAAGCGGACCCCGGGCTCTCGAGAGAGATGCAACCGGGAACAACGCTCGGATGATGATGAGAGTAGATATATTAAAATAGTTATATACTAACAAAGGCGTATCCTTATATTTGTCCTCGTGCTCCTTTTTGCGCTTGTCTACCAGATACTTGAGCCTGTCCTGTGTATCTCGCCACAACGCCTCAGCCCCGGCCTGTGCGTCCACCACAAACTTACGGATGTTAGCCGCCTCTTCCGACTGTAGGAGACTCCTCAATCTATCAACAACAAGCATATTCCCGCGGTATTACCCGCGTAAGTCCCGATCCCGTGGGAATATAGGAATCAAAGTAGTCTACGTAACTCAAAGATAATGTAGCTTTCTATTGGTGAAAGAATTTTTGAAATCGGTTCAGTAGTTTTAGAGATTACCCGGAAAATACGTAAGTATATAATTGTTACCAACGTTACCTCTCTATAATATTAGAATAGGTTAAAGATTAAATACTGACGCTTGTTACATTTAAAATTATCAAGGGTAAAACTTTTTAGATTCACGCGATTTGTTACATTTACGCGACCAAAATCATTGTAACATGGTTAAAACGCCGAGATAAGAAAATAAATATAATACGCGATTAAGACCCGGGAAAATCCTACTTCCTATCCTACTAATAATAATAAAAACGCGAAAGTTAGTATGTATGTAACTTTGTTACTCTTTCACGCAAAAACTATATACTAAACCGATTGCGATGCAACTTGGAATATACATTGCTGGGGACCTAGAATAACACATAGGCTACTTTTTATCCCGATATTCCCGCGGGATCGGGACTAAAGCGGGTGAAACTGCAGGGCGCAGCTAGTGTAACTATATTATCAAGTGAAAACTAAAAACTTATTTGTCGCGTAGGGTAGCCCTAAGCCGTGTAACCCCGGCTTACGCAGCGTCCTACGTGGGCGATCGGATGCGAACGCGATCCGGTGCGGTGCGGAAACAAGGAACAGTCGAGAATCGCGCCTCAACGCAGCTTACGTGCTTTTGGTCACGTAGGACACTTCAATAGCTATCGACTGTTTGTTCTTTCCGCACCGCACCGGATCGGATCGCTTCGTAATCGCGTTCGCATCCAAACGTCTACGTAGTAGGTACGCTGCGTAAGTCTTCCCGTGGTAAACGACTAAACTAAAGGATCTGGGGGAGACTGACCCATTGAAGTAATGACTGCGTTAACAGGAAAGGATACCAACTCGTTCTCCATACAAAAGAAGTCGACTGTTTCCTCCCTAAGTAAAACATTACAGCAAATATGTTTATGCCATGAAGTCATACAACCTATATCTGCCATGACCAATGACCGTGGAGGGCACGTTTTAATTTTTTTCTAAATTTATTTCTATTTTTCTAATTGGAAAATGAAAAAACCAAAACGTTGGGGCATATGGTCAATTGGTCATAGCAATTATAGGTTGTGCGGCATAAACATATTTGCTCTAATGTCTCTATCTACAGAAACAGTCGACTACTACGTTTGTTTAGAGAAAGAGTAGGTAGACTGTCCTCTTAGAATATTAGTTGGATATGTAGGTTACTAACCTAGCCCGTTTTTTCTTAACGTCCTCTTCGTAAGAAGCCAGGCAAAGGTCGACGCGTCGGGCGACGTTGTTGATTAGAGATCTATGGACAAACATACCGTACGATTTTTTAATACTAGACTATGATCTGACGGTTTAGTTCTTGAAATCTTTTTAAATTCACGCGATTTGTTAACATTGTTAAATTTTCCGGGTCTTAATCGCGTAATTATTATTTATTGTCTTACCTAGACGTTTCAACCATGTTACAATGGTCTTGGTTGCGAGGGGACTGGATAGACTGGGGGCGATTAAGACCCGGGAAATGTAACTATCTTGAAATCTTGTCTTCAGGAAGATGTCAAATCGTAGTTTACATAGAAGGTAAATAAGAAATATTAGTCACTTAAGATTTTCTTGTTAAAATCTATCAGGCGAATCTTTGAATCTTCTTAGAATCCATTATGGTCCCTTCGTAATACCCCAATGGTGTAGCGCTATCCCGCGCTAGCGAATTTCAGCAGTGTAAAACAAGGACGTGAGATGCGACTATGCAAAAGTTAGACAGTAAAATCACACAATTCCTATATACAAGATAACAAAACATTAATACCAAAGCGCATCGAGCGAACAACCAACTGTGACGAAGAAGGTTGCGGGTTCGATTCCCGTCGGGAACAAGTATTTATGCTAGCCACAGATGTAAAATGCCTTAGTTTGGGGTAAAATTGCGCTGTGTGGAACGTCCTGCATTATTTAGATATTTATTTTATTTATTTCTCGATTATAAATCAAAGTATGTATAGGTAGGTAGGTACTTGCCGTCTGTCACATCGAATAAAGAAATCTTGATTCTGTTGATCTTTCAGCGCTTTCAACTTGTTTTCAGCGCCTTTTCGCTGTTCCTCCTCATCTGCCCGTAGTTTTTTCACGAATTTCACGTAACGAAATGTAGAATTCAGAACTCTTGATGTCTATGATAAAAGTAATTTAAAATCAGATATCTATATCTTTAAAATACTTAGTCCTGGCTCCTGACTGACTGACTGACTGATTGATCTATCAACGCACAGCCTAAACTACCGATAGCAGAGAGCTAAAATTTGAAAGGCTTGTTCTTTATATGATGTAGGCATCCAATAAGAAAGGATTTTAGTAAATTCCCACGGGATCGGGACTTATGCAGGTAAAACCGCGGGACACAGCTTGTTAAATATAAACTAGGTACCTAATGAATGACTTAATGAACCACGGCTGATTTCCAAGAAGAAAATTGCAGTAGTAGGTAATCCAGTAAAAAAAATGTAGGTAGGTATTGTCGGGCCCTATAAACCGGGTGGTGTAACGAATGCCCATAGGAAGCCAAACTGATCGTACACTTTGCATAGGACTTAGGAATGGTGACCTATTCCAATATAAGTATAATGAACTTACATAGTAAACCTCAGGCACTCCTCTTGGTCCGAAGCCATCTTTTGGAACCTTCTGTCTCGGTGGCTGTGGAGGCTGGTGATACATTGGTATATACCTACACTAAAATAATATTCAATAAAATATGTTAGGTAAGGTTAGGTAAAATAAAACTTCGTGTCTGTTTGAGTTTTTATCGCTAATTACGTGCTAATTACTGTCAAAAATGAATGACACGATACAAGGTAGCATTAAAAAAGGTTTTATTTTAAAAACACTGAGTTCTGATGACAAAAAAGGTTCAAATCAAAACACATCTCCCTCTAGCCTCCATCTATTGAAAAAGCGTTCCGTTATGCACAAACACTGTATACTTTTTTCTGCGTCTAACAGAACGTTGTTGTAAATATTAAAAAGCTGCCAGTTAAAAATATTGTAAACATATATTGTAACTTTTCTTTTAATATGTTTCTTTTGTAACTTATTGCAAAAATGTCTTCAGCCTTCAGTAGAAATAAAATTAAATAACTATCGGTTACTACTCTGTAAAAGAATAATATTTAGTTTTTAGTCCCGACACCCGACTAGTGTTATAACACAGCGTGCAGTGTGCAGCTTGCAAAGAGCACCACCCTCCCACCGCTCTTTGCATGCGGCAGAAATATGCTTTAGTGTTAGTGACACCAATCATTAACCATGCTTCGACGCGTTTCGGCTTTAAAAAGCCATCATCAGGAACGTAGACTCTGACCGAACTGTGAGGGCGACAAAAATGAGTAAAGACGCAAGCTGCACACTGCACGCTGTGTTATAACACTAGTCGGGTGTCGGGACTAAAAACTAAATATTATTCTTTTACAGAGTAGTTATGGAGTTCCGAAAAGTAACGCCTAATACAATCAATTAACTATCGGTTATGTTAGAGTGCGTTTCATCTTTATTTACCTATGCCGTCATGTTGGTAGCAAAACAAAAAAAGTCTTGCCTTAATATCTTGAATGTGCTATACCCTAAACCTTGAATACAGGAAGATTCGTTCATTCATTCTTAATATACAAATCTCCCTAAATTCAAGGTAGTACACTATTTTTTTTGTATTTTGCACTTTTTTGTTTTGCTACCAACATGACGGCCTATGTAAATAAAGATGAAACGCACTATATGTATGAATTACATAACATTTTACGATTCAATTCAAATTACAAGTTTTGCAATTGTTTAAAATATGTTTTTTTTTTGTTTCAATATTATTATTTTATTTACGAACTTCACTGAAAAATATAACTTTCTAAACAGCAATATAGCAACACTTTTAAACTTTTGTTTTGATTCTTTCGCCGAAGAATGTGCGACTTCGAAAACTTTATTTTGAGGGTAAGTAATTGAAATTATTGATTAATTATATTAAAACTGGATTGAACTACCGTAATTTAGATGGCGAATTTGCTGACTGAGACACTAACGTGTGTAATTACTGTAATTTTTCGTGTTGCAGAATCGCGCCGGTCGCGATGAACGAAAGGGAAATTTACTCCAAACGCCTCGAATCATGTGGCTACAGGCAGTTGCAGAAGATAGCCAAAGCCCTGAGCTTACCATCAAACGTTAAAGTAAGTAGATATTCGGTAAGACATGAGATTTTTTCTGCAAGCATGGAACATAACCTTAAACTTTTAAATGTTTTGCTTGGTTTCATACCCTATAGGTAAAAACGGGCCCTTTTACTAAGTCCGTCTGTCTGTTTGTCAACAGGCTGTATCTCATGAACCCTGATAGCCAGACAGTTGAAAATTTCACAGATGTATTACTGTAGCTGCTATAACAACAAATACTAGGAACCATTTTTTTTTTTTTTTTGTATCCTACTTTTTCTGGCGATCTGTCTGTTGACATTATGCCGGAGGTTTGTCCTTGCTGTGTCTATATGGCGTGCATGGCACTCGTCCTGTGACAAGTCCATATGTGGTCAACTCTATATGAGGTCCTGGGGTGCTCGTCTTTTTAGTCTAATAAAAGTTTTGTTCGGCAGTTCGGCCATCACATCCTTAGCAAGTTGGTTTGGGTGGAGGTTGATTCAATAGCTGTATGCTTTTAAAGAGTTCGAGACTTCTTCTTTCACAGTTGTGATGTCAAGATCGCGATGCAGCTGTTTGTTGGTGACATACCATGGAGCCTGCGTTATTTGTCGACAAACAACGCAGGCAAGAACAAAATAAAATAATTATTTAAGTGGGGCTTCCATACAAGAAACTTTGGTCTGACGCAGAATTTTGTAATACATTTATTCAATAACTTTTATATTGTTTTAGAAAATAAACCTAATAGAAATGATAATAGCCAAGCAGTTCAGCTCTCCAGCCGAGCTGGAAGT
Organism: Idaea biselata; assembly: GCA_958496205.1. Lineage (NCBI taxonomy): Eukaryota > Metazoa > Arthropoda > Insecta > Lepidoptera > Geometridae > Idaea > Idaea biselata. The sequence goes on from OY292404.1 coordinate 8,219,046, forward strand.
CATCATAAACAGAGTCAAACTGGATCGCTTGAAGGTATCACAGAATCGATGGTCAAAGCGCAAATATAAACAAACACAGGTATCTATTTTTCTATTTAGTTTAATAGCTTACTTCTTTACTTATAAACGCTGATTAACAACTGCATAAACTATGTATGGTTTGTCTTTTACTGTGACATGGAGTTTCAAACTTGACAGATAGAGATAAACGTTAATAACTTAGTCAAAAGAGGTTAATGTCGGGGAATATGATTGTAATTCCTTCTCGTGAATCGATGGTGATACAACTTGGTATGTAGATAGCTGGAGAACTGATTTTTAAACATGGGAGATCAATTTTTTTATTTATTTATCTCATGTGATGATTAGGTCTTCTAAGATGTAGCACACTGATCAAGATGAAGGAAACAGCTGCAGAGGAACAAGATCCGATCCGTCTTCCTTAGTTACTGCACTACATATCTGAACATGAATCCGTCTTTCGATTAGTATTGAGCCTGTCTATATAGATTTAGGAGTGTAGTTTCATCATATCACTGAAAATTACATTGTTTCATAAAAACATTGTCTGTAGTTGGCGAATTTTTTGATTGTTGTTTTAGACTTCAAACAAGGAGGAGGTTCTCAATTCGGCTGTATAAGTTTTTTAGGGTTCCATAGCCAAATGGCAAAAAACGGAACCCTTATATATTCGTCATGTCTGTCCGTCTGTCCGTCCGTCCGTATGTCACAGCCACTTTTTTTTTATTATTACCCCGATTATATAAAAAAAACTGCTTATTTGATTGTTATGATTCTCTATTAGTCTTTAGCTGTAACTTTCTTCTTTATTATAATTTCCAGGCTTCAGAAGTTAGTTCAACAAGCAAACACTTATCCCTATCTCCGGCGATTTCATTGACTCCAAAGCGCCCCGGCTACATCCTCCAATTCAGCCCCGACTCATCACAAACACTCATCAAATACCAACCGCCAAAATCATACTCGGGTAAAAAGGCCACGAGCGACAGAATACTACGTAGTTACAATACTAAGACACCCAGACCTGACTATGCCATGATGGACGACTTGACTATAGACAGCCTATACACGAAAAACACCTTCAATACAAAGTTTGTAAGGCCAACCAGCTCCAACAGTCAGTATAATTCAAAAATATGTGACTATTCAATACTTAACAATGACTCGGAAGCCAGTTCCAGCACAAATTTGTCGAGCTACAATACTAAAGTATCACATGACTATGCCACCGAAAGTAGCTATAACACAAAAATAGTGAAAACGAATTTGAATACTAAACTTTTGAAGCCAAACCGAGCATTAATGGAGCGGAGAAGCTCAATCATAGACCAGAGTAGTCTGACTACAAACTTTAATATGTATAAACCTGGATTAAATACAAATATAATACAACCTACCTCTAAATTCCGACCAACGTTTGCAATAATGGACCGTAACAACAAGATAACTAAGATCGTTAGAGGTCATAATCCCATGAGAGTAAGGACACCTATCCCGAGAGTGCTACTGAAAAGGCAAAGTCTATTGAACTCAAGCGTTCGTGTTTATAATAAGGAGACACAGTTGATTCCTATGCAGCAAACTCCTGTAAGTACTTACTTTACCATTAGACTAACTAATAAACTTTTTAAATTCAAACAAGTAGCTCTAATAATTCTACTGTTTTTCCACTAATACCACAATTTCTAAACCCAAACATTTACTAGTCCTACTAATTCTAAAACTAATTCCAAATGTAGGAAACTTTTAGAATAAAAACCTTTGTAATTCAATAACTAGTCCTACTAATTCTAAAACTAATTCCAAATGTAGGAAACTTTTAGAATAAAAACCTTTGTAATTCAATAACTAGTCCTACTAATTCTAAAACGAATTCCAAATGTAGGAAACTTTTAGAATAAAAACCTTTGTAATTCAACAACTAGTCCTACTAATTCCAAATGTAGGAAACTTTTAGAATAAATACCTTTGTAATTCAACAACTAGTCCTACTAATTCTAAAACTAATTTCAAATGTAGGAAACTTTTAGAATAAATACCTTTGTAATTCAACAACTAGTCCTACTAACTCTAAAACTAATTCCAAATGTAGGAAACTTTTAGAATAAAATCCTTGTTGTAATGCAACAACAAGTCCTACTAATTCTACTCCTTTTTTACTAATACCACTACTACTACGCCTAAATTCTTATTAATCCTACTAATTCTTAACCTAGTTCCAAGTGTAGGAAACTTTGAATAAAAATCTTATTGTAATTCTACTAATTCTACAACTAGTCCTACTAATTCTACTACTAGTCTTCTATAACTAAACATTTCTATATCATATTATTTTTACGTTATGTTTTGTATGATGCGTTTTATCTTTGGATTTAGTTTAGTTTTAGATTATATTATAGTTTTTCATTATTATTGGTATTAAAGTAATTCAAAATATAGAATTTCTTTATTAATAATAATTTCAGAATACCTCATCTCCAATACCAGCTAAACGCAAACGTACCGTCAGCGGCATCTATCCAATCGAGACACAACAAAACACCTACTATGAATGCGTTCAAACAGTTGACTACAGACACACAGACGGAAAAATAACCAAAATAAACGCCCTAATACAAAAACCGAAACATCCTTACCCGATTATAACAGTACAAGATGTTATTAACAGAAAGATTGAAAGCCAAATATTTAAAACTTCCAATAATAAGCCTGCTGACCAAATAACCAAGGCTATCGAATATAAACCTATAACTGCTGCAACTGAGAAAGTTTCTTGTATTTCTAAAGAAAATACACAGCCTATAAGTTGTATGGATTTATCTCAGATTTGTACAGAGAAAACCCAGACTGTGAGGGAGTATTTGGATGAGTATTTAGATTTTTCAACGAATATTACAAAGAAAACTCAAGGTTTTGTAAATTCTTCTACAAATACATTTAAAACAATGCCTATAGAACAAAGTTTAGGTTCTTTTATGACATATACACATAATACACAATCTGCAAGACAAGTTTTAGCTTCAAATAGTACGATGGAATGTAATGATTTTTGTATTGAAAATGCATGGCAATATAATGACTTTTCTATTGGAAATACACAGCCTATAAGAGAATGTAATGATTTATCTACAACTTGTATTGAAAATAAACAGCCTAAAAGACAATATAAAGATTTATCTAGTATTGAATATACACAACCCATAAGACATAATTTTCCAAAAATGAGTACTGAAAATACACAGCCAATAACACAATGTAATGATTTATCAACAACTTATTTTGAAAATATACAGCCTAAAAGACAATATAATGATTTATCCAGTATTGAAAATACACAGCCCATAAGACATAATCTTGCTAAAACTTGTGCTGATAATACACAGCCTATAAGACTGTATAATGATGTATCTACAACTTGTATTGAAAATATACAGCCTAAAAGACAATATAATGATTTATCCAGCATTGAAAATACAAATCCCATAAGACATAATCTTTCTAAAACTTGTACTGATAATATACAGCCTATAAGACTGTATAATGATGTATTTACAACGTGTATTGAAAAAACACGGTCTATTACACAATACAACGATTTCTCTATAACGTGTATCGAAAATACACAGCCCATAAGACAATATTACATAGATTCATCATCAACACCCACTTATACAAATGTTATAATTAAAGAAATGGCAGAAAACGACAATGTTTCTGTGTATTATCATAAGAAGATAAGATCGGAACAAATGAGGCGTCGATTGAATGAACAGGGCGAAGTTTTGCCTCATATTAATGAGGTATTTAGTAGATTTAATGAGATGCAATATCGGAATTTGACACAGCCATTATATGTGCAAGTTAGCCAGGAATCTGAGAGAAGTAAATTTTTTTTAAATTCTTTTTTATATCTATTCTTATAACACACAATGCTTGTGAGTAATACTACATGAAAGAGGGCTATTTTAGATGTGACTACAAAAATGAAAAACCGTTTTACTTTTGGAAATTCAAAATTAAAAAAAAAAAAGTTGGATTTTCCAAAAAAAAATGGGAAAAAAGTAGAACAACCCCTTAGCAAGTTTTTAATTGCCCTGTATACTTACTGGATATATCATATTTTTGTATTTCGAAAAAAAAAAACCGAAATAAAAAAAGTAGGGCGCGCTAACCATCTACGCCAAGTGAGCTCAAGTGTCAGTTGCCGTTTTATATAAGGAACGCATTATTCTTATTTTTCAAGTTCGGCATTTTCTTTTTCTAAAAAAGTACAAATTTTCCCTTAAATTTTCCCACAAATACAAGTTTTATTTCATGTTTTCCAGTCCCACCCTACCCATTATTCGGTTCCAACCAAGAAAGTGCGTCGATGCTGGAATCCCTCTACAACTTCCGTCCGCAGCTCATCGTGAACGAGCCGCTCCTCAAGCTGGCCTCTACGGACAACACCAAGTGTGTCTTCAGTGCACAAACTGTAGTCTGCGCGTGAGTATCATAATAATAAATAATAAATTCTGTGAACAACACACAGCGCCATCTAGCCCCGTGGTAAGCGACTAAGCTTGTGTTACGGTGACTAGACAACAGATATAATACTTATATTTATTTTTCTTTTGTAAATACATACATATTATACATAGAGGAACACCCAGACCAGACACTAATATTTATTCTATATGCATAAATACTTGCACCCGGCCCGGCGGGAATCGAACCCGCAACCTCCTGCATTGCAGTCGCGCTTTCGCACGACGCGCCACAGAGGTCGTCAACAACAACTACATACAACAACACCATACACATCATACAACTATACTCATTTAATGTTCTTGTTAAACTCGACGACCTCAGTGGCGCGTCGGGGGAAGGCCCGACTGCAATGCAGGAGGTTGCGGGTTCGATTCCCATAGGGTGCAAGTATTTATGCTTTAAAATAAATATTTGTATCTGATCTGGGTGTTTTCTATGTATCATATGTATAAAAAAGTATAATATGTAGGTTTATCCGTTGTCTAGTCCCATAGTACAAGCCTAGTGCTTAGTTTGAGGCTAGATTGCGCTGTGTGTAACGTCGTGCAATATTTATTTAACTTTCTTTATTTAAGTGCCAACACCGATTATTGAAAAAATAAAATAAAATTTGCTTTGTTAATGTTTTTTGCATGGCCAAATGCATATTAGGGTCTAGATTGAAGATTCCATTTAAAATATAAGTCCCTAACAGCCAAATACAGAAACCCTACTTAAAATTTGAGGCGAACTTAAATAATTGAGCAGCTTTTAAAATTTAAAAATTGTATAAGATTTTTTGAATTTGAGTGGTGCTTAGTTGTTTGTAGAAAAAAATAAAAAAAATCTTAAAATTTTGAGATGTGTTTCTGTATTCGGCCATTATTCACTAAGAAAAAGCAGAATTTCTGCCAATATGACATGCCAATAAGCAATAATTTACACGATGCATTCTTTACAGTCAATCTTAAATTTCAAATGAGACTTTGTAAAATTTTTTTGATATTTTTTTTTGGAGAATAACGTTTTCCATACATTTTTGAGTCAATTAAGTTTCGATTGCAGTTTATTTTTTAGTTATAATTTCATTTTGCTTTTGTAATAATATTTTACAAGTTTGCAATATCATCCCTGACTGCATATAAAGTAGCCTTCAATAGCCTTTTTAATAAACGTGGAGTAAGGTCGGAGTAGTCAGAACATGCTTTGTCTTATTTCGTAACAAGAACTTTCAAAGTTGACAGACAGGAACAAAAAGTGGCAAAATTATTCCAACCTTACTCCACGTTTATTAATAAGCCTATATGAGTTTTCATTTCACTGTCATTTATGATTTTTTATTGCTTTTTCAATGCTGTGACTTTAATGTCTAAGCATTTTCATTGCTTGCAAGTATTATGATGCAACTTATTTACACTGCACCCTGCCGCACATTTTAAACTGTTCTTAATGCTCACTTACACTACAACTAACGTAGATTTACACTGCAACTTATTTATACTGCTCCTAATGCACATTTATACTGTAACTTACACACATTTACAGTGTACATTTAATCACAAATAACCTTTACAGTGTTATTTGCACTGCTACACTGCAACTAACGTAAAATTAGCATTGCAACTAACGCTGACACTGCAACTAACGTATATTGACTGACACAGCAACCAACGCACATTAGCACTGTTAAACTGCAACTAACGCGCATTAGCGTTGCAACTAAAGGCAGAGGCCTCATTAGTCTTTGCGTCGTCGCAGCGTCCCGTTCTTTGTGACTATTGACTATTATGTGATTGCCGACCATTGGTCGGTAGTCGATAGTCACATAGGACTTCAGGACGCTGCGACGACGTAACGCAATAATGAGGTCGTACCCTAACGCTGACACTGCAACTAACGCACATTTACCCTGCTACACTGCAACTTCCACTGCAACTAACGCACATTAGCACTGCCACACTGCAACTAACGCACATTTACCCTGCTACACTGCAACTAACGCACATTCACCTCGATACACTGCAACTACCCCTGCAACTAACGCATTTAGCACTGCTAACGCATTTTGCCCCCACGCTTGTGTTTGCATGTGGCTCGCAGCGAGGCGCGTCCCCCGTCCGTGTTCAACAGCCAGCCGCGTAAGTGTTGCTAGCATTTTCATGTTACATTTGTTTTTGTTGGTTTTTTTTTTGCTATGTTCTTCTTATTTTTAGCTTTTTGTATTATGGCAATAAAGAAGGATTTGCTAGGGGCTATTTTATTGACCGACTTAAAGAAAAGCGGGCAAGTGTGAATCGGACTCGCACACTATAAATACTGGAACTAACGAAATCGGCGTGAACGCAACGACGACGCACGTTTGCATTTATCTTTACCACTGACACCAGTTTATCACTAGATGGCGCCAGTGATAAAAATGAATTGCGCTAAGGTTGTGTTTAATTTTTAAAACTTACGTTTGTTGTATGGAAGCCCCCCCTTAAATATTTGTTGTTATAACGGCTAGGTATAAGCCGCGCAACGTCATTCGTTGCACAAAAGTACAGATAGCAAAAAAATTGTAATAAAAAGTAAATAAGCTAGGGTTATGGGTTTATTTGTAGTAGCGAGACGGCTGTTTATGACCATAGGTATATTTCTAAGAAATTTTGGGACCATATCAGATTAGTTTTGTATGCTGCTTATAAAAAAACAATAATTACACCCATAAGTACATAATAATTATATTGTTGATGTGTAAATATTTCTTAATTAATGTCTGGATTATGTGGTAAATAATTATAAATTATATTATTTACCTTGCGAACGGTACTGACGGTGCACGTCGACTACGTCACCAAGATGGCCGCCAATCGCAATATCAACTTGCGCGGCTTATATAGAAATATATAATCTGTGAAAATGTATTTAATTTGATTTGAATGATGTTTCCAGCGCACATGCGGGTTGACCCGTATGGCTGCGGCGCGGGCGGGAACTTGGCGGAGACACATTACGGCTTCAGGAGAGATCGGTACCAACGGGACTTTTGTTGCGATGAAGGTAGTTTGAACATTTTCTTCTGTTTTTACGTTTTGTAATCTATAGATTCCCGCGGTTTCACCCGCGTAAGTCCCGATCCCCTGGGAATATCGGGATCAAAAGTAAGCCTATGTTACTCAGGGTGAATTTAGCTTTCTAATGGTGAAAGAATTTTTGAAATCGGTCCAGTAGTTTCGGAGATTACCTCCAATATACATACATACATACATACATACATACATGTTACCAACGTTACCTCTTTATAATATTAGTATAGATTAACCCCCTTACTTATAAACGATGACTAAGTTTATGTAATGTCTGTCTTTGTCTGTTTACTTTGAAACAGTAAAAGACAAACGTCATAAAAAGTAAGTCATTATTTATAAGTAAGGGGGTTCATGTTATGTTAATATTCTGAATCACACACACTCTCTGCCTACGACATAATGCTCTTTCCATCCAAAGGTTGCCTGGAATAATTGGGCGGCCTTTGCGATAGATATCTGGATATAGTTTATTTACGATATTTTTTTATTCAAAAATGGATGTAAGATCCCATTCATACCGGTGGTCGATCCGCCCGAGCTATTTTAGAAGTTCCTACTTACATATCTGATTGTCGATTCCCGTGATAAAATTATCAAAATATCTTTTCAACATAATTTAAAAATCATGGTAGTAAAAGTAATCTAATCTATGTAACATAATATTTAAGAAAAATATAAACATTTCTTTAGAGAATGCCGTTTTCCATGCATTATTGACTCAATAAAGTTTTTATTGCAATCTAGATGCAAGTTTTACTATTATTTTGAGAGCATTGTTTGCAATTACAATAAAATTAAAATTTCGGACACATTTTATAACAGAAAACCTCCCAGATAGCTAAAATAGTCCGTTGTTTCCAGCAAAAAGTCCATCAAACTCATCTATCGGCACCGCGGAGTCCCAGGAGCCCGGCACCAACGTCACCGTACAGGAGATGGTGGAAGATGCACTCGAGCTGATCAGCCAAGATGGGGTGAGTTTTAGAAGATACTGTTTTGAGGATGGTCATTTAAATCGAACTGTTTTAGATTTTTCTTTGATTTTCGCGATGTTGATATGATTAAACTCAACTTTTTTAACAACGGAACCCTACTACTGAGACTCCGCGTCTGTCCGTCTGTCACCAGGCTGTATCTCATGAACCGTGATAGCTAGACAGTTAAAACTTTTCTGATGCAGGTGTTTACCTAGTCCTAAAACAGCATAAAATAAATATTTTAGTATGGCTTGCATAATATAAGCACAGATATAAGCGTGTTTTTTTGTGATAATGGTACGGAACCCTTCATGTCCGAGTCCAACTCGCACTTCGCCGGTAGCATTTTCAACACCCGACGTTTGTGGTCTGAGTCATCTATGAGCAATAATGAAAATGAGTTTAATTTCGAACTGTTTAGTTGTGGTTTTACTTAAAACAGTACAGTTCAATAGCTTCACACAGCGGGTTGTAAAACTTGTGAGCGGTTCAGAGTATATTTTACTCTCTCTCTCACTCATTGGTCTTATGGGCGGGCGCAGTGCTATGCACTATTGCTATTAATAAGATGAGTAAGTATTTAAAAGAAATTCTACAACGTGTTTCTAGAACGGTAATTTAAATCGAACTGTTTCATTGTTTTACTTAACAGTACAGTTCAATAGCTTCACTCATCGGGTCGTAAAACGTGGGAACGGTCTAGCTAGAGTATATTTCACTCGCTCTCTCTCCCACTCATGTGTCTTATGGGCGGGCGCAGTGCTGTGCACTATTGCTGTCGATAAGAAAAAGTAAATATTTAAAAGAAATACTACATTGTGTTTCGACAACGGTCATTTAAATCGAACTGTTTTCTTGTTTTACTTAACAGTACAGTTCAATAGCTCCACACAGCGAGTTGTAAAACGTAGGAGCGGTCTAGAGAATATTTTATTCTCTGTTCCACTCATGGGCGGGCGCAGTGCTGTTTCATAATAACACCAAACGAGTGTATTATTGCCAAATAAGAACAGTTACACACTCTGCTATATCTATACAAATGGTATCAAAATAAAGAAAACTTTGTTCCAGGACTACATGGAACGTATGGGCATAGAGGCACACGTGCAGTGCGTGGTACGGGAGTGTGAGTGGGTGGGCTCGCAGCTTGTGCTGGAATATCATGTTAGACAGGTATCTACTTAAATATTGACTTCTTTTTTCTGTAAACATAATCTCCACATTTTCGAAAACAACTTGTTCGCCTAGATATGTAAAACAACCCTTTAAGAGGACAGTCTACCTACTCTTTCTCCATACAAACGTAGTCGACTGTTTTCTCCCTGGATATAGACATTAGAACAAATATTTTTATGCTATGAAACCTATATCTACCATGACCATGCCCCTACATTTTGTTTTTTTTTTTTCTAATTAGATTATAAATAAAATACATAAAAATTAGAAAATGATGTAATTTCTCTTGTGTACTGAATAAATAAAATAAATAAATAATAAATAAAATGAAAAAAATCAAAACGTAGGAGCATGGTCATCGCTGATATAGGACTTGTGGCATAAATATATTTTGTCTAATATCTTTATTCAGAGAGGAAACAATTGACTACGTTCGTAAAGTTTGTATGGAGAAAAGAGTAGGTAGACTGTCCCTTTAACTTAATGCTCTAACAAAGTAAGTACCTATAAACTTTCTAAACTTATACGATTTGTACTCAAATTTACGCAACACTACAGTACCTAAGTGACGTCATTCCAAATGCAATATGGCGGATGCCTCAAAATGGCGGCCTGTTTACTTTTTGTTTTGCATTTCCAGGCACATGAGAAGGACATTTTATACAAGGATAGTCCCGACTGGTCCACAGTCGTGACTCTCGGATGTCTCGCGTCGCATCAAGTATGGCTGAGCCATCTCGTACAATATAACGAATACTTGTACGTAGTTAGTGCTAAGTATTTTGAAAATTGCATCATGGTTGCATTGACGGTAAGTTGATTTTTATTTATTTTGAACTAATGAATACTCTAAATAAATTCTCTTTGGGAATGGCTTTGCTTGGGTGAGTGTTTAAGATGTAGCACGTTTATTCGCTCTGCTTTATATGAATGTGAGGCGTCTGCACAGGAACATAATATGGCCTTGTGTTATAATATGACCAGGTTTGTTTTTTTAGTAGCGTTTTAGTATTGCGACGTTAGTTGTTTAAGTAGCCCTGAAATTTGAGTAGCGTTTCAGTATTGCGCCGTTAGTTGTTTAGTAGCCCTGAAATTTTAGTTGTTTAAGTAGCTCTCAAATTTTGAAATTCCTTTCTTTTTGTTCGCAGACTTTAACAGAAACACAGCAACCGAAACGCGGTCGAATCACAGTCTACAACAAGATATCTGGCAAACCCTTCACATGGGAGGATGAAATATCCTTCATTCCCGAACGTATGCCCTATCAATGCACGGAAAACTGTCTCAAAATCGATACAGCCGACCTCGACTTGTTACCTAACAGTGCTAACTTGAAATTGGTAAATAATAAGTTGAAAACTTCGGATACTAAAGTGGTGGTAGGGCAGCCATCTTTGGATAATATTGAAGTCGGTTTTTTTGTTAAGATTTTTGACTAAGTTTTGTTTTTGGATTTTTTTGGGTTTATATTTTTTATGATAGTTTTTAATTCATACAATTTGTTAAATGTAACTATATTAGAGATGGGCCGACTAGGGGTTTTGCCGACTAGCAGACTAGCCGACTAGTCGGTTTCAAAATTACCGACTAGTCGGCCGACTAGTCGGCAATGCAGATCATTATAATTCCGAGATATTTGGGTTAATCATGACCACTCGGCGATTGTTGGTATTTTTGGATAAATTTGCACTTCGAAAGCGGTAACGAAACTTCCAAAAAGTAGTTGAAATAAAAAATGTAAGTTGGAAAAAAAATTTAATGGAGCTGAGACAATAGATATTTTAGATGTATGATGTTAAGATTATGTATGTAGGCTATGACGTCTTTTGTTTACGTTTTCCTGACTACCCACATTCTAACTGTACTACAAATTAAATTAAATATTAGTTTCATTGCATAATTGTTAGTTGACGACTAGTCGGCACCTGCCGACTAGTCGGTTGAACTGCCGACTAGTCGGCCCATCTCTAAACTATATACTTTAAATACAAATATTCTGTTGAAAACGGGGTATTTATCATCAAATTAAAACATGATAAATAACTAAATACTCCGTTATCAAATAATAATAACTATTTAAAATCGTATATTTTATAGGTATCGTGTTTTTTTGGGAAGCTGACGTTTCGAATACTTTGCATCTGCCATGGTCATGGACTGACTAAAATAACGTGGGTTACACTTCAAATTATTATTAGTTTTTTTGTTATTTGTTGATTGTTACTAGGGTACCACAGAATTTTGTAATTAAGTGCCATATTTTTGATATTACCTGAGATTAGGTATTTTTTTTGATAAACAACACGTAGGTATGTATGTAAGACAAATACCTACCTAGCAGTTAGGTTCAACAGTTATATTATAACGTTGATTATTATTTCTAAAATATTTTTTAATTTTTTTGTTATTAAGTTACTCGTAAGATTTTTTCTTTCTCAGATTATTAATTATGTTCATTTATTAAAAAAATGGGATCCACTTTGTTCAAATAAATCTAAGTAAAACTATATTATAGCAGTTGCCTTCAATAATGGAAGGTTAAAATTAAGTATTATTAGTTTTTATGATGTTTTTGGTATTATGGGTCCATTTGATATGTGACCATTTTATACAAAAAGAAAAACCTCTTTTCCGTCCCTTAACATTATCATTTACGATGATATTTTTGTTTGTAGTTAATAAATTTTCTCAGCAAAAACTGGGCCTAAACTATTTCACCTTTTCATTTTATTTAAATGTAATTTTTTTTTTTTTTAATGAAAATAGAAAAGAAATTACATAATAGTTCTTTATAAGGTAATTTAATTACTAAATTATATTACAAAAAAAATATTAAGGGGCGAAAAACATGTTTTTTTCAACAAGTGCGCTTCGATTCGCCTGTCAAATAGTCTTTTATATATAGGTAATGTTGTTTTTCTTTACATATAATAAAGAAGGGGATCGATCCCGTTGAATATTTTTTTCGAGTTAGGATAATCGTAAACATACAACTGCTATACCTAAAAACAGTAGCAGTTACCTTAAACTGATATACCAAGCAACCAGCAGCAGTAGCAGTTGTCTTCAACTTCTTTGTTTAGCTACAACTGTATGAATAAATAGACCTGATTATAATTAAGTGTTATTTATTCTAAGATAATTTTGATGTTATTTGCGGCCCAATACTGAAACGCTACTCGGTATTTGAAGGCTACTTATTAAATTAAGCAGCTTCTAAACTCAAAAAATCCTACCCTCATTGTGAATTTAGAAGCTGCTCAATTATTACAATCGACCTCAAATTTTAAATGGTGTTTCTTTATTCGACCGTAAGATTATTATTAGGGAAGGCATCAATCTCGTACAGAAAAATCGTTGTAAATCTTTAAAAAATCGTTTTAGAAGCATAACTTTGTTTATTTTTAGTTTTTATCAAGTTGATGTTGTTTGGTAGAAGATGTTGATTATTTTTGTCTTTCTTTTAAAAAGGTTTTCTTAGTGAAACTTTAGCGAAACTGTTACAAATCTTTTGTACTTATTTATAAACTTTTCAATTCGATTCGAGTCGACATTCACGTATCAATACAATACATGGAAAAACGCATGTGAATTCAAAAGTAATTGTTTGGGATGGAAGTACGGTTTAGGTCGGGGAGGAAGGTTCTTCGTGTTTTATTTAAAAAAAAAACTCATGACAACAGATGAAAGAGTCGTTTTTTTTACATAAACACTAGCTGACCCGGCAAACGTTGTTTTGCCTTATAAATTATAGATAGTAGCCGATTCTCAGACCTACTGAATACGCATATAAAATTTGGTAAAAATCGGTCGCGCCGTTTCGGAGGAGTACGGTAACTAACCACAATGTTAGTTACCGTACTCCTCCGAAACGGCGCGAAACATGGAAATTTTATATATAAGAAGAATTACGCACAAACCATTTAGGTTAGTGCTTCTCATACTGACACTTCAATCTATATCTAAAAATAAATAAATAATAATTACACGACAGTCTTAAAATCCTCGACATACTAAAACACACAAGTAGGAACATTTTACTTTAAAAGGCAGTTATGTTAAACACCTGCAGAATAGTCCGAAAATTCTTATCACTACAATCTTGAAACGCACTTTGCTAAAGCCCGTGTAAAAACACCTCCAAATGGTGAGAATTAAAAATATAATAAAAAGTTTTACATATTTAGACAAAAGAAAAACACGAAAAATAGATAGAAAAAACATTTTACTAATTTCAAGTTTTTAAATAAAATCTTTTAAATGTAAAAAAGATTAATAATATTTAACTGTACCTACTGTTAGATTACTGTACCTACTGTTAATATTTAACTGTACTGTTGGCAGGGTCAAACAGTACAGTTAAATACATTTTATTTCTAGTTTATACATACAAAATACTAAGAAACTCTCTCCCCGACATAAAATTTTTTGAAAATTTATATCGAATCGAAACTGTTGAAAAAGTGAAATTTAAAAATAGTATCAAATAAAAATGCATTAAAAACCGCTAATCAAAACCAATGCCCCTAATTGGTTCAAATCCCGTCACGGGATGGTTTTTGACAATGCAATTTCCTTGGTAATATTTCTAGGTTATTTAAGCAATAATATTAAGTAATATTAAACTAAGATTTGAATAAATCACTGCATTTTTTTACCTCTTTATTGTTACTTAACTTAAAAGTTGATTTTTGGAAATATAAACATTTGTTAAATCATGATTTTTTGAGTTTAATTTATTTCTAAAACAGTTTTGTTAAACTTTAATCCACCTTTAATCCATACAAAACGTAGTAGGTACAGTCGAGTTCAAAAGTGGTTCCCTGAACTGAAGAAAAAAATCTTATTATACAAACGATATGGACTTATTAACTGCATCCATGTAAACATGTTACGTTCCCATTGTGTGATATTTATGGCTAAGATCTATTAGGGTGCCGAATCCAAAGGGTAAACCGGGACCTTTTACTAAGACTCCAATGTCCGTCTGTCTGTCACCAGGCTGTATCTTATGAAACGTGATAGCTAGACAGTTGAAAATTTCGCAGATGATCTATTTCTGGTGCCGTTATAACAATAAATAAGTAACTTCAAACAAAAAATATATTTGAGTGGGACCTTCATACAACAGACGTGATGTTTTTAAGACTAACTGCTTAATACCTATACATATTATGTTCTTCATTAGTACCTAATTAATTTAATTATCATAATAATTATGAAGATAGAAATGCGTCGCAATAACAGTACAAATGATTTTGAACCTTGTGGTAGAGAACCATTTTTGAACCCGACCGTACCTACCTATATTAAAAGTTCACTACAAACAGGTAGGTACTAAATATCAACTTAAATTTGAGGTAGTTGGGTTCGATTCCGTTCTGTGTGTATCTTCTTCAGGAATGGATGAACTGGATTTGTGCTGAAAAATAATTTGGTTAAAGCGGCATTATTTTTTGTTTATTTTTATTTTGACAGAAATGTCAAGGTACGAAACTCTTCATTCTGCTAGCTGATTACGTAATCATATTGCTAACAAATCTCGTTTAAAACAATTTTGAATTATTGATTACACTTCATTTTTCACGTCATTCAGTCGCTAAAACAAATTGCAATTGCAATTAAAACTAGCGACTGTATCTAACTGTCAAACTGTATCTATACGTATGCGAATTCTAATTGTTTCAATCGAGATTTGTTAGCAACCGAGTTACATCATCAGCTAGCCGGGCAATGGGCATGTATACTATGGATAAAACGTGTCAACATCGCTTCAGCATTGTTAGATTTTTCTATATTAGTATGATTTTTCGGTTTAGTTCGATTTACCTTTCTCTAACAAGGTGTTTCTGGTTCATCGTATTATCGACTGCGTCTCTGAACATAATGGCTTTCTTCGTAAACGGTCTGTCCTTCAGTTCTGTGTTCACACTTTCTGTTTCCTGTATAGTAACGGTAACTTAAGATTATTATCTATGTATCTGCTTTAAACCAACAACTATCTTGGGCACTACAGCGCTATAAATACCTAAATACCATGGATTTAAAAATTGCACTGTATATAAATTATTTAAAATAAGCATAATAATATTTAAAGTGTATCTTCTAAAGTCTAAAGGATCCAATATACATATAAATATATATATTGCACGACCAATGCATTTATTCAATGCAAATAAGCATACAAAATGTGTGAAACTGTTTCACACATGCGAACAGCCCCAAACTGCTACTGGTTTTACGAGTATACCTAAGCTTGAAATGAAACTAAGAAAGAATATTCATAGGGTAAAAAATGGGATAAAAATTTGTGTCCGTTGAATAAAACTTCGAATATTTATAGCTAATACTCACATTAAACTTTTGATCATCCCGTATCTGATTGGTCAAGTTACTCCTATAGTCTAGTTGTTTTCTCAACTCATCTTTAGCGTTGTTCAGTTTGGTCTGCAGCTCGTCGTAGGCTTGACGCTTGACGCGATCCATTTTGACGCGACGGTCAAGTTTGGCTCGCTCCACTTCTATTGCGATGTCGTTCAAGTGTGCCTTGTATTCTTTTGCTGCATGCTAAACGGAAATGATGAAGAAATATGCATTAGTATATCTTAATAATGTTTTTTATACCATTCACACTCTTAAAAGCTTATTTTATTCACGCAAAACAGTGAATAAAAAGGCCTTTTACTCACGCTGTTTGGTGTTTGAATTTAGAACACAATTTACTTGTGTCGTCCATCTCAATGCTTATACAACCTCCTTACGCGAAAAAAAACTTTATACAAACTCCTTGCGCTAAGAATACTCGACATACAAATTCTTTTTAGGGTTCCGTACCCAAAGGGAAAAACGGAACATTTTTACTGAGACTTCGCTGTCTGTCTGTCCGTATTTCGCTAGTCTGTATCTCATAAACTGTGATAGCTAGACAGTTGAAATTTTCACAGTAGATATATTTCTTTAGCCGCTATAACAACAAATAGATGAAAATAAACATTTAAGGACCATTCAACAAACGTGATTTTGACATAAAAACGCTACGATACCGCGATGTATTTTTACCACTAGCACTTTTTACCATCTAGTGATGAATTGAGACTGGCGCCAGTGGTAGAATACATTTTAACGTTCGCGTTGCGTTCACGGATTGGTTACCGGTCCAGTGTTTATTTGAGGGTACCGTACCCAACAATAACTGTGATAGTGGTACGGAAACCTTCGTCATGAATCACTCCCTACGGTCGTGATTCAGTCGTTAGAATCCTTCACTTGCTCGTGATTCATCTATGGCCCTCGCACTAAATCCGTCTTTTATTCACTAGTTGCATAATATACTATTTTGCTCAAGGCAGTTTTTATTCCAACTACGTCTATTTCAACTAGACCACGCAAGTCCTAGCTTGGGGGCAGGGACTTGCGTGGTCTAGTTGGAATAGACTTTGGGGTACAGACCCAAAGACGCGAGTTCAGGCCTCGCCGCAAGAGAAAATTTTTGTCTGCGTATTTTTCCCTAATTTGTTTTCTAAATAAGTATGCATTAGGTTAGTACCCGTACCCTATTAAATCATTTTCTCAAGCTTCTCCGTGCTTAGGAAAGTACGTTAACCAGTTGGTCCCGGTTATTATCTCTGATAGCAGTCGTTAGGTCCATAATAATGGACAAATCGAGTTTTAAATCCTAAATGCCTGGCTATTTCCAACTTGGGCTTCCTCTTTACTACTTCTCGTCTCTTCTGTACAGTATATCTTATTCCTTTACTGTTCGTATGCCTCTCTTCTCCTTTTCCCTATGCTGGGTAATCTAACTAGTGGGCCATTCTTACCTCTCTACTAATCCTCTTCACTTCACTAATCCTCATGTACTGATCGTCTGCTTTCCTCTCCCTTTATGGGCTATCTACATAGATATATTCTGTTCCTATTGTTAAATCCTTGATAGAAGTTATTGTACCTGAGCTTGTTATTATATTCAATAGGTGCATAGATTGTGGCGTGTTTCCTGATCAAATGAAATTTAGTAAAGTAATTCCATTATTTAAATCCGGTAGTACATCGGACCCCTCTAATTTTAGACCCATATCAGTACTACCTACATTAAGCAAAATTTTTGAAAAAATTATATTGAACCAGCTACTAAAGCATTTTGATGACAACAATATTTTACACAATAAACAGTTCGGTTAGTAAGGGTCGCTCGACTACTGATGCGGGCATTGCATTAATTGAAAACATATTTGATGCTTGGGAGGAGTCGCATGATGCATATGGCGTATTCTGTGACCTCTCCAAAGCGTTCGATTGTGTTCGACATGATACTTTGATCATGAAGCTACGACACTACGGTATCGGGGACGGCGCATTGGATCTTCTTTCTTCTTACCTGAGTGATAGGATTCAGTGTGTCGACATTAACGGTAAACGTTCCCCTGGATCACCTGTAACTTTAGGAGTTCCTCAAGGATCCATATTGGGACCTTTTTTATTTCTAGTATATATTAACGACTTACCTTTCCTCGTGAAGGAAAATCATGGGATAGTATTGTTCGCAGATGATACCTCATTGGTATTTAAAGTAAAAAGACGACAATCTAATATTGACGACGTGAACAATGCTCTCTCTAGATTAGTATATTGGTTTAATGTTAATAATATGCTACTAAATGGATCTAAAACTAAATGTATTCGATTCACACTACCAAATGTAAAACAAGTTAAAACTTCTGTAAAAATTGATAATGAGGAGATCGAAATAGTCGATAAAGCTGTCTTTCTGGGTATAACTTTAGACGCTAAGCTTCAATGGGGCCCACACGTGGAAGCTCTGTCGAAAAGGCTTAGTTCCGCAGCTTACGCAGTTAAGAAAATCCGGGAATACACAGATGTTGAGACGGCCCGCCTAGTCTACTTCAGTTACTTTCACAGCATCATGTCATATGGTATCCTGCTGTGGGGGTGTGCTGCTGACATAGAAACCATTTTTGTTTTGCAAAAGAGAGCGGTGCGAGCTATCTACAAAATGGGCCCCAGGGAATCGCTTGAAGAAAAGTTTAAAGAGATAAACATTTTAACTGTTTACTCTCAATACATTTATGAAAATCTGCTATACGTACATAAGAATAAATCAAGTAAATTTCACAAATACAGTGATGTCCGCCAGGTTAATTTGAGACACAAGGATGATCTGACTGTGCCCTATAGTAGGCTCCAGAAAATAAGTAAGTCGTTCTGTAGCACTAGTGTACTTTATTATAATAAACTACCTGAAGACGTATTTGACATGTCCATTACAAGATTCAAAAAATATATTAAACTTAAATTGTGTAATAAGGCGTACTATAGCACGTCAAAATATTTTGATGAGAAGAATCCATGGACATGATTGTTAACTGCTCCTGTTCAGATTAAGATCTGTAATATGACGATTGTAATATAAAACATGATAAAAAAAATAATTGGAAAAAAAAACCCCATGAGTTTCTTGTGGTTTCTTCTCATCGGAGGGCGCGTTCCGAAACCTCGGTAAATTAAAATCTCGACCTTTCAAAACGTACGTATGTGTGTATAATATACGTTCTAAATGAATAAAAAATTTTGAGTTTTGAGTTTTGAGTTTTATATCTCGTGGGATATTCTTACCTCTTTACTAGTCCTCTTCACTTCACTAATCCTCACCTACTGATCGTCTGCTTTCCTCTCTATGGACTATCTACATAGATATCTCGTGGGATATTCTTACCTCTTTACTAATCCTCTTTACTTCACTAATCCTCATGTACTGATCGTCTGCTTTCCTCTCCTCTATGGGCTATCTACATAGATATCTCGTGGGATATTCTTACCTCTTTACTAGTCCTCTTCACTTCACTAATCCTCACCTACTGATCGTCTGCTTTCCTCTCTATGGACTATCTACATAGATATCTCGTGGGATATTCTTACCTCTTTACTAATCCTCTTCACTTCACTAATCCTCATGTACTGATCGTCTGCTTTCCTCTCCTCTGTGGGCTATCTACATAGATATCTCGTGGAATATTCTTGCCTCTTTACTAATCCTCTTCACTTCACTAATCCGCATGTACTGATCGTCTGCTTTCCTCTCCTCTATGGGCTATCTATATAGATATCTCAGGGATATTCTTACCTCTTTACTAATCCTCTTCACTTCGCTAATCTTCCTGTACTGTTCGTCTGCTTTCCTCTCCTCTTCTCTTTTCCACTGCTGCGCTATGTCGTCTGCTTCTCTTTCTAATTCGTGGGCTATTCGCCTCTCGCGGTTGTAGTTTTCGACGAATAACTGTTTTTGTAGTTGGAGATTACGCTGCAAATGTTTGATGAAAAGCGTTTAGATAATAAATAATACGTTGCAATGTATATACAACTCTATAAGTAGGTATATATTCTTTTTTTTTTTAGATTTTTCTTCTGTTTTAGCGATGTTGGATAGAAATTAAATTCCATAATTTGATTTTAATTGCGTGGTGTTTATTACTTTAGATTGTCAAACCCAATGCGATTAAAACCGAAAAATGAGTTTTTTTTACAAAATCTGCTATATTAGATCTTGCGTCTCTTGCTTACTCATTAACATTACCATTTGCACAATATTCCTCTCTCTCTCCTTCTGCAAGTCCTCTAAAGCTCTGGTTATGGTTCCGTTGTCGATGTCTCTTGCCTTCTGTTTCTCTGCTCGAAGCCGCGATTGTTTCATCTTATGTCCTTCTATGTAGTTCAGTTTGTTGGTATTCTGCTGATCTTTCTTCTTTTTTATTGCTATAACAAATATTTAAGATTTTAATTTGTGTACTTAATACGTATTTTACTTGAAAATGATTCAGTTTCAGAAATATTGTGATTTATCCCATCCTATTAAAATTATAAATGATGATAAGGATAAGATAGATGTATGTTTATATACTGAACCGACTGCGATGAAACTTGATATCTTACTTAGTAGATAGCTGGAGCAATTTTTTGTTTATAAATGATGATAAGGATGAGATAGATGTATGTTATTAAAACAACGACAAGTAAGCTGTTCAACGGCGAAACGTTCGATGAAATAAGACAAGTACCTAATCGTCGACTAATCGTTCACTCGGCAAAACGAATTAGGTACAGGTACCTACAGTTCTTCTTTTGGTGAAGTGGTGTGGCCTACCTAGTAATAAAGTTTTAGTAGGTCTACAAATACTTGACTTCAAAATTTAAATGAATGTTCCATGTGTTCCTCTTCTTCCTCAATCATCAGTTCCTTTATCTCCCTCTCTTCACGTAGCCTTTCTTTTCGATTCTGCTATACTAAACTACAATTACCCCCTTCTTAAATATAGACGACGCGATTAGCAGAGTAAGTTTTATAAACGTTTGTCCCGGTTTCCCAACTTTAAAAGTTCATACAGTTGTAAAAGTTTCTTCATATCTTAAAAATCATCGTTTATTAGTCGTAGTCTATAGTACAATACCCTACCATCATAATGATCTTGCTCCATCTTCATTCTCATCCTCTCTAATCTTCTATTCTCCCTCTCCCTCTCTTCACGGATAGTCTCTTGCCTCTTCTTGTTGGCGCTCGCTATTTGTTTGTCGTACGCTCTCCTACGCTCCAACATCTCTTGTTGGCGTCTGTCCTCTTCTATTCGTGCTTTATTTTCCTGTAATATATTTTTATTTGTAATGACTATTAAAACCAACTATTAAAATAAGGGTAAATTAAAAACCGTTCGTTTCTCATAAACTTTTTGGCAGAAAACTCAATGAATAGGTAT
The DNA here is from genome assembly GCA_958496205.1 of Idaea biselata. Taxonomy (NCBI): domain Eukaryota; kingdom Metazoa; phylum Arthropoda; class Insecta; order Lepidoptera; family Geometridae; genus Idaea; species Idaea biselata. Next base: position 8,240,565 of record OY292404.1, read on the forward strand.
GTATTTGATATTAGATAGGTACCTAAGTATTTTTGTAATAATCTTTTGACACAAATATTTTTGGCATAAAATAACACATTTCACCGATTAGGTAATTCCTGAATTTAGAGTTTTTAAGTTTTAAGTAACTTTAAGACGAAAGAGGTATTTTTTTTCAAAATCTAAGTGGGATTCGAGCCCGTAATATGCAGATCTAAAATTAATCATTAGAAATGCAATTTATTTTCAGTAAGTATTGGTTTTTTTACCTTTTCCCGTACATCTGCAACTAAAACTTCATGCCACATCCTGTCTATGTCATGGTCTTGCATTTCAATGTTGCGTTTCTCTTGTATTTGTTTCAAATGATGCTGTTTCAGACGCTTCTCTGTTTCTTTGGAGCGTTGAATGCCTTTTGATCTAAAATAAGAAAATCGTAAAATTAAGCTAATCTAAGAAAATCAAGTTTTTTTTAGAGTTGTGAGCTACTCGAGCTACAAAGGGCAGACTTCAAATCACGATTGAACCTTCTAGGTCAGCGTGCTTTATCTTAGATCACATAAACTTAACAGTTACCTTTATAGTAGTCAAACGCATACTAGTCCGGTCAAATTAGACATTCAAAGTTACCTAAATTCCCACCATGCTGAAAATCGGTGAGATTGTTTAAAATATCATAAAAAATAAAATTTGAAAGTTTGAAATACATTTTTTTCCTTACAGGGGAAAGATGGGGCTTTCCCCTGTAAGGAAAAAAATGTATTGAAGGTCAAAGAGTTTTTCGCGATTTTCAGCAAAACGGTAAGTTTTATTATAAAAATACCCCAGACAAAAGTTGTAGATCATAAAATTATCTACAAAAATTTATTAATACTTTTTTTCTACGAGTCACGGTTTTTGAGATATTTATTTTTTGGTCTAATTTGACCGGACTATACCTATGTAGGTATGTGTATGTTTTAATCTAACATCGCGAAAACAGAAAACAAGTATATACTATGTTATAAAAAATTACATTCTATACAACATATAAGTACCTATGTGTATACAATGTCATTGGTTATAAAAAAACCCTGATAGGTTTTTTTTACAATACTTTTGAATGCAAAGATTGCGAGGTATATAAAATAGTGTTTCAAAAATGTCATTAGTACGATAAAGCATTTTTCAATTTCCGCAATACTTTAAGTATTCTTTACTTACATTTTCTCTCTTTCCAATGCCTTCAAACATTCCTTAAGCTTTTCACTCTCAATTTCTTCCAAATACGCTTCAATTTGACTCTGTTTCTCTTTGCAGTAACCACATTCTTCCAAGGCCTTTCTTCTCGCGACTTCTGCTTGAAACTCTTCTTCTTCCTGTTCTAGAAGCTCTCTGAGTTCTTCTCTCCTTTGTCAGAGTTTGACTTCTTCTTCGTTGAGTAATTTTCGGACCTTTTCTTCTGTTCGATTTGTTATTAATCTGTGAAAATAATAATAATATAGGTATGACGAGAACATAATGTGTGTCGGCTAGAGTAATGAAATCCGAAATTAGCCTTTTGAAAATGGAAAAAATAAATGAAAATGTAAAAAAGGTTTTTTTAAAGATACTTCTTTATCTTTTTTCATACGTGGTCAAACAAAAATGTGTAGCCTATAAAGACTGAAACATTAATAATTTTAAAGAATTAAAACTAAACAATTCTAAACATAAAAAGCAGAGATAGTAAAATAAATAGGTAGGTACCTATTCTATAAAAGGTAACTCACTTTTGTAAATGCACATGATCGTAGTCAACCACGTCAGCCAGAGTTTTTATAGCTTCCACATCGACATTAGGTTTTATTTCTAAACGTTGACGATCCTAAAACGATAAAATTAGGTCAATTCATACTAGTGCAGAGTCGAAACGGATTAAAACTTAACACGGCAAATTCACCCATGACTTTAAAGTATAAAGTGGTTACGTAATGCAAAATTACTTCCGATATAAAAAACCGGCCAACCCCACGAATTTGCAAGTTTTTAGGGTCCCGTTTTTACCCTTTGGGTACGGAACCCTAAAAAACGTGCAAATTCGGCAAGCAAACACGTGCTTCTAATACGTACCTAAGCAAATGCAAGTAAAAAAGGAAGACAGCTGGGATGGGAACTCAATCCACTGCCACTCCTAAGTGTAAAAAGGTGGTTACTTACTATCCAAAACTGTGACGGATGACCGAAATAAACAGTCTGCATTTTAGATTTAGTCAAACTGACCATATTGGCACGATCCTTCATTAAAATAAACACTGAGAAAGATCACTATAATTCCCTGAAAGAAAAAAAAAACAATGAACCCGATATTAAAGAACGCCTTGGAGCGTACAAATGCATGATAAGAATTTCCACTTAAAAATTCGGCACTTTACGCGGGTGAAATTGTGAGACACAGTTAGGCAGTAAATAAGAGTTTTCGAAACAAGATTGTAGAGTACCTAAGTACGTACATAATGTTTGTATTTACCGTACCTAATGTATTCAGAGAGCTCTCTGTCGTTGGGTAACGTTGCGTTAATATTTTATTAAACACTGAAATGAAAGAGGTATCGATCCAACTTGTTGCTAGACAACACGGAGATATTAGGATTTAGGTGTGGTCAACGGGTCTCTATCGAATCACGTGTTTCTTTAGCCTAGGTAAGGAAGGCCTGCATATAACGTTCATCATAATATGCTACATCATATTAATGCCTAAAAATATGCGAAATTAGTTCAGATTGTATCTGCAAGGGTTTTTTTGTGCCAAAAAGTTTATGCGAAACAAAAGTTCCTTAAAATCGGTTCATCAGCTTATGCTTGTAATATTTATGTATTCTGTGGCTACTGTGGAACGTACAAACATACAAAGACTGCCAAAATCAGAATTAAAACATATATATGTATATTCCTTCCCTTCCGTTTGTCTTTGCTGTAGTCAGGTAAAATTCGTTAAAGAAGCAAATAATACTCCCTATAAATGTATGCTACCAAATGCACAAGTCGTGCGAGGCCATTATTAATATATAGGTAGGTTAGCTTACGTGGTCAATATTGATTGGGGGTATAAAATTACAGGCTTTTAAGGGGTCGGAGTTTGTTCTCAGAACTTTAGTTGTAAACTTTAACCCACCCTTTGGAGACTCCGACAAAAGTTCAGGTGCTTATATCGATTCCAACTGGGATATTACCTGAAAGTTAATCTCAAGGTATACAACGTAAAAGCTCTTACTTTTAATAATAGGGTAACAATAAAAAAACCGGCCAAGTGCGAGTCGCACTGGTGCATAAAGGGTTCCGTACCAATTATCACAAAAAAACACGTTCGTTGTCTGGGAGACCAACTTAAATAAAAATAATAATAAATAAATAAATTTGTCCGATGTATTTTTGTGTCTCGCACATAATTACAGATGTATGTAAAAATTCAGCTCAATCAGTAACCGGGGACAAACATATCTAGTCGTAGTCTAGAGTCTTGAAGTCGTAGAATAAAAGTTATTTGCCTAGAAGAACTTTCGGCTTAATACCCCTTCCTCGGACCACATTGTATAATATGTTAAGTATTGTTTGCCTAGACGTCAAGAACTACCCCTTTTCGGCTTAATACCACTTCCTCGGAGCACTACACTCTACACTCCCACACCCAGTATAAATAACCCCTTCTACTCATCGTTTCCCTAATTATGTTAACTACCTACTTACATCTTTAAAGCCCTACAAATAACCACCTATGTAAGTATATTATTACGTATATTATATCTACCTTGCTTGTGGGGTCCCACAAGGATTACCTACACGTTCCTATTTTTACCGTAAGGTATCAAAGAGGCTTCTTTAATTAAGACTGGGGTAAAATTATACTTCAAGTGAATCATTACAAGCTCTGTGGCGCGTTGTGTGAATCATCATCATCATCGCTCACGATGTTCCCGGTTGCATCTGTCTCGAGAGCCCGGGGTCCGCTTTCCTACTTTTACGTCTCCACTTCGCACGATCTTCGGCATCCCGCGTAGTGCGGCCATTTGCACGCATATCCGATTTCTAGAAGTCAAGCCAGCACTTCTTGGGTCTCCCCAATCTGCCGCGGCCGGGCGGAGGCGCCATAGCAAGACATTTGTTACCCACGTAACTAGCCGGCTGTGTGAATGCCCGACTGCAATGCAGAAGGTTACGGCTTCGATTCCCGTTGGGTGCAAGTATTTATGCTTTAAAAGAAATGTTTGTTTCTGGTCTGGGTGTCTGTCTGGCGCTGTGTGATGTTCACAGTTTTTTTTATAACCACGAAACATTATGTGCTTACTAAATACCTATTTAATTAGTCAAATCAAAAGTAGGTATATAGGTACGTTTATTCATTCGGATATTAGCAAGATATCTCTTATAAACGTCAGTTATTATATCGAATCTACTGTGTCTTCGGAACGCGACCGGAACGTGAGAAGAAGACACAAGAAACTCATGGGGTTGTTCTATTTTGTGTCCTTTTTTTGTTACACCTACATTATTATAAAACAAAGTTCTCGTCTCCATCACGTCTGTCTGTTTGTCTGCTCACAATGGACTTAAAAACTATTAGGTAGGTACGGAAACTTAAAAAAACTATTGATCGGATTTTAACGAGATTCACCCTGCGGTGATAGACAGACGGACAGTGAAGTCTTAGTAAAATTATCCCGTTTTACCCTTTGGGTAGAATATACGGAACCATAAAAACGATCGAAGTAAAAATTATAAGATAGGTGGTTTGATGCAATTATTATAATCTTTACCTCTTTAAATAATATATCGTGCGTAGCCGGGGCGCGGGTCGGCACTGTCGCCAGTAAATCTACACTTCTACACTAATATTTTTCTACATTCTGCACTTTCTTCACTGTATCTACACTAATATTATAAAGAGTAAAGATTTGTATTTGTGTGTGTGTGTGTGTGTCGTATGTTTGCAATAAATAAACTCAAAACTACTTTGCCGATTTCAAAAATTCTTTCACCACTAGAAAGCTACATTCACCCTGAGTAACATAGGCTACTTTTGATATTCCCACGGAATCGGGACTTACGCGGGTGAAACCGCGGGACGCAGCTAGTACTTAATAAAAGAATATTAACATACATAATTACTTGACTCTCCCATTTCTACAGTCATACTGCTACATTCCAAGTGCCTACATAATTCCATAGTCCGCGCAGGAGACGTCAACTCAAGAATTTTTAATTTTCTCCTACAATATTTTACTCGGGAAAACTTTGCATTGCTCATGTTTTTCCTTCTTAATAAAAAGAAAACGGCATATTTTTGCAAGTAGTTATTAAGATTTGAACAAACCTAGATGATTTTATAATTTTCTAATTAGAATAGATTTTTTTTTAATTAGCATATAAATAAACTCAAAACGTAGGGGCATGGTCACGCCTGATATAGGTTTTATAGCATACACATAACAGTTACCTGTGCCCCGGTATTAATTTTCTCCCAATTGCCCGTGGAACATGTTTTCAAATAATTGAGATTTCCATATACAGGGTGAACCATTTAAACGGGCCTTCAGGGGGATAACATATCCTAAACTATAAGAGATAGCGAAATTCATTACCCTAGCCAGGAATCGAACCTTGTCTTTTTGCAAAAAAATATAAACACCCTATATTATTAAACCGATCGGTAGTGTTGCTGATGAAGAGCAAATCCTGGTAACAAACATAGTGTGGTAGATCGAAAGAAATGTGGTAATGAATTTTTTGAAAATCTAATAATGGCATTTTAGTTTTTGTCAAAATCGGGGACGCAACTCCTTTCAGCATTTTTCGCTATCTCTTAAGTTTAGGATATCCCCTGAAGGCCCGTTTAAATGATTCATCCTGTATATTCTGAGTTCATTGAGATACATATTATTAAAAACCTTTGTACCTACCTACCTACACAGTTAAAACAATCAATTATTTTAGTTTTTATAATAAGTATAAAAATATGAAATAATCGCGTGCTTATAAAGGAGAATGACCAAATTGTACGGGTCGATGGCCCAGCTCCTAATAAACAATAATTATTTGGAAATGAATTCTGGAATACTTCATAGCACGAATACTTTTGGATAAGGCTCTCTGTACACTGAACTTACAAATTCGTTTCCACGAACACCGTACGATGCTTGCAGACGAATGGGAAGGGGGTAATTATTATTTACATACGATAGATGAGCGTTTAATCAAATTGTAAGTGATAATATTGTGATCTAAACAAACCCCCATGAGTTTCTTGTGGTTTCTTCCCATCGGAGGGCGCGTTCCGAAACCACAGTAAAATCTCGACATTTCAAAACGTACGTATGTAATTTAATTTATACATCGTTCTAAATGAATAAATATATTTGAATTTTGAATTTTAAGATGTAGCACGCGCATTTAGTAAGAGGAAGCCGGCGGCAGTGGTTCAAGATCCGACGCGAGATTCCATAATGGTGCTACGATTTAGACCGGCGGGTGGCTCTTCGCAGCCAAAGAGTTCCACCAAGCTCTTTTGGTCGCCTCATTGTAAAAAATATGTTCACGTAAATAATAATTAGACTAACAAGTGCGGCCTAGGCAATGGGCCTAGGGTATTAATTTTAATGTGCCTAGGTATTTCTAGAATCGGAATAAATAGAAAATGTATAAAATGTGCGGTGTATAATTAACTTAATGAAAATAATTATATCCTATGTATTACGTCAAACAGGTGAAGACGACCGTACGTAGCCACGATTGAGTGGACAATCAGCCTTAATTATGATGAGCATGGCACTCGATTTTCCTAAGCACAAACATAGGTAATAAACGTACTTACGAATAAAAATAAAATTAACAAAAACGATCCATACTGCCTGTAATGAAATGAGATTACATTGGTTAAATGGTTTAATGTGTCTTTCAATTCGGAGGCGTCGTACTGTGCCTGATGAGAACAATGGGAACGACCTTAAGGTAAACTTACAGTGCAAGCTGTAGCCAGTAGGATAACTCAGTTAAATTTCTTTTGAAAATACAGGTGTCCCAGGAAGTAGTGTCAAGCGAAAGTCCAGAGGTAGAGCACTTTAAGGGGCACTCAAATCCATGTAATGAAATAAAATATAAATAAAATAGTATGAGTGTTTCTCCTGTATTGCCGTTGTGGCAAATAAATTAAATAATTATTCGAAATAAAAAAAATACAATTTCAGTACATTAGATGACAAACAAAAAAAATGAGATATGGTATGTACTAGAAAAAGAACTTGAATTTGCTTAGAAATATTTAAGCACAAATACATCTTCAACATTTTATCGGCAAGGCTCGAAACCGCGTGTCTGGGTCAGTACCCCAGCGTCTCAATGAACTAAAACACGCGAGTTTCCACCCCGAGCGATGAATTTGAGAATAGGTTTCTTACCCTGTCTTCTATCTTCGATTTACGATCGTTTGAACCCATCTATAGGAACCACTTTCAAATACAAATGCATAAGTTACTGGAAAGTTCAAAACAGATGTTTTTCAGTAAAAGATAATCTCAATTTAAAAAAAAATCGAAGTTTTTTTAGATACCTAATGGTTCATTCGTAGAGGCGAACTCTATCTCAAGTCAAAGTAAAGTCTTGCTCTTTTATAACAAAATTAAGTAAACAATTATTACATAATATTATATTTTAAATGCTTAAGCTTGCACTGGGCTTTCAAAGAAATATTTTAAAGAAACAATACTTCTGCAAAAACACGAAAAATTATTACATAGCTAGTTGTCCCTCTTTAAAGGGTAGTTTTTTATACTGTGTCACGATAACACAGCGCAAGCGTAAACCACCCCAGGAAAACTGTCATGGCCGCCCAGTCCGCGTATCGACGCCCCTTGGCATCGCGCGTATTCTTATAATCCTCTGTGAATAGACATTCGACCATTCATGAAATAAAAACCTGACTAAAATAACTGAATTAGTGTTTTGGTGACAGTTCTAACTTCTAACATTGAGTGTTGTGTGAAAACCGAACTACTGGGAAAGTGAAACCGGATTTTTCTGGATAAAACCGCTTCAAACTAGCCGTGAGTAGCTTTAATTTGTTCAGAAAACGCGTTGGCGTGTATTTGATACGAAAAAAAAAAAAACATTTTACGTTTGCATGTGAGCGAGCGTGCGTTCTTTTGAAAGGTTAAGGATTATTTTTAGTAATTTTATAATTGTTTGAGTCACGTAGTAGACATTTAAGTTACATGAAGTAAGAAAATGTTCATAGAATTTATTGATTTGGAAACTTTTTCTGTGTTTTCGAGTAGAAACGCCTTAATTTAATGGTAGATTGGTTGGCACGATTGACTAGCGAAAGTCAATGGTTTACGTGACTTCCGACAGTATTGTTCTGAAGCCTGCCTCGCTCGTGGTTACTACTTTTTACGGATTCGTACCTACTCGCTATGATAATAGGCTTTTGAAGGGTTAAGGGTTGTCGGCTTGTGGGCGATTATTAAATCGATATTTTATTAATTAAACGGGCACGTTTCGTAATTGAATTGTGAAAATATTGGTTTGGTGTTGGTTACAGAATAATTAGTTGATAATTGAAGTTGTTAACGCCAATCTATTAAAATAAAATTAAAGACGCTGCCGAGATTAATTTTTTAAACATTTTTGTCGTTTTTTTCTTCTAATTTAAATGTTCTACTTTATTTTTTTTGTAACTAAATTAGGTAGTTACTAATTGTTTTATTGGTAGCTTATTTTTTCTAGGATAGGTATGCACCTGAAAATGCCATAACCGGCAGGTTTATACAGGTGCATAGTTTAGGGCTATTTACTAACATTTTAGACAGGGTCGGTAACAAGAGTTAGTGTTCAAGTCAGAGTGAACTCTGAAACACTTTTGTAATCCCGTGAAATTTGTTAGAAAATCAAAAGCCCTGACGTGGTACTATTCTAGTATTCTATGCCGGGGCTACGCGGCTAAGCTAACCCTATTGGGTTACCCCATTTCTTCCCGTGGGTGTCGTATAGGCGACTAAGGGATCTGAAGGAGCCTAGCTAACCATAAGTTCACCCCGCGCGGTGGAGGCTAAAGTATTTGGTTCCTAGGTGGGTTGGTGTCAGGCAGGCGGCCGGCCTTAATAATATTGCCAAATCTGTTTGCAGAAGGTATGGTCAATGATGAATTGCCTACTGTGCCCACCCCAAATAAATCGAGGTTTAGCGGACCCCAAGCTTCCGAGAGGGATGCAACCGGGACATCGCTCGGATAAGAAGGGAGGAACATTGGTTCTTTGACGTAACGTGGTAATTACCAGTAATCACCTCAAAGCTGCCATGTACTGCATAGTGCCTATCAAACTCAGTTAATGAGACAGATAATACCAGGTGCTGGTATTCAAGGCTTGCGTGTTACATCTTAGACCACATCGTAACCTAACATCTACTGCGATAATGGCCAAACCCTAACCCATCTAAATTATAAACCTTAATATTCATTACGAACTTAACCCCGAAAAAAATCCAGCTTCATACACCGTAAAATACTCCGAAAGACTTTCCATTACAGTGAATGTATTTTTGTCCATAAAAAGTTAACGCAAACAGCTCTTCGTAAAACGTTATTTCCCTGAGAAAAACACTCCAACTCTGAATAAATAAGTAACAGAATAATGAGCAGGCAAAATAGGTAGGTAAAGTACTCTCAGTTTTAAAGATAAAAAATGGTTTCATGTATATTTGAAGAGACAATGTGTGTAGCAATTTCCAACGTTCAGAGTGAAATGGTCTGTCATTTTATCATTGGGCACCATACGTGACTACAGTCTACATAATGTACTATCAACAACGAAAGTGGGTATCCAGTTAGCCAAAAGATTCGTTTGAACCGAGCGCCGAGCGTGGAATAAGCAAATTATACACACACTCGATGTGTCCCGCGGTTTCACCCGCATAAGTCCCGATCCCGTGGCATTTTTTAAAACCCTTTCTTATCGGATGTCTACATTACATAAAGAATACACTCTCCAAATTTCAGCTTTTTACCATTAGCGGTTTAGGCTGTGCTTTGATCAGTCAGTCAGTCAGTCAGTCAGGACAAAGCCTTTTATACATATAGATTGATTTAGAAATCTGTATATATAAAAATGAAACCCGTTTTCCGTTGTCACGACATAGCATGAAAACGGCTTGACCGATTTGGCTGATTTTTTTTGTAGTTTTCTAATACTCTGTACAAGGTTCTTACGGAAAAAAATATTAAGAAAATCTCTCAGAAAATTTACGCTAAGGCGGTACGAAGTTCGCCGGGTCAGCTAGTTATCTATAAATATCAAATGTGTGACAACGATTGTGTATCTAAATTTCAAGTCCATGCGTAAGTGTCTGATTAGCACAGCGGTCTTATTGCATTGATTTTAATTTTAAAAGCAATCTGTACCGAGGTTTGATCCTTGCAAACGAAATTAGACCTTGTATAGACCTTGTATGTATGACCAGTATATAACCACTTTCGTTGTTGATAGTACATAATGTATAATGTGAAATGTATGAATGTATTGTGTTTTACATGTGACAATTTTATCGATAGCTGCGGCCGGAAATTGGCGTTATCCTTTATTTTGTCATTTGTATAATGTATTTTACTCATTTGTTTAAAAATGTCATTAATGTCGATGGTTGTGGGCCAAAATTAACATTTTCCTCTATTATGATGTCGTTTGTATAATGTAGGTAAACGTTTTGTTTTAATTTGTAGACTACAATTTGACACATCTTCCTGAAGAAAAAAATACAAATAAGTACAAAGAACCAAAGCGTCATGTTATAGTCTGAAATTAAAAAAAACCGTATAGGAACTTATGTTTCGATAGAAGTGGCCCAAAATTAACATTATCCTTGATTTTGCCATTAAACGTGTATGATTTTGATTTATTTTTAATACGATGTCGACAGTAAAGGCGCGAAATTGTCGACACTTTTTATTTCAACATTATGGTTATTAAACGCCTTGCGTAATATGATGGATGACAATATAACAGCAAAGGGGGATATAAATTGGGTAGGTGTCATCCGACCCGGTCACCGTCAAGGTACCGGGACGGATAAGACTAACAACTTACCCTCATCTGACTCGGTCGAGCTCAGTATCTTGGCGACTGGGGCTAATGGGACGCAGTTAGTCTACCTACACTATCTACACTTCTACACTAATATTAAAAAGAGGAAAAAATTTGTATTTGTGTGTGTGTGTTTGTCTGTTTGTTTGTAATGAATAAACTCAAAAACTACTGGACCGATTTCAAAAATTCTTATACCATTAGGAAGCTACATTCACCCTGAGTAACATAACTTTTCAGCCTTATATTCCCACGGGATCGGGACTTACCCGTTAAAGGGGGACGCAGCTAGTATAAAATATACCGGGCCGTACCCGTACCGTACACGTAACTTCTACACGTAGATATACTATTATAGTTGCCCATTTTAACCGTGAACAAAGACTTGTGACAGCGAAAGAGTTGTTTTTCTCTTCTCGTCATAAATATTAATGCGCTGGCTCGTTGGCTCCCTTTCAGAGCGGGCTCGCAACTTGACGGCTTACGTATATTTGGTTAGGCTAGCTTGTAATTAGGTTCCAGACTTTCCGCTTTCAGTTGAGCGAGATAAAATGCTGTGGGCACTGAAATGAAAACTATACAAGTACGCTGGAATTGGTATACTATACAAAATTACAATAGATCTTTGTTCCGATTTGATTAGCGCCATGTTGCGCTGTTGTCGCGCATAGAAATGCGCGAAGCCCTACGGGTATCATGTATGTACTTGATCCAATTATATTGTCATCTGTAATACTCATGAAAGCAATAAATAAATATGAATATGAATATATGAAATGCGCGACAACAGCGCAACATGGCGCAGATCAAATAGGCACAAAATTCAGTGCGCTATGACCTGTCCAGCGACTTGTACCATGGAGGTCAGTGGCTGTGGGGCAGACATTGTGACGTGTAGCCTCGGCATAGAATATTAATGATCAATATAAGGTAGGTACCTATATCGCAATGTGTCTATATAGTGTACTAGCTGCGTCCCGCGGTTTCACCCGCGTAAGTCCCGATCCCGTGGGAATATCGAGATCAAACCTATGTTACTCAGGGTGAATGTAGCTTTCTAATGGTGTAAGAATTTTTGAAATCGGTCCAGTACTTTTTGAGTTTATTCATAACAAACATACAGACACGCACACACACACAAACACAAATCTTTTAATAATAATTGGTCTTTTCATCTATTTTTTATAACAGCGCAAGCAACTTTTAATCCATGCTATTTATGGCGCTGTAGTGCCATTGTTAGGCGGAGTAGGCTTGCCCAGCACCGAAACCCATGTCTTTTTCTTTAAGAAAAAGTTACGTGCGTTATTAACATCGCTCTCTTAGTTAGCTCCGGCATAAAATAGGGTTACCCCATCTCTTCCCGTGTATAAAGTCGACTAGGGGATCTGAGGGAGACTGGCAAACCTTAAGTACTTCCCGTGCGGTGGCGAATAAACTGCTTGGTCCCTAGGCCGGCCGATCCTAAAAATATTGCCAAATCTATTTGCAGAAGTTATATAGTTAATGATGAGATACCTACTGCGCCAAACCCCAAATAAAAAAAGCCCCGGGGTCCCGGTTGCTAATACTATACCGAGATCCATAAGTATAGTAGGTATTAGCAACCGGGAATATCGCTCGGATGAAAACGAGTATTGGGACACAGAATAGTATTTTTTGAAATAAATACCTAAGAACATACAATAATATAATAAATATAATTCTAAAATAATATAGAAAACACCCAGGACCAGAAACAAACATTTACGATCAGTTTAAAATTAGGTACTTATCCCCGGCGGGAATCGAACCCGCATCCTTCTCCATCGCAGTAGAAAACATCGTTACTCCACTGACTTTTCTTTCAGTAAGATTTGCCATGTTGCATTGGCTACAAGACAATGGCTTCGGCAACGTGTGGAAGCTCCACAATATTATATCTACACGGTTGAGCGAGCCAGTATAACTCTATATAAATAATGAAGCAGCTACAAACAAACTAACCTCACTTTCCCGGGATATAAACAACAATTAAGAAAGCAGCGGGAGATTGTCCAGGGACAGCACCGGGTCGCGGTGGCGATATATCATAGTTTGTGGCGCTGTCCTAATTGAGGAGTGGTCGCGCGATCATTGCGGTGGAATTTAATCGCACGATAAGGGTTTGTTACGACGCATCAAATGATCGTGCGATGTTTAAATTAGAACATTCATTAAGATATCGGCTGGTCCAAAAAGGATCGTTTTGACACTTCTACTATCTATTCTGGAAGAGATCGCTTTTAGCGATAAGGCCGCCCATTTTTTTCTGTGTTTATTTAATGTTTTTTTAATTCCTTTTACAACTTTTTCAATTTTTTTTTTAGTAGCACAATAAAGCATAATCTAATTTAATATAGGTAGGTACTCTACAACCAGCAATATTGCCTTTTCACTGATTCGCATAACTGTGCACCTATCTTATTTGCCGGAGCCGTGCGGGCCAAGTGCATAATTATTGTGCACCTGTTAAAAAGCGACAAATTGATCGCGCGATCTATACTTAGTTAGGAGAGTGCTTGCGAGATGACGACAATAATTCGGAATTAAATTTTGGAGTTAGCCATTGGGAACATTAAGTAGTGCATTTTTTTTTAATTTCCATTTGTCCCGTTTCATATTTTACCGGGTCAAACGGGAATGAGTATAATAAAAAATATATATTTAAATACCTATTTAAACGGGACAAAATTGAACGGGACAAATGAGTTATTTTATGTCAATCCGTGCCAGATTTCGTTAATCGCCATATTCGCCATATTATTATACCGACCACAGAATACATAACAGCTACATTCGTCATAAATAAATAGGAATAAAACAAAAGAAAACATCTCGAAACTAAATACGCTGTCATTTTTCATCCCCATTTTTCTGCGGTTCCTCAACCTTACCTACTATGTAGATAGTACGGTCAGGTTCAAAACTGGTGCCTCACCATTATATAGGTAAGGTTTAAAATTCTTTGTACTGTTATTGCAACGTAATATCTACCTTCCTATATTTACTTCCTATGTTTACATTTTCTGAGTTTTATTGGCTTATTGTAATTTGTTAATTTTCTTACAACGAATATTTGGTAGGTAGGTACAGTCGGAACGTTGAGGTAAGAGAATTTAAAAATAACAGTATTTACGCTAATAACACCTGGGAAAATGAAATATACAAATAGTGTAAGTTTACAGAAGTTTATTGTATTATCTTCCTATGATAAAGACTATGCTACGTCTTAAATCAGTAACTTAAAAATTTGTAGAAAGAGTCTGTGGTCCAGTGGTAGAATGTTTGACGAAAATAGATGTTATAGCGTGTTTAGACAGTTCTGGACGCTTATTCCACGACGTACGGCAGGCTGACTCGTACGCTAGCTCGCATTGTGTAAAATACCTATTAGATTGTCCTTTTTCCAGTGCCCATGTGTATATCGAAGAAGGTAAAAAGTCGTCCTCCTTCTTTGTGCTACATCTTAGACCGTATCATCACTTACCGCGACTTCACTTCACTTACGTGCGACAGCAGTTAAACTCTCATTATATCGTGTTTAACAAAAATGTCTAAAAAAAACCTTTCCAATAAACATTTACTTATGTTAAATGTTTATTGGAAAGGTTTTGTATTTAGAAATATGCATTTTTTTCAAAATCGGGGCTTGAACCTACGACCTCCCCTTCTCAAGCGGGGGGCGGTAGCCAGGCGCGGGTTGAATATAAAGAACGCATTATTCTTTTTTTTCTAGTTAGATTCGTGGAAAGTTTTTTCTCAGTTCATAACAACTTCTGACCCGACCGTACCTCAACCTTACAATGTAGGTAGGTATATAGTGAGGTAGGTACCTATAGGTCCTTTATTACGGAGACAATAGGGACATGGCTGTCTCACCCTCATTGTGTCTAGTAAACCCCAAGGGATGGTACACTTTACAGGGAAATGAAGATAGAAAATGTATTTTAAAATTTTCCGCCGCGAAATATAATGGAGTTTGTTGTGGCCAGTTGCGATGAACTTTCTAACTGGATTGGACAGCTGATGTATATTAAAAAAAACTAGATGTGCCCCGTGGTTTCACCTACGTAAGTCCCGTGGGAATATCGGGATAAAAAGTGGCCTAGATACTCTAGATATGTGTTTACAATGTAAAAATATCGTGAATTAAAGCTCACTTAAAACTGAATCTAGAATGACTTTGTTTAAAAAAAAAACGATTTTTAAAAAGGTTTCACGAAAATGAAAAAATCAGCGCAATATTTCGTCAACGCGTTCCTGCAAAAACTCCAGTGTAGGTATATCGTTTTTTAATTGTAGACTAAGATTTGACACATCTTCCTAAAGAAAAAAACGTCAAATACCAGACCGTGACATTTTGGACATCGTAGAGTGCGTTTCATCTTTATTTACCTATGCCGTCATGTTGGTAGCAAAACAAAAAAGTCTTGCCATAATATCCTGAATGTGCTATACTTACCCTAAACCTTGAATACAGGAAGATTCGTTCATTCATTCTTTATATACAAATCCCCCTAAATTCAAGGTAGCACATTAATTTTTTTGTATTTTGCAAATTTTTGTTTTGCTACCAACATGACGGCATAGGTAAATAAAGATGAAACGCACTCTTGTCTGAAATTATAGTTTTTTTATTCTTCATCATGGCGGGCGTTGCTTCGCACATCTGCCAGTGTCATGTTTGTTTTAGTATCGCTTCTTCAATTATTATGAAACAAAAATATTTGAAATTCGAATTTCTCTGGTGAACCAATAGCCATCGAGTGTTGACAGCGCGCACCAATAAGCAATCGCGATCCATTATCTAGGGTTGACCACGTAAATAAAGTTATCGATATCGAGCAATATCGACCCTTGAGATGGCCGACCCGAATTGACCTTTATTACACCGATTTAAGTCGGTCCGGTTTAGGGACGACCACTAAATAAATTGAGTTGGCGTTTGTTATCTTGATATGGGTACTTAGTTAAATTATTTTTGAAGAATTTTAATCTAGATTTTTCTTCTTCTTCTTTCTTCTAGAGTTTTCGCGATGTAGGATTGAAATTTAACTCATTTTTCGGTTTTATTCGCGGGGTGTTTATCTAAAAGTCTATGTTTATCGAAGTTCAATCTCTAACTAAATACTAGAATCTCAACATGCCAACTCACAAACTGGGCCAACCTAATCAGCTAAGCAAATTGCAGCAAGGGAGCAACAGGGCCATCTCATCTCTGACCTCAGGTATCCTTCGAGCATTTTTGCTTTCGCGACTCCACTCTGACCGGTGAAGGCAAGCCAGAGGCGGGGGACCGCTTCCTCGTCAGTGTTCACTCCGATAGCCAACTAAGATAAGCCGGAGGTGAGGAAAACGGTAACTTCCCCCTGGAGCACTCGGGAAGTCACGGGGTCGCTACTCCAAGACACCTCGCCTCAAGGTGCCCTGCGGACTCCGTGGTTGTCTTCTCGCGACCACTGCCGGTGTGACTCGTTTGCCGAAACGTCGAGGCAATTAATAACAACGATCATCTATAACGCGATCTAGACCCGTGTCTAATAATAAAGATGGACGGAAATCGTGTAAGTTTAAAGGTGTGTTACCTTCGGTATACATTATCCCGCAATTAAGGCATGACTATGAGACTATGACAGTTGCTTCATTATAAGGTAGGTACGGAAAATACCCAGCGAAACCATTACCCTTATTAACACCCATAGTTACAATAAACTTGAAGTACAACTTGGACAACACATTTTGATTGATTTACCCTTATTACGTCATACTACGGAATTGTCTACGTTCACCGGCTCAAATTAATTTCTTATTAATATTGTTCATATTATTTTAATTTATTTTACTTTCATTATAACGATTAGGTACATAACCAATTAAAATAATTAAAGACTCATTTAAATAATATTTATTTTTATAACTAGAATATATATCTTCACCGGTTTATTTTCCGAATAAGTCTCGATTTGAACGTTATTATTGTTTTTATAACTACAGTTTATAACCTTTTATTAATTAGGTAGGTACCTACCTATGTTATACGAGTATTATGACATCAAAATGCACTGCAATAACTACAAGCATTGCCCGTACTATGGAAATCGCATCTAAGCCTGGCAAATACCAATTTAAATACGTTTGATATTCGGATCTAAGTTTGGTTTCCAACTTTGACATCTCACTCATTCTAAGTGCTTGCGATTTTAGTGAAGTGACTTTGGTCTTGATGTATTTATGCACTACTGTAGGGCTGCTAAGTGTAGGTACTTGACTGTTTTTAAAGCAAAGCGAAACAGAGAGAGGCAGAGTAGAGTTACAGATAAGAAAATAGTCATTACGTATGTCTAAGACTAGGACACAAGAAGGTACCGTGTGATTTGATCGCTTCTTAGAGTTAAGAACGCGGCGACTGTTACCATTTCTATAAAAACTTAGGTAATACCAAAATAAATTATGAAAAATTTAGTTTTCTACCTTAATATCGTATTATATTATTCGGATTAAGATTTTACTTTTATAAGGTCCCCACCACAAGGTTTTCCAAAATATTCATTCGAAATGAAATAAAACGGAGAATCATTTTTTTCATTTTTCCAGCGTACAAAGTTTGTATGGAAATGGTAACAGTCGCCACGTTCTTAAGTGTTTAGATTCTTTTCACTGTACATTTCTATAAATAAACTCAAAAACTACTGGACCTATTTCAAAAATTCTTTCTTCATTAGAAACCTTCATTCACTCTGAGTAACATATTTCCACGGGATTTACGCGGGTGAACCCGCTGGACGGAGCTATGATAGATAAATAAATTAATTCTGAATTGTACCTTAATGTTAAATGGTAATATGTTGGTATGATGTTAAATGGTAGTATGGTAATGTTAAACAACTTAAATCTAGGTGGCAAAATGGGTGGCCTTATCGCTGCCCCTTAGCTGCTGCAAAAGTTATTATACTATTATACGATTCATTTTATATAGAACAAATATTCCAACCGTCATTCATCGCGTCAATCAAATAATAATCAGTCTTTCGTCCATCCAACGCGTCATGATAATCAAACGCCATTCATGAAATCTGCATAAATGACGTGGCGTGTTGTGATTTTGTGATTGGTTCTTCACTGACAGAGTTATCTCTGGCAATGCTATCGATAGTTTGATTGAAATGTCGTGAACTCGTGATTAATAATCGATATTTTATTGACAGGTGAGGGCAGGTTTGACCGGTATTCCCCTATTTAATTTCGTAAAAATAAGTATAAAAAATTGCATTTTTAACCGATTTTAAAAAAGGAGGAAGTTCTCAATTAGTCGCTTACACTGACCTGAATTATATGGACAGGAGGTCTCGCACTGTATTTTGTGCCTATTTGATCTGCACCATGTTGCGCTGTTGTCGCGCGTTTTCTATCGAAAGTGATGGTGACCGTCCATGGAACTAATAGTTCCGGAGACGGTCACCATCACTTTAAATAGAAAACGCGCGACAACAGCGCAACATGGCGCAAATAAAATCGGCACAAAGATCTAATGTCGTTTTGTATGGTATAGCAATTCCAGCGTACTTGTATAGTTTCATTTCAGTGGTCGCTTACCTATGGGTATCTACATATATATTATTTACCGCATATTCACGCATAAGTTAGGTTACATCTAGTGGTTTAGCATCTAATTTAAGCCTAGTCGCCGTAACAAAAAACGGTTGTGGTTAATGATGATAATGATATTTAAAACATTCTGTGTGGCGATTGCGAAGCAAATGTCCCCCAATAGCCCTGCCGCCATCGCTACATGTGTAAAATTCATGTATATATAAATGAAAATTGGTGTGGAGGTAGCTTAGAACCAGGAGACGGACATAGGATAAGTACTTTTATTGCCTCTAAGACGGAACACATTTCGCAGTAAGTCCATCATTAATATTAGACCTACGGGTCTAAAAACCATATTTATCTACAACGTGTAGTTCTAACACAGATCACATAATATTATGTTAGTTACAATATAATAGAACTAATATTATAAGTTCTAATACTTAGTACCTAATGTTGGACGAAAATCGTGCAAGTTTAAACAGTGGGTAACACTTAAAAGTGGCAGCGGTAACTGCTTTCTAAAAACCTGCCAAATAGTTGGACTAACTGTGACTGTTTACAATAAACCCAACACCAACCCTTTTCAACTGAATATCCACGTGTTATCGACATATTGAAAGGGTATGGTGTGTGCAAGCACGTCGCTAATCAAATTCCAAATTCAAATATTTGTCAACATTTTTTTTTTCGTGAGTTTGGCGGGATGGCGATGCGATGAGGTGTTGCTGAATTTTGATCGTCGTGAAACCTAGTTAAATAAAATGGGTGGGTAAATTATTCCATTATGGTGGCGTATTCATCAATTTAGTTTCGTGAACTATAGGTAAAACTGTAAAATTCGTTGCTTCCAAACCTCCCAAACCAAACCAAAAGTTGTTGTAAAGCCGTCATTTTTACCTACAAACGACGAGTTGACTGTTTTGTATGTATGTGTACTAATAATACTGATAATATGAGACGTCGTAGATTAGATAGTAGTTATAACATTTGTTACAAGGGCCTTTCTCTACTAACAGGAAAATCATGGTCCAAGCATTTTATTTTACGTTGGCTATCTTAATGCATAGTTTTATTTATTAAAACACATAACATATAACCTGTTATTTAAGGAGCCACGCTTAAATCAATATTTAGAATCATAATTAATTCATAAATTCGGTCTAAAAGCCACTAAAAACAGTCCTCTGTCGTGTCCTAATTCCAGATCGAGTATGATTCGGTTCGGTTTTTATTAGTTGTATTTAAAAATGTAAAATCTTATAACTCTATGAACATAAAGAATATTGAATGCATGTGAACAAAAAACAATTATAATTTTAGATATTTTTTTAGTACTAAAAACTAGTGTTCGAATTTTGTCCATACATTTTTGAACAGTCCTCTGTCACAATTCTCTAGGTGGAAAAAACAGTCCTCTGGGTGGCAAAACAATCCTCTGCCGCATTTTTTTTACAAAATTGTCCATAATTAGAAAAATAAGGCCAAATTACAATGGTTTCTTGTTTATATGTGTTTATATTATAACTATCTATCGACTTAACATATTATTTTTTAACTTTAGCACAATTCCGGATCGAGTATGATTCGGTTCGATTTTTATTAGTTGTATTTAAAAATGTAAAATCTTATAACTCTATGAACAAAAAGAATATTGAATGCATGTGAACAAAAAAACAATTATAATTTTAGATAATTTTTTAGTACTAAAAACTAGTGTTCGAATTTTTTCCAAAACAGTCCTCTGGGTGGCAAAACAATCCCCTGCCGCATTTTTTTTTACAAAACTGTCTATAATTCGAAAAATAAGGGAAACTTACAATGGTTTCTTGTTTATATGTATTTATATTATAACTATCTATCGACTTAACATATTATTTTTTAATTTTCTAGAAAAATAGGGTTGGGACAACTGTCCATACACAAGTTTCCAGTTAGTAGAGAACGGCCCACAAAACTCATTGGTTTTTTTAATGTTATTTAAGTATTTGTTATTTATTGTAAATTTTTAGAAGATAAATAAACAAAAAAAAAAAAAACTTGAAAATATTATAAAATAGGTATTTACTTGACAATGGCTAATTCCCAAATGGCCATACCTAATTGATTTAAGATCGAAAAAAAAAGAAAACCTACAATAACTTTTTTAAATCGTGTCCAACAAAACCGTTTTGCTTCACTAAATTTCGTTCAATAGATCTTTAGCTAATTTACTTTGAAAGTTAAAAACCTACTACGGTATCTTTAACAAGAAAAGTTATAATTTGCAAAATAGGCCCTTTTAAATCTCTACTCAATTGACTTTCCTTTCGTATGAATACAAAATTATCTAATCTAAGGTGTAGGTACCTATTTGAATGTCGCGAAATTCATTGATCTCAACTCAACCACAGAATAACAAATTACTACGTACCTTACTAAAGTACCTACATACCTATTACCTACTTTTTTTTTATTTCAGACTATAATCTGACGTTTTTGTTTATTTTATTTGACATTTTTTGCTTCAGGAAGATGTGTCAAACCACAGTCTGCAATGAGGAGGAACACTAACTTTTTATCCCGGCAGAGGGCGTTAGTCGAATGATCTTTGGTTTGAATTAAGAACTGTCAAACAGCTGTTTTTTACAACTCTCGGCGCCAAATTGGCCATATCGGTCTGAGACCGAAAGAAAAAAAAAAAAACTCGGCGTTTCCATTGGTGGAGGACCAACATCGAAAAAAAAAAGATCATCCGACGCCAGCGCCATCTGCTTTTAGCTTTGCGTGTGGCACCCCATTAAAAAAACATGTACTTGTAGTAAGTACTAGCACAGAATACATAAATATTTGGTATCTACTAGGTTTTTCTAGAATCTAGAGTTCAGTAAGAACAAGTCTCAATCGGCTCCCGATTAAAAAGTCTAAGTCCAGTAGTTTTTTAGCAAAACGTCAAACGAAGCGAAAAGTCTAGTGAGCAATCTGCCTAGTTAGCTAATCGCATATCGCATATAGCAAAACGTCTAACTATCAACAGGTCTATATTACAAAACGTCTATTTAGGAAATCGTTAGTTTTTCATTATGTACACTTATGAACATAATTAGTACCGAAATGTCCGCAACTCACTCACATCTTACAGCCCGCAGCGATGCTAATTTCATTTGTATTATTGACGTAACAATATTGTCAGCGTCCGATGGAAGTCAAGCTTCACCTAATCTTTTTTTTTGAAGTTTAATAAATCTAGATTTCGTCCTAATTCGGGCCACTCACATCACTTTTCATTAACCACGTAACCGCTCGCTGATTGGCTATAAATTTAAACAGAGCTTCGTGATTGGTGGCAGTCATTTCATCCTTTTGTCGCCGCGCTGTGATTGGTTGACGCGGTTTGTTTGTAAGGGCTTTAAATTTTTGCTCGTTCTGTTTTAAAATGGTTTTTAAATTTATCGTTTCTGTGCTTTGTTGTTAGTCATTTGTCGGTAGACTAGGTTACAAATGAGGTAATAGGTACAAGATTTATGTCCTGTTTATTTTTCAACAATATTTCAAAGTCTTTGGTTGTTTCGTCAAAGTTTGTTATTGTCAAACTTTATCCCTAATGTCCCCAATATGGAAAAAATAAGTTTTAAAAACTTTAGTAGGCAGATTGACTGAGCTACGTCCTTTGTTAGAACTGAATCCTCTCCGATTTTTTGTAAGGAATAATTTTTTGTTTTTATCTCGATAAGTTAGATATCTTAATATTTTGTCTTAATCAGCAACCACTTTGGCTGCGATTGTTCTTTTTGAAATATTTTGAGGACATTACCCAATTACCATTTAAAACGACGATTTATTTACTATTTTTTAGTAGATATACCCCGTTCATTAATAATAAGTATATGTACCCAATTATTACAATTACGCAAAAATTTTGCGATTACAAAATTTCAATATAACTACATATAGATTAGGAGGGGGAAGTTGGTTATCTTACCTCATTAGTACCAAGTGGAGACTTATATGGTGGAAAGAGTAGTAAAAGTTACGCCTAAAAACTCGGTCAGCCGCGATTCAGCCTGGGCCCGTCTGAGCTCAGCCCGTTTTTAGGGGAGCAATCGGGCCTGGGAACTTACCTCATCGAGTACCAAGTTGGGACTAATATGGTGGAAAGAGTAGTAAAAGTTATGCTAAAAAAAAGTCGGTCAGCCTCGAGTCAGCCTGGGCCCGTCTGAACTCAGCCCGTTTTTAGGGGATCAATCGGGGTAGGGACGGGCCCAGGCTGACTCGAGGCTGACTGAGTTTTTTTGGCATAACTTTTAGTCTACTTTCTACCATATTAGTCCCAACTTGATACTTGGTATTGGTACAACTTGGTATTATTATATTAAGCATTAAAACGTCAGACGTTAAAAATGCTCCATATAAAAACATCGCGATTAAAACCGAGAAATGAGTTTAATTTTAGGTTAGGTCCCTATTCACAATTTTGGAACGATATAATAATACCTTGTATTATGCTTCATGTCTTAAATCACAAACGATTCATAAAATATTCAGTACATATCGTCCTACGATAACAATACGGTGTATTTCATTTTTATTCTGTGTATTTTGGCTCTGAACAACGTTTGGTGCGGAGGCAGAATGATATACATACCTATTTACCATACCCTGACTGAAATAATGCAAGTAAAGCTTTTTGGAGAAGGTAAAACGGAGTTTTGGTGGGAACGAGCCAAAGTAAGTCGCGTTGGAGTTTAATTTTGGGTCAACTTACATGGGTAACAATTTAAATTGTGTTATTCTGGAGTAAACTTATATTTTAATTCAATTCAGTGAAAATGCATTATTTAGTGAAAATGGATGCCTAACATTTCTCCGTTGCCTCAAGATCTCCTAGAGGATTAAGACATAATAGGTGTAACAAAAAACCGCGTTTGTTGTATAGGAGCCCCACTTAAATACATATTTTAACCTGCTTTTAATATTTGTATGGGAGCGGAAGCAGAAACACATCATTAATTGTGTCAAGTTTAACTGTCTAGCTAGGTATGTCTATCTAAATGAGATACACCATGGTAACAGACAGATAGACACGGGAGTCTCAGTAATAGGGTCCCGTTTTACCACTTTGGGTGCGGCTTATACTGTTGACTTTAATCTTTACTAGCTTCGGACTGAAACTAGTAAACACTTAGGATTTTTTTCAGTACCTACTGGCAGTACGCCTCTGGATTCAATATTGTCAGAACTATAGTTTACTTCCAGTTCTTGCCAGAACTACGTATATTTGTCTGCGTTTGGTCTCATTTGAGTCACGTGCCAATAATATAACTTAGAATCCAGACATTAAAGCAAGTAAATATATTAAAGATAGAAACAATAAATTGCTAACAGATAATAAAGACATAATCAAAAGATGGTACGAATACTACAAAGACCTTATGAATAATGAGTTTCCTAGCCAAATTCGAGAACCCCTGGCACCTGTGGAGGGACCGGTACAAACTATAAGTCAGGATGAGGTCAAGTCAGCACTGAAGAGAATGAAAAATGGCAAAGCTGTGGGTCCAGATGAAATTCCGGTGGAAGTGTGGAAATCGCTGCGGCAGACAGGACTGGTATGGCTTACGAGACTCTTCAACCTCATCCTCGATAGTAAGAAGATCCCTAAAGCATGGCGACTTAGTCACCTAGTTCCTTTTTACAAGAATAAGGGTGATGTAACGGATTGTGGTAATTACAGGGGTATCAAGTAAACATCACACACTTTGAAAATCTGGGAAAGGGTAATGAACAACCGCATATACCATCTAACCTGCATAAGCCCAAATCAATTTGGTTTTACTCCGTCTAAATCAACAACAGACGCGTTGCAGGCTGTTAGAATCGTGACCGAGAAGTGCCGGCTTAATAAAGAAGATCTGCACCTTATCTTTATCGATCTAGAGAAGGCTTTTGATAGAGTACCACGTAGACTAGTGTGGCAAGCATTGAGAGCACAACATCTGCCCGAAACCTATATACAGCTAGTCCAAGATATGTACACGGGCGTTAGTACTAAGGTCAAAAGTCCCGCAGGGCTAACAGAGGAATTTGGGGTTGAGGTTGGAGTTCATCAGGGGTCTGCCCTTAGCCCGCTCCTCTTCAACTTAGTAATGGACTTCACGACGAAACATATACAAGCGCCACTGCCGTGGAACCTCTTGTATGCGGATGACATCGTTTTAATCGCCAGATCAACAGCCGAGTTGCAAACCACTCTGTTCACATGGATAACCGCCCTTGAGTCTGCAGGTCTTAAGGTCAGTAGGGCAAAGACTGAACACCTTCATTGCCAATTTAGTGGTAACAGCAACCCAGCCGCAGTATACTACCCAGATGGCACTCCTGTACCAAGAATAAATAAATTTAAGTACCTAGGCTCTGTAATAACAGACCAAGGGGACGTTGATGAAGATGTGGCCCACAGAGTGAACGTAGCGTGGATGAAGTGGCGATCACTGACCGGAGTGTTATGCGATGCCCGTATGCCTATTAGAACTAAGGGTAAGGTCTACAGAACAGCGGTTAGGCCGGCTATGATGTACGGTGCGGAATGTTGGCCTGTCAAGAGGACCCACGTACAAAAGCTGCATACTGCAGAGATGAAGATGTTAAGGTGGTCCGGAGGTGTCACAAGACTTGACAGAGTACGTAACGAGTATATCCGTGGGAGTTTCAAAGTGGCCCCTATATCAGAGAAACTTACCGAGTGCCGTCTCAGATGGTATGGCCACGTGATGCGTAGAGATGAGGAACATGTGGTAAAGAAGGCATTGCAACTTCCGGAACACAAAAGAGGTAGAGGTCGACCTCCTGCTACATGGTGGACCAGCATGACGAAACTCGTAACAGAGGAAGAACTGCCCGACCCGACAACCCAGGACAGATTGTCCTGGCGCCGCAAAATTAGGAGAGCCGACCCCACATAAAGTGGGAAAGAGCGAGGAAGAAGAAGAAGAGAATCCAATCTAAGCTAAATAAGTATATACTTATGCAGAATGTTTGAGTTTATGGAGCAGCTGCTTTTATACGTTGTTCTACACGTCAAGGCTTTTTGTTCTACAGCTTTTGGAAATTTGATAAATTTAGGTTTAGGTAGGTACTTGACAATCAGCTGTATCTGAGAGTTGGAGGTCATTGACCTTAAATTATTCTTTTATTTAGTTTGGAATACTACAATCTAAACAATGTTTAAGCAGATACTATATATAGGTAGGTATATCACGTAAACTTTAACACCCTGTAGGTATAGTAGCAGCAGCAGCTATTTGATATTGAAACGTATGTCCTTTGTTTTAGAACCGATATTTGATCGAATTATTGAATGATTTGTTGTTTCTCTTATTTTGGTAAGAAGTAAGGTAATAAATTGTCAACGGAATAAAACATTAGGCCGCTTTGAAAGAATAGACTTTTTACTTTGAAAAGCGATAATGTATTTGAATATGAAACTTAAGGTGAGATATTTTAATATTAAATTTAATGTGGGCTGGGTAATCATTTTCTTTTGGTGTGGCTTACCTTGTGTTAGAGTTGTCAGTTCGCCCTTCCCTTAACTTCTGCTGCAAGACCTTGCTTTTCGCCAAAATGTACATTAAATTATCTAGGTCTATTGGAAGAACCCTATATTTTTTTTTGGTCAAAATCTAAATGGTATTTTCCCTTTACCCTGGAACCACGAAATTTGGCCAAATCAAGGTCTTGTAGCACAAATAAAGGAAAGAATTTAAAAAATAATGTCCCTATACAAAATTCAAAACCAGTGTAAGTAGACCTCTGGGCGAACGAGCGCCCATTCAATAAGAGGGTCTTTGATTGCTGGCTATTAATTACAGACCTACTAAGAACCCTCCGCGCGAGTTCGACTTGCACTCCACCTTTACTAATACTTATTTATTATTATTATTCATTATTCAAATATTATAAAGAGGTAAGGTTGGTAATATTTTTGTATATTTGTTAATATTTTTGTTTAGAGCGGTGTTGGTCTAGTGGTAGATACCCCGGCTTTCATTCTGAGAGTCGTGGGTTCGAATCCAGACCGACCGCGCACCAATGTCTTTTTCTTTAAGAAAAAGGTATGTGCGCTAATAACATCGCTCTTACGGTGAAGGAAAAACATCGTGAGGAAACCAACATGTCCTAGGACTCACCACGGTCCGAAGACATGGGATATTCAGTGTTTTCTATGTATCATATGTATGTATTTACAAAAAAAAAAAGTATAATATGTAGTATATCCGTTGTCTAGTACCCATAGTACAAGCCTAGTGCTTAGTTTGGGGCTAGATTGCGCTGTGTGTAACGTCGTGCAATATTTATTATTATTTTTATTTATATCTATATTTTCCGGGTAATCTCTGAAACCATTGAAACGATTCCAAAAATTTACAAATAGAAAGCTACATTATCAAGGAGTAACTTAGAATACTTTTGATCCCGATATTTCCACGGGATCGGGACTTACGCAGGTGAAAACGATACCTATATAGCCAATCCAGGCATTCTCCATAATACGTCAGCTAGCGGAAGCCGCCATAAATTGAAACGAAACGAAATTAGCAACAAGTTTAAAACTAATTCCCTTAGAACTATGAACTAAAAGTAGACCAACCGGAATATATTCGTTAGTTACCTTGCTCTACAAATTGCTACGTACAAAGTTTGGGAAACGCTGGAAATGTAGGTATTGTTTATTTATGAGTTTCGCAAAATGAACGCTCATTAGTTTCAGTACGTACCTAACTAAATAACGAAACTAATGGAGTTTACACACGGTCTCGATTTACGAGCTACTTCGTAAAATAAATAAATTTAATTAAATAAATATTGCAAGACATTGCATATCGCCATCTAGCACCAAACTGTACAACTAGGCTTGTGCTATGGGTGCTAGACAACGGATATACATATTATACTTTTCTTGTAAACATACGTACGTACGATATCACACACCGCGAAAACCTCTGAAGCGCCAAATAGAAACAAACATACTACTAACATTACATACATGCATAACCACATAACCCTCCTTTGCGACGCAGAGTCGGGTAAAAAGTAATGCGATATCAGAAAATCTAACTTTTCGATTCTGTCCGAAAACGGACGAAATAAACCCCAAAAATTCTGGAATGCCGATATTTGAAATAATTTCGACATTTCGGGTGGTATACGCAGGCTGGTCCCAACCCTCCTGCCAAAGTTGTCAGAGTAAAAGTAGGTACCTACACAGTGGGTGTAAAAATCCCTATAAATTATCCTATTTATAATTACAAAATATAAAAGTTAAAAATCTCAAGAAACACTGTAAATAGAAAATACCATAATGTAGTGATATGCTTATATATGGGTGGTAGACTGTACCACCCATAAAATAAGCATAGGTATTTAGTAAAACCATAGAGTAAAGCATGATTTATGCTAGACCGGGCCGTGTCCGGGCCGAGGCGGGGACGGGCTACTTTTGTATGAAGACAGCACGGACGCGCGCGGCACGGACAACATGCAAAACAAAAGCCGTCTTCATATAAAAGTAGCCCGCCCCCGGCCCGGCCCGGACACGGCCCGGTCTAGCATAAATCACGCTTAAGGTAACATTATTCCAGTCCAGCAATCCAGTAGCGCTGGACTGGAATCGAATCGTCAAGACGACAGTTCATATTCGAGAAAGCAGTTGAGATTCAAGTATAAAATATTATAAGCTTGATCACCTGTCATGATATTGTTGCCGATCCATTTGAATAGGTAAACAATTTTAGACTTCCACCGTAACGTATAAAAACGTTACACGTACCCTATGTAGGGTAAAGTTTTTGATTGATGAATAGCTCCCTAAAATACCCAACTCTGTTAAGGCTTGATTAATGAAAGGAAATTACTGAGATAAATCTTGATTCCGCATGTTTTTGTCTCTCCTTTATTTGCGTGGTCAACTACCTTCCCCTACGTGGCAGAAAGTCAGCTTATTTCTTCTTCTAGTTCTCGAATTGAAGAGTTTTATGGATTTGGATGTCAATAAAGTTATCTTAGTAATCACAAAACACACGGAAACCATATTTTGGTAGGCATTTCATTTATCCTTCTTTTACCTTCTTTTACACAATTAGTTAGGTACCTAACTTTTACAACACAAAAAAAAACTAATCGTTAAAAACAGAGATCTTCATTTTACAACAAAATTAGACATTGGTTTTTCCTGTATTGGTTAAAATTCGTCATATGGAGAAAAAAGTAGGAAATCTGTCAATTTGTATGGAGAAAAGAGTAGGTAGCCCCTTAAATGTTTTATTAAAGGCTAAAGCTCATTGCTCTATGACATTTGTGTTTGGCAAATACCCACGCTGCATGTCCAATAATTTGGCTCGGGCAAACAAAGGGAAACCCATGTTTATTTGAAACTGAAATAAGTTACGGCTTAGTTTGCTAGTTTGGGATCCGTGTACAAGCTACGTAGGTACTACATATACACTCTATAAATACTGGACTAACATTTTTGGGACTAAGCGCAACTTGTTTTTAACATTTAATGTTGATGTGTGTTTTGTGAAGCAATAAATGAGTTGTCTATACACTTTTCAAACTTATACGATTTCCGTTCATGATTATTATTAGACACGGGTCTAGATCGCGTCATAGATAATAATTGTTGTTTTTAATTACCTCGACGTTTCGGCAAACGGATCACACCGGCCGTGATCCCAAGAAGAGCAGCAGTCAGTCTTCTCGGGACCACGGCCGGTGTGATCCGTTTGCCGAAACGTCGAGGTAATTAAAAACAATGATTATCTATGATGGGATCTAGATCCGTGTCTAATAATAATGACGAGTTGTCTATGTCTATACTCTATTTCAGAAACTTAGATCAAAAATGTAAACAAAAATCTCATACATTTATTCAAAAGTGACAGCTCCTTATTTACTTTTTCCTTTAAAATTTTACAGTTTATTGTTAACATTTTTGATTCTGAAATAGAGTATAGTTGTGTCATTATTTTTAGTATGTATGGGTCATAAGACTTACCTACAACTACAACTATAAGCAGTAGCTTATCTAGGCAGTCGTAGCATTACCGGGGTGCTATTCGTAGCTTACCATGAATCTGCTACAATAAGCTGTAGCTTATCTTGGCAGTCGTAGTGTTGTTGTAGCTTACTATGAATCTGCTACAATATGCTGTAGCTTATCTTGGCAGTTGTTGCTTACTATGAATCTGCTACAATAAGCTGTAGCTTATCTTGGCAGTCGTAGCATTGTCGTAGCTTACTATGAATCTGCTACAGTAAGATGTAGCTTATTTTGGCAGTCGTAGCTTACTATGAATCTGCTAAAATAAGCTGTAGCTTATCTTGGCAGTCGTAGCATTGTCGTAGCTTACTATGAATCTGCTACAGTAAGATGTAGCTTATTTTGGCAGTCGTAGCTTACTATGAATCTGCTACAATAAGCTGTAGCTTAACTTAGCAGTCGTAGCATTGTCGTAGCTTACTATGAATCTGCTGCAATAAGCTGTAGCTTAACTTTGCAGTCGTAGCATTGTCGTAGCTTACTATGAATCTGCTACAGTAAGATGTAACTTATCTTGGCAGTCGTAGCCTACTATGAATCTGCTACAATAAGCTGTAGCTTATTTTACAAAAGAAGTAGGTAGGTATCTAAATTATTTACCAGTGGTTTTTATTTCGCGTTGCGCGAGTTTTTCTAAAGTATTTTCCAGCTCCTATTGCAATATTAACTAGATACAGCCATAAACGTAAGTACCGACCTATCTAACTAGGTTACCCTCTTAATAACAATGCCAATTAATTTCACGAACGATTTAATCCTTATTTTCAGGTTGAATTTTGCCGGAATTACTTCCTTACAACTTGAAGTGAGTACCTGGAATCGTATGCCGTTGAAAAAAGCACTGTATTGTCTTGTTTATAACGTTTATATTCCTTTAACATTACGTTACGTACCAAAAGCGGCATTGTCGAAGTTTTCAAGTAGAAATGTACCTACAAACAATTGTGAAACATTCGTTCGACGGCCTCTGTGGCGCGTTGGGTGAAGACCCGACTGCAATGCAGAAGGTTGCGGGTTGATTTCTGACGAGTGCAAGTATTATGCTTGAAAAATAAGTAGTTTTTTCTGGTTTGGGTGTTTTGTATGTATCTTATTATGTAATGAATTAACAAAAAAAGAGGAATATTATGTAGTATACCGTTGTCAAGTACCCCATAGTACAAGCCTAGTGCTTAGTTTTTGGGACTAGACTGCGCTGTATGTAATATAGTACAATATTTATATATTTTATTATGTGATGCCGATGTCCAAGGCCAGTGTGCCAGTTAAAACCAGCCAAGTGCGAGTCGGACTCGCGCACATAGAATTACGTGGTTAATATTATTACAAACCAACCCCATTGTCCCTTGATCTTGTTTTTATGATTTTTTGTTAAAGCGGCAACAGAAATTACATCGTCAACTGTCTAGCTATCACGAGATTCGTGAGACAGCCTGGTGACAGACAGACAAACAGACGGACAGTAGAATCTTAGAAATAAATTAGTAGAATAGAATAAAATAGAAAACATTTTATTGACAGCTAAAATACGGCACACAATGAAAAACAACACTATAAAATACGGAACCGATAGACAGACAGACAGAGTTACTTTCGCTCTTGTAATGCTAGTAAGGATTATTATAGTATAGATTATTGCTCCAGTTCCACTTTTCTTCAACAATATATATGCGACAATGTAAATCACAATGATTACTGCAAAAAAAAGAAATATACAAAAAAAACCCCATGAGTTTCTTGTGTCTTCTTCTCATTGGAGGTCACGTTCCGAAGACACAGTAGATTAAATATAAAAACTGGCATTTATAAGAGATATCTTGCTAATATCCGAATGAATGAACGTACTTTGATTTTGATTTTAACCCTAAAAAGTACAAGTAGTCTATGTGTTATCCAGCTATCTGCATACCAAATTTCTTCGTAATCGGTTCAGTAGTTTTGGCGTGAAGGAATGACATACTTACTCGTTTACTCAGTAACTTACATAGTTTCACATTCATAATAATAATTTTAGAACGACGAAGAAACTCAGCTTTTGCGAAATAGCTCGAAAATGGCCACCGTGTAAATAATGCATTATGCAAAGAGTTATATTCCAAGCGATTTTGCACTCTATTTACAAGCATTAAGATTCAAAGTTGGTTGTCATTTGATCGCATGGCGGATATTAACCGTCAGCCGTCGCACGTCATATCCGGAGATGTGACTACTTCCGGTTCCGGTAGAAAAGTCGGAATCGGGATCCGACTGATTTATGGATTTTGTATTTCGAACTCACAGCATAGGTACAGTAATGGGGGAACTTGGTTGTAACCCCTAGGTGGTGGTAAAGATGTAACCACTCGGTGGGAGGCTTCGGCCGTGGTATATCACCAGTCATTCCACTCGGTGCCGTCTTCCTGCTGTCGTCTTCCAGCTACCTATATTTATAGAAAGCGTGCTATCTTAGACCCCTTTGTCACTTATATTTTGGTGAGAGAATTCTAAATCATCATCATCATTATCATCCGAGAGTTGTTCCCGGTTGCATCTCTCTCGAGAGTCCGCTTTCCTACTTTTACGTCTCCACTTCGCACGATCTTCGGCATCCCGTGTAGTGAGGCCATTTGCACGCATATCCGATCTTACAACGTCAAGCCAGCACTTCTTGGGTCTTCCCAATCTGCCGCGGCCGGGCGGAGGCGCCATGGCAAGACATTTGTTTCCCACGTAACTAGCCGGTTTTCGTAGAACGTGGCCGTACCACCGTAAGCGGCATTCTTGCAGTTTGTCTGCAATGTCTCGGACATGAAGGCTGCCCCTGATGCGGGAGTTTCTGACGCGGTCTTTTCGCGTCACTCCACACATCCAGCGCAGCATCTTCATCACCGTTATGTCGCTCAAGCAATGGCCACGCCTCACTACCATACAAAAGGACGAGAGAGTGGTGAAAGAATTCTAAATATATTTATCGAAAAGAAAAACTGACAAATCTGAAAATCGCTGGTCAGAAGCACAGTGTTACTCAAACTTGTGACTCTAGGTACCTCTAGGTTTTTAATTTGCTTTTAGTGTTTGTTGTTATGGCGGCCTGGTGGCAGACGGACAGACTGACAGTGGAGTATTCGTAAGAGAGTCCCGTTTTTACCCTTTAGGTACGGAACTCTAAAAGGAAAGCGTGACATAAACCGCTTTAATAAAAAGTCATGCGCCATTCACTATAGGAAACATTTTGGAAATTACACGAACTCTATCGAGGATTTTTTCTCGAATTTTCCTCTTACGTGCCCCTTTCATTGCAATTACTTCGTACGGGTCAACGAACTTGGGGGACTTTCCCACGGCTAAATAATGCACAAAAAAATGAAGTAACTAGTCTGTAATTAATTTTGTTAACATACATTTTACTGGGTCATAACCGCGTATTTATTTTCTTACCTAACTATTCTATCATATGAAATTAAAACCCCTGAGTATGATTTCATATCAACATCGCGAAAACCTAGGAAGTGTAATAACTTTTTTTTAAATTAATACGCATTTTTTAAATTTAAATTAATAGTAAGTATTTTGTAATTTGCGATTTATTTATTAAATTTCTTAATTAACTATCTAGAAAACATTAACATAGGTTCAAAAACTATGAATTAAGACACTATTTCTGAATTTTAGCTATGATTTTAGGAACTCTTCTTTAAATTTGTATAAAATTGAAAAGGCGAACTATACTTCGTTTTTTAATTTCAGACTACGATCTGACGTTTAGTTTCTTTGTGTTTGACGTTTATGTGGAAGGAAGTTTCAGGATGATGTGTCAAATCATAGTCTACAAATTAAAAAAAGAGGTATACCTATATTTACTTTGATTTTCATTTTATACTACGATTTAACTCATCTTCCTAAGAAAAAATGATAAATACAAAGAGCCAAAACGTCAGATTATAGTCTGAAACTAAAAATCGAACTATAGTCACAATCCAGTTCTCTATGTCATGATTTTCTATTTAAACAGAAAACAGAAGCTTGGTCTTGCTTTGTTTCTAGAAGCGACCCCCAACTCATCGCATTTTTCCATTGCAACACCCCAGCCACGCCGCGCCGCTTCGTCCGCGTGCCGACAGTTGTAAGATTTCACAAGGGGAGGTTTGTTACCAACTCCCATATTTTATTTAATATTTATCGCTAATGGCTTCCCCGCAGTTCTGTTATTTGAGTAGGCGGAAAACTCTGCTCAAAGAACTATAATAATTGCTTCCATTTCTGACATTTTACAGCTAAAATATTGAGCTCGATAAACAGTATTAGATACCTACTTTTATGTTTTAGAGTTTCTCAATTTGAGGACTCGGAGGACCCTTAGGTAAATATTTGTACAATAAAATAAATTAATTGAAGGAAACGAAATGATAGATACGTATACCATTACCTAGTTTCTTTATTGTAAGTACCCAATAAAAAAATACAAATTACAAAAATAAAAAAAAATACAAAAATAAAAAATACAAACTAGTGTAGCCGTGGGGCCCCCACTGTACATCCCCGTTAAAGAGCCTCGAGCCGCGTTAAAGAACCTTTGTGCCACTTAAGTTTAAGCTCTCTAATTCTCTGTGGTTATTTACTTAAATAAATTAGACGAACAGCCAGACACCTAGACAAATACGTTTGTGTGTGTGTATATAGTTATAATAAAGAATTCATTCTCTCTTCAATCCAAAAACAACATCACTTATTCGTACCTAATACTAACACACAACAAAATAGGTAGAAAAATAACACAATCCCCATGAAGTATATCCTTATTCAAGACACGTATAGTATAACTAAGCCACGTTTATCCGAGAGACACAATCTCGTGTGAATATGTGTTGCAAACTTTACGACCTCTTCAACTAAGCTGGAGATTTTGGCGATTACAATGGACGATGTTTTTACGGACATGTTCGAGGGATTATTCGTGACAATTATGACTTTTTAAGTGCTGTTTAGGTACATGTTGAACTGATATTTGAGGGTTCAATTTGTATTTGGCCTTTAGTGATCACAAATGCTACTTTGGGCGCACGAGGCCTGAACTTAGTGCGAAAACATGCCAATAGCCAGCCGAGCATTTTAGTTTGAATAAATTTTATGATGGTGACTCTGGCTAGTAGGTAAATTAGACTTATTATCATCTGCACATGTCGACGGCCAACAATTTTTACCTATTTGTTATTTATGTGTAACTAGCTGCGCTCGCGGTATCACCCGCGTAAGCTCCGATCCCGTGGGATTTACGAGATCAAAAGTAGCCTATGTCCTTTTACAAGGTCCATTCTATGTCTATGCAAAAATTCATCAATTATCTTTTAGGCAGTTTAGGCGTGAAAGCGTAACAAACAGACAGAGTTACTATAATAGCATCTATAATATTAAAAAGATTATCATTTAACACATTAGAGGCAAACCCCAGAAGTAAATGAATATGATTACCTACCTATCTATACATATACGATCGTTCATGTAAATTAGTCTACAAAATCATCTACTCCTAACGCTCCTAGACTGCTTATTTGTACAAGTAATCCAGCTCTAATGCAAAGGCAACAGCTTGTGGTTAGGGTATCGGCGTTGCAACAACTTGGTAACTTGCACACGACTTAGTCTAAGTTAAGTCTGGGCAAGTTAGACATTACTTGAGCAAACTACTGTAACTTAGGCAGCTGGTGGCTCAATCAACTAATTGTTTAACATTGTTGTAGCTGTGTTACCGTTATCTAAGTACCTATCTCCCAGATGTGTGTTTTCATCGACTAATATTATAAAGAGGAAACATTTGTATTTTTGTGTGTGTGTTTGTATGTGTGTGAGTATGTATGATTGTAACGAATAAACTCAAAAGTCTGGATGTAGGCTTATGAAATTATAGGACGTAAATGTCACGTATTGTTAGCCAATGTGTGTGCGTTAAGTAAGGCATTTAATAATTTACCATAAATAATCAAATAGTAGGTATATTTCAACCCTTATCCGATAGTAAAACTCATTCATCTTTTCTTAAATAAATAAGGTCAAACGTAACTCCATTAACAAGCCCATTAAATATAATGACTTGGCACATAACTGCGGTGAAATGGTTATTTTTCGGAGCTCGGTTTACGAATGTTAGAATATTACAACGTCATCGAGGTAAATAGAACATGAAAAATGTTAATTTGGTATGTGGGTAAATCCTGTTAACAGTTTATTATCAACAGTAGATTGTAATTAGGTATAATCGAAAAGATTTCATTGCTATCTTGTAAATTATAAGAAAGCAGTTAAATCTATAAACATTATGAGCGTTAAATTTTACTAGCTCATCAGATGCTAAGAGTTGATATGGTAAACTGGAGAGACCCCTGTTCACCAGTTTACCATATCATTTTCAACAACTTAAAATTTTCATTGACATGACCCCTAATGAGAAGTATACTAAAAGTAGGTTGGGACCTACAGTTATAAGTAGGTAGGTAAGCAAAATTGTCCTAATTTATAACTAGACAATCTAGTCCAGTAGTGCCTAAACAGAGCGATTATATTTTTACTATTTTACTAGCCGCTCCCCCGCGGTTTCACCCGTTTAGCTGTTTTGACATGATTTTGCTGTGTAGCCCCGGCATAGAATAGGGTTACCCCATCTCATCCCGTGGGTGTCGTAAAGGCGACTAAGGGATCTGACGGAGATTAGCAAACCTTAAGTACTCCCCGCGCGGTGGCGGATAAACTGCTTGATCCCTAAGAGGGTTGGTGTCAGGCAGGCGGCCGGCCGTAAAAACATTGCCAAATCTAATTGCAGCAGGTATGGTCAATGATGACTTACCGACTGCGCCGACCCCAAATAAAAAAAAAAAACAATTTGGGGTTTAGCGGACCCCGAGAGGGATGCAACCGGGAACATCGCTCAGATGAGAAGAAGCTGTTTTGACATGATTGACACAAAGATCCAACCAAACATATAGTAGCCGATTCTCAGACCTACTGAATACGCATATGAAATTTGGTAAAAATCGGTCGCGCCGTTTCGGAGGAGTACGGTAACTAACATTGTGACATGGAAATTTTATATATTAGAAAGAAAAGAAGAAGATTAAGTTTGCTGCGACTTAGGCAGTGGGTACTGCGGATATTCATTCGGCTATGATTAAGCCGAAGCCTCCCAACTCCTATCATATTGTGATTCGGTACTCTTTAAGCACCACCCAGGTGGCTTGTTTGGAACTAAGGGCTAAAAAATCCATGAACATGAGTTGTAACACTGCTTAAAACATGAATGAAAGTATGCAGTACATACTTGCTTTCATATATTAAGAATAAAAGTACGTACCTAGGTACTTACCATAATGTGCTAACATTTTTTTCTCTCACAAAATCTCATCAGAGCCAAACCAGTACACTGTACAGATTAAGGGTTAAGTCAAATGGAGTAGAAGGGTAGAATTCGTACAAAAACCCGGATTACACACGTGGTTCCGACATATTGACAAGTTTGTGGGGATTTGTCGGTGGGTACCTATGTAATCGAGTGAGATGCGATTTCTGGCTAAATTAATGGGGGTAGGTACCTTACCATAACTGGTGGCCTACAATATTTACTTATTATTAGACCAGACGACCATACCATTGTATCTAATGTTTCGAGTTAAGAGAAATGGGGGTTAATATTGCTCCAGCCTGTGGCCTTTATTTCAAACTGAGCTCTAAGTGTAAACCTAGATTAAGGTCCGGAATCTGACCTTTCGGTTGACAAATGTGGTAAGTTAACCAACAGGTTTCATACATTTTTGTCTACTGGTGCTCCCGTAGACAGGTTTTGCTTTTCAGAAAACCAAGTTTTAAGTTTAAACTTCTTAGGGGGCTGTGTTTTGGTCTGTATTAGTCACATTGTCTCATAGTAGTGCCAAAGGAGCCGTATACGAAATAAATAACATTTTACAAAAACTAAGTACCTAGACTATATACAGGCTGTTTCGACGAGGGGGTATTAAGCCGAAAGAGGGTTGTTCTAGAGGTCTAGGCGAACAACTTTTATTCTACGACTTTTGGAAAATCTAACTTTTTTTTCGAAAATTTTAAAGTTGTGTCACTAATAAAACAGCTGTTTTTGTCAAAAAAAAGGCAATTAATGTTTAGATTGTAGTGGTCCAAACTAAACAAAAGGGCACCTTAAGGCCAATGACCTCAAACTCTAAAAAACAGCTGATTTTCATGCAAACTTTAAACTTAAAATTTTCGAAAACTACTTCGAATTTCCAAAACTTGTAGAACAAAAGTTGTTCGCCTAGACCTCTAGAACAACCCCCTTTCGGCTTAATCCCCCCTCCTCGGAGCACCGTGTATATTTTTACCCAGACTATATTTTACCAATATACCTTACCTACTACATAACAATTATTTGAAAGGCTTTGGATAGGTAGTACCTAGCTATTCATTCATATAAAACCTTACCACTGACCTTCCGTACTTTAGATCCCCTCACCACTGTTTATTCAGTAGTCACACAATCTAAACGTAATCTTCATAGCATTACGTACTACATACGGGCTCGCAAATTATTTAACAAACTGCCCCATTACTCCAGCGACCCTACTCGGCTACCTCAATAACTGACATATGCATAGGACATGTAAATACGTACGACCACTTAGGTGAGACTATGGTTCTCAAAGTGTGGGAAGATGGGTCACTCGTTAGTAGAATTATTGAATAAAAAAATGTTGTCAATGAGATCACAAATTATATTTTGAATTAAATAAAATATTGCACGACGTTACACACAGCGCAATCTAGCCCCAAACTAAGCACTAGGCTTGTACTATGGGTACTAGACAACGGATATACTACATATTATACTTTTTTTTTTTTGTAAATACATACATATGATACATAGAAAACACTGAATATCCCATGTCTTCGGACCGTGGTGAGTCCTAGGACATGTTGGTTTCCTCACGATGTTTTTCCTTCACCGTAAGAGCGATGTTATTAGCGCACATACCTTTTTCTTAAAGAAAAAGACATTGGTGCGCGGTCGGTCTGGATTCGAACCCACGACTCTCAGAATGAAAGCCGGGGTATCTACCACTAGACCAACACCGCGCTAATTATCTTGTTCTAATATATAAAATTTCCATGTCACAGTGTTAGTTACCGTACTCCTCCGAAACGGCTTGACCGATTTTTATGAGATTTTGTATACGTATTCAGTAGGTCTGAGAATCGGCTACTATCTATAATTTATAAGGCAAAACAACGTTTGCCGGGTCAGCTAGTAATTTGTATAGCGGAAGAACTGTCGTAAACAGTTTTCTTGTTAAACAAGCCGATTTGAAAGCGCTTAAAAAGAAAATCTCTAAATAGGTTTTAATAAGACAAGTCTAATGGACACCCATTAGTCTATCTCACCGTTTTTTTTCATAACTACGCAACAGTGTAAGTACCTATTAAAAACAGATTTTCGTTATTATTTAGGCAATTACGCTCTCGCAGGAGTAGACGAAAATTTGTGAGTGTGAATGTGTATTTGTTACTCCTTCACGCAAAAACCGCTGAACCGATTGCGATAATGACCTAATAAAATAACAAATTGGCTAATTTTTATTCCAATATTCTCGCTAGACGGGATTGAGATGCACCGGTACGCTGCTAGTGCAATGTAAAAATATTAATTTTAATGAAAAACTGGTTTTTAAAAGATTTTATTTTTGAGTGTTACCCACCCTTCAGGGAAAACTCACACAAGGAGCATTGTATTTTAGAAAAAAAAAAAGCATTTTTTCTAAATTACAAAACGCTTCTTGTTCTAAAATTATATAAAACTTAGTTCGGGAATATTTTTATTAATTTGAAGTGAAGCAAATTACTAGGTCTTTATTATTATCGTTTACCTATTATTACGTGAGCGTAGATCTTGAAGGCGGAAAACACAGTATCCTGTTTACAATTTCGAATATGGTCTCATACAAATGAGTTGGTTTTAAGTGGCAAACAACTTGAACTTTAAAGTGTGCGCAACAAAACGAAATGTAATCACACGAATGTGTAGCTTACTCTCGTCGAGGAGGTGTGGAACGAATGTTGAGAGCCTCAGCGGTGTAAAGTTTGAATGTGCAAATCCCAAGTTACGCTCTGTGTTTGACATCAGGAGCTTTCGACTCACGAATTCGGAATGGTTTAGTTTTCTGTTTGAAATTACGTTTGAGATTCAGTTTTAACTTTTTGGTTGTTGATTTTTTTACTAACTTTTTGTTTAAATGAAGTAAAACTAATCATACAGTTATACTCTACTGATTCTTTGGAGTTTTAGATTAGGTACTTACCTACGTAGATACTTGGAATGCTATCTACCTATTTAAAACGATAATAATAATATTATAAGACAAGCAGATTATTTCTAAGGTAGGTGATCAAACTTCTTTAGTTTAAAATGTTAACATAATCCGATCTCCAATTAGAATTCTAATTAAGTCTCTTCCTAATTATTATGCCTACAATAACACTTAGGTATATTAGGCAGGTCCTCTTAAAATCAAGTTATTCCTCCTACACAGTTTCATGATTAATTAAATTAGATTTTGTTTAGGAAGCGAGATGTCCTTAGTGTAAATTACTTAAGTGTAGGTACTCATAATGTCTTAATGAACTTCCCGTTAAACGCGTAGACCGTTTCTTTGAACTCGTAGGGATGTAATTAGATGGGATTTTGTAAAAGGCGCTAGACTGTGTACCTACTCACTCTTTATTATGTTATTTAATAAGGGGTAGGCGAAAAATGTAAAAAATAACCTAAGCCTTAATTGACATTTTAAGATTTATTAACTTACGACAAATGATGGTCACTTTAAGATATCTAATATGAAATTTAACAAGAAACACATGTTTTTTATCCCTGTTATATCGTCCCTATAGAGCGAGACATCACCAAATCGAAAAAGTGCCGATTTGACTTAAGAATGCCACTAAAATTCCCATTTTATTATCTACGTTTCTGTATTTTCGATTTTATCTTAGGTATTTTAGTTTTGAAGTTATAAAATGTGAGAATTCACCAACTCTGAGTACTGATCGCAGAAATAAAATGATAATTAACCAAGTTGACTTAATTAATTCTTACTTTTTTAAACTAAATACAGCTGAAAACTAACTCGACTTAGGTATTTCTATCCCTATTTAAGAGCAGCGTTCTGAAGCCCTATAACACGTCGAGAATTAACTTACTCGAGTTAGTTAATTTTAGCATTAATGGTTCGATACATTTTATGAAAGCTAGAAATCACTAACTCGAGTTAGTGATTTCTAGCTCTCAATATTTTATGATTTTATTAACTTTAATAAAAGCGAAAAGTCATCAAATCGATTAAGTGATTTCTTTCATCCCAAAAACATACAATGACCATTAGGATGAGAATTCATCAAATTGATTTAATTAGTTTTTGCACAACATAATGCAAATCTCGTTGTGAGTTAGTTACATTCCGCATGAAACACAGACGACTTAGTGAGTTCTATCATTACGGGGATCGGGACCCGATCGATTTAGTGATTTCTTCCCTATACTAGTAAAAACACACCATAACCTAGAAGGTTAGAATTCATTACCTAAGTCGGTTTAATCAATTTCTGCACAACATAATCAGCATCTTGTTGAGAATTAGTTACATTTCACTTGGAACGCAGGCGACTTAGTTAGTTCTTTTATTACTGGGATGGATATTGCGGAGAGATAGTAAACTCTAGCTCTGTTCGCGAACAATGCATTTTCTCAATTATCTCCATATAAACGGCAAGTCCATACCTTAACCACCTAATATTGCTAAATCTTCTTATATATAAAATTTCCATGTCACAGTGTTAGTTACCCTACTCCTCCGAAACGGCTTGACCGATTTTTATGAAATTTTATTTTCGTATTCAGTAGGTCTGAGAATCGG
This sequence comes from Idaea biselata, assembly GCA_958496205.1. NCBI lineage: Eukaryota > Metazoa > Arthropoda > Insecta > Lepidoptera > Geometridae > Idaea > Idaea biselata. The sequence goes on from OY292404.1 coordinate 8,282,243, forward strand.
CTACTATCTATAATGTATAAGGCAAAACAACGTTTGCCGGGTCAGCTAGTACTATATAATAATATTATAAGTTCAAAGTTCAACTATATAAAGTTTAGCTTCTACTGAAACGTTAAAGTAAACGTGAGGTGCATAAACCTATCCCAAGTGGAACAAGAGAAGCAGATTCAGATGTTAACAATCACTCTGCTAATTTCCACGACTATCTGTTGATGATTGATCCTGATCACTGTTTGATGTCAGTATCATCATCTTGGTAGCTCTGATTAACTGTTTAAGAAAGTTATTGTTAGTTCACTCCCGTGACATAACCCAGGTAATGGCCATGAGAAGTAGGTATTGCGAGCGAGATAGATTGCGATTGTTTTTTGTATCTTGTCCATGGTTGACATACTAAAGATTGCTCAACTACTGGTACTGTAGAAAAGTTCAACCATTTGGTATGCTACGTGATAAGATATTAGGACACAAAGTCATATTGGCCTTAAGTTAGAACTTGAATCCTTAATGTGAGGACTTTACCGAAAAACAAAATAAAAGGACGTAAAACTAAACTTACAAGAGTGCGCTGCGGAAAGCGCAATTCGATCACGTAAGCCGAATATAGAATAATAGTTTATTCTATATTCTTTGTACCCTATACCAAGTAAATCTTTATGATACCTACGTTTAGGCTAAGACAATCGAGTCGAACTTTTGCTGCTCTCCACTTTCCTTATTCTGGAACTCGACTTAGCAGTTTAGGAATATTTAGCGACACTGCTACGGAAAAAACGAATTTATTACTTTCTGTTTGCAGCTTTGCGCTTCCAGTGGCATGGCCAGTTCTGGTCTACTAGGATGTGGGAGAGAAAAGGCTTCCTTGGTACAAACCAAAATAAAATAGCGGGATTAATGCTTAATGAAATCACTAAATTTAGTCAACGGCAACGAGTGTCGAAAAAGGGAGTCGTGTTGACTTCGTATATTACGATACAAATCAATTTAAGTCACTGCAACAATCTGCAAGTTTATGGAAAATATTCTGAACAATCAGTTCCTTAATTAGATAACTAGAAGCGTAGAAGAATGAGGTTATTTCTCATCAGTGACCGACAATACGGATGTCGACGTAATAGGTTTATTGGAGGTTTTCCAGATAGCGTAGTGTTTATCGTGTTTCTTGACATTTCCATGACTTTTGACTTTTAGAATACAGCTTGATAGCATTATTCTTCTATTAAGTATTGATCCTTGACTCACGCGAGATCGCATATTATAGTAAGACAATGACTCGTATAAGCCAAGTCTAACATACTACTGGCGATCGCGGAGGTAGTCACCCAGTAAACGAAACATTTTTGGTGCAAATCCTATGGCGACCAACTTTGCCAGCAGTTTATTATATTATATCATAGGCCACTCTAGATTTTTCTTCTGTTTTCGCGATGTTGTATTGCAATTAAAGACATCCTGCGGGTTTAATCACGTTAATTTTATTGTCCACCCTGTCAAACGCTTTTCGAAAGTCTAAGTAGGTATAGGACATCGACCTGATCGGGTCGGTTTCTCTGAGAAGTCAAAGATGCGTGTCTGTCTGTTTTTAAGCGGAGATCAGGCTAGATGTCTGCTCCCCGCTAAGAGAAATCATTTACTGCAGACAAAGGGGCTCTGGTGAGCTGACAAAGGTAAGCTAACAGAGCAGTAAGTACCACATAGGACATTGAATCCCGACATGAATCTAAACAAAGCGCAACTCCCATCATTTGTATAGAGTATAATCGTTCTCACTGAGCGGAACCGCTCAGTTGAATCTTGAGGCGTTGGTATCGATTGAAAGAAAAGCCAGAAGGCTCCCTTCGACGGTCAATTTTTTAACGAATGGCTAGTCATTACAATAATATAATACAATAATATAATAGGTCCCACACTAGCATGTCGGTTTTTTATCAGTATGAGTATCTGAACTGTCTAATGTCATTATCATATCTTACAACCAAATAAATTAATGTACATCCAAATTAAGCGTTTACGTCTGTTGGCATGACTACAATTGGGATCTTAAAGTTGCGAGTTAATAGGTGTATTCTAGTCTAGATAATAATACTCCATCTTAGCCCACATTGTTACTAAGCCTTATCATCATACTGATGTTGAAAGCTGATCTAAAAATTTCAAATAGATCCCAAAAAAATCGCCAGAGATAAAAAGAAGTAATGGAACAGGTAGACCTGAACAAAGTTTTAGTTAAATTTTAAACTTATTTAATAACTGATCCTTTTTAACTGTGTGAAAATCAAATATTTTGTTAGATTTTTAATTAATTGTATTTTTCTGATATTATTGATATTTCATGATTGATTTAGGTTTTATTATACATTTTAATTAATCTAACCACTTCATACTAACTATAAAAGTATATTGTTTTTATAAATTCGCGTTATATATTAGAAAACAATAATAAAACATATCGAAATATGCAGTTAGTTGATTCTCGATAATAGAAAAGACAAGATCAATATCAACTAACTCGAGTTGGTTTCAATTAAAGCTTCTAAATACTGAGTAAGAAGTCACTAACTTCATGATAGAATTAACTAACTCGTAAAAAACTCAAAATAGTTTTGTGGAAGAATTAACTAATTGTTTCTTTTGTCCCTAATTGATACAATTTAATACTTTATCGAATTTCAATAAATGTGATCATAAACTAAGGCATAATACCTTTTAAAACATAGTTTAATTTATGATAATATGTAATACGAATCAAAAGTTATGGCAAATTTAATTTTTAAAATCTTTGAACGCCGATATCTCGGAACAGTGTTTTTCGATTTGGTGATGTCTCGCTCTATAGGGACGATATGTAAGTTTTTTAAAAATAAGTAGAAAAAAAAATGTTTAAGGACTATGCGGGTTTATTAAAACGTATTATGTAGGTATCAGTTAGTCAAGCAAAGATTATTATTAGAGATAAGATGCGTTTTAGACGAGAGCCTATCCCGAAATGTGGTTTATCCTGGGGGTCAGGGGAACTATTGTATAAAAGTTTGTTTTTCGAGAACACGGAGCTGCATCGAAGATCTGGATAGGACCCCCATAATTAAAGGGAAGATATTTATGATTGTAGCTCAAATTCACATACTTAATACTTCCAATTAATAAAGTTTTATTGACTATTTTGTGCTGTCAAGACAATGTTTAGAAAATTAAGAATTAAATCGGAGCCCAGGATTCGAAGGTTATTCGGACAAATCGCCATCCCAATAAAAAAAACCAATTTGCATAAAATATTAGGTAGGTTAGTTCAATTAGTTAAAAACTTAGTTCAACCTTATACATTCTCAATGATGTCCTAGATAATTTGCGGTTTTTCTTTCAAATGACCCCAATTCACAAAATTATTGAATACCAACATCATTATATTTATCTTAATTGTTTATTTTTAATCTCATCGCATCCTTATAAAGTCTGCCTAACTTTTAACCTTGTACTCTATCGCTGTTTCGGTAAACAATCACACGAAAAATGAAGACGTTATTCATTATTTTATTCGCTGTCCTACACTGTTGTAATTCCAAAGCTAAGCCTGATGGATGGGACACGTACTACAAGCACAAGGATTTAATAGCAGCCCAAGGATTACTCATTTATAAACCTTGCGAATATTCCAGAAGAGATATTATCAACGACTTCAAAAGTATCAGCTTTGATTTTTCAATAGACATTATTAAAAGAATTGCGTATTATAGTAATACACACTTCGTGTTTTCTCCGTACTCATTGTGGTTAGCTCTTGCAGCTATAGCCGAAGGGAGTGAAGATTTAGCAAGACAAGAGCTCTTCGAGGTTCTTAAATTACCAGATGTCAAATGTGCTAGGAAACAGTTTTACCAGCTGGCGAAAACACTCGAACCTCCTGGAGAAGACGTTACAATTGCAAGACAAAGTTTACTTGTGTTAGACGAAGGTGTCGTCTGTCACGGATATTGGGAAAATTTCGTCAAAGGAAATAAGCTAATGCGAACTCAGACTGCTTCACTAAAATCAGATGTCGATGAAGCAGCAGAATTCCTCCGAAAAACTCTATCGTTACAATTGCCATTTCCGAATTTCGAAGGAAATTCGATAGTTGTGGATACTGTAGATTACAACGGGTTATGGTCAACAGCGTTTGCAGAAGCAGTCGTTGAAAAAGCACCATTTTATGACGATCTAGGGAAAAGGGTTGGGTACATAGACCTCATGAAGATCAAAAGACGAGTTCGCATGGCCTATATGCCAACAATAAATGCAAGAGTGTTAGAATTGCCAGTTGGTTTTGATGAAAGATACAGAATGCTGATAGGTCTACAGCTTGGTGCAAGTCAACTTCGCAGTGCTTTGCCCAAGGTTACGGATTCTTTGCTTCACGAAATGGTAGAGACTTTAACGGAGAGTATAGTACCAATTGACGTAGCTATTCCGCGGTTCAGGATGACCACAGAGATTGATTTGAGAAAGGTTTTGGAAGACGTTGGTATCAAGAGTCTTTGGATCGACGAGGAAGGAACGAGGTAAGCTATTTTTACAGTTAAAAATTCTATTTATACAAAGCATATGAATCAAGTAATTTTCTATAGCCAACTTGTCAGACAATTTGAATTAAGATTTAATGAAAATATTTATTACAAGCCAAAGCACTCAACTGCCTGAATTAGTAACTTTAAAAATAAACTTTTAACAGTTTGTGACGTTTTTGAATCGAGACAGACCGCTCGAGTGGAGCAAAAGGTCACTAAATGTATCTTAAATTGCAAATTAGGTACCTGTTCATATTTTTAAGTGTAATATTAGTAGTTTCTTAGTTTTGATGGTGGGTATGGAATATTCCAAACAACTAAATCGATTTGCGTTCTGGGGAATCTACAAAGCATAACTTTTATACCAATAGGTATTACTGTTGGTATAGAATTTGTGCATGTAAAATCTACGAGTTACGGGCACAGAATATTAAAAGGATCCAAACAAATAGGTAGGTAGGTATAATAAATTTTGATATTCTAATGTTGTTTACCTACGTTTTTTGTCTAAATTACAGATTTCGCGGTTGTTGCCCGTTGATTTAATTATTATAATGTTTTAATAATCGTTAGGTATCTATTGAAGATTTTTTGTCTGTCTACTGACCACTCTATAGGTCAAAAGCCGGACGACATTGCTAAAGGTATAATACACTCATTTTGATAGTAAAACAAGACAGTAGCATGCATGGATAGTAACCAGCATATTAATAAACTGTGGTTATTGGTAGAGTAGGTATACAATTCATTATGCTGGCACGTGCATGTATAGCTGTTATGCCAGTTACGGGCATTGGTGTTGTATTCCTTCTGCACTAAAAGCCATTATCCGTATTTATACCCAACCTGGTCATAGTTGGGGGCGCTATAACATATATAAATAGTTTTAGTCGTCCGGGACCCCATGCCCTAAAAGCCGAAGCTGAAACTCACGTGTGCCAACAGCACAATAAAGCTTACTGACTGCTAATTAACTTGAAATAATTATTTTGACAGAAACATATCAGATCCTGCAGCCTTCCCTAGCAGTTTTATACAGCGATCTACAATCACTTTCAACACTAAAGGAGTGAAAGCGCCCATTTTGGAAGTCAGCAACATTGTTCCTAGACCGCCAAAGAACTCATACACAACTGAAACTGGGTGGGATCCAGAAGTAGGCCAAGACTTTATAGTGGACAAACCTTTTTACTTTGGATTCTTCGATTCTAAAACTTATACGTTTTTGTTCTGCGGCATATTTTCCACGCCTACCTATAAACTTTAATTAAAGACTAGTATAGCTGAAACTGGTTGTCGTTATTTTTAATTATTTTAAGAAACAAAAAGTTAATGAATGGTTTGAACTACTTGTATTTAGTTTGATTTCCTGAATACAAACTGCCAACCTTGTCTTATCGGTGTATGATGTTTCAAAGTTTGACAATATCTGACCGTCCAAGAATGTCACTTAGGAAAATTAGTATTGAAAACATGCTTTTTATAAATTAAATTGTCGGGGTAGGGGTTGTATCCACACCCCCTGCATACCGAGACCATTTAAAAAAAAGCAAAGTTGCAATAACAGGCATCTGGCTCCTTTTCTAAGAAGAACATAAATCTTCTCAGGAATAAATGTTCAAAGACCGTTTTTAATTATAAACATGAAACACAGCGATTTTCAAGTTTTCTAGAGTGGAAACGTCAGCGTTTTACAAGCCCGATTCTGAAGGGGATCTAAAATATAGGCCATCACTTGTAATCTCACAAATTATACTAGTGGACTTGTTAATTAAATTAGGGGAGTGTATAATTAATTAAAATACTTTTAGTAAGTCCGATAAGTAATTATGTTGTGATGAGTGAGATTTTGATTAAACTAAGTAGGGGGAACCTTTATTTCAAGTTATATTTACGGAGTTAGGTATAATTTGCTACGTGCTTAGTGGCACAGGTAATATCGGGTGTCAAGTTACTTCAAAATGCTTTTAATTAATAAAGAAAATAAAGTTTTTATAAGGAATACCACAAAAAGGGTCTCTGCTAAGACCTATTTTTTTAAAAGATAATATGGTGAATCTTAGCAAGGTTTAACTCTAACACGATTATAAGAAACGAAATCTAAACGAATGGTTTACGTGGTTTTTGGTCAGATTTTATTTAGTACAACTGAAGCCTTCGTTCTGTAATAAAGACCTAAACAAAAAACGTTAATTTTTGCACTCAGCTTGCAGTAGGTATCATATCAACATTATACTTGTTATCAATTTAATAAGTAGGTGTTTAGAAAAGCCCCATTGTTGATTTAAACAGGGTAGGTATAAATAACAAAACTCGACATTTTATTGCACACAAACTGTAATAAAAATATTATGACTAATTTACCTAAAAACTTATGGATTAGGCTTTGAAAATATTCCAGCTAAAGATACTGTATAATAATTTTCAGTATTAACAAGCGCAAATAGCAATGGTTTATTTGCGATAAAATCCCCTCCTTTTGAAGTTGTGGTAGTAGTATTCTGCTGGTGGAAAGGGGGCACGAAGTTTGAGTATCTCTGTATGAAGGGTTGGATGCCGTTGCTGTCGACAGTCGAGGTGACACGCTGGGTGTAGCTCGATGTTAGCGCAGAGGGGGCAGATATGTTGCTGCGAAAGATTGAGAAACTCTTAGGCATTTACGTGGTATACTTAAAGTTAAAGTAGAATATCAGATTGACATTTTTTATGGGTTAACAAATGAAATAACAAAATATTACTAGTCGCAGAACGAAATCTTGTATACATTACTAAAGAGAGCACTCATTCATTCCTAGAATCCTAGCCACCGACGACGTAGAATTTCCTTCCCCGTATAAAGTGCAGGAAGAGCGATGGCAATGCCCCGAGGGATGTCTGTCGATGGTACTCAACTGGTATTGATCCTACTTATATGTAGGTACCTATTATAGTACAGGCATGGTAGACAATCTAGGTAAGTAGCTGGGTAGTCTTCGATAGGTACACCCCAAGTCTGAACTTAAGGGTAGGTTAGCGAGTGGATATGGAGTGGATTGGCTATTCGTAAAAGGGACAGAGGAGGGTTCCACAAATTTAAGTGCAGGTTTAATCGTAAAAAGTAGATACAGATGGAAAAGTCCAATAGGTTGTTAAAGATCACAAAATTATTGGAAAAAAACGTACGTGTTAGAACGTTTTTAGGAAACTAGTATAAAGTTTCCTATAAAGAAATGATGTAAATAATGTACTGACGACATAAATGACAGAGCATTCATTAATAATGAAATATGACAGAAACTTTTATTTAGATTTGCGATGCTATATTAATTTAAAGAAATTATTTATTCATAAAATGTCACATAAATAACAACACAAACACACATAAAGTCAATCAAATAAACCACCCCCGTACCTGGCGCAAAAAAACCAAGGATGCTATATTATAGAATTATGAATTTATGACTACAACTTACCTTGTTGCAATAGGATCCTCCCAAATCGGGTCAAAATTCATAGCTTTCAAGATGCTGCCCACTTCGATTTCAGTGGTCATAATCCCTCTTGGTATAACTATGTTAACTGACACCGTAGAGAATCTCAAATTCGACAATACATCAAAAATTATTGAAGATTTTAAATTATCTACGAGTGATCTAACCAATGGGATGTCAACTGTTATACCAAGTAAAAGTTTGAATCGCCCGTCATTTGCAACCGGTAACTCAATAACTTTTAAATTATATTCGGGTAAGTATGCCATGTTCACTGGTATACGAGTCTTCATATACTCAACTGTACCGATTTGTTCGCCAAATGAATTGTAAAAAGGTCCAGATTCAATTATTGGGTCCGCGAAAGCCGAAGTCCATAAACCAACATAGTAATCTAGTGATTCTAAAATTATAGAGTTTCCGTTTAGGTCTAAATTCGGAAGCTGTGCGTTGAATACGCTCCGGAATAGTCCGGCTTCATTTTCCGGTTGTGTTTTATATGGAGATGTGGCTATGTCTATAAGATTGTTCGCAGTGACGAAACGTTGCCAACTTGGGTTGAGATGGACGTTCGAATCGAAGATAAACTGACGATTAAGATTTACAACTGCTGGGCTATCTATGCCTGCTACTAACTTGTAGTATAATTGACGCAGGCATCTGTCTTGTGGCAAATTAAGGAATGAATACAATCGTTGTTTCACGGATTCCTCTGCGCCTTCAGCGACGGCAGCAAGTGATTTCCATATCGAATACGGTGAAAAAATAAAATGATTGTCACTCAGTACAGCAAGTTTTTTGAATGCTTCGGCTCCAAATTCGTAGATTTCTTTTGAAATCTGTATCCCCAATTCATTAGTAAGTTGATTACGGCAGACTGTGTCATAAAATCCGAACGGGTATACCGGAGTACTCGAAATTCCTGAGAACCCGGGAATTCTTGAACTTGCCGTGTATACTGGTCCCGGAGAGACTGAATTTCCTGGAGTTACCGATATCCCCGGTGTTCCGGGAGTTACTGAAAGTTTGTCTGAAAAACTCGAAACTCCCTGCTTGTACAATCCCGAAGTAAAAGATTGTACTGTATGACCGGTTAAAATGCCGAAAAGAGTAAGAAACACAAAACGGAGTGTTGATCCCATTTCGTCTAACTTAATGCCTGAGAATATCTAGCTACTCTCGTTTTATAGGTGGTGGTTATTTTTATCTTGTTTAGAGTTCCTCAATGTGAGAAAAAAAACCTAGAAATATTTCTCAGACAAATCAACCCCTGTCTGGATAAAGTTTTAGAACAATAAAAAAGGTAACTGAAGCTTAAAAAATATCCTCGGATTTTAAGCTTTCTTTTGAAGAAAGTATCGTAGTTTGAAGAAAATTGCACACATTGAAAATGTGGGCAGGTACTAGGAACGTGTAAAAATAAACGAGAGTCCAAGATTCCCTTTAAAAGAAACATCTGTAAAAGTTAGGAATGTTTTATATTATGTACGGAATCTACCTATTCCTTAATATTTTCCAAAACAATTAGGTTTAGTTACAATTTAAAATTATAATTCTTAGCTGGACACAATTACTTGCTTAGATTAAAATTACTAATTTATAAGTAGGTGCCATTAAACTGTCTTAAATTAATTGAAATGTTTATTTTTTGTTGAAAATTATTACGTTTTGATACACGTGACCCCAGTGGCGGCCTTAGCCATCGCGAGGCTCCGGGCGGCAAGTCTTTGCGAGGCCCTTTGCCCTTCGTGAATAGTACCTATGTGCCGCGAAATTAGGTGGTTGTTTGGTTTAGGTATTTGTTATGTTTGATGAGAAATGCTAAAGTTATACAAAAAAAAAAGTTAAATTAATGTTTTTAAATATTTTTATAAAAAGATTCAAAAAGTTAACTAAAATAGAGATGATAAATTTTAAAATTGATGTCTGCGACTTTTCCTAAGACTAAAATCTTTGATTAAAGCACAATAATCTAATGAATGAGCTACGTCATTTTCGATTGAAAGAATAGCAAGGGCTGAAAGCCGATCTTGAGTCATCGAATTCCTCAAATATGTTTTTATAATTTTAAGCCTCGAAAAACTCCTCTCAGCAGACGCAACTGTAACAGGTGTGGTGGCGATAATTCTCAGGACTATTACGATAGTGGGGTAAACTTCGGTTAATTTTTTTTCTATTATGTATTTCAGCACTGAGATAATGTCGTCGTTTCCTTCATACACATGGATGAATATATTCAGTTCTTCGTACAGCTCACTTCCATCAATATCACATGATTCTCCTACTGTCATAGATATTTGCAAGTCGCTGCATTGCTTTAAAAGTTCACTGTCACTTTCTTCCTTTAATTTTTTTATATTATACATAAAACCAAAAATGCTCTCATGAAGTTGAAGTGCCTCAAACCTAGGATGGCAGCTTGCTCGGACATTGTCGACAATGACATAAAAATAGTTAATTTTGAAAATCTCTTCCGCATTCAATTCATGAGCTTCATCTTCCCCTTCATATTCAAAATGCCTTTTTTTACGTCGTCTTCTGGCTTCTTTGAAATGCCTGTCAATATCATTTTCTTCGGCTATTTCTCTCGCTGTTGCGAGGGATGACTGGAAACCATTTTCTCGATAATTATCAAGCCAATTTATGAATGTGTTCAAGTGTTGTATGGCCACATCTAGATGCATATTTTCACTTTGCCACATTTTACTTATGACATTTATCTTCGTCAGAATGTCATACCATATTACCAATGAAACTACAAATTCATAGGTAGTTATTTCCTTTTCTATAGAATGACACTCACTGACTAACTGACAATCTGTTGTATTTTTTGCCAAATCCTTCAATGCGTCACATATATCGCTAAGTTGATATTTAACGGCTTTTACCGATGCTATCCTGCACTCCCATCTTGTTTCAGAGAGTGGTTTTAGCGATAGCGATTTTACATGAGCATTTAAAATAGCCCACCTCTGACTTGAGCCAGCGAACAGTGTGTACAACCTTTGAAGCAAACCAAAAAAAGATTTGGCTTGAACACAAGACGATGCTGCATCCCCTAAAATGAGATTCCAGCTATGACTCCCACAAGGTACAAAATAAGCAAGCGGATTAATTTCAAGAATACGTTTTTGGACACCACTTTTTTCACCACGCATATTGGCACCATTATCATATCCTTGGCCTCTGCAGTTTTGCAATAATATTCCTAACTTATCTAATTCTGTGGTTATATAATTAGTTAAACTCTCAGCTGTAGTTTTTTCGACGGCTATGAATCCAATAAAATGTTCTTCAATTTCAGCTGTATTTGTATCAAAAAATCTTATAATAATTGAAAGTTGCTCAACACGAGAAACGTCGCGAGTACAATCAAGAATAATCGAGTAATATTTATTATTTATTATTTTTTCAACAACTTGAGTCTTTACGTGACTTGCCATTAATTGTATGAGCTCATTTTGAATACTTTTTCCGATATAGTGGTCATTAATCGTCTTATCCTTTACTTGTTTTAGGTGAAGTCTTAGCACGGGATCAAATCGAGCTATTAACTTTACTAAATCTATAAAGTTGCCGCTTGTCTTACTCGAATCTGAGTCAGATGTTAACTTCTCTCTATGACCCCTGAAGGCCAAATTGTGAGATGCTAAAAAATTTACGATAGCGAGCAATCGTTCTAAAATATCTCTCCAACGTTGCCCTACTTGTTCAACTTGTGACTGGGCCATGGCGTCAATAGTGGAACAGCTTTTTAAACCATTCTCTAAATTAATCCATTTCAACATACAATCTTTGTGCTGTCTAGTAGATTCGTGGGACTTAAGGTAATCACCCAAGTGTTTCCAATTACACATTCCTTCCTTTGATCCAAACTTTGTATTTTCTAGCCCGAATATTCGACACGGAAAGCAGTAAACGGCATCTTTTATTTGTGAATAAATCATCCAGCGCCTGTGAAGCTTTTCACCGTTAGCTAATATCTTATTATAATGATATTCGCTGAATCGACGTCCATTATCATTTACGGGAAACATATCAACTTTAACCCGAATTGGACCTTTTAATACAATCTCGGTACGGTCTACATCGGTAATTGTTATAGGCCACAAACCGGGGTCATTATGACGATTCAGATTTTCCATTCCAGCAGTCATGGATGTAGACATAGACTCGGGCTCAGATTCGTGTTCTTGGCTGGATAGAATTGACGGCGGCATCGGTGACCTAAGAGACAATGATGTAGTTAATTCATCATCATCCTCGTTGTTTTTACATGATGACGGCGGCGGCACCCATGATGATGTGGAAGGAATGTTTTCAGCTCGATCAGGATTAGAGTCACTTTCAGTCAATAGATATTTTATAGAGGTTTCTTCATCATTACTTTTTATATATTTATACAAAGATCCACGTAGATTTTCTTTTTCCTGCTTTCTTTTGATAGCTTGTTTCTTTTTTGAACTACCTGACTCGAATTTTCTACCGGCATCACGATCGCGCGAACTCATTTCGTAAATCTTGTTTTATTTCGCACAAACAGTAATAAGTATTTTTAAAGTATCACACAGTTTTTTTACACTTTTTTTGCTTACTCAATACTTCAAATACTATAATTAACACTTTTCCAGCTCACTCAATACTTTTTACTACTAGAACGTAATATTGAATAAAATTGAAACATGTACGGTACAGTAATAAGTGATGAAATGACTTTGTAACTCGTAATGCAACAAAATAACTCCTAGATCCGGGGATTTCCCGACCATAGAGATGCAAAACGATTAATACAAAACCGATTTCTAGTGTTTTGACGCGCGAAATTCAAATAAGTACTAATAATAAAATATTTAATTATGTTTCGAAATATTTAATTAGTAAGCTAATATTATTTTAATTTACCGTTATGTTTTAATAAATATAATAAATTTATTTCATCGAATTCAAATTAAATAAGAAATACATTAAATCACTAAAACTAAACTTATAAATAAAATACATCTTCGAGGGCGTCCCCCCGCGGCATCGTTCCCAAGACACTGGCGACATTTCCCCTCTGGATCGCTAAACTGATCCTTTGGAAAAAGAAGCCGCCAGCCCTACGGTCTCCCGACGCCGCATTGAGACGCCCCGCTAGTTCCTTAAAAAAGTCAAGCGCACTCGGCCCCCATGCACCCAACGTCTCCACCCCCACCGGAACGAAAACGTAGTTGCCCACCAAGTCAACGTACTTTCGGGACTTGATGTACTCTGCATGCGCGGCCGCCGCCCCAGCCTGCCCAGATGAAGCCGGAACATGCGAAGGCGCCAATGTATCGACACACGTCGCATCCCACACCAACGACAAACCCTGACTCCACGGAATAAGTGACAAACCGTCGGGCCTCTTACCATCAGAGCGAACAATTCCGTTTGGCTCGAGAATTGCCGGAATGCTCGCCGAGGCAAGAGCCCGACGGATAACATCGTTCAGGGCAGCATGGCGCGAGATGCGACCAGCACTTCGCTGACACGACAGCCCATGATGTCCCAGACCATCCACTTCACGCCCGCAACGGCACACATGCGGCTGCACCGTTGCGACTCCCACCCGCAAACCGATGGCCAATGACAGGGATATGTCATCAAGAAAAGTCCCAATATGCGGTGAAGGAATCGCGTTAAGCCAAAGACCAGCCAAGGGTTTTAATAACCCTTGTAGATAGATAATCTAGGATCAAAATCAAAAGTAAACAGAAAAAGTTTTTTTAATTTCTTTTTGTTGTTGAGCGAGGCCTCAACGTGCTTTGGGCAACCAAGGATCAAAATCAAAAGAAAAAAAAATATTGGTGGTTTTATTTTTATTTTCTTATGCTGTCGAGCGAGGCCTCAAGGTACCTTGCGGTGCTTGCGGGAAATCAAGGTTCAAAATCAAAAGTAAAGAAATGTTTTTTTTTGGGTGTTGCGCGAGGCCCCCCCAAGCGCGAGGCCCCGGGCGATTGCCCCCTTCGCCACCCCCTAAGGCCGCTACTGCGTGACCCTAATTGCTGGGCAGGGCTACTTAGGCACGATTCGACCAAACTAGTATAAGCGATGAATGACAATTCTCCACATAAATCGTCTTTTTTAACATTGAACAGCTCGAGTCTCTCGAACAATTATCGATTTATGCATAGGATTGTCTTATTCCAGTTTGGTTAAATCAAATCTTTATTTGTTAAAGGCTCGTTCGAATGAAGAAAAGCTCGCTAAAAGTATGATAAGTTTGATGTGTTACTTACAATAGTGAAGGGACTTCAAAGTAAAGCACATTACTATTATTACTCATAATATAACACGCACATAATTAACAAGTTGATCTTATTATGTATAAGAAAGAACGTTTCTACATAAAAAGCTGTAGATAGGTATTTTTATTATTAAATAAAACCCCGACTTATTTAAGCAATAGAAATAGGCAAACTAATATTTTTTCTACACATTACAACTTTAAAATTAAACTCATTTTTCGGTTTTAATCGCGTGGTGCTTATTAATTTTGGCATTGTTTCAATGCTCAACGTTTTGAGACCTTTACAGGATAGACTGTTGTAAGTCTCTCCTTCACGAGAATGTTAAAAATAGTTAAATAAAATGGATTAATTTAGATCTAACATCGCGAATACAGACGAAGATACAGACTTAGATAACATTTCTACCAAACCTTTGCTTTTAACAAATTAAAACATTTAAAACACTTATAGATTAGGTTTTGAAAAAGCCCCAGATAAAGATTCCAAATAATAATTTTCACTATTAGCAAGCCCAAATAAAAATGGTTTGTTAGCGATAAAATCACCACCTATCGGAATTGTAGTGGTATTGAAAGGGTAAAATTTCTGCTGGGGGAGAGGGGGTACGAAGTTTGAGTATCTCCGTATTGAAGGTTGGATGCCGTTGTTGTCGAATGTAGCGGTAATGCGCTGGATGTAGCTCGATGGTAGCGCGGAGGGGGCGGATATGTTGCTGCGAAAAATTGAGAAACTCATTAACATTATGGTTTGAGGTAGAATTTCAGATTGAGTTATTTTAAACACGAGTTTTTTAATAAAACAAAAAAACTTAATTAGTACTCAAATTCCTAGATAAAACTAACTTACCTATTTAGTAGAAGCACAGAATACTTAAATAGTACCAAGGTTAACGAAACATTATGATAAAAACTTACCTAGTAGCAATAGGATCTTCCCAAATCGGATCTAAGTTGAGTTCATCCAAGAGTGCTAATACATCGACTTCACTGGTCATCATCATTCTTGGTACAACCACGTTAACTGATACCGGTGAGAACTTTAAGTTTGACAAAATATCAAATATTACTGTGGATTTTAAACCATCGACAGCTGATCTAACTAATGGTACATCTACAGTTTGCGCAAGCAACAGTTTATATCTTCTATCGCTTCCGATTGGTAACTCAATAGCTTTTAAATTATATTCAGGTACGTAGGCCATATTAACCGGTACCCGAGTCTTCATGTACTCAATTGTACCAATTTGCTCACCAAATGCATTGTAAAATGGTCCAGTTTCAATTCTTGCATCGGAAAAGGCTGATGTCCATAACCCATGGTAATCTAGTGATTCTAAAATAATAGAATTCGCGTTTAGATTCAAATTCGGAAGCTCGGCTTTGTAGACGCTTCGGAATAGTTCCACTTCTTTTTCCGGATAAGTTTTGAATGGAGATGTGGTTATGTCTATTAGATTGTTCGCTGTGACGAATCGTTGCCAAATTGGATTCAAACGGACGGTCGTATCGAAGATAAACTGGTTATTTCTATGTAGTACGACTTCTTTGTTTGAAACGTCTATGTTTGATGCTAACTTGTAATATAGTTGACGCTGACATCTATCTTGAGGCAGATTTAGGAGCGAAAATAGTCTTTGTTTCATGGATTCTTCGGCGCCTTCAGCAATGGCAGCGAGTGTCTTCCATGTCGTAAATGGTGATGATATAAAGTGATTGTCACTTAACGCAGCAGCTTTCTTGAATAGAATAATAGCAGATTGATAGATCGCACCAGTTATCTGAAACGCTAATTCATGTGTGATTTGATTTTGGCATACTGGCTCGTAGAAATTGTACCCGTACGGGTTCACTGGAGTTCTCGAAATTTCCGAAAACCCCGGGAATCTTGAAGTTCCTGTGTATCCCGGACTCGGAGTTACTGAAAGTCCCGACGTTCCTGGAGTTGTAACCGAAAATCCTGACGGTACTGGATTTACAGATAAACCGGGATTTATTGAATATCCGTGAGGTTCTGGAGTTACCGAAACTCCTGGAAAACCAGGATACCCCTGGTTGTATAATCCCGAAATCAATGTTTGTACTATGTGACCGGTTAAAATACCGAAAATGGTAAGAAATATATAATCGAGTGTTAATCCCATTTTGGTTGGCTTTATAATATTAGTAGGATAGGATAAATTAATGTTAAGATGAATCATTCGACACTGTTTATTATTACCCAACTGTGTGTTAGCTGTGCGTACCTAAAGTGCCTGTGCGTGCCTAAGCCATGCTATGTCCTGCAATTTTACCTGAGTTATTTGCAATCCTCAGAGAAATTCGAGATACCGGTACCTAAATAGAAGCCTGACTTTTGGCTACAATGGGGTAGCACACGCAAAGCTGTAAGCAGATGGCGCTGGGGTCAGATGATCTTTTTTTTTTTGATGATGGTCCCCCAAAAACGAAAACGCCGAGGTTTTTTTTTTCTTTCGGTCTCTGACCGATATGGCCAATTTAGCACCGAGAGTTGTAAAAAACACCTGTTTGACAGTTCTTAATTCAAACCTAAGATCAGTCGACCAACGCCCTCTGCCGGGCTAAAAAGTTATTGTTCCTCCTCATTGAAGGAAAACATTTTTAATAAACTTCGCTTTTTTTTGGTTCTGACCGGTGACCTTATCTGAAAGTTAACGACCTACCTACCTACTTATAAATGAATTTAAAATCAAATAGGGGAAAATCTAGGTACCTATTAGTTATGGTGTGATAATTTGAGAATATTAAAATTAATGAATGATGAGATAGATATTACCTACCTACATACCTAATTATAATATAGGTACTTGGGTATTATACATGGTTATAGAAATTAGCCAGAAATGTGTTCTATCTAATTATGGTATTTTAGTCACAGACTTTAGTTGTAAATAATAATAATAATAGGTAATTGGTGTCCATCACAAAATGTTAAATTAAAATGTTACTTAAACGGGTCTCTGTGTCTTGGCTTCAGCCCCACGCACGCCTTCCAAAGGTCCGGGTGCTCCATAGCTCAGAGTAGGTACCTATCAGAAATGGTAGGTAACAACAAATGATAATAAAAAAAAACGGGGCAAGTACGACACTCGCGCATAAAGGGTTCCGTACCACTATCACAATTGGATACGGAACCCTAAAATGGTTTACAACAACCAATTTTTAAATTTTATAGGAAAATATGAAATATTTATCTTCGATTCTTACTCCCATCAAACGACCGAATCACTCAAAAAAAAAAAACCTTGGCACAAAGAAAATCTGAAACTCTGTGGTAAGTAAGGCAGACTGGTATATTTGACAGATAGGGCAGCCATTTTGAATTCCATGACCAACTCGATTTGTCCTGACCAAGTTCTGTCCTTGTTCCTGTCCTGACTGACTCCTTGTTATTTTTGAAACACGGTTGTTGTATGGGAGCCCCTTTTAAATAATTGTTTTATTTTGTTTTTAGTATTTGTTGTTGTAGCGGCAACCGAAATACATCTTCTGTGAAAAGCTAGCTAGCTATTACGGTTCATGAGATACAGCCTGGTGACGGACGGACGGACGGACGGACGGACGGACGGACGGACGGACGGACAGATAGACAGACAGACAGACAGACAGACAGACAGACAGACAGACAGACAGACAGCGAAGTCTCAGTAATAGGGTCCCGTTTTTACCTTTAGGTACGGAACCCTAAAAACGAATTCAAATAAGCATAAATTAACAAGAATAAGAATAAGAATATTTTTATTGCTATAACTGTGTACATTGGAGGTCTTAAAATATAAATAGTTTCAACAGTTTACTCATTTCGAGCATGCAATAGGGTGAGGTGACAGTGGGGCCTTAAAATATAATTTTAATCTAAAGTAGAACAACAATATTTATATTACCTTTCGTCGCTATCGAAAAATTCTGTAAGATTATAAAATACCTTAGATATGAGCCAAGCTTTCAATTTGTTTTGGAATATAACACTGTTTAGTAACTTAATGTGTAGGGGTAAATGATTATAAATTTTTATTGCGGTGTAATATGAACTTTTATAAAATGTATGATTGTTTACTTGAGGTATGCTTATATTATATTTATGTTTGTCTCTTTGACTCTCAGACCTAATTGAGATTTTGCTAAAAAAATAACCTTTGTTGTTTTTAACAAATAAGCAGATTTCCAATATATAAATACTTATTAGGGTTAGAAACTTTTCTTCTTTGAAAATCTTACGTAGGGTATCTGTGTCTTTAAGGTTATAGATCCTCACCTACATTATAGTGCTAGCGACTTATCTGTTATGTAATCTAAAGTCGGGCAGAGAAACTATACAATCTGGACCGACCCAGTAAAACTACCCGACTTCAGATTACACAACAGATAAGTCGGTGGTACTGTATGTATTTGAGGTTTAGGTAAAACCTGCTTTAGTAAAGTCGGTTTTTTGATTTTTTTAATTTCATCTTTTTAGAGCACTTTCGACTGCCACTAAACATCATTAAAATTGTAACCATAACTTTTTCCGAAGCCGACTTTATTGGTAGGATGCTATTCTGCTCATCATTCGGAAGATACGCATCAGATCATTACTAAGATTTTATGAGACCAACTCGGGACTCTCACCTTCCAAATAAAAATATGAGGTATGATTTATTATATTATTACTCATATGTTTATGAGGTCCGATTTCGGACCTCATAAACATCGTACGGCACGAGTACGGCGCGGACATATCCACATACATAAAACCATACACACAAACAATAAACGAGTCGAATTGAGAACCTACTCCTTTTTTTCAAGTCGGTTAATTAGGTACAACATATTTGTTGTGCTGGTATAAAATTAATATTGAATACCTACCTGTTGATATTACTTTAAAACTTACCTACCTGACCTTTTATTTTAAACTAACCTCATTTACACTTAAGTATTTTTAACCCCCGACGGAAAAAGAGGGGTGTTATAAGTTTGACGTGTCTGTCTGTCTGTGTGTGTGTGTGTGTGTGTGTGTGTGTATCTGTCTGTGGCATCGTAGCTCAAGAACGGATTAACCGATTTCAATGTAGTTTTTTTTGGTTGAAAGGTGACTTTTGCGCGAGTGTTCTTAGCTATGTTTGATCAAAATCGGCTCAGCCGTTCATATATATGTGGGTTAAAGCTCGGCAATAAAAACCGAATGTTTTCAAATATGCCCGAGTGGGGTATCAAATAAAAGAGCATAACTTTTGTGATAAGAATATGCATGTTTAATAAAAATCGGCTTAGCCGTTCAAAGTATATGTAGGGTCAAACTCGGAAATAAAACCCGATTGGTTCTAATATGCCCGAGTGGGGTATCAAATGAAAGGACATAACTTTTGTGACAACAATATGCATGTTTAATCAAAATCGCCCTTACAAAAAGGGTAAAATAAAAAAAATAATTTTTTTTTTAAAAAACCGCCGACTTATAAAATCTTCCAAGTTAAAACAAAACTAAACTTTAAAAAGGAAACTTTAGATAACTATATAAGCACGGGTAGGTTACCATCAACTTCTGTGACACATTCCCGCGGCCCCCGACGCGGGAACGTAAGGTACCACATACCTACTCAGAGACATGAACTTTGTTTCCGGCTTATTATTTTTATTAAATTATATACTACTACTAGCTGTATCGATCGGTTTACCCGCATAAGTCCCGATCCCGTGGGAATTTGCAAAAATCCTTTCTTATCGGATACCTAAATCACATAAAGAACACACTATCTAATTTTCAGCCCTCTGCTATCAGCGGTTTAGGCTGTACGATGATCAGTCAGTCAGTCAGTCAGTCGGGACAAAGGATTTTATAGGTATAGATTGTGTTACAAAAGCTGAATTTAGGCGTAGGGTCGTTTATGAATAGGGCTATAAAAATCAGCTGATTTTCAAGCATCCATTACACCATAATATATGAAAACAAAAAATGCCTAGACGTACTACCTACGCCTTTTCGGCAGATATTAATTATTACCGTCTACGAAATACCTTGTAATATTCTATTCATCTAAAATACCTGGGTTAAGAGAATATGGCTATGTACCTCCTGCCCGTCGTAAAATGCCAACAAAAGGGGCTTGGTTGGAAGCTTCGACCCTGCTTGTTACCACCCATCGACCGAAGTCGTACTGTACGGACTGTATGACGTATAAATACTTAGACCGGTGCAGCCACTAAGGAAATCGGAGACTTAACCTCAGGTGGGATAGTAGTTAAACGCTTATGTATCTATCCGTTTTTTGTTCAATGCATACTTAATTTCCTCCTTATTTCATCACATCATTCTCCTTCTCATCCGAGCGATGTTCCCGGTTGCATCCCTCTCGGGAGCCCGGGGTCCGCTAAACCCCAAATTGTTTTTTTTTTAATTTGGGGTCGGTGCAGTCGGTAAGTTATCATTGACCATACCATCTGCAATTAGATTTGGCAATGTTTTTACGGCCGGCCGCCTGCCTGACACCAACCCTCTTAGGGATCAAGCAGTTTATCCGCCACCGCGCGGGGAGAACTTAAGGTTTGCTAATCTCTCTCAGATCCCTTAGTCGCCTTTTACGACACCCACGGGATGAGATGGGGTAACCCTATTCTATGCCGGGGCTACACAGTTATCATTTGATCCCATCATTACATAAAATTAAAACTAAATGAATTATAAAATTTCTATTAATTTTTGTATGTAGCTCAAGGCTATTTTATTTAGAAAATTTATTTTCAAGGAAAAATAGCATTCAAAAATTTTCACTTGCGGCGAGGCTTGAACTCGCGTCTTTGGGTCAGTACCCCAACGTCATTACCAACATTAAATGAATTATCTAAAACTAAACTTATACTCGTTTACTTAAAAAAAAACAAATAGATCAAACAGATACTGTAACTTAAGCATAACTTAACTTTTGCACTTGATAATTAATATAAAAGAGCACTTGCCTTTTTTGCATAGAAAGTTGTAGGTATATAAGTATTTTTATTATTTACTAACTACGGAGAAAAAAATACGATAGCCAAACAAATAAAATCCATAGATATAACAATTTTGATAACATTCCAAATGTTTGCCTTTTTCTTAAACAAATTGAAAAATCACTTACAAAACTTATGGATTAGGTTTTGAAAAAGCTCCAGCAAGAGATGCCAAATAATAATTTTCACTATTAGCAAGCCCAAATAAAAATGGTTTATTTGCGATAAAATCGCCACCTATCGGAGTTATAGTGGTATTGAACGGGTTAAATTTCTGCTGGGGGAGAGGGGGTACGAAGTTTGAGTATCTCTGTATTGAAGGTTGGATGCCGTTGCTGTCAATTGTGGCGGTAATTCGCTGGATGTAGCTCGATGGTAGCGCGGAGGGTGCGGATATGTTGCTGCGAAAGATTGAGAAACTCATTAACATTGTGGTTTAATGGTTGGTTTCAGATTAAGAACTTTTTAAATACCTAATTATTGAAATTGTTTAAAATATACTTAAAATTTTATCGTAAATAAATTATGATAAAAACTTCTCTCTCATCCGAGCGATGTTCCCGGCTAAACCCCAAATTAATTTGGGGTCGGCGCAGTAGATAAGCCATCATTGACCATACCTTCTGCAAATAGATTTGGCAATATTTTTACGGCCGGCCGCCTGCCCGATATCAACCCTTCTAGGGACCAAGTAGTTTATCCGCTACCGCGCGAAGAGAACTAAAGGTTTCCTAGTCTCCCTCAGATTCCTTAGTCGCCTTTTACGACACCCGCAGGTAGAAATGAGGTAGCCCTATTCTATGCTGGGGCTACACGGCTATAATATGATTTGAAATTATGATAAAAACTTACCTAGTAGCAATAGGATCTTCCCAAATCGGGTCTAAGTTGAGTTCATCCAAGAGTGCTATTACATCGACTTCACTGGTCATCATCATTCTTGGTACAACCACGTTAACTGATACTGGAGTGAACTTTAAGTTTGACAAAATATCAAATAGTATTGTGGATTTCAAACCATCGACAGCTGATCTTACTAATGGTACATCTACAGTTTGACCAAGCAACAGCTTGTATCTTCTATCGCTTCCGATTGGTAACTCAATAATTTTCATATTATATTGGGGTAAGTATGCCATATTAACCGGTATCCGGGTCTTCATGTACTCAATTGTACCAATTTGCTCACCAAATGCATTGTAAAATGGTCCAGTTTCAATTCTAGCGTCGGAAAAGGCTGATGTCCATAACCCATGGTAATCTAGTGATTCTAAAATAATAGAATTCCCGTTTAGATTCAAATTCGGAAGCTCGGCTTTGTACACGCTTCGGAATAGCTCCACTTCTTTTTCCGGATAAGTTTTGAACGGAGATGTGGTTATGTCTATTAGATTGTTCGCTGTGACGAATCGTTGCCAAATTGGATTCAGACGGACGCTCGTATCGAAGATAAACTGGTGATTTCTATGTAGTACGACTTCTTTGTTTGAAACGTCTATGTTTGATGCTAACTTGTAGTATAGTTGACGCTGACATTTATCTTGAGGCAGATTTAGAAGCGAAAATAGTCTTTGTTTCATGGATTCTTCGGCGCCTTCAGCAATGGCAGCGAGTGTCTTCCATGTCGTAAATGGTGATGATATAAAGTGATTGTCACTCAGTGCAGCGGTTTTCTTGAATAGAATGGTAGCAGTTTGATAGATCGCGCCAGTTATCTGTATAGCTAATTCATTTGTGAGTTGATTTCGGCATACTGGTTCGTAGTAATTGTATCCGTACGGGTATATTGGAGTACTCGAAATTCCCGAAAACCCTGGAAAACTTGATGATCCTGAGTATCCCGGACTCGGAGTTACTGAAAGCCCAGACGTCCCTGGAGTTGCAACCGAAAATCCTGGCGTTAAAGGAGTTACCGAAAACCCGGGATTTCCGGAAAATCCGTGAGGTTCTGGAGTTACCGAAACTCCTGGAAAACCAGGATATCCCTGGTTGTATAATCCCGAAGTCCAAGTTTGTACTATATGACCGGTTAAAATACCGAAAAAGGTAAGAAATATATAATCGAGTGCTAATCCCATTTTGGTTGACTTAGGTAATGTCTAAGGTTATCTAGACGTTCTCGTTTTTATATGTGATGTTTATTTTTATCTTGTATATTAGAGATCCTCAATATACATTTAAAATAATCCAATTTAGAGAACTTTTTCTAAAATATCGAACTATCGAACCCATTTCGAACGAATAATTAGTTCGAAATGGGTGTTCGTTTTTTATGGACATAGGTTACACACCCTAAAATTAAACAATTTCTATTTACTACTTCGATAAAATGGGCTAATTTAATTTCACCGTCGAAATATGTATGTACGGACCCAATGAATTTAATTTATCTAATTGTATTTTATTATTTTTTCTTTCTATTGCATATGTGTTTTTGCTATTTTGCACGCTGCGACTGCGGTAAACCGTACAAGGTCCTGAACTAAAAATGTAATACCATCCTATTGTACCTACAGTTTGTGCAAATAAAATATTTCAGTTCATTTCATTTCAATACCTAAATAAGGTTTTATAATTATTTTTAATTTATTTTAAGTACCTACGTACCTACGATAAAACGAATGGGTAGGTACAATGTTTTATGTAATAAACTCCTTAAATATTAATTTAAGATAATAATGATGTCCTTACTGTAACCTTACCCCTTACCTACGTTTGTAGGTAAGGAGAAAAAAAAGATTGAGTACCGCTGGTTTGGCAGTCTCTACCATCTCTATGCCCTCATAAAAAATGACAAATTCTTTCTCTTACAAGTAATTGTAGCCGTAAGACACTCCGGTAAAGACCTAAGTTTCTTGTACTAAGTGCTTAAATCCATCAAGTCTAGATAAATGGCACATTTTATAGGTAACCTAACCTACCTTGCATTTGAAACATCCGCCTAGCTCTGAGTACTTACAGATATTTCGGTTTTATTTTGTACGGTTAAGGTCTATTTTTCACTAACATGTGTACGTTTCTTATTTCTAAGTTACAACCTATACAATGTATTTAGATAAGTGAGGGTAAAGTAGGTACCTAATCTAAGAGTTGTTAGAGATCTAAACTAAGTTTTGTTCTAGCTAATCGAGACTTTCCTCTACTATTGTAGCTACTTACTGTAATAAAATAATACATAGATAGATTTTTTTACTATATATTTTTTTTCAATTACTTATATTAAAAATTAAAAACATAAAATTAAAACTAAACAAAACAAACAAAATAATGAAATTCACAAAAACAAAAAACTATAAATATAAATTATATATAAGTAGCGTTTAACACAAACATACTGCTTTTGGGTAGGTAGACTAGATATCTAACTTTTAGATAACTTATGTTATCTATTTACGTAACTCTTAGGGGTAGATTTTTTATAAAAACATCTCTTTTTTTTTCGAATATTTCCCAAAACACATCACCCATCCCCTTCCTTAAGTCTTGTCTATTTATTGGTTGCCTGGAAGAGATCGCCCATAGGCGATAAGGCCGCCCATTGTACCACTATAGTTTTAAGTTATTCTTTGTATAATTAGTATTAAGTATGTGTTTTTGGTGCAATAAAGTGTTTATCTATCTATCTATCTATCTATTTCTTTTTTTTTCAATTTTAATGATATTTCAAATATTATACGGAATCGTTTCCTAAATATTCACCTAGACATGACCTAGACACGTAGCGAGCCAGATATAACTAAGTACCTAGATTAAAATTACTAATTTATAAGACTGTTTATACGAATCATTAAACTGGCCAGAATAATATTTATAAATTAGGTAACTGTACCTAAACCAATTCATATTTTTTTTTGCAAATCTATATAACATTATCAATTCTTTTTTACATGGGATTATTTATCCTTTATTTGAGACTAGCTGCGTCCCGCGGTTTCACCCGCGTAAGTCCCGGTTCCGTGGGAATATCGGGATCGTTAGTAGCCTTTTCTAAAAATTCTGGCAATCTGCGGTGGATCTCTGCAGACTTTCGAACCCAACTTTACATACATACATCGCTATAAAGTCATGATCCTCTTTTAAGCCGTAGTTGAGTAAAGAACCAATTAATTTGTGATTATTTCTTCCATCAATAATAATCACAAATAAATTAAGCTTTTTTACTGGTTCTGACCTTATCTAAAAGTTAACTACCTACCTAACTATAAATGAATTTAAAATCTAAATAGGAAAAAAACTAGATGTTAGGTAGGTACCTATTAGATATGGTGTGATAATTATGGACAATAAAATAAAATTAATGAATTATGTAGATAGCTAGGTACCCACCTACTTACTAAATAAAATGTACATAATTATTTAGCATTGAGATATAATAGATAAATAGGTACGAAAGGCAATGTCTCAAACGTATTTTTTACGATAAATAAATATAAAATATCACTGCAGCGCTGGCAATATTGTTGCGTCTATCATTGAAATTAAATGAGCATCGGCTCCAAGACAACACGAGAAACAAAAACAGTAAAATGAATGGTTCAACTTGATTTCGTACCTAGACCTACAGTAAGAACAAGAATAATATTTTTTTTACGGTGATACTTCAACCTATATGTTGGTCCATAAGTGAGTTTCCCTTATTCGAAACCACGTCGATTTATCAACTAAAAAGTAATTTTAAAAACTTATTTTCTTGGTAAAACTGTAAACTAAATAAATAAAAAAAAAGAAAGAAAGAATTGATTATTTCAAAAATTTGGCAAGGAATCATTTTCTTTCCATTAAGAATTATTAATAGACCTCCGGCAAAAACTTTTGCTTGCCAAAAGGGGTCCATCACCAAAAAAGTTTGAGAACTGCTGGTAGGTACACACATCAACATCGTCTAGGGATATTCTACTATATAAAAATAAGTCGGGTTTTCCTTCCTGACGCTATAACTCCGGAACGCACAAACCGATTTCCACGGTTTTGCATTCGTTGGAAAGGTCTCGGGCTCCGTGAGGTTTATAGCAAAGAAAATTCAGGAAAAATTTAATTATCTATAATTTATAAGGCAAAACAACGTTTGCCGGGTCAGCTAGTTTTATATAAAGTTCTTAAACTTAAAAAATACTGGCCGATTTAAAAATATTTTAATGGAACCTTATTGTGTAGGCCTTATTGTATGATTCCAAATTTGAATTTTAAAAAAATAATTAAAAACATAAGATTATCGCGGTAATTATTGTAGCGAGTTCGAAGGTTTAAATTTACCTAACGCAGTTTTAAGCATTTTGTTTAAACAAATTGAAGTTTTATTATTTTTTTTTTGATTAATTACAATTCAATACAACTGTATGCATCATGCAGCGGAGTCATTTAACAAGAAACGAAATGTTAAGGGCAGTAGGAATGCTCCAAGCTGGGACTACTCAACGGAGTATTGCCGAGGAGATTGGAACAAGACAAAACGTGATATCAAGATTGTGGTCACGTTATCGTGCTACTAGTGAAGTGGCTGAAAGGCATCCAGGCGGAAAGCGGATAACTACCCAAAGACAAGACCGATTTTTGCAAGTGGCCGCGAGAAGACAACCAAATGTTACGGCCAAGCAGTTGGTTCAAACGCTCCAGTCAGACCACCAGGTGCTTGTCAGTGACCAAACTGTGAGGAGAAGACTGCACGAGGCTAACCTTCATTCTCGCAGGCCGCTTCGTACTCTAGCACTACGCAGAGGAAATCGTGGACGGAGATTACAGTGGGCTAGAGAACATTTGCCTTGGGAAGATATCGAGTGATCGGTAGTGTTGTTTACCGATGAGTCCCGATTCGGATTTCATCCTGATTCACGTAGAGTACGCGTATGGCGAGCTTCTGGTCGTGACAACCGTCTGCAACACCCTCAGGAGGTCCATCCATACTATGGCGGAACAATTATGGTTTGGGCGGGAATTCGTATTGGTAAAAGAACAGACCTCGTTTTGATCAGAAACACTATGTCTGCCGAAAAATACCGTAATCAGGTGCTAGCACCAATAATCTATCCCCATCGACTGCAAATGGGCCAAGTTTTCACGCTCATGCACGACAACGCCCGTCCGCACACTGCGCGAGTGGTGACCGGCTGGCTAGAGGAGCACGACGTGTCGGTCTTAGACTGGCCCGCGCAGTCACCAGACCTAAACCCCATAGAGCACGCGTGGGATATGCTTCAAAGAAGGGCTTTGAGGAATTTGCCTCCAAATGTTGCGACTGAAGAGCAACTTTTTTGCATCTTAGCAGGACCTGGGACAATATTCCGCAGCAAGATATTGACAACCTGATTCAAAGCATGAAAAACCGTTGCAGGGCCGTGATTAACGTCATGGGTGGTTTCACTGACTAATTTTAACTTCAAATAAAAAAACCTAATAATTTCGTTTTACTTTATTTTTTTCCTTAGATAGACATTTTATCTTAAATTTAACATTATTTCACTTTTTGCGTTTTTTAAAATAAAAAAATATTTAAGCATAAAACAATATTTTGTTCTATTCTAAATCATAGTCTGATAAGTAGGCTTTACAAAAATATATACATGTTGTTTGTTAGTAAACACAATTTTTGAGTAAATTGAGAAATTCTGAATATCCCTAGACGGTGTTGATGTGTGTATATTAGAATGTCTCTCAACTGAGCGATGTTCCCCGTTGCATCCCTTTCGGGTGCCCAGGGTCCGTTAGTAGAACCCCAAGAGTCATATGGGGTCGGCATAGTAGGTAACGGTAGTTATCTCATATATGTACCCAGGGGGTCGAAATCAAGTTATTTTTCTTTAAATCGACCCAGACTCAACCAACAACTACTCTTAAATCCAAAATTTCGCATATCAAGGGAAAACAGATAAGAGCATAGGTATATGGTGTATCATTGACCACACACACCTTCTGTAAACAAATTTGGCCCTATTGTAAATAATTTTGGCTCTAAGGCCAATAGATTTGGCCCTACTACAAATAAATTTGACGCTACTGCAAATAGATTTGGTCCTATTGCAAATGGATTTGGTCCCAAAGCAAAGGACTTATTAACATTATTGGCTAGATACCTACATATAGGGAAGTCCGAAATCTATTATCATTTTTGGCTAGGTTAGGTATCTACATATAGGGAAGTAGGTAGGTGGTACCTACTATGTAATCTCCATTTTTTGAAGTCGGTTAATAAATAAAACCTTGAACTTGGATAAGTTTAATTTAACGTTTATTAAAGCAATGAAAGAATAAGTACCCATTACATTATACGGTCTCATTTTAATGAGATATTTACCTTAAAAATATAGGTATACATTATACCTACTTACTTACATAACAATTATTTTAATATAATACTCATTTTAGATATCACAAAAAAACACTTAAATTAAAAACAGTCTTTCTAACAATTTTAGGAATATTTTTTTTCTAAATCAAAATTAACATAATTTTCCTAAAGGTAGATTTTTCAATCTCTATACACGGTGTTCCGAAGAGGGGGTATTAAGCCGAAAGGGGGTTGTTCTAGAGGTCTAGGCGAACAACTTTTGTTCTACAACTTTTGGAAATTGGAAGTAGTTTTCGAAAACTATGAGTTTAAAGTTTGCTTGTAAATCAGCTGTTTTTTAGAGATTGAGGTCATTGGCCTTAAGGTGCCCCTTTATTTAGTTTGTACCACTACACTACATTAATTGCATGTATTTACAAAAACAGCTGTTTTTTTTTTCAGTGATACAACTTCAAATTTTCGAATAAAAAGTTCGAATTTCCAAAAGTCTTAAAACTACTCTGTAAAAGAATAATATTTAGTTTTTAGTCCCGACACCCGACTAGTGTTATAACACAGCGTGCAGTGTGCAGCTTGCAAAGAGCACCACCCTCCCACCGCTCTTTGCATGCGGCAGAAATATGCTTTAGTGTTAGTGACACCAATCATTAACCATGCTTCGACGCGTTTCGGCTTTAAAAAGCCATCATCAGGAACGTAGACTCTGACCGAACTGTGAGGGCGACAAAAATTAGTAAAGACGCCGCTCGCACGACACTGTTGACTTGCCGACAGCTGGAACAAGAAAAAAAAGTAACGCCTAATACAATCAAAAGTCTTAAAACATAATATTTTCGCCTAAACCTCTAGAACAAACCTCTTTCGGCTTAGTACCCCCTCCTTGGAACACCCTGTATATAATATACTAGCTGCGCCCGCGGTTTCACCCGCGTAAGTCCCGATCCCGTGGGATTTACAGGATAAAAGGTAATCTATGTCCTTCTCCAAGGTCCTATCTATCTCTATACCAAAATTTATCAATATCGATTAGGCGTGAAAGCGTACCACACAGACAGACAGAGTTACTTTCGCATTTATAATATTAGTAAGATCTGTTAAAATAAAAAAAAAATTAAAAAAAAACCCGCCCGCTGATAAAATTGTATTTGTTACTAATTATTGTCACAGTTAATACACAGAAATGTAAAATAGTTGTATAAGTAACCTGTAAATTATTTTATTAAATAAAATTTTATTTATTTTGTTCAAAAAAAGGAAACACCACCGAAAAAATCCCGAAGTAGGGAAGTATTGGCGGGGCGCGTTGAGAAAATGCATTGCTGAATTTTCATTTTCGTGAAACCTTTAGTTAAAATACGTGTAAATTGTAGTAAAAATGAAAACCAATGCCAAAATATGGAAGTCCGCGTTGTTTCCAAACCTCGTGTAAAAAATGTATGTAAATAGCCTTCATTTATTGTGACTCCCTCTACTTGTACCATAGTACAAGCCTAGTAGTATAATTGAGATTGCATGTGTGCAACATCGTGCATTTGTTTTTATTTCTCGCTTGCGAACGAACAAACAAATGTTAGAATAGAAGCGCCTTGTTCTAACAAAATGATAACATTAAAATACGACAGCTGTCTTTTTCGCTCTCACTTAAAATTACATAAGTACATCTCGCCCTTGCTTCAAACACAAAGTAACTAACTCTGACATATTGTGACCATAAAAAACTAAAGAAGGCGCATCTAAATCTACTTATTCTAGAGAAACATTTTACAAGGAGAAATGCACTATACATTTACAGGCCT
Source organism: Idaea biselata (assembly GCA_958496205.1). Taxonomy (NCBI): domain Eukaryota; kingdom Metazoa; phylum Arthropoda; class Insecta; order Lepidoptera; family Geometridae; genus Idaea; species Idaea biselata. The sequence goes on from OY292404.1 coordinate 8,312,590, forward strand.
CCAGCAAAAAATTTGCTTGCCAAAAGGGGTCCGTCACCGAAAAAGTTTGATACCGCTGGTATATCAAAAAATCTCCCGTGACAGGGTACGAACCTGTGCCCCTCGCTTGCCGGGCGAGTGGGCTACCCACTGCGCCACACGGTAACCACGTGACACGTGACAGATTCGGACAGCAAGGGTTTTTTTAGACACGGTCACAATAACTATGCACCTGGCATGGCACTGATATGTAGATTCGACATGCACAGTTATTGTAAACGGGTCAAAAAGCATTTCCTTCAAAAGAAGATCAGATCAATGTTCTCGGTGGAAGTCTTTGGCCGAGGTTTGTCATCACGTTAAGGTCTAAGTCGAAGCACCAAGTTAACTATAACGGATATAGGGTGTACATGACTGCATCTGAAATAAGAGATATTGTTGTTATTATTAGCACTTTTTTGTAAATCTTAACCAATAGGTATAATCTATACTAATATTATAAAGCTGGAGAGCTTGTTTGTTTGTTTGTTAGAACGCGCTAATCTCAGGAACTGCTGGTCAGATTTGAAAAATTCTTTCATTGTTAGATAGTCCATTTATTGAGGAAGGCTATAGGCTACTATGATCCCGATATTCAAACGGGATCGGTACTTACGCGGGTGAAGCCGCGAGGCACCGCTAGTAGTAGAATAAAGTGTAGTCACGGAGTAAAAAGAATCATGTCTCTTCACTACGTAATGTATGGTCAAAGTTTTAGAGTATCCACTATTCACGATTAAAAACTTAATGTGAAAGACTTATTGAATAAATAAAACATATTTTTGAGGAGTTTGAAAGGGTAAAGTACGAAATTCTTCCTGCTCTGCGACTGCACTATAGTGAAAATGAAATTACCTTCCCGTTGTACGGAGACAAGAATACTATCATTTATTGATATATTTCTAAAATATTTCGAAGTGAAGATGTCCTGAAAACGACAAAAAATACAATAAAACATTTGAAAGAAAACCGGTTAAGTGCGAGTTGGACCCGCACGAAGGGTTCCGATACGAAGGGTTCCGTACAGTTATCACAAAAAAACACGTTTTTTTTGTAGGGAGGAACAACATTTAAATATTTATTTTAGACTGCTTTTAGTGTTTGTTGTTATAGCGGCAACAGAAAACAGATCTGTGAAATATTTCAACTGTCTAGTTGTCACGGTTCATGAGATACAGCCTGTTGACAGACAGACAGATGGACAGCGGAGTCTTAGTAAAAAGGTCTCCTTTTACCCTTTGGGTACGGAACGGAACCCTAAAAATGTAAGAAAGAGAGAAAATACCGGCACTTCAGTTGACAAAGTTATTAGTGCAATTCATTTCAAACAAATACTAATAAAATATAACTTGGTTTATTTTCTTACCATAACAGCGTAATCGTCAGTAGAATTGAGGCCGTACGCTGCGGGTGTGAGCAAGACAGATACTCTATCAATATTCGAAAAATTGACTAGTAAGAAAGAGAAGGCTGGGTATCTGTCGCCTTTCTTTGGCAAGTGAGGTTTTACCCATAATATTAGGTCTTCAGATAACTGAAAATTAAAATTATATTGAAATTAAAGTTAGAGGAAAGTCTACCTACTCTTTCTCTATACAAACGTAGTCGACTGTTTCATCTGTTCACCCTGGATATACAGGATGTGTCTAACTAAATGGTTCACCCTGGATATACAGGATGTGTCTAACTAAATGGTTCACCCTGGATATACAGGGTGAACCATTTAAACGGGCCTTCAGAAGAATATCCTAAACTATAAGAGATAGCGAAAAATGCCGAAAGAAGTTGCGTCCCCGATTTTGACAAAAACTAAAATGGCAATAATGGATTTTTGAAAAACTCATTACCCCTAGCCAGGAATCGAACCTTGTCTTTTTGCAAATAAATAAACACCCTATATTATTATAAAAAAACCCGGCCAAGTGCGAAACTCGCGCACGAAGTGTTCCGTACCACTATCACAATTGGGTATGGAACCCTAAAATGGTTTACAACAACTTTGATTCAAAGAAAATCTGAAACTTATAAGAAACTCTTTGGTCAGTGAAGGCAGACTAGTATATTTGACAGATAGGGAAGCCATTTTGAATTCCATGACCAACTCGATTTGACTCGACCAATCAGAAGCGACCTCACATCGTACTAGAATTCCCTTGTAGTTTTTTAAATACGTTTGTTGTATGGGAGCCCCTTTTAAATAATTGTTTTATTTTGTTTTTAGTATTTGTTGTTGTAGCGGCAACCGAAATTCATCTTCTGTGAAAATTTCACCCTTCTAGCTATTACGGTTCATGAGATACAGCCTGGTGACAGACGGACAGACGGACAGACGGACAGACAGTACGGAACCCTTCGTGCGCGAGTTTCGCACTTGGCCGGGTTTTTTTATTCTAATTAGAATAGAAATAAAATTTAAAACATTTTGAATAAATGGGCCAATCCAAAAAACCCATCCTAGGAATGAAATAGGCAATTTCCACCCATGAAAATTAAACTTTCCGATCAGGACAGATAAGAAAGTATTTTTAAACTAGTTACGTAGATAGCAGGTGAAAAATGAAGGTAAAAACTCACAGCATAATATGCTGCAAGTTTTTACCTTCATTTTCATACCTTCATTCATCCTGAGCCACGGCCATAAGATTCATGTTGAGTAATAGTATATTATGCAATTAGTGAATAAAGGACGGATTTAAAGCGAGGGCCATAGATGAATCACGAGCAAGTGAAGGATTCTAACGACTGAATCACGACCGTAGCGAGTGATTCATGGCCCTTGACGTTAATCCGTACTTTATTCAAGAGTTGCATACTATATTTTATACCATGACTATAAGAATAAGAATAAGAATACTCGACAACAGTTTGTATGTCGAGTATTCTTTGCGCAAGGCGGTTGTATAAGCATTTTTTTTATATTGCACGATGAAAAATGAAGGTAAAACTCACAGTATACGGTTTCGCCATGATTCCCATAGGATCCTGAGCCACGGCCATGAGATCCATGTTTAGTAAGAGAGTCTTTTCGTGCGGAGTAATGTGTTTCATGTCACAACTCAGTAGTAAGGGGGCGGACAGCATCGCGTATACAGACAGTTGTATGCGGCTTTGTGCGGGGGTCAGTGTGTTTGTGCCGAATATTAACTGAAAACGAGAAATAATAGAAACCGGTGAAGTGCGAGTCGGACTCGCGTATCTAGAGTTCCGTACCATTATCACAATTGGGTACGGAACCCTAAAATAAACACTGGAATAAGTGAAACCGTATACGCTACGACGACGTACGCTTGCATTTATCTTTACCATTGACGCCAGTTTATCACTAGATGGCGCTAATAGTAAAAATAAATCGCGGTTACGTTGCGTTTAACGTTGAAAAATCACGTTTTCTAACTCCTACTAAATATTTGTTTCATTTTGTTTTTAGTACCTATTTGTTGTTTTAGTGTGTAATGTCATTTTTCATTCCCTTACATGTTATGGCGACGCAAGCCATTTTGTGCAAATTCGAATTTGGTTCCCGCGCTTTTCTTTCTTTTTTTCATTCATTCGTTGGCAATTGACATTAGAGTGCCGGAGGTTAGGACGCAAATTAAAAAAAAAAAAAAGAACATTTTGACATTTCGACAATAGGTTGTCTGTGGGACATTTAGAAAGATGGCTCTTTGAGAGACCAGAAAATTGTTTTTGAAAATCGGCTGGAATCGTCTGAAATGATGAGGGTTCAAGGGATTTTACGTATTAAATCGTAGCTGTAATGTCTGTGGTGTCTGCTCGGCATTACATTTTCATGTTTTGGTAAGTTTTGGGTTGGTTTGTTGAGTTTTTCGAAACCGCGTTTTTGGAGGTTGTGTTTACAAGGAATGATTGATTTTGTTACAGGTTAATTTAGCTTCATTATTGTAAAAGCCGCTTTTTGGAAAAGCAAGCGACTTATCTTGTCTTTGCGGTAAGTTTTTATTTAAATTTTGGGAAATACCACTGTGAAAATTCCGTGAGGTTAATTCGATTTTTTTGTACTTTTACAGCTAAACGCGCTTTTTGTTTGGGAGGCCGTGTTCTTTTGAAGCCGTGCTCTTTTGTTTGGGAGGCCCTGCGTCTTCGTTTGGATACATTTTGAAAACTTTAATTGGACATTCTTGGTTTGGATTTTGAATACCGTTTGGAGGAACGAAGGTCAGCTTTTAGTTTTTGGTTTTAACAAATTTAGATTCTTTTATTGGTATTGAAAAAGCAAAGCTTTGCCCCACCATAATCGAAACCACAAGATTTCTTTATCTTACCACGGTATAATACACAAACAGGCGAATAAATGGGAGTTTTGAATCTGTATAGGGAGTTTTATTTCCTTAGTACGACTTCCAGGCACCCCCCTGCAGATTAAAAGTATCTAATACTCCCCGCTGAAGCTATATTGGTGAGCATCTTTAGTTATCTTATTTTATTTCACCCTACTTATAGGTGATGGCGCCCGAACTTTATTTTATTTGTTGGTTTTGAACCCTTTGTTCACCAAGATTTGTTAACCTGCTCATATTTTGTTAGTTTTGTTACTAGTTGGCTCGAACCCAACGATAACTTACAATTTGGCCCTAGCCGAACGTAAATTATTACAATTTGGCCCTAGCCGAACGCTTATTCGTTACAATTTGTCGCCAGCCGAACAGGGACCTGACTTTTGTGTATTGTGGTACATTGTGCTATAATTTTGAGTGGTTTTGGTGGTTATTTATGGCAAGCTTTGTTAGAACATTTTAATAAACATATTGAAACCTATGGTTTGTTTGTAAACTTAATATTTGTTTGAAATGTTAATTATATTTTGAGGAATTTACTTTAGATTTGAATTTAAGTGGCATTATTGTTATACTGGACAATTTGAACAACACTTTTAGTGTTATTTGTTAGAATATTTTGGTATTTGTTTTCTTTTGTCTAACATAGCTATACTAAGACAAGTTTCTTTGTTATTTGTATCTCTTATAGGGTTATAAAGCTATTTTAAGATAAAATAATACTGGTTATTACTTGTTAATTGAAAAATAAGGTTACATTTGGCTTTGTGTACATTATCAGTTATCATTATCACACAAGTGATTAAGATTTATTTATTTTACTGTTACATAAATTGAGGTACGATACTGTGGTTGCTATTGTAAGTGGTTATGGCAAATCTTTGAATTTTACAAATATTATTGCAATTTAAACTTAAAATTTAAACAAAATAACTTTAATTTAAAAAATTTACATATTTGAAATTTTTCACAATGGACCGAGCTATTCAATTTCCTGAGGAGGATACTTCTAGAACTACGGTTGGAACCTGTACTGGTGAGGATAGGAGTGAGAATCTTGTGATGCCGAATGTTTCTCGTGCGAATGTTGGTGATATGCCTGGAGTTTCAGATAATTTTATGGAGAACGGAAGACCTGTTCATCACTCTTCGGTTTTTGCTTCTAATTTGCTCTCTTCTTTTAATGCTGTTGGTGATTCGACTAGGAGAAACCTTCCTAAGGGTAGTTTTAAAGTACCGGATTTGAAAAGGAGTGGTATATTGTTTGAAGGTAAGACGTGTGTTAGGGAGTTTGTGGTTAAAGTGGAAGATTACTTCACTTACCGAAACTTTGATGAGTCACTTTTAATTGGATGTTTTTCTGACTTGTTGGCTGGGATTGCTGAGAAATGGTTTCGTACTGTACGGTCTCAAATAAATTCTTGGTATGAACTTAAGGTTGCTTTATTGAAACGGTTTGATAAGTTTGATTACGATTACATTTTGGAGTATGACTTGCGTACTCGTAAACAGAAACCTAGTGAGTCTCTTCCAGATTTCATTACAGAGATATTAGATATGTCACATAGTCTTGTTACACCTATTCCTGAATCGACATTGTTAGATATTATTAAACACAACATGTTGCCTATTTATTTACCGTATATTTTGGGTAAAAGAATTTCAAATTTAGATGCTTTGAGTGTGTTAGGAAAGGAGTTGGAACCATTGGTAGAGAGGAAGATGACGACGGTGAACAACATCCTATTGCATTTTATTCCAGATCGTTAAATAAATGTGAACGAAATTATAGTGTTACCGAGCGTGAATTACTTGCTGTTTTGGATTCAATAGAAAGATTTAGACCTTATGTTGAAGGAATGGAGTTTACAGTTGTTACTGATCATTCTAGTTTGAAATGGCTTTTAAGTTTAAATAATCCTAGTGGTAGATTAGCTAGATGGGCCACTCGAATTTCACAATTTACATTTAATATTGTTCATAAAAAAGGTATTTTACATCAAGTGCCGGACGCTTTGTCTCGCATAGAAATTGCTGCTATTATTTCAACTCCTTTAGAGATAATTTTACCTGAGGATGATATTGACGATCCCTGGTATAAGAAAGTATTTGTTAATTGTCAAAAAATCCCTACTAAATATAAAAATTATAGAGTAGAAGATAAAACCTTATATAGATATTGTAAAAATAAATTTGGTATTGATAGTCGTTTAGATTGGAAAATAGTTATTCCTAAAGAACATATTGTAGAGACTATTAAGTCTAATCATGATGATGTTAACTCTGGTCATTTGGGAGTTCATAAAACTTTGAAAAAACTTAAACAACATTACTTTTGGAACGGAATGTTTAATGACGTTCATTTGTATATCAAATCTTGTGATATTTGTAAGGCTTATAAACATAGCACAACTGCACCATTTGGTCAGATGGTTAATCCTAAAAAAGTAGATTTACCCATGGTTATGCTTTCAGTAGATATAATTGGAATTTTACCTAAAAGTTATTCTGGTCATAAATACATACTTTCAGTGGTGGACGTTTTTACTAAGTATTGTTGGATATTTCCTTTAGCCAAGGCTACTACATTGTCAATTTGTAGAATTTTCGAGAAAGAGATCTTTCTTAGATATGGAGTTCCTAAGATCATAGTGTGCGATAACGGTACTCAATTTACTTCTAAACATTTTATAGATTTCATGAAGAGTTATAATATAACTAAAATATTTTATAATACCTTGTATACTCCTCAAAATAATCCTGTTGAGAGATATAATAAGACTATTGAAACGTGTATATCTTGTTTTGTTAGAGAAGATCAGAGAAACTGGTCTAAATATTTAAATAATATTCAGTTAGCTTTGAATAGTAGTGTTAGTCTTGCCACGGATTACACTCCTAATTTTCTCATGTTTGGTAGAGAATTAATTATAGATGCTTCTTTGCATAGATTTAGTAATTCCTTTGAAAATTTGGATGATATTAATTTAGGAGAAAGAAACTCTTTTGCTTATTCTTTAAATTCACTTGGAAATATATTTACTAGAGTCCAAGCTCATTTAACTAAAGCTTATAAGCGCAACGCGCGTACCTATAACCAAGGTCGGCGGATTATTTCTTTTGCTGTTGGAGATATTGTTTGGAGACGAAGTTTTGTTCAGTCTAATGCTTTGGCATACTTTTCGGCTAAACTTGCACCTAAGTTTATTAAATGTAAAATTATAGATAAAGTCACTGATAATGTTTATGTTTTAAAAGATTTAAATAAAAACTATTCTGGTCGTTACCATGTAAAAGATATTGTTAAATATTAAAATCTATTAGTTTTGAGAAACCTTTTCAGGCTCAATTTTGATGTTTTGTTCTGTTGACTAGACATTTGCTAGAGAAGAATGAGATTGAAGTATGTAGGTTATTGTCTTGTGTTAGATGATGTATGTTAGGAAACTTCAAGACGGATATTAGCTTTGAGTTTTGAAAATCAAAATTACTCTTAGGTACAATTTCGACAACTTTTGAAATTAGAATTCAGACATATGCTTCGCAGTAAAAGATTATTTTTGTATATTTTGTACATTTATTTTGACACGTTCAGTGTATTTATGTAATTAGAAATTACTCGTTTGTTAGTAATTTGTTTGTTAGTTTTAGACAACTATTGTATTGTCATTTTGTTCTGACATTTTGTTAGATATTTTGTGAATGTTTTGTTTAGTCTTTTAGTTTGTCGATATTAAAAGGATCATTACCTTAATTATAAACCGGACTTGACAATTTAACTTATGGAAACCACTTTCAATGGTTATCCTATACATTCCCTTTTCGGAAACCTTTCGGTTCTCCTTGACTTTTGATGAATTTTGCCCGCCTTGTTGGTAAAATGTCATATTTGTTTCATGTTATTGTGCTCAGAAAGTCAGTGGGGTTGTGCTGATCACAATACACATTTGTTTTTGTTTGGATTATTTCCCAATTAACGGAAAAACCCATTTCATGTTATTGTGCTCAGAAAGTCAGTGGGGTTGTGCTGATCACAATATACATTTGTTTTGTTCATGTTATTGTGTTCAGGAAGTCAGTGGGGATGTGCTGATCACAATATACATTTGTTTTTGTTTGGATTGTTTCCCAATTAACGGAAAAACCCATTTTGTTTTGTTGTGTTCAGAAAGTCAGTGGAGGTGTGCTGATCACATACAATTTTGTTTTGAAATTGTCTCTTGTGTTCAGAAAGTCAGTGGGGTTGAGCTGATCACAGATGATGATATTATCTATGAAGTTGCAGTTACATGTTTTGTGCTGGCGACGAAATCTTTGTTTGACTTTGGAACTTTACTTAGTTGGTTAACGAAGTCGGTGACCAGTGTGTCTAACCGAGAGTCCAAGTTAAGAGTCTTTTATTTTCAACTTACTTTTAGAGTAGTTTATTAAATTCTACTAGGGTTTAGACAGCGATAATTTTGTCTAGCTGATCTTCCATAGAACCTGAATAGGAATAGTTTTATTTGTTTAGTTACTTGACTGTTAATTGGAACAGTGACTATCATGTCCAACTGTGTCTTGAGTTAAAGTTTAGTAAGTTAAGTGGTTTATTTAGATGAGGTCTCTGGGATCTTAGGATTCTTGTTGTACTTTATGAGTTGTAGAGCTGTTATTGGATGGTTGATGCTAAATCAATTCCATTACCAATTTTCTTAATATCTATTCTCTAAATATTGTTAGTTAGATAGTTAGATTTTTGAGGTTGCTTATTATTAGTATTTTGTATTGAGTTTGAGATTTTGCTTAGTTTGTTCGCCGTTGTTTGTAGAGTCATTTGGTAGAGTTCAGTAGAGTCGTTTGATAGAGTTTTGTAGAGTCGTTTGATAGAGTTTTGTAGAGTCGTTTGATAGAGTTTTGTAGAGTCGTTAGTTTTGTCATAAAAGAAAGTTCCTTTCTTTTATTTTTTTTGGTGGGGAGGTATTGTAATGTCATTTTTCATTCCCTTACATGTTATGGCGACGCAAGCCATTTTGTGCAAATTCGAATTTGGTTCCCGCGCTTTTCTTTCTTTTTTTCATTCATTCGTTGGCAATTGACATTAGAGTGCCGGAGGTTAGGACGCAAATTAAAAAAAAAAAAGAACATTTTGACATTTCGACAATAGGTTGTCTGTGGGACATTTAGAAAGATGGCTCTTTGAGAGACCAGAAAATTGTTTTTGAAAATCGGCTGGAATCGTCTGAAATGATGAGGGTTCAAGGGATTTTACGTATTAAATCGTAGCTGTAATGTCTGTGGTGTCTGCTCGGCATTACATTTTCATGTTTTGGTAAGTTTTGGGTTGGTTTGTTGAGTTTTTCGAAACCGCGTTTTTGGAGGTTGTGTTTACAAGGAATGATTGATTTTGTTACAGGTTAATTTAGCTTCATTATTGTAAAAGCCGCTTTTTGGAAAAGCAAGCGACTTATCTTGTCTTTGCGGTAAGTTTTTATTTAAATTTTGGGAAATACCACTGTGAAAATTCCGTGAGGTTAATTCGATTTTTTTGTACTTTTACAGCTAAACGCGCTTTTTGTTTGGGAGGCCGTGTTCTTTTGAAGCCGTGCTCTTTTGTTTGGGAGGCCCTGCGTCTTCGTTTGGATACATTTTGAAAACTTTAATTGGACATTCTTGGTTTGGATTTTGAATACCGTTTGGAGGAACGAAGGTCAGCTTTTAGTTTTTGGTTTTAACAAATTTAGATTCTTTTATTGGTATTGAAAAAGCAAAGCTTTGCCCCACCATAATCGAAACCACAAGATTTCTTTATCTTACCACGGTATAATACACAAACAGGCGAATAAATGGGAGTTTTGAATCTGTATAGGGAGTTTTATTTCCTTAGTACGACTTCCAGGCACCCCCCTGCAGATTAAAAGTATCTAATACTCCCCGCTGAAGCTATATTGGTGAGCATCTTTAGTTATCTTATTTTATTTCACCCTACTTATAGGTGATGGCGCCCGAACTTTATTTTATTTGTTGGTTTTGAACCCTTTGTTCACCAAGATTTGTTAACCTGCTCATATTTTGTTAGTTTTGTTACTAGTTGGCTCGAACCCAACGATAACTTACAATTTGGCCCTAGCCGAACGTAAATTATTACAATTTGGCCCTAGCCGAACGCTTATTCGTTACAAGTGGCTACATAAATACATCTTCTGTGAAAATCTCTCCGAGAGTCTCAGTAGTGGGATACCTAAAAAACTGTAAACGCAACGTTATTTAGCACTTACTTTACCACTAGCCCCAGTACATGGCGTTAGTGGTCAAAATCAATCGAGCAGAGTGTTTTGTTCATAATAAGCATTAAAACACTCGTGTACTGTTCGCCTTCTGTTGGTTTCATAAAAAAGCATATATACCCACCATATCTGGATCGTTCCAGTGGTGCGGTCCATGGAACGCGGGCAGCTGGTGGTAGCGCGCGACGTAATGTAAGATGATCGCTCGGACCGCGCCCCACGACACAGATACGTCGTGGTAGTTCCGCCATAGGTTGCAGTGTGATGATATTGCCGCGTAGTTTGGCTGGAACATAACACAAATTGTGCAGGACAGGCGCTAAATCTGTGTAAATTAATTAAAAACATCCATTTTTCTGCAGAAACATTCTATCAAAACAAAACCTTTGAACTCTGAACTTGACCTCTGAACTTTGACAGGAAACTGTCAACTGACAGTGACAGATAGAATGTATCTCGTAATTAAGGTAATCTCACACTTTGATAATCATTGTCTTTGATCTATTGTGGATTTGTGGCCAATCGATTAGAATCGATACCAACTTCCGCTACCTAGTGTGGAGATACCTTAATTATTATTCAGCGCCATCTACATTTGAGTAGCGCAAAACTTCTATCCAGAATAACCTAGAACATAGAACCTACTAGAAAACGCGGGAACTTTAAACTTCTGTAGACCTTTCGGGAAAATTGGAGAGTTTTCCTAATATTTGATATAAAAGCTGCACCGGGACCGTGCAGCAGTCAGTAATTATTTTACCACCGCTTAGTGAACAAGCAAAGAACATCCAGTGATCGGATGCGAGAGTATCTTCAAGTGAACCGAAGTGCTTTCAGTGACCTTTGTGATAGTCAGTTACTTTTTTACCAGCGCTAAGTGAACAAGCCAGGAACATCCAGTGAACGGATCCGAGAGTATCTTCAAGTGAACCGAAGTGCTTTCAGTGAACTTTGTGCTTAGTAGTTATTTTAACTGCGAACGAGTGCGATATCTAAAGTGAACGAGAGTGCTTATAAAGTGTGTTATCAGTTTCAGTGAACAGTAGTGATAAAAGTTATCATTTAACCAGTGAACGGACCTGAGAGTAATTTTCAAGTGAACCGAAAATCTTTCAGTTGTGATAACTAACATAACGAACAAGTAGTGTTAAAATCGAACAGTTAGTGTATTTATTCAGTTTAGTTTCCGTGATCTTTGTTGGTATTTTCAGTGCTCATTTACTGTGAACTAATTGTGAACCTATACAGTCCGCTTATTGTGAACCTTCTAATAAATAATTGAACCGAACTCAGTGTATTAGTACGTAGTTCCCGACCAACCCAGCACCGTGCTTTTCATTGGTCCTTCGAGCCGGATACGCCGGGATACGTGCTTTTCATTGGTCCTTCGATAGCCGGATTCGCCGGAAACTGCAAAATGTCACCGACCCTTCGATCAGCAGGTAAAACAGGCGACGCACCTGTAGCTACTACATCTGCGGCCACATCGAACGCAGACATCGTCGGGCTCACTCCCAACTGGACCACTGCCGTGTCCACGAACAGTTTGGGCGTACCCACCATGACGACAGCTGCCCCGGCCGGTTCTGCTTGCGGAACCGCCACCACAGTGGTGCCTGCTACCACGCTGGTTATGTCCAGTGTACCCGGAGTCACTCCTATAAAACTCAAGAACCCTTCGGATGCGACTCTCACTCAATCAGATGTAAGAAGCACAACATCCACAAAGAATACTACTAAGCTGAAACAACGTCAACTTGCCCTAGCCACAGCTAAACGCAAATTATTGATCGCTAAGGCCAATAAAACTCAAGCAGAAATCAAGGAGGCACAAGCACAAGCAGAGAAGAAACTAGCTGATGACCAGTCGGAAATTGCACTTATGGACATCCACATTGCCCAAATAGAATTAGATTACAGCAATGATGATGAAGATATCGCTTCTGAAGTCTCCGAACCCGGGAATCAAAATATTGACCAGTGGCTTGATACAACTGTCATCGAACAGTACAAGCCACATCAAGCTGAACCTGATGAGACCCGGGAAACCCGAAAGACGTCACCGGCGGGAGCGGCAGTCCAAGGACTGTCACCGCTCCTGCAACCGCCACCGCCGACAACCGGAGCTACGCCATACGTAACGCCAGCACACTGGCAACCGAACCCTACGTTGGCGCATGCCCCACGAACCCTGCCAGAGACCAGAGCCGTGTCCTGGCACCCGAACCAGTCGGCGGAACCCGAACTGCCAACATACTGGCACCTGAACCAGATGTCTAAAACTGAACCATCGGAGACCTTCAACAATGCGTCGGCACCTGAACCGATCCCGAACCTGACGACAGCACTACCTGCACAGCCAGTTGCCGCACCGCTGCCGCCACCGCTGACTTTGAACAACTGGGCACCAACAGAACCAAGAAACGCCCAAGAACTAGCCCAACAACCTAAAACAGAGATCCAAGACATTGTAGCGACAGCAATAACTAGTGCCGTCCAAGCAGCACATCGAGCCTCACGCTGCACAGAACTTCCCACATTTAATGGGGCCTATGAAGAGTGGCTTATATTCCGCGCCGCCTACCTTGAGACTGCTCCCACTATCTCACCTCTGGAGAACATGGCAAGACTTAGAAGAAGTTTGCAGGGACCAGCCAAGGAGGCAGTACAGGGATTATTGATCTCTGGAGCCGATCCAAGCAGTGTCATCCAAACTCTGGAAACAAGATTTGGACGACCAAATGCCATAGCAACAATAGAGATGGATCGACTTAAATCACTGCACCGACTCACAGAGTCACCTACGGATGTGTGCATATTTGCCACAAAAGTACAAAACGTAGTAGCCACACTACAGGCACTGAACTGCCAGCACTACATGTACAACCCTGAACTGACTGGAGGTCTAATTGACAAATTGACTCCAGTACTTAAACAAGAGTGGTATAAGTTTGCTTCGAACCAACCACATCAGGAACCAGATCTATCTAAATTCAGCCGCTTCATAACAAGAGAAGCTCAGATCCGCAGCCCATTTGCTCCTCCAGAACGAATTGAACCAGGAAGATCATACCAACAGCACAACTATCATCGAACCTATGCTGTACAAGAACAAAGATCCAAGTGTCCAGTCTGCAATAAGGAAGGACACTTGACCACGGGCTGCAAACAGTTCACATCACAGTCTGTGAACAACCGATGGAAACTGGCTATGGAAAACAAATTATGTTTCCGTTGCCTCCATCAACTCATGCAGAACCATAACTGCAAGCCACAGAGGTGTGGCATCGACGGCTGCATACACCGTCATCATAAGTTACTACATGATAGTAATTCCACGAACATAAAGAAGAAAAACAAAGTACATGAACATGTGAACTCTGCGTGGACACCTCAAGTTTCATACTTGAAAATATTACCGCTGCGAGTATCAGGACCGGCGGGAGTGGCCGACACCTTTGCTCTACTGGACGATGGATCCACAGTCACTCTTATTGACACCGACCTAGCAAAGAAAATTGGAGCCTCCGGTCCAACTGAACCACTTCATATAGTTGCATTCCACGGTGAGAGATCTACTCATCATAGAACCCGTCGAGTTAAGTTCACTGCTACAGGAAAAAACGGCCACACAGAACAAATTGAAGCCCGGACAGTGAACAACTTAGAACTCTCTCCGCAGCAATTATCCAAAGAAGTCGTTCAACACTGCAAGCATCTACGTGACCTGCCTGTCTATGGTTATGCCAAGCCGAAGATTCTCATCGGTCAAGACAACTGGCACCTTTTGCATGCTGCAGAAACCCGCATTGGTAAACAAAATCAATTGGTGGCATCCCGAACGCCACTTGGGTGGGTTATCCATGGCCGGCAAACTGAACCTTTGAACCAAGTGAACCACATTCGACATCGAATGTCCAGCCAACGCCTGGATGACACGAAGACCACCGCTGAACGTAAAAAACCGAACAAGAAGTCCCGCAACAAGAAACGTAAACATAGACACAGACGCAGTCTACAATCAAACTTGAACTCAAGGACTGAACGTAGTCCAATAGTCGCAGTGAACAGCGACACTCGTAATAGTCAACGACGACAGAACCCCGCGTCAACAAACTCCTCGCCCCGTGAACTCAAGCGAGAGATCCTGCCTACGAACTTCCAAGAACTTGCGTCAAAACCTGCAACCATACTGCCTGCACCAAAGGGATTGTATTGCCAAAGGAGCCCGCGGACAATACACGGCGGGAGTATGTGCAGGACAGGCGCTAAATCTGTGTAAATTAATTAAAAACATCCATTTTTCTGCAGAAACATTCTATCAAAACAAAACCTTTGAACTCTGAACTTGACCTCTGAACTTTGACAGGAAACTGTCAACTGACAGTGACAGATAGAATGTATCTCGTAATTAAGGTAATCTCACACTTTGATAATCATTGTCTTTGATCTATTGTGGATTTGTGGCCAATCGATTAGAATCGATACCAACTTCCGCTACCTAGTGTGGAGATACCTTAATTATTATTCAGCGCCATCTGCATTTGAGTAGCGCAAAACTTCTATCCAGAATAACCTAGAACATAGAACCTACTAGAAAACGCGGGAACTTTAAACTTCTGTAGACCTTTCGGGAAAATTGGAGAGTTTTCCTAATATTTGATATAAAAGCTGCACCGGGACCGTGCAGCAGTCAGTAGGGCAGGATAGTAGACAATGAACCACAAAAAGTTTGGACACTCATAACTTTGAAACCATTCAATCTATGGTTATGATTTTTATAGTATTGTGAAGGAAATTTATCAGTTAACTGAATTTGATACAACAAACTCTTAGGAAATGAATCAAAATAAAGTTATTAACCTTTTTTTTATAAATGAGCTTTGGTTCACTGTGCACTACCTGTGCGGGTACAATGAACAGGGGGGGTTGGATACATTGAACCATGCAGTATACAATGAACCATGGTATACGATTGTGAGAGATTAATTACAAATAAAGCTAATTAAGGTAAATAAAAGAATTGAAAATGTTTTTGATTTTTATTATGGTAAAATACTACACAAAACAATCACGGTCCTTATGCTGAATGCTCCATTTGAGATCATTATAAACCATAAATAAAGTTTCCGCTGCTGTATGTCTACCTTTTTTTCTCTTCTCTCGGCCTACTGCTTTGCGTCTTATACTGAAAAAAACATCAAATTAAAAATACATAACAAAAATCTGTGTAGAAATAACAATCATATATAATATAACTAATTATTAGACGTCATTATTCAAATTAAAATTAAATTAATTATATTTCATTTTTTTTACACATATTGGTTCACCAAAGATTAACTAAAAATATTTAAAAAAAATACATTAAGGTTTGGAACGCATCGACATCAAAAACACAAACGGATCTTTTTTTTATTTTGAAAGTTATCATGACTCAAATAAAATAAAAATGTCGTCAATGACCACACAACTTATGGCTTTAAATTTTGTTTTACGTAGTATTAATAGAAAATAAAATCAATTTTCTTAAATGAAATAGATGTCAAACTAAATAAATAGATTATTCTATTAAAATCAATTTCGTACGACTTGTGGGTTAAAACATTTTTTAATAACGACGTTCAATTATTAAAAAATCTAAATGTCGGGAGCTATGAAACATAGGCAGTGCACAATGAACCATGGTTCATTGTTTCCTTCTTAAAATTGGTTCATTGTTTCCGTACCCTCTTTTATTAACTTTTAGGTTATGTCGCTCACAAATGACGCGTGCTATTTAAACTAAATTATCTCACAAAGAAGCCTAATAAAACATCAAATCTAAGTACGACATGATAAATAGTAAAAACGTACACTAAATAAAGTAATACGAAATAGTACTTACATGATTTAGTATAGTTTTTTGGTTTAAAATCACAAAAACTCGGCGTGCGCGGGAGTATTTCACGGTAGCTCGCTGACGACTGGGGAGAGGGAAGAGGGGACTTACGCGGGTCTTGTTTGTGTGAGTTGCATGGATTGGCAACATCGCATTCGTGAGATACCCATGGTGGCTCATTGTATCCGCTTGATTCACTGTCTACTATCCTACCCTAATTATTTTACCACCGCTTAGTGAACAAGCAAAGAACATCCAGTGATCGGATGCGAGAGTATCTTCAAGTGAACCGAAGTGCTTTCAGTGACCTTTGTGATAGTCAGTTACTTTTTTACCAGCGCTAAGTGAACAAGCCAGGAACATCCAGTGAACGGATCCGAGAGTATCTTCAAGTGAACCGAAGTGCTTTCAGTGAACTTTGTGCTTATTAGTTATTTTAACTGCGAACGAGTGCGATATCTAAAGTGAACGAGAGTGCTTATAAAGTGTGTTATCAGTTTCAGTGAACAGTAGTGATAAAAGTTATCATTTAACCAGTGAACGGACCTGAGAGTAATTTTCAAGTGAACCGAAAATCTTTCAGTTGTGATAACTAACATAACGAACAAGTAGTGTTAAAATCGAACAGTTTTAGCCTATTCAGTTTAGTTTCTGTGATCTTTGTTGGTATTTTAGTGCTCATTTATTGTGAACCTGTGAACTAATTGTGAACCTATACAGTCCGCTTATTGTGAACCTTCTAATAAATAATTGAACCGAACTCAGTGTATTAGTACGTAGTTCCCGACCAACCCAGCACCGTGCTTTTCACAAATATATGCAGGTTTTGAACTTCTAAGCATTGAAATTAAACTCGGTTTCCGGTTTTAATCGCGTTGCTTTGATTATACCCATTACCCCTATTAGTAGTTCCAAAACCTGGCAAGAATGATTACTCTGCCCCTCAATCCTACAGACCCATTGGATTATTACCGGTGTTGGGTAAGGTTCTTGAGAAGATGTCTATAAATCGAATTCAATGGCAACCAAGTTGCGAAGCCAAGTTAAATGGTAGACAATATGGTTTTGCTCCACAGCATTCCTCAGAAGACGCATTGTATGATGCCGTCACCGTCATAAAGCAAGGACTCAATCTTATGAGCATTGTTGTAACGATCTCTCTAGATATTGAAGGTGCTTTTGACAACGCATGGTGGCCGGCCATCCTTCACGAATTGACTGTTAAAGCTGTGGATGCTCCTAAGCTAAGGTTGGTTTACGGTTACCTTAATGACAGAACGATTTCCCTTCGATATGCTGGTCAAGAAGTTACTCGCCTAACAAATAAGGGATGCATCCAAGGATTCACCGGAGGGCCATTGTTTTGGAATGTTATGTTGGATTCACTGCTGCAGAGAATGGAGGGCTGGATGTACACGTTCAAGCGTTCGCGGATGATGTGTTAATAATCGCTCAGGCTCATACTGAAAAGGAACTGGAGAACATTCTGAATCCTGCCCTTGCACTGGTGGCTGACCGAGTCAAAACGTAATAAATATGCTCTAAATAATAAAAGCAATACGATTAATACCGGAATATGAGTTTAATTTCAATCCAACGTCAGGAGAAAAAAATGTAGCTCTGAAAATTATTTCCAAAAGTGGTGATCCACGCTTTTGAAAATATTCTTTTTGAATGCTTAAAGTTTTCTTGGTTTTCATATCGTTGCTTTTATTATTTTAAGCATTTCTTCAACGGCCCATGTTTCGAAGACTTTAAAGTACCTCCTGAGCTCTATTGAAAAGTTGATAAAAGCAATGTGATTAAAACCGAATAATTGAAGGTAATTTCTGTAGTAGTTTAATTAGTGTCTAGATGGCGCTGTGATCAACCTTACCTGTTTATGATGTATGTACTCGATGTAATAAGGCCAACTGCACGAATATACCATGGGACGCCCGGTCTTGTTTAGACTTTTACCCAGTTCTATGTAGGCTGAAACGAAAATAAAACCACAATATTGATTCATTACTGACGACGACCTCGGTGGCGCGTCGTGCGAAAGCGCGACTGCAATGCAGGAGGTTGCGGGTTCGATTCCCGCCGGGTGCAAGTATTTATGCTTAAAAAAATAAATATTTGTGTCTGGTCTGGGTGTCCCTCTATGTATAATATGTATGTATTTACAAAATAAAAATAAATATAAGTATTATATCCGTTGTCTGGTCACCGTAACACAAGCTTAGTCGCTTACCACGGGGCTAGATGGCGCTGTGTGTTGTTCGGAGAATTTATTTATTTATTATTTATTTATTTATTAAAAAGAGCTACACAAACGGTGACGCGCTTATAGTAAGGAACAAACCTGTATTTAAATAATCTTCTTCTACAAAACAACCATCCACTTTGATATAATCAACTCCCCACATTGCGAAGGTCTTTGCGTCCTTCATAAAGTGTCCTCTCGAGCCGGGATAACCCATGCAAGTTATATTGGCTATGTTTATGTACATACCGAATTTGAGCCCACGGGAATGTATCTAAAAAAAAAATATTACTAACTAAACGCTAACTACACCTACTAAACTATAGGTCTACCATCATCAAGTCATCATTGACCATACCTTCTGCTAATAGATTTGGCAATATTTTTACGGCCGGCCGCTTGCCTGACACCAACCCTTCTCGGGACCAAGCAGTATATGCGCCACCGCGCGTGGAGAACTTAAGTTTTGCTAGTCCTCCCTAAATCCCTTAGTCGCCTTTTACGACACCCACGGGAAGAGATAGGGTAACCCTATTCTATGCTGGGGCTACACAGCAATACCAAACTACACCTAGATACTAAACTATAGGTCTACAAGAATGAATCTAATGGCGTGACAAGAAAACCGGTCAAATGCCGGTTTTCCGGCATTTGACCGGTTTACTTTGGCGGGAAAAAGAGACAAAGGGTTCCGTACCACTATCACAATTGTTACTATTTGTCGAAATACATCATCTGTGTTAAATTCGACCGTCTAGCTATTACAGTCGATGAGATACAGCCTGGTGACAAATGGACAGACAGACGGACATTCAAACGGACAGACAGGTGGCATGGACCTACATTTATATTTTTTTCATATTCTAATTTTTATAAATTTTGTTCTATTCTATTTAGAAAATGAAAACAAAACGTAGGGGTATGGTAATGGCAGATAGTGCTGATATAGCATAAACATATTTGCTCTTATGTCATTATCCAGAGAGGAAACTGTCAACTATGTTTGTATTAAGAAAGAGTAGGTAGACTTTCCTCATAACTTTTTGTAGATTTTATACAAACCACGTGTGGATCTGGATTGAAGACCCTTTTGAAATCTTTGCCAATCGAAATAATGACTTTTACGAAAATTTGTTAAACTTAAATGAATCATAATTTGAACTCGCAACCACATGCATTACAGCCAAGTATTAGTCCTTGGTAGTGAGGCGTGGCCATTGCTTGAGTGACATAAGCAGGAGTTGCGTGTCACGGAGATGAAGATGCTGCGCTGGATGTGTGGAGTGACGCGAAAAGACCGCGTCAGATATTGTAGACAAACTGCAAGAATGCCGCTTACAGTGGTACGGCCACGTTCTACGAAAACCGGCTAGTTACGTGGAAAACAAATGTCTTGCTATGGCGCCTCCGCCCGGCCGCGGCAGATTGGGAAGACTCAAGAAGTGCTGGCTTGATGTTGTAAGATCGGATATGCGTGCAAATGGCCTCACTACACGGGATGCCGAAGATTGTGCAAAGTGGAGACGTAAAAGTAGGAAAGAGGACCCCAGGCTCTCGTGAGTAGGGCATGAATCCCGGGATATCGTAATCCCGGGATCTCGGACGCAAAAGTTCGATATTATAATCCCGGGATTTGAGTGATCCGATATCGAGATTTGAGTAATTTACTATTTGGGTATAAATTAAGGTTTCTAGCTATATTTTTCCTCATGGAATGATTGAATGGAACTATTAAAATTAAACCCAAATTAGTCTACCCCTGAGGAAGAGATCTGTAAAGATTTAGAAGCGTAGGGAATTGGTAAAATGTTTAAAACAATAAAAGTAATGTGATTTATTGCAATTTTTAAGACAAGTATTTTTTATACCAGCTCGCATGTAAAAATTTTCTGCTAACATCATTTTAGTGGTGCACCTAGAATTTGGCGCGAAAGTTTAGACACTTTCGGGTTTAGGCTATTTGTCCGCCATATTTCCAAAATGATGGAGTGGACGGCCCTCGGGGTGACTTCTTTACGTAATGAAACCACTAGAGTCTTAAATATATTAAATATTTTATATTTAACACATTTTTAGTGTATTAAATACGCTTTTTTAACGATATCTAAAATCCCAGTATCAATCCCGGGATCCCGGGATTGAGCTCTTAATATCGATATCGCCCCGGGATTGAAAACCTTCCGATATTGCATGCCCTACTCGTGAGAGATGCAACCGGGAACAACGCTCGGATGATGATGATTAGCCTGATGCGCTACAGAGGCCACCGTTTCACTTACATAATCAGCCAAGTACTCCATTCCATGCGGAAACCTCTTTCTATCGGGTACCAGCCGACCATTCTCATCTCGTTTCTTCTCCGACCAGCAATCATCTATTATGATGTACTCGTAACCTGCTTCTTGGTAGCCTTCAGTGAAAAACGCGTCCGCCACTGAGATGATTAGGTTTTCACTGGAAATTCAAATATAATAATCAGTACTCCTTTCTCAGTACTTTCCAAGGAAGGGAGTAAAACTGATTGATTTAGTACCTTTGTTGGTTGCACTTTTGAATCCTACGTCACGATTTTGAGGGTAGGGAGGGGTGGGGGGGAGGGGGGCAGTGTTGTACAACCCCCCTAAGACCTTCCCCCCTTGAGCAGATGCGTAATTTAAAAAATACCATAAATATAATAATTATTTTATTTTATTTTATTTTCTTTATTAACATGGAATCAACAGCTCTTACAAAAATTACAAGTCACAAAATAAATCAATCTTATAGCCAATAACAGATTCCTAATTTTTATATAATACAAATTTAACTGATTGTCTATAAAGAAGCAATAGTGTTATCTGTAGATATAAATTAAGAAGAGATCTTGCGAAAAAACGTTCTAGGGTAGGTGTGTGTGAAGTGTGAATTTAGTTGAAACTATGTGATTGGTTATTATTATAATACTTAAATACTGCACATATCAATCATACACCACTTACATACATAAACATAAACAAAACAAATTAATATTCATACACAATACATAATATTATTCGCATATTTACACATATTATAATAACTTAACTTACACATATTATTATAATAATAATTTAGAGGTTATAATTTCGTTAAAATTTGAATATGTGTGGGCTCCAGTGCGACGCAAGGGCTGTAGCAGCAGCCCCTCAGCCCTTGCGTGACAAAACGATAGTATTAGTAGATAGTATTAGGCGTGTAATCATGTTCTAACATAAACCTAACCTTCCAAGTCGGGGTGATCCATATATTTTTTTCGAAGTTCAAGTAAAAATGTATGAAATTTTTTTTTTTCATTGCTCAATATAAAACTAGCAATAATGGTTAGTCCTCTTTCTCCTCTATCTCCTACAAGTCTTTTTTTATACAAATTCGTGACGTAGGATTCTAAAGTGCACCCCCTTTGTTTGCTAACAATTTTGTAACTTCTTAATAACTTATTTTATAAGACATATCACCGAGAAATGCTGAGTAGGTCAACTGCAGATGTTTTCCAATTCAATTATACTAGTAGAATCCCGCGGTTTCACCCGCGTAAGTCTCGTTCCCGTGGGGATTTCAAAAAACAATTTCTTATTGGATGCCTACATCATATAAAGAACACACTCTCCAAATCTCTGTACTATCAGCGGGTTAGGCTGTGGGTTGGCCAGTCAGTCAGGACAAAGCATCGACAAGTAATACTCACTCAAGACATTTGTTTGGATTTTTTTCACATTGGTCTGCACACATATAATATCCCCAAGACATCCAGCCCATGGGAGGCCGCACAGCCAGCCCATTCTCCAATACATACACTTTGTTTACAGAATAACAGAGAAATATGAAAACAAAACACAATTTCATAGTGATAAGCGGCAAGTAAATAATTTAAAACCACAAATCAACCACCGCACTGTTTCGCAACCAACCACAACACTGCTAGCAACAAAATATTAACATTCTTTATCGGTTTCTTGTTACTAAAACCTATTAAAATTCGTAATCTACATGAAATAAATTATCTGATTTTTTTTATTACCGGCACCACAGAATACATAAATAGTTGCCGGCACTGCGAATTTGACATAACTTGACATAAGTCACGAAGAGTTTTTCCCGAATGTAAACAAACTGTAATACGACCAAATGACAGAGTTCAATAAAACGGTGAGACTGCTAATCAAACAATGTTTTGTTCAATTTGGTCGTATTGACTATGGTCCCACGTGGTCCCATGTTCTTTTCAAGCACTATTTATTATTCTGTGTTTCAAGTAACGTCTACAATATTTTTCATTTAGCGACATCTATTGCTCTCCCAAGGAAATACCATTGATAATGGCTAACGGTTTGCGGGCGCGCAGTGAATGAGGAGGAACACTAACTTTTTATCCCGACAGAGGGCGTTGGTCGACTGATCTTAGGTTTGAATTAAGAACTGTCAAACAGGTGTTTTGTACAACTCTCGGCGTATCGGCCATATCGGTCTCAGACCGAAAGAAAAAAAAAACTCGGCGTTTTCATTTTGGGGGACCATCATCAAAAAAAAAGATCATCCGACCCCAGCGCCATCTGCTCACAGCTTTGCGTGTGCCACCCCATTGGCCGCGGTTGCGCGGCGAAGACGTCGCAGTAGCGCTGCGCTGCGTGTACGCCGCGTCAACACTATTTTGCATTGTACACTTGCGATCACATGCGCTTCGAATCAAAAAAGCCAAAAGCAGTGTTTCCTCGTCAGAATTGTGGTCAGAATCCATTCTGTTACTGAGTGAACAAGACATCATTGTACGCAACGTCTTTGTCGCGCGGCCGCTCCGCCCGGAAACCGCCCGCAAACCACTAGTATGAGATAAGGCTTTTAATTAATGGTAAATATCTACATAGGTAATATAAATATTTTACAATGAAAGTGACAAAAAATATTTCTAGCAAATCTTTGATCTTTGATTTTTAAAGCGTTACATTAATAATTATGTTAACATTCAATGTACCAAATCACATTCCCTATTTTCTCTCAAATAGAATGAACTAGAAATTTTTTTTCTTCTTCATCATGGCGTCGATCCACGAAGTGTTGTAACTTCGCACATCTGCCAGCGTCGAGTTTATTATCGTATCCTTCTTCTTCTTCTTTTAGCTTTGGCGTCGTACATCTTGTACATCTTGCCATTATCAAGTATTGGCCCGATCGGCCTCAGAGTTTCGGGAGCTATGGCAAAGCGGTGGCAGGCGGTGGATTTACTATAACCTTCACGGAGCTTTGACAGGAGAGACGAAGAAAGTCCATGTTTAACACTCAATTTTGTTTTCACAACACTTGTGCACATTCACGGAACTAAATTGAATAAGATCCCACCCAAAATTACACAATTTAACCCGGTTTACAACATAGTTTAACGTAAACAAAATGGGGTGCCACGCGCAAAGCTGTTTGCAGAGGCGCTGGCATCGGATGATCTTTTTTTTTTTCGATGATGGTCCTCCACCAATGGAAACGCCGAGTTTTTTTTTTATTCTTTCGGTCTCAGACCGATAAGGCCAATTTGGCGCCGAGAGTTGTAAAAAACACATGTTTGACAGTTCTTAATTCAAACCTAAGATTAATCGACTCGCGCCCTCTGCCGGGATAAAAAGTTAGTGTTCCTCCTAATTGGAGCGCGACATGTTGTCTCCACGTTCCCGCCAAAACTCAACTAGAAATTTTAAAAATTTCAAGGTTCGTGCCCATTTTCCCCTTCCGCTTGCTGAGACGGATTTCAAAGGAAACAATGAGGTACCTACTGTAGAAGTTAGAACTCTACGTTGGACACCATCTCTCCCTGTGTTTTCCGTTGGGGATTTTTTCTCCTCGATCAAGCGATTACGACCATTTTAGAATTAGCCAGTGTCAAAAAAGGTTGTCAAAGTAAAAAATGGCGGCTAAGAATTTCACAACACCTCGGAAACAAATTTTACTATACCCGTAGGTAGGTTCAAGTTCACGATTACACGCATTTTAATTAAGTTTTCTTCACATTTTCTTGACACCGATTAGGTGGGTATACCATTGGTATACCTTAAAAGCCACTGCTTTTAGTTCGGAACTAGAGCACGTCTATTCAAACTGAAGCAGAAACATGAAAGAGAGAAAGATGAGTTCGCTCCCTGTAGCCTGTAGCTAAGGTTTATGATAACTCGAAATATAAAAGACAACAAAGAATAAAACCGAGATCAAAATTGCGCCCAATCCTGTCGTGAACTCGACAGAAAAAGGTTAAACGTATAAAAACACGGAACAACAATAAAACGCACGGGGCAACTGTGAAACTACAGTTCTTTGCTCTGTTTACTTTTATTGATCTCTCTTTACAATATCAACCTATCTACCTCTCAATTACCTACTTCTCGAGGACAGACCTTTAAGAAGAAGTGTATTAGGGTAATGTCACAGAATACATAAATAGTAATGTGCCAACATAGTTTTGACTACTAAATCTTTGTTTTCTGCATATAGATTTAATTGTGCTAAAATGTATGAGGTTATTATCTGCGTGTGGCCTACCTAGGCGTTTAGTATAGGTAATTAATTAGGTAGTTATAGGAACTCTAAACTCCCAATTTAATTAGGTACCTACTTATGCTAAACGAACTCATGGGTAGTTATAAACTCTAAACATAGACTTAGAGACAACCCAGGACAGGGTGTCCTAGCGCAAGATGATAGGGAGACCCGACCCCAAATAACGGGAAGAGGGAAGGAAGAAGAAGAATTGGGTAGTTATAGCTGTTCGATTATTATCTTTTGTCTCCACTCCCAACCTCCCCACTGGGGACAAATGGGCAAACTTAAACATATGTGGACTGTGGCCTTAACCTATTTGTAAATCCAGGTCTCGAGCTATCTGCGTACCAAGTTTCATCGCAATCGGTTCGGTAGTTTTTGCGTTAATGAGTAACAAACATACCTTCTTACTTACACACATAAATCTCTATAATATTAGTGTAATAGCTGGAGAGCAGTGTATTTTTACCCGAGTTGTAGGTACCTATACCTTATCTACATCTACGCTTCTACATCTACACTAATATTATAAAGAGAAAAGACTTGTATTTTTGTGTGTATGTTTGTAATGAATAAACTCAAAAACTACTAGACCGATTTCAAAAATTCAAAATAATTATTAGAAAGCTACATTCACCCTGAGTAAACATAGGCTAATTTTGATCCCGATATTCCCACGGGATCGGGACTTACGCGGGTGAAACCGCGGGACGCAGCGCAGCTAGTGATTAGATAGCATTGATAAATTAATAATTAATTGATTAGCTCGAACTAAAGTGGATATCCAATTTCGTTGTCTGTAACTACCTAGCTACTAACCTAATTCCCACTCTATGATTAAAATAGGTAATTGTATCCTATCTAGCTTTATTAATAAGACGATCCGGATTTACTATGAACATTTTAATTAATATTCAAGCTCTTCAATATCCGATCCCGTGGGATATCGGGATCCTCAAGTAGATTATGATACCTCCCTATATCAATAAAACCTCTACGCGATTCAAACCGAAAAATGCCTTTAATTTCAATAGGTATTTGTTTTTAGTATTTGCTATTATAGCGGCAACAGAAATACATCATTTGTGATAATTTCAATTGTCTAGCATATTACGGTTCATGAAGCAAATGCAAGCACTTAGCGATTGCACGTAATAGTTTTGCAATTATTATGTATTTTGTGGCAATTACAAATGTTGAATACCTACCTAGGTATTCAACATTTGTAATTACCTACCTAGGTAATTGTGGATATCGTTTGCTTTTCTGCAAACATTATATTTAGGTACCTAGTTACTTACGCAACATTTGCTAAAAATATTTTAACAGGCGCCTGGGTGGGACGTACTTATTCCCATTCGTCACCAGAGGGGACGAATGGTAATGTCCGGTGTATTCCGGACCACCCACCAGTCTCCATATAAATAGTCTTTTGTTGTCGGTATATAGTTGACAATAATTTGATTTGTCCTATTGTCCGATTGATAGGATTTTCTACGACTACCGTACGGCTAGTTTCATTTGCCTGTGATCCGATAGGCAATAGAACTACAGGCAGGCAAAAAATGGTGAACAAACTTAGTAACGTACGTTATTAGTTAATTTATTATTACATTGACAGACAGGCACTAAATAACTCATGTATTTTTGTTCCAGATACTAGTCCGTATGTTCGAGCATGGGCAATGGCATGGCGTAGTGTGATGGCGCGGCGAGTGGCGGCGCTAGTGGCGCTCGCGCTCGCGGTGGCGGCCGACGGCGGGGCGCCCACCATGGACCCCGTACACGGCGAGGCTGCCTTCCAAGGTAACTACCTATATCTACCACACGGTGAGGCTGCCTTCCAAGGTAACTACCTCTAGCTACCACACGGCGCTAGTAGCGCTGGTCATAGACAACGTACACGGCGACGCTGCCTTCCATGGTAACTACCTCTAGCTACCACACGGCATGGCGAGTGGCGGTGCTAGTAACGCTGGGGACACGATTTGTCTATAACTGATCCCGGACGATACTCTTCGGAGTGACCTTACGGAACAGCGGACAAAGTGGGGACGCTAAAGCATAAGCATGGTGGATATTAGGAGTGGGTTGGACCCCGAACGCGGCGGGGCTGCCTTCCAAAATAACTAATTATGTTTACTTAACGACGACGCAGCCAATGGCGGCGCGGCGATAGTAGCGCTCGCCATGGACCCCGTACACGGGCGGGCTGCCTTCCAAGGTAACTAACTATATCTACCTACTACACAGCGCGGCGTGTATTGGGGCTAGTAGCCCGTACACGGCGGGCTGCCTTCCAAGGTAACTATATCTACCACACGGCGATAATAGCGCTCACGCAAGGAGTGCCACTTGAACACGAGGCAGCTCTCCCTTATAGAGAACCGAACACTAACACGGGGTGTTCGGTTTGGGGACACGATCTGTCTGTAACTGATCCTGGACGATGCTCTTTGGATTGACCTTATAGAACAGCGGACCCCACCTGGAACGTTTGGAGACTGTCATGCCATATCATAAGCATGGTAGATTAGTTATGGAGGGGGTTGGACTCCGAACACAGCGGGGCTCCCAGGCATTCTCATCATACCAATATCGTATCGCTGCCCGTTGCATGCATTGGTAACGTAATACCTATGTACCTACCTACTACCTACTGAGATCCTATTCATAATATCGTGGTACCTAACTAACGTGATTAAAAGGCGCTATCTTTGGCTACATAGCAGGAGAGTAGGTACAGATGAATTCATAGATTCATGAACCCATAGTTATGTATCCATCATAGAACAAAATTAACCACATTGCCGACGTCATATTTTCCAAAATGTTTCCTAAAAATGAACAAATTTGTTCGTTGGTTTTCCAAATGATTTAAGAAAAGGCAGCTTCGAGTATATTCTAAGGAGATATTCCTCACACAATATGCTTAAGACCACAAAGTTTAGCCCCTCTCGGCTGTGTGTTCGGAACCTATCAGTCAATCTTTAGGCTCTAACATAAACTGGGTTTACGATGGACTATGGGTTGCGTGAACGATGTTATTCAATTCAGTGTAGGGTGAACATGTTGGAGGAAAAGTTGGGATATAAGATCCGGTAAATAATCCGGATAAACTGTATGTTAATTACGTAAACAATAAGTTAGTTATATACTACTTAATCAAGATCGTTTTAGGCCCTTAAGTAGGTATAACATGTAATTTAGCCCCCAATTTTATTTGGAGCGCACCTTTTAAAAACTAAGATGTTTTAGAAAAAATATCATATTATATCTTCAGGCAATAAAATTCGTCTTTAGTTTTTTATTAATTATATTTTTTTTATTTATTAAAACCGGCTAAGTATAGGTACCTACGCATCAAATACGATGCCACTCCCGATTATAAAATTAACCATACCTAATACTAATCATCGTTTCAAAATCACGTTTTTATATTTGAAAACTATATTCAAAATTATCGAATTTTCCGTTAAAAAATGAAGACAAACTCAGTAGCCGTGGCAACCCTAATCAGAAAGATTACGGACAGAAATATTGCATAGATGTAGCCGCGGTGCGGGACGTTTGCAAGAATATCGAGACGTTTTGATAGAAGCCCGACCGGTTTAGCCGTACGACGCAAATTGCATTTTAAAATGGTTTCTTGTGCTTCAATAGTGGAGTTGGTTTTCTTGATTTGAACCAACATAGGATGATTGTAGGAATCGTTTGTGAATTTGTATTGACGCAGTGTGTGGATAGAGTCTATTTAACCGACTTTCAAAAAGAAAAGACGGCTTGTTCGATTGAGATGATTGACCTTTTATTTGGAAGGCTCAAAGCTTGTTCCATGAATCTCTAGTGATTTTTTAATGGGGATATTCAGAATGATGATCAGAACATCTCTTCAGAATGCAGTTAGTCAGTCAAATCGATTTAATTTTTTTCGATCACTCAAGGTACTACGAGAGGATTCTGATCTTTTTGCGAAAGTCGGTTTTAACTACAATGAATAGGTACTGAATAACTGGGAAAACAAAGTCGATGATGACCTTAGTTATAATATGGAATAAATGGATTATAAATATTGCACGATGTTACACACAGCTCAATCTAGCCCCAAACTTAACAATAGGCGTATCCAATGAGTACCAGACACCGAATGTTATACTTACATCATGATATATAGAAAACACCCAGACCAGAAACAAATAAGTATTTATTTTTAAGCATAAATATATGCACCTGGCGGGAATGGAACCCACAACCTTCTGTATTGCAGTCAGGCCCTCGCCCGACGTGCCACAGAGGCCATCATTTAAATAACGATTTGAATTCAAGCAAACAAAGCCTGAACTTACACTACACAGGCGTCAACAGGTAAAAGCAAAACGTAATCCGTTTCTCTATTCTCATAATACCTCTAATAATATTGCGCTATTCTGGACTAACACCTCAATTCATAAACTACCTAGCAATTAAAAACTGACTTGTTCGGCTGTGTTGTGTCCGCTGGACCGAATGAAAACAAACGAAACCGAGGCAAACAATGGAATTATGAACTATTGTGAAAGCTATTATCTTGCCAAATTGTGTGCATAATTAATTTTTGTATTGCACTAATTGTTGGTATGCGCTTGTTCTATTAATAGTGTTTGGAAATATATTTCTTTAGAGAGTAGGTACATTTAAATAGAAATATCGATATAGGTTTAGTCTGCTGATGGATGTGGTGCCCTTGTGGGTCCAAAACTGTGGTCCTAAGAGTCCAAAGTTTTGCAAAAATGTCGTACAGAATAAATCTTTGCGGTCGCGAAAAACATTTAGCGGGTCACATAAAGGCGCGAAAAAGATGAAAAAAGAAGATGAAGATGAAGCGAGATGAAAAAAATAAACAAGGTAGTAAATAAATATTGGGAAAAGTGTAGGTATCATAAAATACTACTAAAATTGCAAAGTATTTCAGTAAGTATCTAAGTAGGTACGCTGTGGCTGTGCCTACTAATCCCTGAAATAAAAAGGATTGATAGGCACAGCGTACCCATCTTTTATCTTTAAACAGTAATATGAATAAACCCAATCATATTTTTCATAGCAGATTTATACAATAAAAGTCCAGATTATACAATACAATACGTAGAGTAAATAACAGTTATCCAGAAAACCGGATAAAAACAAAAACACAGTTACTGTTATTGCCGTACGTTGGTTATTGAATTACCGGATACGGGACCCGGATAAATTATCACATTCGTAAACACTGGGGTAAATAAATATCTTTTCCAAACGTTTTATACGAGTTGCTATTGTTAATATTTTTCTTAGCGGAAAATAAATGAGGTTTCTGTAATACAAAGTTATTATACTCGTAGCTTGCGTATTTTATTTATAAATGTGGGCTTTTTTAACCATTGTATTAGATATGAGATAAATAAACAAGGTAAGGGTAAACAATCTATCTACATACTGGTTTGGTTTGTAAATAGAAAAGTAAGTAGTACTTAAAAATACATGTGTTATGTATGGTTGATTTAAACGGGATTGTAGCATTAGTAGGTAGTGCTTTTAAATCAGCCATTAATTCAAAACAAGACATTTTTATATGTACTACGATATAAAAATCGATCGAACTTCTGTACTAGATAAAATATCTAGATCTAATATCCTACACTAACATAAGAGCCTTCACTGAAATCTTAGATAATCTCACTCATATCTTACTTCTAACCAATATTGAAAATGCGAAAGTAACTCTGTCTGTCTGTCTATTACGCTTTCATGCCTAAACCGGTGAACCAAAATTGATAAATTTTTGTATAGAGATAGATAGGACCCTGGAGATGGATAAACTTTTATTCCGTAAATCCCACGGAATCGGGAGTTACGCGGGTGAATCCGTGAGCGCAGCAAGCATATGAAAATAACGTGACATCACAAAAGTCTACTTACCTACATTATACAAATTGTTGACTTTGCTAAAAGAACTCGTACTCGTAACTGTCCAGAGTAAAAGTTATATCACTCAAGTTGTACTCAAGACCAATATTACAAAGTCTTAGATTGAAAATAATAAGCTACTTTTCTCACCTTTAAACGAAAATAAATTTACCAAATAATTCAACTCAAATTATTAAAAGCTATTTAACATAAAGTCACCGTCAGCCAATTTGTAATTACCTGCGTACTTATTCACTTCCGCATCGTTAAGTACATAAGTATTCAATAATAATTCTTGTTTATAATAATCAATATCGACGCGGGGAAGTCGACCGAACCAGGATCAAAGCGGGCCTATATTAAAACCATCATTCACTTTGTTGGGCGGGCAACGGTACAATTTATAAGCGATCTGCATAATATAGCAATAAAATATGAATGTAGCCTTCAATTTCAATTTCGTTTTTGTATAATAGTTTACGTGTTTTGCTTTGGTAGTGTTGAAAAATATGAATACTTAAACGTTATGGAAGATAGTGTATTGATTTATATAGAACTAAATAGCCATTATAATATAATGTATAGGTAGCTCGTTATTATATTTTGTTTTTCAATATAAGCCCCCTTACTTATAAACGGTAATGATTAACAACTGCATAAACTATGTATCGTTTGTCTCTTACTGTTTCAAAGTTGACTGACAGAGACAAACGCTGCATAACTCAGTCATGTGTCAATCATCGTAAATAAGTAAGAGGGTAAGTATTTAAATTTAAACTGACATTGTTTTAAAATAAAACCTAAGTTTTTGTGTTATTTATTTTTTGTTATTTATACAACCTATATTACAAGCCTAGTAGCCTAATTTGGAGCTAGATAGGGCGGTATGTGCAACGTCGGTGTGTCTATTCCTAGAAAGAAGGGAGTGGAAAAAATGTGGAAGAATGTAAGTATTATTTTGATATTTTTTCCGGACAGAAAACGTACTAATAAACATCTATATTATTCTTCTATATGGTTATAAATAAAAAACTACAACGATACTTCCTACTGTCTAATTTTCATCCGGATTTAACACACAACTATTTTCACCCGGATATCCCAAACATAACAATCAACATGGTCACCCTAACTGATTCAATATTGTCTGAAACGTGCGCTCCTCTATCGAAGGCTTGTCCTGTTGAAATGAAATCATCGTGGTCATTGGTTTCATTAACACGCGAGTGCGCAGCGGCTAGCATAGGTATGTATGTACCTACCTTACCTACCTACCTAGTTTTATACTAACTAGGTAGATATATAGCATAGGTTCCTACTTGTTCTCCATACAAACGTAGTCGACTGGATCCTCCCTTGATAAAGACATTAGAGCAAATATGTTTATGCCATAAAACCTACATCTGCCATGCATGACTCTCCGCCACGTTTTGTTTTTTTTTTTATAAAATTTTCTGATTAGGAGGAACACTAACTTTTTATCCCGGCAGAGGGCGCGAGTCGATTAATCTTAGGTTTGAATTAAGAACTGTCAAACATGTGTTTTTTACAACTCTTGGCGCCAAATTGGCCATATCGGTATGAGACCGAAAGAATAAAAAAAAAACTCGGCGTTTCCATTGGTGGAGGACCATCATCGAAAAAAAAAAGATCATCCGATGCCAGCGCCTCTGCACACAGCTTTGCGCGCGGCACCCCATTAGAATAGAAATATAATTTGAAAAAAAAATCAAAACGTAGGGGCGTGGTCATGGCTGATATTAGGTACGTTTTTGTTCTAAAAGAGTAGGTAGAGTTTCTTCTTAAAATTATATGGATTACAATGTAGGTACTTAGCTACCTAATATATATTTTTTGTTTTTCGTGTTCCTGGAGCCTGGTCAGAATGCGTGACCGCCTAGCTAGGCGGGATTTCATAAATTAACCGTCAAAATATATTAGGTTAGGATATGTGATAATGAAGCCAGTCTAACTAAGTCCGCGGACTAATCGCAGCCATTTAGATGACAAAGAACTCAGTATAACAATATAGGTTTAAAGAGATGTAGGTACAGTTTAATAATGTTCAAGAGAAAGTTAAGACTTATCGTCGTTTTTAAAAGTTAAGAAAATGAGAGTTTATCGCGTCTATCTAACGAAGGCTTTGCACGCAGCCTTGTTGAAACGACCGGCGAGGGTGCGGTCTGGCAGAGCCGGTATGTTGCTAGTGCGGCCGATTGTAACAGGCAGTACGGCAGGCTGTTTGTAGCCGACGTGGTACATCGGGAACCTTAGATATGTGCTGAAAAAACAAAGTTAAGTATGTGACATGGTGGGCTTGGGTTCTTATTCTAACAAACTATAAAGTTCGTGAAGTCAGAAGCTTAGAAACTATTTGAAGCGTAACTCCTGGTCCCGTGAAAGTATCGGAATAAAACGTGGCATACGTTACAAAGATGCAATGTATCTTCAAATAAAATTTTATCAAAATCGGTCCCGTAGTTTCGGTGGTTTCCCTCAACATACACATATACATATACTACGTTACCAACGTTGCCTCTTTATAATATAACCATAGATATAAAAACTACAGAAAATACGTCAGTTTTGCGCGCTTACTCATTATTACCCCTGGATTGTGTTAAACTAGCAATTATTTAGTAGGAGGTTTCTGCCCTGGCTTATTGTGTGTTCCGATAAATAGGCCGGGGCAATTACGTGACTACCGAGCTACGGTCCGTGCTATTGCCAACGCTCGGCTCGGACCCGGTACGGTCTAGCGTGAGTCTTCCTAACGTTAATCTATCTTAAGGCGGAACCAGACATCGCGAGGTGTGCGTTGCGAATGGTTCGCCTCGCTTGCCTCGGGCTGTATGGACATGTGTGCTCACAGTGAGTATTCGCGTCATATGATCGTTGCGAACGCCGCCTCAATGCGAGCCGTGCGCTCCGTGTGGACGGAAGGGTGTTTTTCTATTGTTCTACTGACGAACCCTGTGAGTGGTTGCTTCTGTCGTGTGTCGTTGAGGCATGCGTGACGAACGCCTCGCGATGTCTGTTTCTGCCTTTATAAGGGCGCTTTAGAAGCTGGTATATCCGCGCCGAATGTCTTGGACTTACTGAGTCATTTCCGGAGGACACTGGAAAACGTACTCCGGATCGATGAAGTACGTGAGAGAATGGTGAGCTTTCGGGTATCCGCGGTAGTAATCTCTCTGCCGCTGACTTGCCTATAGACAGTTTCAAAGTTAGGTGCATTTTGTATGTAATAAAATATTTGATATCCGAAGACAAAGGTTTTGTACGAACTTTAGAAAGAAGTGAATAGAAACCTAAATAGGTAGTACTTATATAGGATAAACGGATATTTCGGATATACCGAAATACATCCTCTGTGAAAATTTCAACTGTCTGTCTAGCTATTACGCTTCATGAGATATAGCCTGGTGACAGACGGACAGACAAACAGACAGCGAAGTCTCAGAAATAGGGTCCCGTTTTACCCTTTGGGTACGGAACCCTAAAAATGGAGACTCAATTTGGAACTGCCGGAAATTTGGAATTAAGTAAATATACCTCATAGAAACCTACCTCATAGAAAGTTTCGATTTCATCTTGCCTCGCGTTATCCACGAACAAAATATTATCCGCCATCCCGACGATAGCACAGGAATTTAGAAATTAATATTTTGCTACTTCCAATTTACATTTCTACGACATTTCTCGATAATCAAGATGGCGCGTCGAAGTTAAAGTAATTGACATTGATGTAATTATAATTTGAAGGGATGGACACGGTTGGAAGCTCCGAAATAATGTCATGGAGCCTGCGGGGGAAAATTCTTCAAAGACTTCAGCTCTGGCTTTAGCCTGTAAATCGAGTCAAAATGGCTTACTGGAGCAGATAGTTGCGTTCCTTATTTTATTACTTTACTTAATTTTTCTCACGGGTTGCGAGGGGACCAAGACCATTGCATGTAACATGGTTAAAACGTCGAGGTTAGAAAATAAATAACAATACGCGATTAAGATTCGAAAAAATGTAACTATGTTAACAAATCGTGTGAATTTAAAAGTTTAGAGAGAGGTCATGTTGGTAAGTATGTATTTTCCGGGTAATCTCTAACTACTGAAACTACTGGAATGATTCCAATTTTTTTTTCACCAATAGAAAGGTACATTATCGAGGTAGATATCTTACTAGATAGGTTCCGATATTCCCAAGAGATTAGTACTGACGCGTGTGAAACCGCGGAACTGTGCTAGTCTTACATAATTGGATAAATTAAAGGGATGTGTATTACAATAGTTATTTGGCTACACAGCACAGTCTCATTGATTTGTGGTCGGGTATCCGAGCCGAATGCACCCAACAAATCATAGCATGTTTTGGAACAAAACTTCGCTTCAGAATAGGCTTCGATCCGAACAATTCGATGCAGGTGAGCGAGGTTTCATAGGATTTTATACAAAGAAATCTAACATTTGTTCGGATCTAAAAAGTGCGCGTGCGATCATGGCGTTCATAAATAATTTGCTTTAGATAAACTAACGGCTCGTCTTGGTATAAAATGACCTAGGTAGCACAAAGGGCAGTCTTATTGCTCAAAGCGATCTCTTCCAGACAATCTTCTGACGTAAACGTCCAATGATTGCCTGTTGCTTAAATGGGATGTGTAGTGTAAAACAACATTACATTCGATCCTACTTCCTACCTAATATTATAAAAGCGAAAGTTTACTTCTTAACGCAAAAACTACTGAACCGATTGCGATGAAACTTGAAGGATAGATAGCTAGAGACCAAGAGCAAAACATAGGCAATTTTTTATCCAGATATTAATAATAATAAATAAATAATAATAATAAATAAATATTTACGACGTTACACACAGCGCAATCTAGCCCCAAACTAAGCACTAGGCTTGTACTATGGGTACTAGACAACGGATATACTACATATTATACTTTTTTTTTTGTAAATACATACATATGATACATAGAAAACACTGAATATCCCATGTCTTGGGACCGTGGTGAGTCCTAGGACATGTTGGTTTCCTCACGATGTTTTTCCTTCACCGTAAGAGCGATGTTATAAGCGCACATACCTTTTTCTTAAAGAAAAAGACATTGGTGCGCGGTCGGTCTGGATTCGAACCCACGACTCTCAGAATGAAAGCCGGGGTATCTACCACTAGACCAACACCGCTCTCAATCATATATCTCATATTACCCCGATATCGGGACTTATGCTGGTAAAACCGGCTAGTCTATCTAATAATTAGGACAATATTGTGAAGTGAGTTTGACTGTTACAGGTAGATGCGGCGACGGCAGCCCGTGCGAGCAGCTGTGCAGTGAACTGCACGACGGCACGTACGAGTGCGGCTGCGGTCCGGGATACGTGCTGCATGTCAACGGCTACGGCTGTCTAGGTAAAATATACTTACAACTATACCTATATATATTATACTAGCTGACCCGGCAAACGTTGTTTTGCCTTATAAATTATAGATAGTAGCCGATTCTCAGACCTACTGAATACTTATACAAAATCTCATAAAAATCGGTCAAGCCGTTTCGGAGGAGTACGGTAACTAACACTGTGACATGGAAATTTTATATATTAGAAATATACTCATACAATTCTATACTATCAAAATAAAATATAAGTTTTATATCCGTTTGCTAGTCACCATAACACTAGCTTAGTCGCTTACCACGGGGCTAGATGGCGCTGTGTGTTCTTCACAGAATTTATTTATTTTTTGGAACGAAGTTCCTTATCGCGCGTTGCGAAAGGGGGCTAGACGGAAAAAATTAAGACCTAAAGTTGTAACGACACGTGGCGTGATGCGATCATTTTCATCACCGGAACTATTAGTTGCATGGATGGTGACCGTCCCCCCCCCCTCCCCCCGTACAGTACCTATACCTAAAACTACCAATTCGGTAATAGAAGCTCTAAACCAATCGGTAGGTATAATGAATTTCGTACCTAAGCTCATGCTAGGAGTCGCTGACCTGGGTCGTTACTCCATAAATACCAGGTAGCTTGTTCCACGCAAAACGTTTCCAAGTCTCTGGTTCCGAGGTCGTTGGTAAATACACAGTTTACCTAATAGTTGGTGGGTAAATACGGCTCTGCCAGCAACGATGATAATACCTACTTACTTTTAATTCTTAATTTACCCACCATCAAGAGCGAATGGCTTGGCACGGCACCGACCGCTAGCATAGTTTGAAACATTTATTCGTGGATGCTCTCCAGATCTTGACTCTTTATTACAAAACGACTTTTTGCTTAAATTTTGACAATGTCTTGTTTACAGCCGAATACAGAAACGCCACTTTAAATTCGAGGGCTACTTAAATAATTTAGCAGCTTCTAAATTTAAAAATAGTAAGGATTTTTTTGAATTTGAGTCAAACTCATATTTCGGTTTTAATCGCGTGGTCCAATCCTGAAGAAGGTGCCGTAAAGTTCTCGAAACGTTGAGCGTTGAAACAATGCTAAGAGTAATAAACACGAAAAATAAACTAATTTTTTGGTTTTACTTCTATTCAACATCGCGAAAACAGAAGAAAAATCTATTGTCTTGCTTAATTTTCTTTTGTTGTTAATTGTTCAAGGCATTT
The DNA here is from genome assembly GCA_958496205.1 of Idaea biselata. Lineage (NCBI taxonomy): Eukaryota > Metazoa > Arthropoda > Insecta > Lepidoptera > Geometridae > Idaea > Idaea biselata. Next base: position 8,350,374 of record OY292404.1, read on the forward strand.
TTTACTAGAAACATTTAAGAAGGAGAAATGCATCATCAAAAATTCTCTCGTGATAGGATTCGAACCTGGCCCCTAACTTGACCGGCGAGTGCACTAACCACCACGCTAAATTCACCCTAAGTAACATAAGCTACTTTTGATCCCGATATTCCCACGGAATTTGGACTTACGCGGGTGAAACCGTAGGGCGCAGCTAGTGTATAATAATCATGTACGTAAGATGATGACTTACCTACTGTGCCGACCCCAAAAAAAATGTAGCCTTATTAATAAACATGGAGTAAGGTTGGAATAATTTTACCACTTTTTGTTTCTGTCTATCAAGTTTGAAAGTTCTTGTCACGGAAAAAGACAAAGTATGTTCTCACTACTCCAACCTTACTCCACGTTTATTAATATGGCTATTGGAGTTTTACCCTCTTAAACTAGGTTTACACTTAGACTTCGTTTTATAATAACCCTTCTGGACAACCTCCAAAACGCCAAGGTCCGCAATGTACATGCAAATGTTTCAAACGCGATAATATTCATGTATTTGTATAAAACCGCATGCAAATAGCATTCGGTGTTGTGTAGGCTAGCATTATAGTCCAGGATCTCTGGTACATTTTTGCAAATTTATTACCATCAAGCTAGTTTTCCGTGAGTAGCTTCATTTTGATGAGACGCCCAACAATGTCGTATACGAAACTCTCGATAGTGGTAGATAACGGAGGTATGACCTGTAACTAATTTTGAGCATAGAACCGGGATGACGTACAACCCAATTTGTAGGACAATATGACTGTTAAATTATATAAATACTAGGTTAACTAATATGAAAAATATTTGTCCGACAAAATCTATGGTCTATCAATTGCAAAATTGTACCAGGGACCCTGGACTATTACGTTTATATGTATAGGATTATATAAGCTTTAGCCCACTGCTGGCGTACTGTAATCTAGATTCTAGATCCAGGATGTGGATTATTCGTACGGGGCTTAATGTGCTTTACTGTGCCTAAGTAGGTGTTATCACGGAATGCTATCTGTAGAGCGATTTGAGTACCTACATGAGAATAAGAAGAAATAATAAGCACTTTGAGTACATTTATTTAAGCTTAAATTCAATTTTCGGTTTTAATCCCGTGGTGTTTATTATTTTTAGTGTTTTTTCAATGCTCAACTTTTCAAGGCCTTTTGAGATCTTTTCTTCAGGACTGACTAATACAAGTATCTCCGTAGCGTAACACGGAGCTGCTACAGTAAGCTGTAGCTTATGTTAACAGTCGTAGCATTTCCGTAGCGTAACACGGAGCTGCTACAGTAAGCTGTAGCTTATGTTAACAGTCGTAGCATTTCCGTAGCGTAACACGGAGGTTCTACAGTAAGATGTAGCTTATGTTAACAGCCGTAGCATTTCCGTAGCTCAATACATAGCTTTAAAAAAAATAAGCAAGTACGTGCCTTGTAGGGCTACGCGCAGTATAAGGTTTCGTAGTTTTTACAATTTGGAAAAGGCGTTACATTTTAATTGCCTACCAGGCAATTAAAGTGCTTATAGGCAATGCCTAACATGTAATATTCAACGAAATTTGTTTGAAATTTTACTTCTTATTTCTTTCAATTACTCGTAAATTTGAAGAGACTTGCAAGCTGTGATAATTTTCCCTATAAAATGCATTACGTCTCCAAGAACAGCCATTTGGTTGTTAGAGAGCGAGGGTACACATAACGCTACATTGAATTAACGCGAGTCAAACCGCAGGGCACCTATACCTAACTTACAAAAAAAATACTTGTCCACAGAATTAAACTCAACGAAAACAACCGAAGCATCGGCCGACTCAGCTGAAGACGTCCTTTACCAGAAAGACGTATCATTTTCAGCAGAACTTGAAATAGCACCGTCCAATATCTTATATAGTAATACTTATAACAAGCCTACGTTTAGTCCACATATCCTCACGACAGACAGACAGAATGACAAAGAGAACAACTATACGTACACCGGTGAGATTAGTAAAGAATATGACGGGTACAGGAGTCTTATAGAAGATGGTATAAGTAAGACAGACTTGAATATCATTGCTGATTTGAAGATGGATGTAAGCGGGAAGGTTACTACGCTTGGACCGAGTTTGGAACAAAAAGTAAGTATGTTATTTTTATTTGGTAAAAAAAATAGCAAGTAAGTATTTATTCTTTAGACTTCATTTCGCCTTTCTAGAGCTTCCTAGTCGGCGGCGACTTGCAGTGGCCGATTTGGAAGTCGTTAAATCGTCTTCGAGTTCAGGTTGGCCGCTGTAGGACGAACATGGCAAGATGGGGTTTTAGAGGACAGGGTGACACGCAATTTGTGGAAGGGCCGAGCAGACGATGGACCACGGTCTGCTCCATGTGTCCCACTAGTTGTTCGATGGAGGACCTGAATACAGCTACAGATAATGCTGGAGGGTTGTAGCCCCGGCATAGAATAAGGTTACCACATCTCATCCTGTGGGTGTCGTAAAAGGCGAGGGATCTGAGGGAGATTAGCAAACCTTAAGTTCTCCCCGCGCGGTGGCGGATAAACGGCTTGATTTCTAAGAGGATTGGTGTCAGGCAGGCGGCCGGCCGTAAAAACATTGCCAAATCTAATTGCAGAAGGTATGGTCAGTGATGACTTACCGACTGCGCCGACCTCAAATAATAAAAAAAAAATTGGGGTTTAGCGGACCCCGGGCTCCCGAAAGGGATGCAATCGGGAACATCGCTCGGATGAGATAATGCTGGAGGGTTACTGCGGTTTGTTTCGATACGACATCGATACTGTCATACGATGATTCTACTGTCACATTCTGATAGTAGGGTGACAGTAGAACCATCGTTATGACAGTATCGTTGTCGTATCGAAACGAACCGAAGTAACCCTCCAGTATTTTGTCGCCAAGTATTGGACAAAGTAGATACATTTAAAATTTAGTCTTTGACACGAAGAAGAAGTATTTATTATCTTGTTTCCAAAATTAAACCCGGTGGTGGTTTAGAGTATATACGCACTGATAAGTCGTGGCGTAGGTGCGTCGCCGTAGCGTAAACCGCAAAGCTAGCTATACAGTAGTATAATGGTACCATTCTGATCGATTATAAAAATAATAAAAAGCCTTAAAATAACTAAGTTGGTTACAAAAAGAAATTGTTAAACCTATACCTATATTTTAAACATTCTGATCGATTATACTACAAAATCTAAATAATATAAAAAATTACCTGTCTTATTGACTGATTGTGTATCTCATCAGGTCCCTGGTGCGACAGCGTCGCCAGCATGGACTCAGGCGGTGGACTCTTGCGACTGCGACGCGTGCGCACCGCGGTGTTCCTGCTCTAGCAAGTGTAAGACAGGTGAGCGGGCTTGCATCATTATTATACCTAATTACCATCTTATTCTCGAAGACCTCATTGGCCTAGCTACGCCCGCCTTGCGTAATCGCGCAGGTTAAGGCTGGAGCAGACCGGATGCGTATACGTAAACGTAACCGGAGATGTGCACGTGCCACTGAGTTCTAATGTATGAAACTGTATGACACAGGACACACTGCTGATGTAGACGTAGTCTTGCGTCGTCTACATTAGACGTACTAATGTAGACGACGCAAGCAGTGTGTCCTGTCTCAAACAGTTTCATACATTACAACTCAGCGGTAGCAGCGGCTTTGGCGGGAAAGCGAAGACAACATGTCGTGCTCCAGTTTTATTTTCGTTAAACTATGTTGTAAACCCGGTTAAATTGTGTAATTTTAGAGGAATCTTATTCAATTTAGTTCCGTGAATGTGCACAAGTGTAGTGGAAACAAAATTGAGTGTTAAACATGAACTTTTCGTCGTTCCCTCCTAAGCCCCTTGAAGGGTATGGTAAAGTTGCCACAGCTTTACCATAGCGCCTGACTTGAAACTATGAGCCCGATCGGGCTAATTTTATGCAAAATACTTGATACTGGCAAGATGCACAAGATGTACGACGCCAAAACTATAATAAGAAGAGTGTTGTAAACTCTGAAAAAACTCGACAAATGGCATCTCGAGAGTCCGGGGCCAAAAAAGAAAAAAAAAACTCAGCGGTACGTGCACGTCTACGCTTACGTATACGCCTCCGGTCTGCTCCAGCCTTTAGGAATGCCTGGTGCGGTTATCTGTGGTAATGTTATTATTTTCGTTGAAGAATCGAATTTGATGTTACTATGATATTCGAATTTCGAACATTTCGGAAAAAAACAAACTACGCTTGCGTGAAATACGTTTTTTTTTTCATTTTGGCACCGTTAAGTTTTTTAGAGTTATTTATTGAGTTACAATTTGTTTTATGGTCCCTATTTAGAAGATAAATCAATGTACATACTGTTGTTAATACTTGCCATTTTAAACACTTTTGTAAACACACAAAGTAGGTACCTACCTAACAAATACTACCACAAAATCTTGAATAAAATTCAAAGTACGTAAAGGCAAAGGGGTAAAGTTGTAATAGCCAGTACTTACACAAAACGAGTTCCATTTTGAACTCTATTTGAATACTCAAAGAACTGCATTTCGTTAACACTCGTAGTTCGTATTCGAAACTATTGTTGATCGATTTCGAACCAAATTGCATTGACATAGAGTCTAGAAAAGCTTCTTTCATCGAAGAAAGGGGAAGTCAAGTGAATTTCAGCGTAGAGGTAGTAGAGCACTGACCTCCATGGTACAAATCGCTGGACAGGTCATAGCGTGCTGAATTTTGTGCCTATTTGATCTGCGCTATGTTGCGCTGTTGTCGTGCATTTTCTATATAAAGTGATGGTGACCGTCCGTGGAACTAATAGTTCCGTTGCGGTCACCATCACTTTCAATAGAAAACGCGCGACAACAGCGCAACATGGCGCTAATCAAATCGGTACAAAGATCTAATGTCATTTCGTATTCAAAGATTCAAATATATTTATTCATTAAGAACGATGTATAAATTACATACGTACGTTTTGAAACGTCGAGATTTTACTGTGGTTTCGGAACGCGCCCTCTGATGAGAAGAAACCACAAGAAACTAATGGGGTTTAAAAAAAAATTACTTTGTGTTATATTACAATCGTCATAATACATCTCTTTAATTTGAACAGGATCAGTTAACAATCATGTCCATGGATTCTTTTCATCAAAATATGATGACGTGCTATAGTACGCCTTATTACACAATTTAAGTTTAGTATATTTTTTTATCTTGTAATGGACGTAACACATACGTCTTCAAGTAGTTTATTATAATATGTAATACCAATTCCAGCGTACTTGTATAGTTTTCATTTCAGTGTAGTAGAGGCTTTCGAGTTCTCAGTGCAGAGACTATTCAATCAATTGTGCACTTTAAGAGAGAAAAGTGTCGGGACATTTTCTTAAAAGATTTCAAGCTTGACTTGACCTTGCTTTGTGGACATTGGAATTGTCTATTGTGAACCTGAAGAACTATAGACTAAGTTTTCTAGAATCTAGAACCGTTTAGTTTAGAGCCTTTAGAAATGTTTTAAGGTTCCACATTGTACGCGTTTTACTATTCAGCAATATCCATCATTTACCTATTTATTACTTCAGTGCTAAATTACTTCACGCGACTCGCCTTTACTTAACTATCAAATAAATAACTACGTATTTAAGCAATCCTGGTTTTGTACTCAACAACTAACTAACTAACTACTCAATAATGTACTGTCTAACTGGACGGTACATTATTTGAGTAGTTAGTTAGTTCGGCTCCGGCTCGAAGGACTAAATAAATAATGTATTGTGCACTTTAGGAGGGAAAAGTGTCGGAACAGTTTCTTAGATTCTTAGATTTCCATATGACTCAAAAATCAAAAAATCAAAATTATTTTTTATTATTATTAATTTACACTAATATTATAAAGAGGAAAGATTTGTATTTGTGTGTGTGTGTGTGTGTATGTTTGTTATGTATAAACTCAAAAACTTCTGGACCGATTTCAAAATTTCTTCCACCAAAAGAAATCTACTTTATCGAGGAGTAACATAAGCTACTTTTGATTCCGAAATTCCCACGGGATCGGGACTTACGCGGGTGAAACCGTGAGACGCAGCTAGTGTAATATTACGTTCACGAATACCTAAGACTTAAAAATGTCTACCTAATATAAAGAATACCCAGACTTTGCACACAAAAACCAATAAAGGTAAAACCTAAAACCGAGACATTAAACGTAACAAAACGTTCGGATGAAGCCTCCAGCTTAACAAGTCAACACAGATGGAGGCTCCGAGCGACCGGATGTACGTTTGTAATGGCCGCTCACTTCCGGTCGCAGTTGAGAACAGTTTCGAATGTTCGAGCAGATGTTACAGTATCTACATCTACATATTTTATAACAGGGGATTTTTAGGGTTCCGTAGCCAAATTGCAAAAAACGGAACCCTTATAGATTCGTCATGTCTGTCTGTCTGTCCGTCCGTATGTCACAGCCACTTTCTTCCGAAACTATATGAACTATACTGTTGAAACTTGGTAAGTAGATGTATACTGTGAACCGCAGTAAGATTTTCACACAAAAATAGAAAAAAAAAACTTGGGATACCCCATACTTAGACTCTAACAAAAAAATACAGTTTCTATCTGTCAACTTTGAAAGTTCTTGTCACGAAAAAAGACAAAACAAGTTTCTTACTACTCCGACCTTACTCTACGTTTATTAATAAAGGGTTTTGGATAATCCTGCGGGATCGGGACTTACGCGACTGAAACCATCGTGTGGTTTCAGTCGCGTAAGTCCCGTAAGTCCCGACAGACGTCCCAGCTAGTAAAACATAATTCTTTACAGCTCAGTATCACGCCTTTCTAATTGGATAAAATCACGGAATGTTACCAAAACAATTTTTTCTCTTCACTTACTTTTTTAGCAGTTGAAAGTTCCCGAACTCCATGTTCACTTTTACCGTCCTAGTTTCGAAACAGAAGTTAATTCCTGGCCACACTGGCTGGTTAATGTTTAATCGATTCTGGCTTTGAATTTTTTATGTTTTTTGTAGGTTGGTTCCTTTCACTTTTGTATTATAGGGATCTAAATGGAATTGGTTTGATTATGTTGGTAATATCTTTAGAGATATAATGGTTATGGACGATTAGGTAGTTGGTGGCAGTCTGTGGTCCGGATAAATTCTTAAAAATATAGAACCTACTGTCGTTAGGATTTGGAAGGTTCATTTTGTCAAATTGTTTTGGCTGTAAAGAAGTTAAATACAGAGATTTTGGGTGAATATTACACAATGCCATCTAGTCCCATGGTAAAATACTAAGCTTGTGTCACGGTGAACGGATAAGTATAATATTTTTATTTAAAACCGCCTTCTTGTAACCAAATGGCCGAAAATGGTGACCGAATCTTGAAATTTAATGCTTAGATTAAGTGACTATAATATTGTATGTCCGGGATGGACAAACTGTTGATACTTATAACACATTTCCATGTCACCTTAATGTAGGTACACAGTTATTCAATAAATATTCTTGATTCTTGATAATTCGACAGCCGTCTTTTTTGCTCCCACTTGATATAATAATGAAATGACTGAAATTATATAAAAGCACATCTGGCCTTTGATGTCTCAAACTCACGGGAATTTACCCTCGCTTTTTGTAACTATGAAAAGTTAAAGAAGGCTCATCTAAAACTTGTTTGGTTTCATATCACTGACCACTGGATTAGTTTAGTGAAATGTCTAGGAAACCGGTATCATTACAAGTAAGTAGGTAGTCCATACAAAAACTCCTACGAAAATGAGCATCCTCCTTTCAGTCAAGTGACAAAATTAGCTACATACGAACATGTACCTACGTAGATATTTCGATTAAATCGTATCTTATAATCAGAAAATCGGAAGGAAAATCGGACGGCCTTTCGAACCCTAGAGCACAAAGCGCGTTCAATTGTGATCTCTATTCAATTGCAATAAGAATCAATATTGGACAATGAATGTTACATGTGGAGTGGATTGGCATATCGACCCCGATTTTTCGATTACGTTCCCCTGTTGTTGACTGTTTGATAGTGTTGGGAAGTTTACTAAGAAACTTGCTTTGTTTTTATCGATTACCTTTTTCTGTAGGTAATAATAAAATTGACAGAGTTTGACCATACTACTGACCGATTGGTAAGTCTTGAGTCGGTCTGAGATGGACGGTGACCTAGAAAATACCTGATCAGTCACGAATTGGAGACTCTTAAATTGTTATCCTATGGCGCTTCGTTAACGAGCAAAGAATCGTGTCGCGTTGTCGCGACAAAAACATCGTGTTCGGGCATACGCGATATTCTTGTCTACATCAGCGAGGAACTCATTGGCCTAGCTGTACCTGCTGATCTCGAACGATCGTGCGGGTTAAGCAACGCCTGGCGCGGTCATTACTTGGATGGGTGACCGATAATTTGTGTGGCAAGAAATCATTTTCTCGAGCTCCTCCCGGGCTGGTCCCGGGTGTTCTCTCTGATAGGAATCGGTCAAGTAAGAGGCCTTAGGGCGACTTGAAAAGTCTAACACCAGGTGAGTAGCACTGCTATACGATAAGAAGAAGAATTAGCAGGCGAAGATTCATGTCACGTTGACGTGCATCGTTGTTCAGTTTGTTGTGCGGCCGAGACTGAATTGACGCAGGTGTAGCCACCCAGGCGTCGTCTTAGCCCGAATACTACGCGTTGCAACGATCTACCCGGCCACATACATCGCGTAAAAACGAATATTCGCCGTAGCCCGCTAATGAAGCCACAGCATTACAAGCGAACAAGGAATGACGAGGCGAAATACGAGAAGCTTCACCATAAATCGGGGTGTCGCACACTGGTAATTAATGTAATCGATAAATTATCCGTAACTAAGCCTCAAACGTGGGTATAGATGTCTTCATTTTTTTAGTAGGTACCTTAAATGAGAGTTTGACCCCTATATCCTTACCTTATGGTAAGTGATGATATGGTCTAAGATGTGCCACGCTCATCTAGTGAAAGGAAGACGGCCCTGGAACAAGATCCGACCGATCTTCTTTGGTGGCTACACCGGTCTACGTATCGGTAAACGGACGAGTCCGCTTATTATCATCTAGCAAGGGATAGCGTCTTGTTTGTGTGTTTTCTGGCGGAATTTACAAGGCAGCCCTAATATATTACTATTAGACAGAACAAATGAACTATGATTGAACTATAAATTTAATGTGATTTTTAAACATAATTCTGTGATGGACTTTTTATATATTATTACTTCTCTATCTCAATGGGCCAACTGTAAAGATAGATGTAAGTTTAAAAAAATATATACAAAAAACTTGAGAGGTGTCAAGGGACACCCGGATGGATCAAAGTTCTAAGCAAAAACAAGTGTCGTTACAACTTTTGGTCTTACCTAATCTTTTTCGTCTAGCCCCCTTTCGCAACGCGCAATAAGGAACTTCGTTCCAAAAATGTTAAAAAATCATCAATATTTTATAGAACATCGATATATCGACAAATCCCATCCCTATCGACAAAAGTGCCGTTCCTTAATCGACATCACTCGTGGAATGCACACACCGGAATCATATTAGGGTATCGAGGGTGCTTGATCTACGGACTACGGGCCCTTCAAAGATTACCAATTTCTTTTTTTTGTTAATGGTGAAAAGGTGAGATCTTCTACCGTATAACAGTGTTAAAGGCCATTTGCTTAGTTGGCTGTTTAATTAACAGCCTATTATATACTAGCCGATTAATCGCCTACTTGATATGCCTATGAGTATACTGATATAGATAGGTTAGGTTAGGTTAAGCTAAAAAGAGCCTCTACTCGCTCAAGCGAAGTGAGCGTTACTTTATCCTGCACGTATTATCTTCCTACGCGTATAATAACTATAACCTATTCTGCGAACTTTCCTACTCTCTCTGTCTCGCTTTCTCTTAAGTATCAGTGGACCTCTAGTATTCCTCTCAAGACTACGTTTAACTAGCCGATCGTCTAGCGCCAACTTAACTAAGATAGTTTAGCTTAGCTCGACAGTTTTCATATCACTCAGCATAGCTGTTTACGTCGATGCACAGGCACACATGCGCACATTTTTGTTAAACTGCGAAAACAAATAATGTTAATGCGAAGCTAAGCACAACTAACATATTTTAGTTCGGCATGCTCAAACCTCTAAGCAAGAAACTTTATAATTTATTCGTCCAATTTGTCCAGAACCTTAACAGAATTTTCATTGTTTTCTTCATTTTCTACAATGAATAAGTGCCTACTTCTCATACCAGAATCTAAATAGGTACCTACCTACTTACCATTAAAAGTACATGGCGTAAATTAATTATTTTCTACCATTTAGTCTTTACACCCAAATTCCTTGTTTAATGTCAAACTGAAAAATATAGCAAAGAGTGAGTCGTATCAAGAATCAAGGGTTCCGTTGAGATAGGTCTGCAGATTATTCAAGTGGTTCTTATTAATAAGTATATCAAGTAGTGTGTCCGTTCTTTAGAACCCATAGTACAAGCCTAGTGCTTAGTTTGGGGCTATATTGCGCTGCGTGGAACGTTGTGAAATATTTATTTAATTCATTTATTTATTTATTCTGATCAGCTTGTACTGAAATATTTTTCATGCATTGGCAAGTGTTACTGACTGACTGACTGATTGAATTAATGACCGAACTACGCAGAGCCCAAACCGCTTGAAAACCTCCTCCTTTTTTTGGAAGTCGGTTAAAAAGATCCAGCGAGATCGGGACTTACGCGGGTGAAACCGCGTGACGCTGCAAGTATATAATAAACACTGAAAAAATTACTATGGATCTGAGAACTTAAAATAATTTTCTTTGAGCAGGTCAACCAGCTGTCGCTATCCTCTTTTTTTGTTCAAGGAAAGCGCAAGGATCTCTAAAAACAATTCCAAACCAAGATTGGGACAAAAATTAATGTGTTTCTCAACAAGTAGGTACATAAAACAAGGGTTCCGTGCGAAATTGAGTAATTTTACGACAGCCTGCGATGAGGACTCTTAATTACAGGACGCTTCGCGAGTTTGACATTGTCAGCGCGGCCCGCCTCATTTACACCCTTAATTTTGTTGTTCGGATTGTAAAAATGGAAGTGCGTGTGTTGAGGGTGTAATTAAAGTAATTATTGTATTATCGAAGTTGAAGGGTAGTTGTCGTGTGATCTGCTGTGTTATTCTGTAAAACTCGAACATCACTTCAATAGACATAATTTCATAGGAAAATTAATCCTTTAATTTTTTTCTTTAAAATAAGTGTTGCTAGTAAATCTGCCGAGAGCAATTTATAACAAAAATATGGAGTACAGTAGGCGGCAGATTAGTTGAAAAAAATGGCGGATGCGCAGAAGTCGATTTTTCATAGAAAGCGCATATAAAATGTACTGCGCGAACTCTCCCCTTCCGCGACTAAATTTTTTAACTTATCTGCCGGTCACTGTACTTCACTAGTTGTTTTAGTCTTTACTAGTTGCTTTCGTCGTCAATTTTTGCGTCCCAGGAACGTTTTGGTACAATTCTTATTAGATGAGAGAGTAGTTTTTTTGTAACTTTTTATAACAATAGGATGAAAAACTACATCTCAGTAAATTGTAAAGAAGAGACCTGTAAAGGTAATAAGTTTATGAGTTTAATTTCAAAATTACTACATAGGTACCTAACTTTTTTTCTGTTTTTGGCATTGTTGGATCTCGAGTTCTTTATAGATCACTTCTTTAGGGTATAATCGCGTTGTCGTGCGCGTGTTGTGTTGATAGGGCATCAACTCTTAAAACTTAAATTTAGTTATACTTATAATAAACTTATTTATTACGAGTACCTAGCTAGGTACTACGTAAGTTAATCTTCAAAGGAAGCAGTCAATATAACATTAAAAACTCCTGAAAATCCTTTCCCGTTCTTCACCTTTCATCATTGATATACAAGTACCAACGTCAAATCTCAAACATTGCGTATTACTACAAAAAGATTACATTTTTCACTCTAGAGAGGAGAATAAGACAATGTGGTATATTCGTCATAAAAGTCATACTGTTGTGTATAACTAGCTCAGAAACGATTGATTCTAGACTTACCCGTGTTTTCCGCCAAAAAGAGTCGATTACATCTGACTCCTATTTACTGCAATGTATTTCTTCCGTTGGCTGACCGCCTTGAGCTTCTTGGAATGACCAAGGCTGCCTGGAAGAGACCGCTTTCAGCAGTAAGGCCGCATGTTGTGCCACTTTAGGCACTGCTGATTTAAATTTCGTTTTATATTTTCATCCTGAACAGTTTACGCCTTCACCATGCATAAGTTCGCTCTTGCATATATTCAAGTAGGCTACAAAAACTCAGAGAGTGGACAGGAATAGCGAGCGCCGCACGACATGAGCAAAGAATATCTAATCCAACAGAACAACAGCTTCATAAAAGTCCGTGGCGGCGTAGGTACTTCACTACATGCGCAGCTATGTGTGCGTGACCACACTAACCGACAGTGTGCCGACGGGTTCCCGTACGTGAGCCGAGTAGGCGCTACGGGCGGCCTCGGCAAACCCGAGCGGAAAGCGGTGAGAAGTCACGCACACATAGCTACGCATGTAGCGGAGTATGTATACCGCCGCGGGCTTGTATGAAGCTGTTGTTCTGTTGGATTAGATATTCGGTGATATGAGTTCCCAATAACCCGTTTTATTACCCGATCTTTATTCAATCACAAATTGAAACTCTTTGTCTCACTTTGTATTTGGTATCCACACGACGCGACGCGAAACGACTTAACTCAACGATTCGTATGGATTATTGTATGAATAAGTGATACCTACGTCTCTCCCGAATGAAATCCTCAGAAATACTTCGAACGGCGGATTTGTGTACGATTAAATGGATTGTGTTAGATATTCAGTACTACCTTAAGATGTGGGCAAATTAATTTTAGATGTTGTGTTTCTATTGTTAGTTGCCTAGCGTGATTATGTAATGTATCATAGACATGGTTTACTTCTAAGGGGAAAGTCTACCTACTGTTTTCTCCATACAAACTTTTCAAACGTAGTCGACTGTTTCCTCCCTGGATAAAGATCTAAAGAAAAAAAATGTTTATATGCCATTAAACCTATATCAGCCATGACCATGTGCCCCTACGTTTTGATTTTTTTTTCATATACTAATTAATTATACTGATTTATATAAATTTTATTTCTGTCCTTTTCTGTCCATGTCTTCATTAGTTTTTTACAGAGTAAATATTTATCCTTTTCTAAGTTTTCTTTACTAAAAATGAAGTATAGGGAAAATTAACTAAAGTAGGTACTTACTACAATTTACAAATTGGCAATATCTGTAGAGTACCACGTACCTAGGTACTCTACAGATATTGCCCAAACTCACTCATTTGTCATTACCACTTCAGTTGTGTTTTAAATATTCTAAACCAACAAATTGGTACCTATACCGTTTCATAGTCTTACCGACTGCGCCGTGTAAAGAATATGTTTTAGAAGAGCACATTAAAATGAAACAAGCTATACAGTGGCCGGCAAACAAGTTGGAAAATTTTGACATGAAAGGGGAAAGTTTGCGCAGTACATTTACATGCGACTTCTATGAAAAATCGAATTTGCGCATCCGCCATTTTTTTCTAGATGTTTGCCGGGAATTATTCCCCTTTTTCAGAAACTTAGATCAAGAATGTAAACAAAAATCCCATACATTTATTTGAATGTGACAGCTCTTTATTTAGGTACTTTTTCCTTTAAAATGTACAGTTCTTTGTTTACATTTTTGATCTGAGTTTCTCAAATAGGATAATAATATAGTATCCGCCATGTCTCTAAAGAGCTGATCTAAAGTCAAGAAGCATTCTTTATTAACCACACAGTAAATAAAATACAATTTGCACCATAATGTCCCACACTTACAATGCATTAGATGGAACATTGCTAAAAAAAAAAAAAACAAAAATCAAAGTACGTTTTTATTCATTCGGATATTAGCAAGATATTTCTTTGAAATGTCATTTTTTTATATTTAATCTACTCTACTGTGTCTTCGGAACGCGACCTCCATGACATGAGAAGAAGACACAAGAAACTCATGGGGTTTTTTTTTGTATATTTTTTTTTGCAGTAATCATGTGATTTACATTGTCGCATATATATTACTAGCTGCGCCCTGCGGTTTCACCCGCGTAAGTCCCGATCCCGCGGGATTTACGGCATTTAAAGTAACCTATGTCCAGTCACGAGCAATAATATATATACATTGCCAAATTTTCAAAAATATCTTGACATCTGCAATTCAAAAAATAAGTATACCACAATTTGTTCTAAATTATGTAACCATCAAACTGTGTCATAACTAGGTATACATTAGTATCACATTAGTATAAACGAAACAAGATCAGAAGTAACTATCCACTTCCAATGTCATTTTGAAGTACCCATTATATTTTCTATAATATGTATACAAATGTATAGATGTAATAGAACTTGTCATGGATACTTTAAAATTACATTAGAAGTGTTTACTTGCTTTTTCCTGTTTTCGTTAAGTTGCCGACTGTTTTTATTTAGTTAGGTACCCTCTTAAATTGAGGAGGAACACTAACTTTTTATCCCTGCAGAGGGCGTTGGTCGACTAATCTTAGGTTTGAATTAAGAACTGTCAAACAGGTGATTTTTACAACTCTCGGCGCCAAATTGGCCATATCGGTCTGAGACCGAAAGAATTAAAAAAAAACTCGGCGTTTCCATTGGTGGAGGACCATCATCGAAAAAAAAAAGATCATCTGATGCCAGCGCCATCTACTTACAGCTTTGCGTGTGGCACCCCATTATTAGGTTATTAGATTTCTACGGAAACATTGTAAATCATACAGAAGGAATAAGCTCTTACTGTTAATGATAAGAACCTTGTATTTAAATATTGTATACCTATTTGGTAGATCATTAGGTTTAGTCTTAGAAAAATAAACCGCGGTTGTCAGTCGTTGCCAAATATTCCATTGTTTTATTACTTACTACGGGATCTCTTTGTCATTTTAAAGTATCCATGACAAGTTCTTTTACATCTATACATTTGTATACATATTATAGAAAATGTAATGGGTACTTCAAAATGACATTGGAAGTGGATAGTTACTTCTGATCTTGTTTCGTTTATACTAATGTGATACTAATGTATACCTAGTTATGACACAGTTTGATGGTTACATAATTTAGAACAAATTGTGGTATACTTATTTTTTGAATTGCAGATGTCAAGATATTTTTGAAAATTTGGCAATGTATATATATTATTGCTCGTGACTGTCCATCTCCAAGGTCCTATCTAACTCTATACCAAAATTCATTAATATCGGTTAAGCGGTTTAGGCATGAAAACGTAACAGACAGACAGAGTTACTTTCGCATTTATAATATTAGTAAGAAGTAAGATAATAATAATATAATATATAATAAAATAATAAATATAATAATAAGTAAGATAAGATTGAAGAAAAGTGGAACTGGTGCAATAATCTATACTATAATAATCCTTACTAGCATCATCATAATCTCAATCTAACAGACCCTTATCCCCCACAGATCCCCTAAAGATCTCAACACCCCGCTTCTCCGGGAGCTCGTGGCTGGCTCTGCACGCGCTCCGTGGCGCGTACAAGCGCGTGCGCCTGCGCGTGCGCGTCCGGCCGGAGCGCGCGCGCGGCGTGCTGCTGTTGACTGGCGAACACGATGACCTGAGTGGGGACTATCTGGCGCTGATACTGAGGAATGGACATGTTGAACTTAGGTAAGGATACCCTTGGGTCATCATCATCCGAGCGATGTTCCCGGTTGCATCCCTCTCGAGAGCCCGGGGTCCGCTTTCTTACTTTTACGTCTCCACTTCGCACGATCTTCGGCATCCCGCGTCGTGAGGCCATTTGCACGCATATCTGATCTTACAACGTCAAGCCAGCACTTCTTGGGTCTTCCCAATCTGCCGCGGCCGGGCGGAGGCGCCATGGCAAGACATTTGTTACCTACGTAACTAGCCGGTTTTCGTAGAACGTGGCCGCCGTAAGCGGCATTCTTGCAATTTATCTGCAATGTCTCGGTCATGAAGGGTGCCCCTGATGCGGGAGTTAAGGATACCCTTGGGTACCGTACCTAAATGTAAAAACGGGGCCCCTTTATTAAGATTCCACTGTCTGTCTGTTTGTCACCATGGTGTATCTCATTAGCCGTAATAGACAGTTGTTTCTCACAGATTATGTGTTTCTGTTGCCGTTATAACAACAAATAAAATAAATAATAAGTGATCTTGATATTTGTATAATAATTTTAATCTGTTTTTCTTAGGTTTGACTGTGGAAGCGGAGCCGGCGTGCTACGATCCCCGGAGCCGGTCAGACTCGGCCATTGGAACATCATATCGGTGTACCGGCACCGGTGGGACGCTTGGCTCAGGTTGAACAATGGGAAGCGGGTTCGAGGCCGGTCTAAGGTAAGGATTTACAAACAGTGGTCTTGGGTTCAAGAATGAACTTCTATGTTTCATGTTGTGTTGGTATAAGTGAACTTTAAACCCTTAATAATAAACCACGTCTAGTAATAAGGGTGTAGTAACTATGTAAGACAAATAACAATAGTTGAGTACCTACAATGGGCCCGGTACGGTTAAGCGAATCCATACGGGGTCGTAAAAACCGAACAATCTATGTTACATTATGATATCAAACAATTCCATCCTCCTGTAAGCAGCGTTATAGAACATCGTTTTAGTTTTTTTATTAGTAATTATAGGTACCTACTTAAGATGAATTATCCAGTGTGGTACATTTAATAAAAAAACTTGATTCAAAATTGCCGTGTAGTCCCGGCATAGAACAGGGATACCCCATCTCTTTCAGTGGGTGTCGTAAAAGGCGACTGGGGGAACTGGGTGAGACTAGCGAACCTGGAGTTAACCCCGCGCGGTGGCGGGTCCAAGGAGGGTTGGTTGGCCAAAATGTATTGCTAAATCTATGTGGCTGTTGTACCTAAATACCTACTGTGCCGACCCATGCAAGATAATTAAGGGTATTAACGGGCCCTGGGCTCCTGAGTCCCGCGAGGGATACAACCGGGAATATATCGCTCGGATGAGGAAATAAATATCTATACTAATATTATAAAGAGGTAACGTCGGTGATAGGTATGTATGTATGTATTTTCCGGGTAATCTCTGAACCTATTCCAAAAATTCTTTCACCAATAGAAAGCTACACTATCGAAGAGAAACATAGGCTATTTTTGATCCCGATATTCCCACGGGATCGGGACTTACGCGGGTGAAACCGCGGAAATCTGTTGGTCCAAAATAAATCGCTAAAGAAAATCAAAGTAACAATACATTAAAAAGTTATACGAAGTTCAAGATCGCTTTGGTGAAAATGGCGAAAAAAATTAAATGACAAAACCGGGGTCGGTTCCACCCCTTGACTCGTTACATTTAGGTTAAACTTTTAATTGAATTGATGATTTTTGAAATCGGGAGATCGAGTCGTTTAGCTTTTTACACAATCACTGCAAAGTTTTCCCTAATTTTGTTCCCTAAGTAGCTAGAAAGATTTAAAAAGGTTATCTTAAAATTTATAAGTTTTTCAATAAGAATAAGAATCATTTATTGTTATAAGTTATATATTTTTATTGTAAATATAACTATAACAACAGTATACCATCTTAATTCACTAAATAAATTCTAATATTTTACAAGGAGAAATACATCATCAAAAATCCTCCCATGACAGGATTCGAACCTGTGCCCCTCGCTTGCCGGGCGAGTGCCTTGAGCAATAAAAACATATTAAATTAGAATAATTAAAATTAATAATCCAAATTGAGTCCCTAGGTATGGTACCCAAAGTTTTTTTAAGTGTGTTGGTACATTGGTCTTAATTATATACCTACTATATTAGTGCACAGTATACTCGTATTCGAGCATACAATAATGTTATACAGTTATATGAATACTTAAGTTAAATCTAAGTAATTATAAGTAATCTAATATTTATACAAGCACAACAAACAATTGCTATTTATTTTTTAGTATGATTATAATATTTAGATTTAGATAGAGTATTTACAAAATGAAATATGACAAAATCATAATATCTAAAGGAAGTTACTCAAATACCTGCTAAAATTTCGCTACTATTTATTTTAAGTTAATAATTGACAAATTATTGTCTTTGAAGCCGATAAAATCAAATTACGAGGCAATTTCAGAGGTCTATTGATTTATACGCTTAAATTATTAATTATTATAAAATACCCTATATTACAAAAGATTCCTTAAGTGGGGATCTCGACTTGAGACTCGATTTATCGGTTTATCTTTGTAAAATCGACATACCTAAGCACAGTTCAAAAAATACCCTGGTGGATTCTTGTTGGTGGATCCTAGTGGCATGAGGCGTTAATTTTCAACTGATGCTGATTAAAATCGACTCTTAAATCAAGATTTACCACGAATACTTACACGCAAACGTATTATTACTCGTATATAGGTATGGTACATAATCATATACGGTATGGCATTTAGAGTTGCACTCGTTATAGGTAATCTGTCGCCGTTTTTCTCAAAAACCGCTAAACCGAATTCGAATCAGTTGTTAGCGATGTCACCCAACTAGAGAAGGGGAGGTCGTGGGTTCAAGTCCTGCATTTGCTATTGAATTTTGTAACAATATCTAAGTTTTTTTTCTAAATACATTTTTTTATGAAGTTTGGGTAATATAGGTAGACTAATTTCCATAGTACATTAAGACTAAGATCCATAGTAGGTAATACTAAAAACACAATTTTGATGGATGTTCGTTCATAATAGGTCGATAATAATAGTTTTTTATTACGTCCAATTTCATCATTTACTACCACAAGATTGCTAATTCACCGTACCGTACAGACAGCCGTGTTGACCCTAATTTTCAGGGACATTTGAAATATGTGTTTGTACCGAGAATCGTCGGGAAATTCGTCAGTTATGTGGGTGTCCCGGAAACTTGGGCCCATTACAGAGATGGATAGGATTACTTAAGTTTATGTCTAGAATTATTGGGAAGTTTCCTGTGAAAGGGCCCGGTACCTATAGTATAACTTGTCTTAGGTTGTTTTTTACCCGACTGCCGAAGGAGACTTATGTTTTTAATTCTAATAAGGGCTATGCTATGGGTACGCACAATTTGTAACTACTCATTAAGTTGTATTTTAATAACCAAGTGTAAATTGGAATGAATTGCCACTGGTAGCACAGAAGTGGTTTTTAAGTTTCCGTGCCCAAAGAAAGTCTCCAGGCTGTATCTCATGAACCGTGATAGCTAGACGATTGTAATTTTCACAGATGATGTATATTTCTAATGCCGCTATAACAACTAAAAACAAAATAAAACAAATATTTAAGGGGGGACTCCCAAACAACAAACGTGATTTTTGACATAAAAACGCAACGATACCGCGATGTATTTTTGACCACTAACGCCATTTAGTGATGGCGTGATAGATTTAACGTGCGTTCACGTATTGTTTGGTTTAGTGTTCATTTTAGGGTTTCGTTCCCAATTGTGATAATGGTACAGAACCCTTCACGAGTCCGACTCGAACTTGGCCGGTTTTTTTAGACTCTTTAATCTATTGTAACAATCTGTATCTTGCTCTATCTATCTATACTAATATTATAAAAAGGAAAGATTTGTATTTTTGTGTGTGTGTCTGTATGTTGGTTATGCATAAACTCAAAACTGGACCGATTTCAAAAATTCTTACACCATTAGAAAGCTACATTCACTCTGAGTAACATAGGCTACTTTTGATCCCGATATTCCCACGGGATCTGGACTTACGCGAGTGAAACCGCGGGACGCAGCTAGTCTTTCTATATGTCGCCGCCAAAATTGCGTGTGCGATAAGCCCGCTACATTCCCCGGAAGCGAACCAAATACCTTCAGCTTCCTAGTGCTGAATTATTTAACAGTACACACATCCGTACCCCTTTTACTTTGCTTCTGCGGTTGGGATGGTTCTGACATACTGACTCGTGTTCCACTGTGACATACGGATAAGTAAATAAATGTTGCAACATTTTGAACACAGCACAGTGTAATATAGTCGAAACTTCGAGGTAAGGCAATTTAAAAATAATTTGTTTTTCATCATTTATATGTTTTTAAATAACAAAACATTCAAGATTTAGGTAATCAAGGTTTATTTCTGGTTTTTCTTTTCTTGTAACAAAAGTAACAGCATAATTTGTGAAACTACTAAATTATAAGATAGGTAAGTAAGTAGTATTGTAACTTTACCATACTATTCTTGTATCCAGGATTTGTTCTCCTATCAGCAACACTAGCAATCGATACAATAATATAGGATGTTTATATTTTTGCAAAAAGGGAAGTTTCGATTTCTGGCTAATTAATTATTCAAAAATCGAAAAATTCCATTTTATTGTCAAAATCGAGGACACAACTCCTTTCGGCATTTTTCGCTATCTCTTAAGAGGATAGTCTCCATTCTCTTTCTCCATACAAACGTAGTTTAAATTTTCCTCCCTGGATAAAGACATTAGAGCAAATATGTTTATGCCATAAAACCTATATCTGTCATGGCAATGCATCTACCTTTTTATTTTTTTTAATTTTCTAATTAAAATAATAATAAAAAATAATAAAATGAAAAAAAAAGGTAGATGCATAGTCATGAGTCATGCATGACAGATATAAGTTTTATGGCATAAACATATTTGCTCTAATGTCTTTATTCAGGGAGGAATATTTAAACTACGTTTGTATGGAGAAAGAGAATGGAGACTATCCTCTTAATAGTCTTATGTACGATATCCTCCGGACTCCGGATGGCCCGTTTAAATGGTTCAACCTGTATATTCATAAAGTCGATTACTACCCTACTTTTTAAAAGCTTCAAATAACCAAATGTATGGACTAGGTATAGTCTGAATTTTTTTAACAGAGCTGAGATATTACTAGCACAGTCCAGTACTAAATGAATTTTTGATCTTTCGATTACACGAGTTTCAACTTACAACTTGAAGAATAAGTCCCAACCCGCGACTTGAAAGTCTTCAGTTTTATTTCACGACCAATCCCACATTTAAAATCACAATCAACCTTCAAAACTTCGGCCTATTTTCTCACAAAACCTGCCTCCAACCCAAGATCGAAAAGGGGTTAAATTTTAATTTACTTATGACAACCATTCTTACTACTTAGCCGAGCAAAACCCAGCTTTAAAACTTTAGCAATAGTTTCTGAAATCGATTGAACGATATTCCCCCTTGCCCTGGAGCGATATTGTAACTGTCTAAGTTTTTCTTTCTTACGGGCATTATGGGAGTTTTATTCCCAACCGACATTTTGAAGCGAAGTTTTATCAATTTCCAAGGTGCCTACCTACTTCTGTATTTTCAAATAGTAGGTAATATTTCGATGAATTTGGATTGAGCGTATACACAATATACAGTTATGCAATGACTATTAAGATGTGGAGCTCATTGGCTTTTAGTTGTTCCTAGCTAATTTTGTTTAGTCGTTTGGGTTAAGCAACGCCTGGCCCTGTCATTATTTCGATTGGGGACATATAGTTTGTGTGCCAAAAAAAAACCTTTTTTCGAGTTACTCCTTACTTCACGTTAAGCAGATAGTCCCCGGTTGTTATCTTTGATAGCAGTCGTTAATTTATTACTTAATTATTTATTAACAGGATAAATGGTTGCTTACAGTATTAACCAACACGCACACTATTTTAAACGAGTACTGAAGTTAAGTTAAGTAAAGTTTCGCTGGGCCATTTCCGCACTTAGCCTCACAATTGGGCCATAGTGCGTGATTTAAACTAGTACTAAGGTATAATCTAAGATCTCTACAAACTAAATACCATTTATCATAAAATATGTCGACCTGTTGGAATTCTTGCAGAAACACATTAATTATAGTCAATGCTCCATTCGTTAGGGCATTACCTACTTGAATGCCAGGTACGGCTTGAACAATTGGCAATCAACAGATGTCTGATGTTAAGTCCAGTTAGAGCACTAACCTTCATGGTATAAGTCGCAGGACAGGTCATAGCAAACTGAATTTTGTGCCTATTTGATCTGCGCCATGTTGCGCTGTTGTCGCGCATTTTCTATTGAAAATGATGGTGACCGTCCATGGAACTATTAGTTACACGGACGGTCACCATCACTTTCAATAGAAAACGCGCGTCAACAGCGCAACATGGCGCAGATCAAATCGGCACAAAGATCTAATGTCATTTTGTATGGTATACCAATTCCAGCGTACTTGTTTAGTTTCATTTCAGTGAGTTAGAGGCTTAGGCGTCCTGACTACTCTAACGCTGAGTGAACTTCACTAAGAGAGTCACTATACCTACCGAAAAAAAGGTTATTATGATGTTAGATAGTTAGCTGATGAATAAGTCTGCTTTTAATTATATTTTTAGTTGTGCTGCAAACCAGCATCGGAACAAAGTGCAGTAGGTACTCTTTCACAACTCAACACCATCACATCATTAATCTTGCTAATAAATTGCAAAGGTGTAAAGAGAGGGTAACCCCCGCTGGACCTCGTTAGGGCATTTCTAAAAGGGTGTTGGTACGTTTTCAATGTTTTATT
This sequence comes from Idaea biselata, assembly GCA_958496205.1. Classification (NCBI taxonomy): domain Eukaryota; kingdom Metazoa; phylum Arthropoda; class Insecta; order Lepidoptera; family Geometridae; genus Idaea; species Idaea biselata. Next base: position 8,373,027 of record OY292404.1, read on the forward strand.
TTACACCTTCGTGTAGTATGGGCTGGTATTTACAAATAAACACCACGCGATTTGAGGCTTAGAACGCACTGCGATTAAATGCAAGCGGTTTACGAATAGCCACAGAATATAAAAATGGAATAGCTGAAAACGTAGAACCGCGTATCAACACGCAAAATCAGTCATTGAAAAAAACGCTTTTTGCAAAAAAGTTGCATTTTTTTTTGCGGTTTCAGACCTACAGAAAAAACGCAGGCGTTTAATCGCAGTGCGTTCTATGTTCTATGCCCACTGAAAAATAAATTTTCTTCTGTTTTCGCGATATTGGTTAGAAATAAAAGACATATTTCGGTTTTAATCGCGCTGTGTTTATTACTTTTAGTATTGTTTCAACGCTCAACGTTTCGATACCTTTTGAAGGTGATTGGTGGGGTATTTCTCCCACAAAAGGGCCTACTTGATATCAACTTCAATTCGCTAATGTGTAGTAAATGACAAGCGCGACCGAAGCCTTCATAAATTGTACTATAGATAATACACAATATAAAAAAGTAGAGAATATTGTTGAGAACTAATTTCTCCTAAAATAACCAATGTTTTAACCACAATTAATCCAAACAGAATTGGTCAAAAGAATCTGTTCAAATAAACACAGTTCTGTTAACGGCTTCTACGCGTCCCAGAGTCCAATTAGGCTCTCGAGTTTCGCGGAATTTTGAGGAAATTGTCCAACGTTCAACTCTGTACCTACAAATAGTGTCCGACCGAAAGTTCGGTTTCGGTTTCGGCCGAGTTTCGGCCAAAAATCAAGTTTCGGTGGTGGTTTCGGCCAAATTGCCGAAACCGAAACTGATTTCGGAAGTTGCACTCTCGCCTGATAAACATTTGCTATGAGAACTTAATTTGAGAAAATAATGAAAATATTACTTATTAGTTTTTTTTTTATATTTACCAATATTAATAAATGAATACAACAAACTTAACATAACTTAACACAATCACAGTTTGCATTTTATGTCCTAATTAATGCAGAATAATGGGTAAAATGCACCAAATTTCAGTATTTTTTAAGGAATTTTATACTTGACCGCGTGAGTTTCGGTTTCTGTTTCGGCCGAAACTGAAGCCACGGCCGAATATGCGGTTTAGATTTCGGCCAGAAAACCAATTTCGGTCGGACTCTACCTACAAGTAATGTCTGGAAAGAATATCGTGAATCCGACCCCTTATTACCGGCTCGGTTTCATGAGAACTTTACCCTTTGTATTGGGTAGAAACATACGTACGTATACCTACAGCTGAAACAATAGAGATCTGCCACGCAATAATTTCGAACAATTATGTAAAGGGGAAAGTTCCATCAGCCAATGAAAAATTACCACCTCGGTTGTGGTGGCTGTAAATACCCGTTTTGTTTCATTTTTGCAATAAAGTCTGAGTCGTTTTAATTCACACTTAATACTTTATATATTATGCGCTTTGAAGTGAATAAAAAACCGATCAAGTGAAAGTCTGACTCGCGCATAAAGGATTCGTACCATTTTGCCACATAATAATTACGAATATTTCGTGGGAGCCCCACTTAAAAAAATATTCTGTTTTTGTCTTTTTTGTTATAGCGGCTATAGAAGTATTACATGTGGCCTGTCTAGCGTGCCATAGCCAAGTACACGTTGCCGTTTAAGGCGAAGCGTCTCGATGTATACTTTGACCATTCCCAGAAACAAATTTTCGAAGTTCGTGAATAACTAATAGGTATACCAAGACTTTCACAGGCTTACTTTAATTGCAAAAATACCTAATACCAACAATGCCAAAAAAAAAATAAAAAAAAAACTCGACCCTACACAGCACTCTTAGTAAATCCGCCTGCCCAGACTGGACATCACAGTGAAAGCTGGGGCTAAAGCAATCGCAAAACATTCGAGCGTGCACCATCAGATCATCACCGAGTATTTATTGCGTGGCAGATTTTTTGTACTTTATTTTATTGTAATTTATTTTTGGTGAGAACAATAAAGCGTTCTATCTATCTATCTATTACTTAAAACACTCGGTGGTACCATATCAGAGCGCATCAAGCAACGACGCCAATAAGGAGTCGAATTAGTAACCTTGCCGAGGACGAAATCGGTCTGGACCATAGTAATTCAAAATGTTTGGTCTGGATTTGTATAGTTTCATTTCAGTGGGTCTGGACGATAGTATCCATTTGTTTTCCGTCGCTAGCTCTCGGTCATTCGGTCTATTACCAACTCTATAGAGTTAGAACATTGTAGACGTACCTTGATTCGAACTTCTGCATATTGTATCGAGCAGCTCAGTTGAAAGGCCCAGTAACCGGTGACATTGAAACGTGGTTACATTCACCTCAGAAGTTTGGACAGCTATTCAATGTTACAGTTATTCTTTTCTATAAATTCTGTTCTTAGGTTTGCTTTGGAATTAAATAAATAAAACTTTGAATACCTAGATTTGAATATAATTAGGTTTTTTGTAGACTTTGAAAATCATTATTCAGTAATATTGAGGTGAATCTGGAATATTACCGAACTGAATTACGGAGCAATATCTGATGTCTTCCAATACTAAATGATTGAAGACTAGCAGGGTCCCACGGTTTCACCCCTTAAATCCCGATCCCGGGGGAAATATCGGGATCAAAAGTAGCCTATGTTACTCCCTGTAGACTAGGGTAGATAATGTTTGAAAAGGAATTAAATTATAGTTGAATGAAACCCATTGGAAAAGGAAGAGAATATAACAAAAAATAAAGGAAAATAAATTACGGGCGATATGGGGTCGGGAACCCCCACCCGGTGGGTTGTTAAGGGTAAAAACCGCTTTTTATAAATAAAATAAAATATTTCGATATTAAGTCGAATTAAGGTGAAAAAATAAATGTTTTGAATCCAAAAATTTACAGTCTGTTCATGGTATAAATAGTCAAGTTTTTTCCAAATTAGGTGAAAAAATAACCTTTTTTGTATAAGATAAACAATAAAAACAAAAAACGTGGTTTTTTGAATTTTTCACATACATTTTGAGGTTATATGTAAAAATTGTGTATGCAAAAGTTGTAGATCTTTTTATTACCTACAACTTTGCATATTTTTTTTTCATATGACTTGTAGTATTGCTGAAAATCAAGAAAAACCGATTTTTATGTTTCACAACCCACCGGGTGTGGGGGGGCAAATCGGTCCAGTAGTTTCGAAGAATACCCCTAATACATGGTTAACAACGTTACCTCGTATCGGGTTCGACACAAATTGCGATGATACTAGGTTAGGTTTTGAGACCATTGGCCTGGCCAGCTAAGCTTGACAAATTTAGTTTATTGGATATTCTCAATTGTTACATCCGCGGGTGTATAAAGCTGCAGAGCCCATTTAGCGCTTAATAAAATATCCTCACCTCTCCCCAGGGTCTATTCTCCCGGATGACATTCCGCGAGCCGGTCTGGGTCGGCGGCGCTGGCAACACCACGGGGCTACAGAGCAAGCTCGGCCTTTCAGACGGCCTGCTCGGCTGCGTTGACTTCCTGAGGATCAACGGCGATACCTACCAGCTGGTGAAGGATGCTGTCGCTACTATGGATGTTGGTAAGTTGTTATGTTTAAACGAGATGATGTGTATGGCAAAAAAAATGTGCTCCAGCTCCAACGTGATTCAGAAGGCATATTAAGCAGTTGGTCGCGGTCGCTATCTCTGATAGCACTCGTTAGGTCAATTAAGACACCTTAGGGTGACCTGAAAACTCTACCCACACCTACACTACTCTACACACTAACTACACGAAAAGAAGAAGTTGATAAAGTGTCGTTAAAAAGCTGGAATATAATATATTATACCTATCCTGTAATATTCCCACGGGATAAAGATTTACTAATACTATTTCTAAGCTTCGTTTCTCCTTAGTTTTTCCCCTAAAAATAAGTTTTAAAAATAATAAAAAAAAAACGAAAAATAAATGAGAATTTACTATAAAAGACCGCGAAAGTTTCCCTGAAACCTGACTAAGTTTTACTGCGCTCTTAAAACAAGCTTTTTACGCGAGCTTAACACAAAGCTTGTTAATTAGTGAGATCATAAAAATGTTTTACTTAACCCAAGCTTTTTTCACTTCGAGCTTGCTTTATTTTACAGCCAAATTATCCCTTAGGGGAGGGTTTTTTTTGATGAATTGAATTAGGTGCTTTCAAAATCTGTGTCGGATATAACATCATTATTTAGGTTTGGGTGACAAATATCTTTTATTTATGGTATTTAGTCGCTTTTATCCGTAACTTTGTCCGCATATAAATCTAATTTAGAAAAATCATTCCTTAGGACGTTTTTACACGCGGAAGTTTGTGAGGATGAAAGTTTATTACTCCTTCACGCGAAAGTTACTAAACAGATTGTGATGAAACGTTAACAAAATATATTTCGTAATCAGGACTTACAGGCGAATAAAACCGAAGCGCGCTACTATTTAGAAACAAATAACATCATGCTCGAAGAACCAAAATATTTATGGTTCTTCGAGCCGGATATTTGTCGACGAATTTGTTTTATTATTCACAAACTTATACTATAGACCCGCCCCACGGTTTCGTCCATTATCTCGAACGACAATCATTCACTAATTAATCGCCCTAATCCTCTCGATTTAAAGGCCCTTTCTATTGTTAAGAGTTGAAGAGAGTAGTACAAAGGAAGTGCTCAGATCTCTGCCCATCAAAGGGACGTCGAGAATTCTCAGGGAGACGGTTCAGATAATGTTTGCAGTAATTGATATATATAGAAAAGACCGAGATGCTCACGTTGGGAACCCTACGTCATCAATAAAATAATTACATTGTTATTTAGAAAAAAAAATGAAGGAAAAATACGTATTCAAAAATTTTCACTTGGGGCGAAGCTTGAACTCTCGCGCCTTTGAATCGGTTTAAAATGTTCTAGATAAAATAGCCTTGAGCTACATACAAAAAATAAAAGAAATTGTTATTATCAGAAAGCAGACAAAAAGATTGTTGGAAAAGGCGGTCGGTCGGTGTAGAAGAAATCTGCCTAGACCGCAGTAAAGAGGAGTAAAGAAGAGACTCCTCTAACACAAGTTTATAACTTACGAGAAGATATCCCATACCTTATGTTATTTTATATGTAAAGTTTTTTAACAAAACTATTTTGTATTATTTTTGTCTAGTTAAGTAGTCAACATCAAGAACAACATCAATAAGCATATCTTTTCACAGTAACTTTTGGTGCCCTTTTTGACAGAAATATACCTACCTACCTTTGTACCTTTGTTACCTTTGTACTCGATGAGACGTAGGGTTACAGATGGAGGCACCCCGGTCTAGTACGTACAATTGAAGAGTTTTAGATTCTGTTTCTGTTTTCTGAACTGTTCAAAGGGTCAAGAAACGTGAATAGTTATTGTTTATTTGTTGTACATAGCCGGGTCTAAGTTGAAATATTTGGATTACTTAAATATTTTACGGCACCTACTAAAGGCATACTTACAATATTTTAAGATTTATTTAAAGTCTGATACAGTTAGAAATTGTGTCTGTTACTTCAAAGTATAAATAAACTATTTGCTACCTGCTGCTATTTGCTGCTAAAATCTTTTGTAAGTCTGGCACAAAAGATTTTGTTTTGGTTCAACTTTGTACTTATCTAATCAATGTTCACAAGCGAAACATACGTTGTTCACAAACCAAATTTATCTTCAATGGCAATTGCAAAGTTCTATACAATTTATAAATGCCTATACTTTATTTCCGAAACTACGATCAAAAATATAAAGAAAGAACTGTCATTTTTTTAAGGGAAAAACTAAATTAAGAGTCACTTTCAAATAAATGAATGGAATTTTCGTTTACATTTTTGATCTAAGTTTCTGAAATAACGTATAGTTTCAAACAACCCACCCCTCTTAATTATATTATTATAGGTTTAGGTAACTAACTAGCTAGTACAATATTGTAACAAGATCTTCTAGTTACGTATTGGGTTCAATTCTAATTATTGTGTGGGAGTTTCTAATTTAATAACTGTTGACGTTAATTTTCCTTTCCAATAGCTTTGTGGTAGAGAATACTTGAACCAAACTATATAATAGAGGATTATAGAGGTTTATTGGTAACGAATTATGAAAGCGGTCGATGGGGTGGGGGGCTACTTTCTGACATCCTAAGGAACTATACTTTTGTTTTACAACTTTTGGAATTTCGAAAAAAAAAAATGAAATATTTGAGTTTAGAAAAAATCTAAAATCAGCTGTTTGCGGGCGCAGAGGGCAATAACTCTAAGATTTAAATACTATCTTCACCCGAAACCAACTGGTTATTGATCTCTGTACCCGAATAACAGCTGATTTTAGATATTTTCTAACCTCAAAATTTGCGTTTCTTTTTTCGCAATTCCAAAAGTCGTAGAACATAATTAAGATGTTCCTTAGAATGTCAGGAAGTAGCCCCCCACCGCTTTTATAATTCGTTACCAATAACACTGTAGGTATAGATTTGTTATTTATTACCTATGTGATTTGGATATAAAGAATTGAATCTATTTTAGTATTTTGTATCGACCCTTTGTAGGTAGTTTGTGAGTTATTGACAATGGGTTAGTTTCTAACACGATTATAACGAAACGAAGTTAGATTGAAATTAAATGTATTTTTCGGTTTAATATAATTTATTAAAACCGAAAAATAAGTTTAATTTCAAAACGAAGTGGTTGTAAGCCAGAAACGCGTAAGTTTGTGAGTACCTACCAATGTGAACTTTCTAGTGAACCGATTGCAATGAAACTTGGACTATAAATAGCTGAAGATCTACAATACCACAATGGTTTTTTCCGCGGGAATATCGGGAAAAAAAGTAGCCTACGTATTATTCCAATTCTCCAGCTCCATTCACCGAGTAACACCAAAATCGGTTTAGCCGTTTTTGCGTAACAAACTCATACAAACTTTGATACTCTCGCAATTATACTTTACTAGCAGCGCCCCGCGGTTTCGACCGCGTAAGTCCCGATCCCGTGGGAATATCGGGATTAAAAGTAGCCTAGAGCCTTCCTCAATAAATGGACTATCCAACACTGAAAGAATTTTTCAAATCGGATCAGCGGTTCCTGAGATTAGCGCGTTCAAAAAAACAAACAAAAAAACAAACTCTTCCGCATTATAATAGTCAAATAGATTTCAGAATCTTAGTTCAAAAATGAACTGTCAATATCAAAGGAAGAAAGTAATATAAAGAGCTGTCACTCTCAAATTTTAATGTAGAGTAGCAAAACAAAAAAGAGCTAAATACAAAAAAAATAATGTGCTAGCTTGAATTTAGGGGAATTTGTATATAAAGAATGAATGAACGAATCTTCCTGTATTCAAGGTTTAGGGTTTAGCACATTCAAGATATTAACGCAAGACTTTTTTTGTTTTGCTACCAACATGACGGCATAGGCAAGTAAAGATGAAACGCACTATATGAGTTTTTTGTTTCCATTTTTGATATAAGATTCTGAAATAGAGTAGGTATATAGATCCGTCTACGTCCCCTCTAGCTTTTTAATAGACCAATAAAATATGATTGAGCCATTGAGCTCATCGCTTCGAGTAAGTAGTAACATTACCAAAACAGTTTTAGCACGAGAAATGATTCGTGTCGATCAATAAAAACGTCTGGCCCTAGCCTAGTCCTTGGCTATGTGTAGGTAGTAGATATTTAGAGTATAGTCGGGTAAGACCGGGTGCGGGGGAAGACCGTTTGACTCAAAATATCTCCCCAAAATAGGTTACAATTTTTAGTGTTAGCCACAGTGTTCACAAGAGCCATTCATCCCGCACCGATCTATGGCACCCGGCATTCGCTCGGACGTGGTACATAGCAACCCGTTCCATACTCCTACGCATATATGTTATAGCGTCCCAAGCTGTGACCAACAAGGGTATAAAGAGATGGGTCCGCTGTTCCGTCCGACCACCCCGAAGGGCAACCGTGCGGGATCAGTTATAGACAGATCGTGTCCCCAAACGCTAGATTCGATTCTCTTAAGGGAGAGCTACCCCGTGCCCAAAACGGCACTACCAGATTGTCCAGACTGGTACCGGAGCAATGAAGCCGCTCACCACTCGTTCCTCGGAAGAGGAGCTAACGACAACCTCGCTGGGGCCGGCGGAGAGGCCACCTACCACATCTCCATGTGTGGTACCGGAGCTGTTAAAGGCACGCTCACTTCCCGGCATGAATCCACATGCCTACCTAGAGCCTATAAATCCTGGTAAGGACCGGTCTTCCCTAGCGTAGAGACCTACGCTTTCTGGCACAGCGCAGCCGGAGATGCGGCACCCCGAGAGGCACCACTAAGGCTACTCCTGAGCCTCGCGCACTCGTCGAAACGACGTGCAAAGCGCTCGCCGCGTATGAGGACGACCCCCGGTGACAAGCATACCAGAGTTGACAAACGTGCCGTCCTCTGCGGCTGAAAACCACAAATCCCCGCGAGGCCAAACCCAAGTTGGGCGACATCTCCTTACTAAGCCACCGATAGATGTGGCCGTTCTGGCTGCCGGCCTAGCCCAACCCCGCGGTACCCTGATCCTGACGTGGCACAGGAGCACAACGCTTCGCTAAGATCGTGTAATTTTTTGAAATTTTAATTGGGTTATATCGGAAAAAAAATGAGTTTTATTTTACAAGCCATAGAGAGGTGGTTTTACAATTTGATGTTACCCCGCGCCGTGAAGGCGATTTTTTCATTATGCAAAAATGATATTTTTAGTAAGTTTAAAGTCTCATAGAACAAAAACTAGTGAGCCTAGAGAATAATTTTAAATATAGAAGTAAACAACGTTTCATTGTTTTGGACGATGTTTTAAACGATGGAAGTTTTTTTTATATAAACATGAAGAAGAAGAAGAAGAAAGATCGAAGATGAGACATTTGAGTTTTTGTGAAACCTTATGAATTCGACCGAAATCCATCCGATCTTACCTGACTTATAACCTACCTATGAAAGCCGAGCTAGCTATAAATCCTTCAGAAGTCATGCCCTGGATTATACTTAGCGGCAATCAAACGGCTTGGTGGAAAGCTGTTTAAGCTGTGGATTTTTATACTAAACTTGTTTCTTTTTTACATAAACTAATTCAGATTTCGCATTTGTATGTAGGTAGTTGTATCTTTGTCGTTATCTTCTCTACATGATTAGAATCAATATACTGGAACTGTCCTGGATCCGTCGGACAGGGTGGTTGCCTCCTCAACGCCTCGGAGTAGTTTTCGAAACAACGATACGTTACGACTAAGTCTACCTTGTTACGACTCGTAATGTTACGACTCGTAATGTTACGACTCGTAAGTCTACCGTGTTACGACTCGTAGTCTTCTGTCTCTCTCCCTCCTCGGCTTAGTGGACTGTATGTTCGCTCCCTGTTTGTCTGCGCGCTCCCAAATAAAAACACGCCTGGTGTTCTATGTATACTTCTTTATTGTTCTATTTTCATTTGGGTTCTTAGTTCTTAGTTCCAGTCAGGTGTCTTCAGCGCAGTGCAAACAGCTTCTGACTTTTACAAAAATACCCCTGCCTTATATAAGAAATGATTGCGCAACATCTATTACGCATTACATTCGACTGAAGGTCCCACCTTGCATCTCACTTTATTGATATCTCTGACCCTGTCGCACTTGATATAGTCAAACGCGCCAGGGCAGATTCATTACACGAAAACTTATAATTTAACACATAAACTTATAATCTAACACATAAAAGACATCTTAAAGCTATGTACATAAAAAACTGTATACCTACTAAGGTCGTCCTGTTCTCAATAGGAACTAAATTAAATCTAAAACGAAATCAATCTATTTAAAGTAAACACAATAGTCAAATATCTGATTAAGACGTCTATAACACTGTGGCTACATTATCGCGATGTTTTAGAATGAAGCACTTCGTCGTAGATCGTACCCAAAGTTTTTATCGCGACAACGCACACGAATCTTCGCGACTGTAGCCATAGCAATACTGCCTAGTCAGCCATGCCCAGAGAAAAGAACGAAGCTAACTAAGCCATTGGTTTTCTCACGTTTTCCTTCACCGTAATAGCGATGTTAATAGCAACCAAAAAAAAACTTAAATTTAAAAAATCGAACCCGCGATCGGCGGAATGAAAGTCAGGGTATTTATCACTAGACCAACAACGCTATAATCCTACTAATATAATAAAGGCGAAAGTTTAGGACCTCCTTGCTCCTTCACGGAAAAACCGCTGAAGCGATTACGATGAAACTTGGTATGTAGATAACTAAAGACCTGGAAAAACAGATAGGTTACTATTTACCATAATATTCCTGCGGGATCGGGACTCTCGCGATCAAAACCACGGGGCGCCGCGCCGCACGCTAGTTAATTACTAATTTAAAAAATAAGGAAAAAAACTAAGGGCCGAATAAACTACCTATTTTACCAACAAGCTTAAAATAACCAAATCAAATTATTAACCAGTGCGAGCGTCTTAATTCAACAGCAACTCCGTAAAACCCACAAAGAAATATGCCGTAATACCCTCCCGCAAAAATAGGCCGTGATACCCTCCCGCAAAGAAATAGGCCGTAATACACTCCGCCGAATTTTATCCGGAAAGAATTACGCTTAATGTGAAAATTATATTAAAGGTAACCGTTGCCTTCGAGATTTACGTAATATTTATACCAAACGACCCATTTATTGAGAATCGAGAGATCTTCTCTCAATAAATAACGTTTATTTAAGTACGGCTATACAGTTATTAAATAAATAAATATTTCACGATGTTACTGACAGCGCAATCTAACCCTAAACTACGCGCTAGGTTTTTACTATAGGTGTTTAACAACGGATAATACCACAGATTAATAAAATTATACTTTTTTTTGTAAATAAGTATACGATAGGTAGGTACATAGAAAACACCCAGACCTGACCAGGAACAAAGATTTATTTTCATAAAATGAAACACACCTAAAAATATACATAACGAGACGAATTGAGAACCTCCTATTTTTTTTAAGTCGGGGCTTGGTCCTGACTGACTGATCAATGCACAGCCTAAACCGCTGATAATCGAGAGCTAAGATTTGGAGGGTGCGTTCTTTATTATGATGTAGACATCCGATGAGGAAGGATTTTTGAAAAATTCTCACAGGATCGAGACTTATGCGTGTGAAACCGCGGAACACAGCTAGCTGTTTATACTTACCAACTGACCGTAAAGCAGAAAATTCGTGAAAAGTAATTTATTTCGTGATAAATTCATTTCATTTCCTTCAAAATCTGTCGAGAGAAGTATCGGAACATAATGACGTGATTGATTGCTTTTTGTGATGAACTGAAACGTATAATTTAGCTGTTATTTCATTTTGTTTATAAATAACTTTGCTGTATTAGAATATATTTTTAGAAATTGTTTTTGTAATGTTCCTTGAAGCATTTTTGAAGAAAATTTTGTGTGTTCAATTAAGGGGAAAGGATATCTTGTTTTTTCTCCATACAAATAGTAGGTATAGGATAGTAAACGACTTTCACCGAGCTGGTTAATGGATGACAAGTATTTTATATTTAACTAGCTGACCCGGCAAACGTTGTTTTGCCTTATAAATTATAGATAGTAGCCGATTCTCAGATCTACTGAATACGCATATAAAATTTGGTGAAAATCGGTCAAGCCGTTTCGGAGGAGTACGGTAACTAACATTGTGACATGGAAATTTTATATATTAGAAAGAAGAAGAAGAAGATTAAACGTATACGTATATTACGTAGTCCATTATTGCAAATGGTTTGTCTAAAATATTTAATCCAGAATATGATTAATCAACAATTAAGAAATTGTTTTCTTTGTACATGTTACCGGTTTGGTTACTAGACAAGATTAAAAGAACATCTTTTAAATCCATGTATGGGCCTTGGCATAGTTGGCGGCATCCATCTTTTTAGGGTTCCGTACCCAAAGGGTAAAAACGGGACCCTATTACTGAGACTTCGCTGTCTGTCCGTCCGTCTGTCCGTCTGTCCGTCTGTCCGTCTGTCCGTCTGTCCGTCTGTCCGTCTGTCCGTCTGTCCGTCTGTCCGTCTGTCCGTCTGTCCGTCTGTCCGTCTGTCCGTCTGTCCGTCTGTCCGTCTGTCCGTCTGTCCGTCTGTCCGTCTGTCCGTCTGTCCGTCTGTCCGTCTGTCCGTCTGTCCGTCTGTCCGTCTGTCCGTCTGTCCGTCTGTCCGTCTGTCCGTCTGTCCGTCTGTCCGTCTGTCCGTCTGTCCGTCTGTCCGTCTGTCACCAGGCTGTATCTCATGAACCGTAATAGCTAGAAGGTTGAAATTTTCACAGAAGATGTATTTCGGTAGCCGCTACAACAACAAATACTAAAAACAAAATAAAACAATTATTTAAACGGGGCTCCCATACAAAAAACGTGTTTCAAAAACTACAAGAGAATTCTAGTACGATGTGAAGTCGCTTCTGATTGGTCGAGACAAATCGAGTTGGTCATGGAATTCAAAATGGCTGCCCTATCTGTCAAATATACTAGTCTGCCTTCACTGACCAAAGAGTTTCTTATAAGTTTCAGATTTTCTTTGAATCAAAGTTGTTGTAAACCATTTTAGGGTTCCGTCCCCAATTGCGATAGTGGTACGGAACCCTTCGCGAGCGAGTTTCGCACTTGGCCGGGTTTTTTTGATATCTTGTCGCGCGATGAAACCTATTTGGATTGAGAAAACCTAAATAAATGGAAATCAATAAATGTCCCTCCCATAAAACGAAACGTGTTTAAGGGTTCCGTCGGTACCCAAAAGGTAAAAAAGGGACCCGTACCCAGTTGTGATAATGGTACTGAACCCTTCGTACACGAGTCCGACTCGCACTTAGCCGGTGCAGTAGGTACGCTATATCACAGGCTGTGTTTACACGTGTTGGTATAAAGGAGAAGTTAAACGATGTGCAGACAGACAGACGTACAAAGCTGCTACGATTGGATTTAAACTATTTGACACGACAAACAAAATCTAGGACGCGTCGTGTTTGCCCGATAAAATGTATTGTGTTTTCTGGCAAGATGCTTGGAAATGTAACGGTGTTATTTGGACCATTTCTGGATCGTTTCGGGATGTTTCGATCGATTTTGGAAATTGTTCGTTTAACCTGCATTTTATATAGGTTAAACTAAACTACTACATACCCTACTAGCTGCGTCCCGCGTTTTCACCGGCGTAAGTCTCGATCCCTTGGGAATATCGGGATCAAAAGTAAGCTATGTTACTCAGAATGTAGCTTTCTATTAGTGAAGGAATTTTTAAAATCGGCACAGTGGTTTTCGAGTTTATTCATTACAAACATACAGACACACACACACATACACACATATCAAAATACAATTTTTTCCTTTTTATAATATTAGGATGTATGGGATTTTTGTTTACCTTTTTGATCTAAGTTTCTGAAATTGGGTTATACATACTCGTACTTATATTGTAGGCACATACATTTTAGTCCCAACAATATAAGTACGTAGTAGAGACCGTAAATTTAACATTATAAGTAGGTTCTTGTAATGTTAAATTTACGGCCCTATCAAGCACTAGCAAGATTGGTTTTATGTCCCAAATCATACGTAAACCGCAGTTGAGAACACAGTCGGAGAATTTCCCCCGGAATTAATTTCTCGGGTTGATAAATGCTTCGGTGTTTTGAGTTCGGGTGCTTTTTGTGTTCCTACTTTGCCTCTGACTTAGGAGATAGTCTTACAAAATACATACATATAAACGACCTATAATTATCTTTGAAACTTGTATCTATACTAATATTATAAAGAGGTAACGTTGGTAATATTTATGTTTGTATGTAAGCATGTATTTTCCGGGTAATCTTTGGAACCACTAAACCGATTTCAATAATTATTCACCAATAGAAAGCTACATTATCAAGGAGTAACATAGGCTGCTTTTGATCCCGATATTCACTTCTGATCGGGACTTACACGGGTAAAACGGTGGTACTATTCTAGTAACAAATAGGTACGAGTTTTAACAATAATAAATCCTTACTAATATTATAAATGAGAAAGCAACTCTGTCTGTCTGTCTGTTAGTTACGCTTTGATGCCTAAACCGCTGAACCGATATCGATAAATTTTAGTATAGAGATAAATAGGACCTTGGAGAAGGACATTAACTACTTTTGATCCTGCAAATCCCGCGGGATCGGGACTTACGTGGGACAAACCCCGGTCGCAGCCAGCTCAACTTTAAACTTTAGATGATTTTCCAAATTTGAATGCCCTAATGGGATTTGAAACCCACGAACATAACATATCAGATCACCAGCCTGCCGCGCTACCCATTGAGCTACGCGGGCTCAACGACCACAGGCTTGCAACGCCCACGACTGCCTACTACGGTTCATTGACATTTCTTCCGTCCACTCTCGTAATTTATGTCACCCTTCTGGCAATTCTGCCCTCACGACACACGACTTCCTAAAATGGGTATATTTTCTATTCTTCGCTAGTATAGAGATAAATTACATAAGAACATATAATACAATTTAATCTGTATTTAGTTAACAAGAAATGCTTTTTGTTCCAAAATTCAATGTGTCCGTGGTATATTCCCAACCTAACCCGAAATCCTAACCCGAATGCGGGTTAGGTGAGGAACTCTAAAAAATCGATTATTTTCATTCCTAACCTAACCCTCTTTTAAACCTAACCCGATTTATTGTTCCTTCCTAACCCAAATCGAGATATGGGTCGGAATAACAGGTGTTTGGGAAGTTCCAGTTATAAGGCGTTTTCGGGTTGTAACTTATTTAATGAAATAAAATACATAGCGCAAACAGCCTCAATGGAGCGCTTCGCTTGTAGATTCTAATAGAATGCATGAGTACCTATGTGACGTCACGACCGCTGTACTGCATGGACACAGTACGCGACGGACAGTCGGATGGACGGACGAACGAAACGGCGCGAACAACAGGTTTAGCATTAGGTCAAAAGAGCAATACGACTAATGGACTAATTGTCAAAAGCGTATAATGTCATAAAATCGACTTAAACGTGATATTAAAAAAAAGACAATCAACATAAGACAAGACGATCATAATTATTAAAAATCTGACATAATTAAAATGATTACCTATATCTCGGAAAGTATTAAGCGAAGGCTAAGTACTAGTTTCTTTGCAGAAATGACAGGGCTCTTCGAGATCTTCATTTCGGATGACAGCTGTCAAACATGAAATGCTTATATCTCGGAAAGTATTGATCCTAGACTACTAGTTTCTTTGCAGAACTGACAGGGCTCTTTGAGATCTTCATTTCGGATGAAAGAGTTACCTCAAACTCTCGAATTCAATTTGTATTTTATGTTTGTGTCGCTACAATACGCCCCAATAACCCCACAACTCGAACACACCATGTATTACGTCGATAGTAAATATTTGATATAGTTTTCCGTCGCTCTACGGCCTCATACATATAAATCAGATGTCTAAGGAAACATAAATGGGTACCTTTCGTTGTAAACTTGACAAATAACCCATCTTTTGGTTGTAAACAGATTTCGGTTGTAAACAGAAATCGGCTTTAGGTACTGTGTACACTATTGAGCTACGAAACCTTAAAAACGGTTTTTAGGGTTCCGTAAACACGAGAATTAGTACGGTAAACGCGAGAACATTTCACTAAGACTCTACTGTCCGTCTGTCAGTCTGTCACTAGACAGTAGAAACTTGGTACTGAACGCTATATACACTAGTATTACAGTTCTGCAAAATATACCTCCTAAGCACTTTATGGAAATGAACTTAATTTATAGAAACATATTTCATCCCCTTCAAAAAAGCGAGTTTTTCAGGTGATGAGTTTGTGATGAAAAGGTGGTTCTAGGAGCCCCCTCAATTCTAGTAACTTGTAAATAAAGTCCCTATTCTACAGGTAGAAGTCTAAAAGTTTCAGTAAATTGCTCACTATGATGAGCAGAATAGCTCTTCTAAATACAGTTATTTAGAAGAGCTATTTTGCTCATCACATCGAAGATCCTTATCAGATCTTCGCCAAATTTTTATAAGGCTAATTTGAAGTTACTACCAAACTTGAAGCAGAGACGCTTTGCTCGCTCGCTCAGTTATGTAAGACTTCAATCTTTACTTTTACTGTGTGTTTCCGCAACTAGCCCTATAACTGGGCCTTTTTGCGTGAATTCAAGCCGTAGGTTTCCTCACGATGTTTTCCTTCACCGTAAGAGTGATGCTAATAGCGCACTTGAATTTTACTTATAAAAAAATATTGTGCGCAGTCGGCCAGGATTCGAAACCACGACCTTCGGAAATAAAGTCGCGGTATCTACCAATAGACCAAAACCGCACTAAGACTTCAATCTTGGCCTTTTTAAAACAACGTCCACTTTGTTATGCGATCGGCCGATAAGAAGTTTGTCGCCTGTTTTCATTTTTCATCTCGTAAACATGAATTGGTTGTCAGTTTTCTGAGTGCAGATCTACGATCCTTTTGTTCCACACGTTCGTCGTTGTTTCAAGATGGTTGTTTAGGGTTGTCTAGATGCAATGCTTTTGAATTTTGGTTTCATTCATGGTTTTACGTCCTCTTGAATCTTGAACTTATGATAATGTCGCATATAATAATTTTAGATTATTTTATACACGGCAAGCAACTTATTGATCTTTGTTATTTATTGCGCTGTAGTGATCGGGACATTATTAGGTGGGGTAGGATTGCCCAGTACCTATACCACATAGTCTTCCACCCTAGTCTAGTCCATTGGGCAGAGGGTCTCGTGCCCAGTATCACTTGGGACCGGACAATAGCTAAGACTAGCTAGGACACGATCTGTCTATAACTCCCGAACGATGCTCTTGGGAGTAGCCTTACGGTACAGCGGACCCCGTCTGCAAGTCTATATGTTGGCCGTCAAGTGGGGACGCTATAACATTACTGTTAGATTATGTGTGACATGGGGTTATTAGCCAGAGGAAAGAACGGGTCAACACGTCTGGAGCTAACTAAACCTCAAGATGTTGTCCTTCATCGTAAAAGTGATCTAATAAGGCACAGGTGTAACTTTACATACCATTTTATGGGTGGAAGCCAAACTCCCCATTTGTTTTTTGTTTTGTAGTAGTCAACTTAAAAAGCAGTTATACGACGTAGGAATCAATTTGTTTGTCTCTATCGCTCGCCAAGGTTTGCGAAACAAATTATGTTGTGTAAATTGTATTTGGTACGAATAAATGAATTTCTATTTCAAATCAAACATAGGTACTTGTAAATTAAAAGAGATTTGAAAGGCTCGGAAGGTTCAGTTGTTGCGTAAATAACTTTATTTATTTATTTACTAGCTGCGCCCCGCGGTTTCACCCGCGTAAGTCCCGATTCCGCGGGAATATCGGGATAAAAAGTAGCCTATGTGTTATTATAGGTCTCCGGCTATCTATATTCCAAGTTTCATCGCAATCGGGTTAGTAGTTTTTGCGTGAAGGAGTAACAAAGTCACATATAGACATACATACATACAAACTTTCACGTTTATAATATTAGTAGGATTTTAACAGATTTAACTGTAATTTTACACGCTAACTTCATTTTTACTTTTTTCTTGCTAACTATCTAACTCTTATAATTTTTAAACACTTATTATCTTGTAATCCACCAATACCTACCCAACGATAAAAAGCCTATGTTGGTAACTATTCAAGACCCAAACTAAAAACAACACTGTCTTAAAGTAAAACTTTCCAAATAAAAAAACATAACTTTACGAAAAGAAAAGGTTCTTTCGCCCGAAAAGCTCACACACCTACCTATGTATATGTATAATAATATGGCAACCCTGTAGCTATACCTAGGTATCATTATTTGCCATCGGGGTGGCACCCTCCCTCGTTATTAGTTCCAGAACGTGTGGCGAATACCCTGATGAATGGCAGACGCCATTACTGTAGCTCTTCAATTTGAATATCCAAGGTGTTTCACGTAAAATATGACTCTTTCTGTAGTAAGTTTTGTTTAACAATACTTGGGTGTAGGTAGAACATGGATCGTTGTATTTTTTACTAGCTGTGGGCCACGATTTCACTGGTCTTTTTTCGATTTCTAATTCTGACTCTGATTCTGTGGGATTAACGGGATCAAATGGGGCTCATAATGTGTTACACCTAATCGACGGTTACAATAAATCTAAGGTAGATTTTTCTTGTGTTTTTGCGATCTTGGATTGAAATTAAACTCAGTTTTCGGTTTTAACACCACGTGATTAAAACCAAAAAATAAGTTTTATTTAAAATCTAAGGTAGAAAGAAGATTCGACCTTTCTTGCTTTGCTTAGTGACTATAGAGACTGAGCACGGAAAGGACTGATTTTAATGAAAGTACCTACTTCATAAATGGAAATAACTACAATAAATCATTTTTACAATGGGGTGCCACACGCAAAGCTGTAAGTAGATGGCGCTGGCATCAGATCATCTTTTTTTTTTTCTATGATGGTCCTCCACCAATGGAAACGCCGAGTTTTTTTTTTATTCTTTCGGTCTCAGACCGATATGGCCAATTTTTGGCACCGAGAGTTGTAAAAAACACCTGTTGGACAGTTCTTAATTCAAACCTAAGATTAGTCGACAAACGCCCTCTGCCGGGATAAAAAGTTAGTGTTCCTCCTCATTACTTACCTACTATAAATAAATACAAACTAACAAATGCAAATGATTACAGTCGACAGTCAGATATTCATTCCAATTAATGGGCAACGTAAATGCAATGTCCCTAATTAACAATGACGGCTACTGAAATAAACGTGTCATCCACGTAAACAAATGTTTATTTAAACGGTAAATTTAGTTCGCAGTTTTAAATGGGCATTTAAAATCAAGCGAGGAGCACAAGTAATCCAAAAGTTTAACCTGATTCGATCTTCTCTTATAATAGAGCTAGACTGATATTAATTCTGACAAAATTATGTTAGAGTTTGACTTGGAGGAAAGCTAGTTTCAGCTCCAACTTAGTTAGCGGTTAGTTTCCTTAATCGAAATAATCTTCTACTTGCAAGTACCTATCTACACTTCAACTTTGCTTTTACTGCAGTGAAGTGTGTATTTAGGAGTTTTGCTGCTAACTAAAGAAAATATAATAATAGCTTTCTGTTCTTTTTTAGGGTTCCGTAGCCAAATGGCAAAAAACGGATCCCTAATAGATTCGTCATGTCTGTCTGTCTGTCTGTCTGTCTGTCTGTCTGTCTGTCTGTCTGTCTGTCTGTCCGTCTGTCCGTCTGTCCGTCTGTCCGTCCGTCCGTATGTCACAGCCACTTTTCTCCGAAACTATAAGAGCTTTATTGCTGAAACTTATATTAAGTACTTAAGTAGATGTATTCTGTGAACCGCATTACGATTTTCACACAAAAATAGAAAAAAATATTGATTTTTTGGGGTTTCCCATACTAAGAACTGAAACTCAATTTTTTTTTCATCAAACGTATACATGTGGTTTCTAATATAATTTTTTTCTTAACTGGATAGCTGGCGCGAGAGACACTTCCAAAGTGGTAAAATGTTGGTCCTCCCCCCTGTAACTTCTAAAATAATGGAATGATAAAACTAAAAAAAGTATATGATGTACATTATTATTATGCAAACTTCCAACAAAAATTGGTTTGAACGAGATCTAGTAAGTAGTTTTTTTTAACGTCATAAATCGTAAACCGCAATAATTTACCTTCCAAAACAAAATCTGTTGTATAGATAATGGTACGGAACCCTTCGTGCACGAGTCCGACTCGCACTTGGCCGGTTTTTTGCTTTTCCAATAGTAATATTTACCCAATAATAGGGGTTTGCTCTAGATTGGTATTTGGGTTTGGTCTATTTAATCGGGTATCATTATATTGAATCCTGGTTTATCTTAAATAACACAATTTATGTAGGTTTCAATGCTTTGCGGCTATTCGTGGGCATTCAAGTAATAAGTAGGTTTGGAGCAGCCTTTAATGGGCTATTATAAATTTCATCCAGAACAGTAAAAGTTTAGACATCGAAAAAAACATTTTTGCCAGCATGCAGTAAACAAAAGAAAGAATCCAATAATATATTCAAATCGTGTTGTATCCAGATTTTTGTCGAATTATATTGAAAATCTAATCGACGCCGAAAGAGGGGAGCCTTCGGATAAACATCCGATTGGAACCAATTTCAATTAATGACCACATTATTTTTCCGGGGCCGTTACATTAACAAAAAAGTCTGTTACAATATACAAAATAATCTACGTAGATACCTATTTATCTTCCAAAAATGAAGACCTCTTTTCCAAATTCTTGAAAATCGATATCAGAACTTGCGGGGCGCAGCTAGAAATAAATAATACCATGGCCAATTACTCATAATAGTGATTGCTGCATTTTTGTTGCGAATTAATATGTTTTCCGATTCATGTATAATAAATGCTCAATTTGCAATGATCTATACATATAATAAAATCGTAACTCAGCGGTGTCTGTTTTTGGAAGATATAAAAAAAATATAAATTGTATGGGTATCTATGAACGCAGTAGAACCTATTTTTCTGTTTTTCTGGTTGTCTGTTTGTCTGTTTGTCTGTTTGTCTGTTTGTGTGTGCCTTTGTGCCCGCTAATCTCAAAAACGGCTCATCCGATTTTAACCAAATTTGGTATGCAGATAGCTTTAGACCCCGATTAACATATAGGGTATTTTTTATCCGGATATTTAGTCCGGTTATCCGGATAAAGTGTTTTTTTGCTATTACTTAATTAGTTTGAATGTTGTATTGAATAAATATATGGTGTGGAATCAACACATGATTAACCGGATATCCGGTCGAAAATAAAAAAACCGGATATCCGGTTTTTTTTCAGGAAATTCCTCAAATACCGTATACCTATGTCTGTCCATATATCCGGATCCTTTGGACATACGGAAATTCTTTATAATGACTGTTTTTAACCGACTTTAAAAAAAAGAGGAGCTGCTCAATTCTATCGCATATTATTTGTATGTGAATATGTTCACGCCGTACTCCGGCATATAAAGTCCGATTTCGATCATTCTTTTTAATTTGGAAAGTGAGAGTCCCGAGTTGGTCCCATAAATTGTTAGTGAAGATCTGATGAGAACCTTTGGAATGATGAGCAGAATAGCATCTCACAATGATGTTAATTACTAACTTTTGGACTTCCATGAATAGAATCGGCTTATAAAGAACTAGGTACAAATTGATGAACCACCTGAAACCACCTTCTCAAAAATTCCTCAGTGATTAAAGTTACGGTTACAATCTTGAAAATGCAATAAAATGGATTAAAAAAATATATCTGTAATCGGGCAGTTTTACTGGGTAGATGCAGATTGCATGTAGTTTACGTGGCACAATGGCAGCTATGGATTCCGAGTCGAGGGTTCCGCGTTCGAATCACAGACCGGCGCATTCCCTTTTTAAGGAACGGTGGCCTACCGAGCCGAGTGATGGCTTCCGATTCGACGGCTGCGCGTTCGAGTCACGAGTCCCGGACACGACGTTACGTTTTACCCTCCAGATGGTCGTCCACCTTGCCGTTGTGAGGGGACTCAGTAGCTGAAAGCTAAGAGGCGCACGAGGTGGGAAACCGGGCTTGCCTGGCTTCTAATCCGTAATCCCGCGTCAGCGGGCTCCGCAAGAAAGGGCCCGCGTGGTAGACAACCACTATAAAAATCACCTCAGCCTCTGGTGGTGAATTGGGGGGGGGGGGGAGGTTATCACCGGCTTTGGGGACCTCGAGACGGTGGCGTGACCGTGCCGAGGGAGGGAAGACGGAGAGGGGTTGTCTATGGGGAGATACAGAGATGAGGCTTGAAAAGGCCGTCGTTTTCGGGATGTAGTCCATGACACTTGTGGAGCGAGGGACACCATGGGGGTTTACATTATAAGCCTATGGTAGGGAGCCCAACGAGATTGGCCTGACGGTGACGGACATTAACCACGTAAAAAAAAAGATATCATGTAGTTAAGCTGCCCGACTTTAGCTTACATAACAGATAAGTCGGTTGCACTGTATTTCGGAGAGCTCAATATTATTGTTTTGTCCTTTTGTTCGAAGTCGGATTTCGATTTTTTTTTATTTTTTCGATAAAGGCTACTTCTTATAAGCATGCAACACGTTACCTACCGCTGCGCTGTGCTAAATCTACACTTAAATAGACTCTGCCATGATTATCTTCTGCTCAGCAACATACTTCCTTGGTCGTCCGTTCAAGCACAGCGATGGGTAGGTAGTCCGAAAAACGCTGACGAAGTCGCGGGCACAGCTATCTATCGAGAATAAGGCTATAACGGCCAAATACAGAAACGCAAATAAAAATTTGAGATTTACTTAATCAAGTAAGCACCTCTCAAATTCAAAAATTCCCATAGGTACTACTTTTAAATTTAGAAGCTGTCAATTATTTAAGTACGCCTCAAATTTTAAGTGACGTTTCTGTATTCGGCTATAAGTGATTCAATAAAGGTTTCCGCTATACAAGAACCCTCTCGGTAGAAAATTTAAGAATGCTTGTTTTCGCTGTAATAGGATAGCTTTCGAGGAGACAACTTAAAAGATTAAGTATTGGCGTGATAAATGGGGTTTCTTTCTTTAGACGGAAACTTGGGAGTTATGTTGGGAGATGTTTGAGACGATGTACGACATGCTCTCCTCTTTACTGGGTTTATAAAGTTAAAGTTACAAATTGAAGTTTTCGGGGTACATCAAATAAGAACAAAATTACTGTAAATAGGCAAAATAATAATCCTACTATCCTACTTCCTACTAATATTATAAACGCGAAAGTTTGTATGTATGTATGTGACTTTGTTACTCTTTCACGCAAAAACTAATGAACCGATTGCGATGAAACTTGGAACATAGCTGGAGACTTAGAATAACACATAGGCTAATTTTTAACCCGATATTCCCGCGGGATCGGGACTTACGCAGGTGAAACGGCGGGACGAAGCTAGTAGATGCATTATAGAATAGGTTTTGGAGATTTTTCTTCTTCGGTCTTATAAAATACTTAAGAAAAAGTTGAATGTGCAAAACTTGGAGACAAATTGACTTGACTTGACGACCTCTGTGGCGCGTCGTGCGAGAGCGCGATTGCAATGCAGGAGGTTGCGGGTTCGATTCCCGCCGGGTGCAAGTATTTATGCTTAAAAATAAATATTTGTGTCTGGTCTGGGTGTCCCTCTATGTATAATATGTATGTATTTACAAAAGAAAAATAAATATAAGTATTATATCCGTTGTCTAGTCACCGTAACACAAGCTTAGTCGCTTACCACGGGGCTAGATGGCGCTGTGTGTTGTTCACAGAATTTATTTATTATTATTTATTATTAAATTAGTGGGACACATGGGGCAGACGATGAGGTTATTCATTATCTGCTCGGCTTCTAATAGACTGGGTAAAGATCTGCTCCCTTCTATACGTGCACTGATAAGTAATGGCAAAGGCGTGGTGGGTGCGTTTGTCGCGGTCCGAAATCTTTCGTGATCTTCGCTTAATCTGTGGTTGTGTCAAAATAATACGACGACTCTACCACAACTTATACGTTTAAACTTCTTTTAACCTACGCCATGACGTTAAGGTATTTCTCGTCCAAACTGTACCGAATGCACACATTATCAGCCATATCTTACAAGGTCTGCCCCACTGAAATGGAACTATACAAGTACGCTGGAATTGGTATACCATACAAAATTACATTAGATATTTGGGCCGATTTGATTAGCGCCATGTTGCGCTGTTGACGCTCGTTTCCTATTAAACGTGATGGTAGCCGTCGGTGGAAATAATAGTTATGGACGGTCACCATCACTTTCAATAGATAATGCGCGACAACAGCGCAACATGGCGCAGATCAAATAGGCACAAAATTCAGTGCGCTATGACCTGTCCAGCGACTTGTACCATGGAGGTCAGTGGTCTGCCCCGACTTCGTTTACCATCGCGTGACTTTCCTTGCTCATCAAATAGGATGCATCAGAGTCACGAGACCCGCAGAGACATTTCAAATGAACTAACTTTCTCATTTTCTTATTGTTTCGAACAAATATCAAAGTTACGATCTTTCTAGAAGTAACAGCTGACAGTCTTCGAAATAAAACTTTGTTGTTGTCATCTCTCATGGCAGCTGTACGCTTTTTGGTGAAATATAAAGGTGGCTTTCCACGGTCATTGATTTTATGAATCATCACTATTCATTACGCACAGCCGAAGGGCAGTAAAATCCACGCACATCATGCTCTGCCATTTTGTTCCTTCCATATTTTGTGATCATCTCTCTTCTTCTCTCGTAGATGAAACTACAGTGAGGCGAACCTGTGGGCTTGCCCTCATCCGTCCGCAATATCAGAAACAGTGAAAAGAAAGCTTTAGGATAGGAAGCGCGAAAAATTAGTCACGAAATCTTGTCTGAATCGACTTTGCGATGTTTTTTCACACGTGCGATTCATGGCTGAAACTTTCCTAATATTCAGCGTAGAGCTTTTAGAATCCCAACTAAGATACTAATAATACAAATTCAAAATAACTTTATTGGTCACAATAAATATACAGAAAATACAAAATGAATCTCTACCTTTGCGTTAGTACCTAAACGTGTTGCAAAATATAGTGTTTTTCCCAATTAGTACACAGTTTAAAAATAACGATTATATTATTATACCACTTTTAGTATTAGTTAATGCGTGTGTACGTATTGTTGTGTTTTGGGTTTTGTGAAATGAAATAATATTATATCCCTAACTGCTTTATGAGCCACGCCAAAAGTTCTCTATCAGTTGCTCCATTTTGTAATAAAGATTATTTTGCCTTAATGCGTTACATGGCATTAGTAACTGGCAGCAGTAGTAGATTAGGTGGGGGAAGTTAGTTATCTTACCTCATTAGTACCAAGTGGAGACTTATATGGTGGAAAGAGTAGTAAAAGTTATGTCTAAAAAACTCGGTCAGCCGCGATTCAGCCTGGGCCCGTCTGAGCTCAGCCCGTTTTTAGGGGAGCAATCGGGCCTGGGAACTTACCTCATCGAGTACCAAGTTGGGACTAATATGGTAGAAAGTAGACTAAAAGTTATGCCTAAAAAACTCGGTCAGCCTCAAGTCAGCCTGGGCCCGTCCCTACTCCGATTGATCCCCTAAAAACGGGCTGAGTTCAGACGGGCCCAGGCTGACTCGAGGCTGACCGACTTTTTTTAGCATAACTTTTACTACTCTTTCCACCATATAAGTCTCCACTTGGTACTAATGAGGTAAGATGACCAACTTCCCCCTCCTAGTCTATAGGTAACTCAGTGAAGCGCTGGTTGGTAAATGGATTTGTGTAGACACTATTTCAAACCCAGTCTAGTGCTCAATTTACACTCTCAGTTTTCAGTTGATTAACCTGACGATAGTCATAGCAAACCGCCTGCTGCAACGGTCCTATATAAATCTAGTAGGAGAAATAGAATCGGAGATACACAAACCTGTGCATGCATACTAGTTATATACTGACATACTGACACAAAGTGGATACAAATACACGGCGTGTGCAAGTAGCTGTTAAGAGGAAAGGATACCTATTCGTTCTCCATACAAAACGTTGTCGACTATTTCCTTCCTGGATAAAGACATTTGAGCAAATATGTTTATGCCTTAAATAAAACCTATATCTGCCATTACCATGCCCCTACGTTTATTAAATTTAATTTTCTATTAGACCCAGCTGGCACTAGATTAGGATCAGTGGAAAGAAAGGAGGGAGGTCTTTGGCCTGTAGTGGGATGGTATAGACTAATTTTTTTAAATAAGTAGGTACATACCTTTGAAATGTAGATAATTTTAAATTTCAAAAACAAAAACAAAACGTAGCTGCATTATCAAAGCTGATTTAGGTTTTAAGGCATAAACAAATTTTCTGTAAGGTCCAGGGAGAAAACAGTCGACTACGTTTCTAAAATTTCTATGGAGGAAAGAATAGATTCCTTCCCCCTTAACCAAATGTAGCAGCTACATGCAAGTGTAATGTATCCGCCGTCACTGTAAACAGCCAGTACGTACTTATAACGTCTAAAATTACATACAGCAGAACATACTCCGGTTATTCGATAGTAATGAAATTTCACAGCCTCCGTATCATCATGAATACGTAATGGCACGTCACAACGTAATAGATACCCTATATGTTTATCTTATTTGTTTCGTCTGCGAGCATGTGTTGTGGTTCGGTTGCTGGAAGATTAACCCTTAAACAAACGCGAGCCTGTGTGCCTTTTTTTTTAAAGTCACATTGCTTTTTGGGTTATTGGGGATCTCTTATTTCATATTTTTGACCAAAATTTAAAAAAAAATAGGGGTAGGGGGTAGTTTTTCTGGTGGTAAATAATTTACCATTATTCATTAGGGACTACAAAATTTAGCAGGTCGGTGGTAAAATAGTCACCATTGTCCAATCCGGTTTATTTTTTGTATTTTGACTAGTGACTTCCTCTTGTTTCTATTGTATATTTTGGAAATTAAATAAATTCTTATTTTTTGTAATGACGTTTATTATTATTAATACTCAATTAGTTAGTTTGTTCTATAGCATCGTTTTCACGCGTAACTTCATGTTCTTCATTTCGCCCGAACATTTCTTCAAACATTTTTGCATAAGCTGTTCTTCTGACAAAGGAGTAAAAACATCTGAAGGGCTATTGATGAACTGCCCCCAACAGGGGTACCTAATCTTCCTCATCACAATCAGAGAGATGACAAGTGTTCCAGATTGTCAACAACTGTTTGAAGTTGTTTATTTCCCAAAGACGAACGTCTGTTTCTTTCTTTTGACATACTGGATTTCTAAAATAAACAAAATAATACATAAATACTTACAACAAACGTGTCGAACTGAAAACCTCCTCCTTTTTTGAAGTCGGTTAAAAAATGGTAGTACATAAGGCAAGTTTCACAACACACAATAAATTTTTATAGGCAATTTTTTTTTTTTTTATATAGTTAATAGATTTTTAAAATATCTCTAGAAATTTATTTAGCTTCATCCGCAATTACAAACAGAAATTATATGTATAGATCTGATTTTTATCAAAGCGTCAACAGACGGTGGTAAATTATTTACCACATATTTATGATACTCAAAATCGTATAAATAATCGATTACAGATGCTGCTAACTAGTGAGCTCATGCAAAAAATGTTATAATTTACGAATCTGAATCGCAAAAGCACTTACCAGAATTTTTGTTTAAGAAAGTTTTAAAAAATCTGCGAAGAGGCTCGAAAATTTTGAATTTATCCACCAAAAAACAACTCTGTCAACTTTGACATCACCTCGAAGTGACAAATGACGTTGACAAGTTATGAAATTACATAGAGTAGGAACGAAATATCATAATAAAAAAAAACAATTTACCTTGACAGCTCCAGTGTTGACATATCGAATTTTTGGTTACATTTTCTAATAAACTCAAAGTGGTAATATAACTACCTTTAATTGTATAAGGGTTAATGGGCCTTGGTATGAATTGGTAATGTACGATTGAAATAATTAGCGTTGATTATTTGCTAGATTAGGCTGTTAAGCGTTCGTTTAGACGTGGCGGGTAACGCATATTCATAGTTTCGTGTTCAATCTGCTCAGCCCCCTTATTTTTAACATTGTTGCTAACAAATTTCGATTGAAACAATTAAAATTGTTGATTACACGCTTAGATAAAAACAAACAAGGGCAGATACGGTACCTTACCACGGCAAATGAGACGATAAAAATGCGTCAGCTGACGCACTAGCCTCAGTCGTATGTGGAACCGGTGTCACGTGAACACATACTGCCACACTGCGAGTTTCTAGCTCATTTTTCGAATAGAAATGTTAGAATATTATACCGTATCTTCTAATTTGTTTTCATCTAAGACCACGTCTTTTTTACGTCATTCAGTCGCAGACAAATTGCCATTGCAATTAAAACTAGCGGCTGTAACTATCATTTTGTATTTCTGTAAACGCAAAAATCAAAAATTTCAATTGTTTCAATCGAGATTTGTTAGCAACAGAGTATGTCATCAAGGGGCCAGGTTTTGTGAGAAAATCGCTATTCATGGGGGTCTACTAGTTAGCGTTTTATGAACGAACTAACTATCTATAATCTCCTATAACGATTTAACCGTAATTTCAATATTTTTTTTTGAATAATTTTTGATAGGTATTTCGTTTGTTCGTACATATTATAGTGCATGACATTATTTTAATGTTCATAAAACACGTGAATCGCGCTGTCTGAAGCTAGCAGTGACCGCGACTTTGTCCGCCTTTTAAAAAAAAAATATAATATAGTCTATATGGGCCTTTCTCAATAAATGGACTATCCAACACTGAAAGAATTTTTCAAATCGGACCAGCAGCGGTTTCTGAGATTAGCGCGTTCAAACAAATAAACAAATTCTTCAGCTTTATAATATTAGAATAGATAGACAAACCTTTCTTTAATTAAAAGAAAGCCTGCTGCAAAAAATAAATCCGTCTTTATTCTAAAAAGAAATTTACATTTTGTCACAAAAATGTTTTGCAAAAGTCTTGAACTAGGTACGCCTTAACAAACTGAATTTGTAAAAAGATAATAGAATTATTTTAAAGTATTATTTTTTTCCTTAAAGACTGTTTTTCTACGAAATCTTTATTTCTCGAAATGTAATTCGAGTATGATCTGGGGCCTTACTACGAGCTCTGAACTACTCTGATTAATAACTGTCCTGCTTTATTTAAAACTAGCAGCGCCGTGCGAAATATCGGAATAAAGTACCCTGTGTTATTATTATTCCACGTTTTCAGCTATCTTTGGTGTCAAGGACCAATAGACACAAACTTTCCTCTTTATAGCTGTTATAAGGGATACCTAATTTTTGAGTTTTTTCGTTTTTCCGTTAGGATGGTAATATTTAAAACCGAGTGAATTTTGTTTTGAAGTCTGTTTTAAACATTGAAACTCATCATCATCCTCACGATGTTCCCGGCTACGGGCACCCGGGGTCCGCTTTCCTACTTTCATATCTCCACTTCGCACGCTCTTCGGCATCCCGCGTAGTGAAGCCTTTATAAATATTTACCAGTATATAACTAAAAAAATCTGCTCTTACGACGTCAAGTCTGCTTTTCTGGAGTCTTCCCAATCTCGCGCACGCAGATTTAAAAATTGAAACTGCGTGCGTAAAATTTAAATGGTTTTCTCAAGGTTTCGAAAATGTTATTGATAACCGATTTGCTTTGACTAATTAACTTTCAAATTTGTCAACAGGTGAATGCGCTCCAACCCTAGCACCTTGGAGACCCACAATTGAAGCCACAAGCCAACCGACCCAAGCAAAACCCCACGCCATCTACGACATCAATGACATAGTCCATTTCGAAGACAACGACCTAGTCATGAGAGATGCCGCCATCAAATTCCACGACAACAACCAACTCGACAACGATATACATCCCAGCGGAAACGATATACATGACATAGATCCTATAGATCAACTGGAACATGATTTAAAACAGTTTGATGAAAGCAAAATTAAAATTGACTTTAAGAAGAGTTTGAATAATGAAGATTTGAAACTGGATGTGAAGAAGGATGGGGAATGTAATTGTCAACATGGCGGCGGTTGTGTAAATCGTGTGTGTTTGTGTCCGCTTGGGTATGCGGGAGATAAATGTGAGATTACACTGGATTTAAAGGTTAGTGATAGCAAGGTGTGTCACACACAACAAATTCGAATTTTTGTGGTACGGAACCCTTCGTGCGCAAGTCCGACACTTGGCCTGTTTTTTGTTTTTTAATTATATAAATTTTAAATCGTATAAGGTCCAAAAATGAAATTAAATAAAAACTGACGTGGTAGCTTACGCTACAAATATTATTAAATATCGAGCTCTGTAAAAGCAAATTAAAACATGGTAAAGACCCCCGATATTTAACAATAGTTTGACCCTATGTCACAAATACCCTAAGAATCTCTATAACCTTTAAAAGTATTTACTTCACCACACACCTTTTAGTACAATCCCATAGAATTTCACGATCAAATTCATAAAAGATCGTAATAAAAAAAGAAAATAGCGTCCGTACAAACTTAACAACTTACCTTTTTCGTCGCTCCTATTTTTACCTGTCCTTTTACTCCGAAATAACATAAATATCAACAATTTATTTCACATTAGCCCTATCTAATATTATAAAGGTAACATCGGTGAGTTGGATACAGACACTGACCTCCATGGTACAAGGCGCAGGACAGGTCATAGCGCACTGAATTTTGTGCCTATTTGATCTGCGCCATGTTGCGCTGTTGACGCGCGTTTTCTATTGAAAGTGATGGTTGCCGTCCGTGGAACTACTAGTTCCATGGACGGTCACCAAATCAAATCGGCACAAAGATCTAATATCATTTTGTTTGGTAGGTGTACCAATTCCAGCGTACTTGTATAGTTTCATTTCAGTGAATACGGACTATTTGTTATTCTGTGGTACAGGATGGCGGCCTGAAACGGTACCGGAAAAGTATACCCTTGTAGTTGATAAGGATGTCTGAAAGGAAATGTTCTCGGTTTTTGACGGTCGAAAATATTTTTTTACTCGTATTTTTTTCGCTTCACTGGTTTATATTTTTTTTAAGAATTTACGTCTGTCCCAGTTCTTGTACTCCAATTAAATAAAAAACCGGCCAAGTTCGAAGGGTTCCGCACCACTATCACAATTGGGCATGGAACCCTAAAATTAAAACTAAACCAACCAATTCGTGAACGCAACGCGAATGTTAAATTTTACCACTTACGCCAGTCTATCACCATCACCGGATGGCGCCAGCCAAATACATCGCGGTATCGTTTTCTGTCCCTAAATCACGTTTGTTCTATGGAAGCCCCTTGTAAAAATATTTGTTTTATTTTGTTTTAAGTATGAAATACATCTTCTGTGAAAAACTCAACCGTCTAGTTATGGTTCATGAGATACAGCCTTGTGACAGACGGACAGACAGCGAAGTCTCAATAATGGGGACCCGTTTTAACCCTTTGGATACGGAACCCTAAAAAGAGCAATAGATATCCGTACTACGACAAGTTTCACTATTATTTAAATGACTTTTCGCAGTGGGTTTTTTGTACTTGGACTATTATGTTTTCTATGGTTTGGGTAACAAATCCCCGTGGGCAAATCGAGGCAGTATTGCCATCTTTTGAACACGGAGACGAAAATAAGCGGGGAATGTTTCCATACAATAATCTCCTTCTTACAACAAAATCAAAATCAAAGTACGTTTATTCATTTGATATTAGCAAGATATCTCTTAGAAAAGTCAGTTATTATAATGTAATCTACTGTGTTTTCGGAACGCGACCTTCAACGAAAAGAAGACACAAGAAACTCATGGTGGTTTTTTTTAACATTGAAACATTCGACATTCGTCTATTTATTTTGTGTGTACAATTAATGAATTTATTCATTCAAAAACTTGTATTTTAAATTTCTTAACTTATAAAATCTGCCATGGCTACGTAAATTCTAGTTTTTTAAGTCAAAAAACAATGCTGATTGCTTATGTTTTGCTCCCAATAATTGTATTTCCAAAGAAGCCCCTTGACTATGTAAATGATAGTCGCCGTAGCTTCAGCTTTGAAGTGGTTAGATAAAAATAAAATAAATAAATTCTGCGAACAACACACAGCGCCATCTAGCCCCGTGGTAAGCGACTAAGCTTGTGTTACGGTGACTAGACAACGGATATAATACTTATATTTATTTTTCTTTTGTAAATACATACATATTATACATAGAGGGACACCCAGACCAGACACAAATATTTATTTTATAAGCATAAATACTTGCATCCGGCGGGAATCGAACCCGCAACCTCCTGCATTGCAGTCGCGCTTTCGCACGACGCGCCACAGAGGTCGTCGAGGTCGTCGTAGATGTGTTATCTAATGAGTTGCCCAATGGAGTGACACACGCAAAGCTGTGAGCAGATGGCGCTGGCCTCGGATGATCTTTTTTTTTTTGTTGATGGTCCCTTCACGAATGAAAACACCGAGTTTTTTTTTATTTCGGTCTGAGACTGATATGGCCAATTTGGCGCCGAGAGTTGTAAAAAACACCTGTTTGACAGTTCTTAATTCAAACCTAAGATCAGTCGAATAGCGCCCTCTGCCGAGATAAAAAGTTAGTGTTCCTCCTTATTCACAGGTCCCTCGTTTCAACGGGTCATCTTACCTTCGGTTGCCAGGGCTTGGAAACTCTGCAATATCGTGGCTTGATATACAAGTAAGTGACTTACTTTTTACCTCAATGTAAACAATTTACATCTTGACTACTGCTCGGGGTCGTACTTGGGGCAAAGGTTGGCCATTGCCATACAGAGAGGCAATGCTGCTAGCATCCTCGGCTTCTTTGCGCCGGGTACGATCAAGGGCGGTTTATTTAATTGACATTTGTTTGTGTTTATTTTAATTACAACGAAATGTGTTAGGCATATTATAAAATAAAGTTTAGCAGATTCTATTTATTTATATAGACATCAAAACACAAAATGGAAATAAGGCCTAAAACCTTAAGCAACAAGAAGTTGTCGGCACCAACAAGAAGTTGTCCAGGGGCATGTTTCCCAAAACGCTGGCAGCGTTCCCACGCTGGATAGCTAGGCTAACCCGCTGGGACAACAAGTCCTTCAGATCCCACGGGATCGAGACTTACGCGGGTGAAACCGCGGGACACGGGTAGTTTTAAATTAACGACTAACAAAGTCCCGTGGTTTCACCCGCGTAAGTCTCGATCCCGTGGGATTTTCCAAGAACCCTTTCTTAGTGGATCCCTACACATCACAAAGAACACACTCACCAAATTTTATGTCTCTAGGACCAGCGGTTTGGGATGTGCGTTCATAATAGTTTAGTCGGTGTCAAAGTTAAGTGGGTATTTCGAAAAATCATATTAAGAACACACTCTCCAAATTTCAGCTCTCTACTATCAATAGTTTAGGCTGTGCGTTGATCAGTCAGTCACTTAGGACAGATGATTCTATAGATTCCTATAGATAAAACATTTTGGCCTCGCCGTAGTCGGCTAAAAAGTCTTAACGTCCCCCAAAAACTACCCATCAATTAAACGAACTTCACCATCACCATTTAAGTTTGTAACTTGAATAAAGTGTACTTAAACTGAAACATAACTTAAGTCGAGTGTACTTAGTTAATTCACAGCTACTTGTTCGGTAGATTATAGTGGGAACTTTTAATTAATGCAATGGCTGCTTTGACTCTTTGCCTATAAGTATAAGTTTTGATTGTTCAGTGGTTACTAAGTAACCCCCTTAAATATAAACGAGAGGAATCCGTGGTCTTATCCGCGTAAGTTCTGATCTCGTGGGAATATCGAGATCAAAAGTAGCCTATATTACTCCTGGTTAATGTAGCTTTCTATTGGTGAAATAATTTTTAAAATTCATTACAAACATACAGACACACACACACACACACACAAAAATACAAATCTTTTCTCTTTGTAATATAATAATTAGATTAATATTTAGTAATAGTACCTATAGTATAGATAAATAAATAAATAATAATAAATATTGCCCGAAGTTACACACAGCGCGATCTAGCCCCAAACTTAGCAATAGGCTTGTACTAGACCGAATATAGGTACTACATATTATACTTTTTTTTTTGTAAATCTTTCTAATATATAAAATTTCCATGTCACAATGTTAGTTACCGTACTCCTCCGAAACGGCTTTACCGATTTTTACCAAATTTTATATGCGTATTCAGTAGGTCTGAGAAACGGCTACTATCTATAATTTATAAGGCAAAACAACGTTTGCCGGGTCAGCTAGTATTTACATAAAATTCATAGAAAACACCCAGACCGGAAACAAATATTTATTTTTAAGCATAAATGTAATTGCATCCGGCGGAAATCGAACCCGCAACCTCCTGTATTGTAGGCGGGCCTTTCCCCGATGCGCCACTGAGGTCGTCTATATTAGTATAGAGTATAGATAGAATTAAAGTAGAGGCCCCGCGTCTTTCGCAACTAACGCTGTGTTTCTCTTTCAACTTCCAGATAACAATAAAGCCGGGCAGCGGCGACGGACTCCTGCTTTTCGACTCGGAACACGCGAGCGGGGACGGTGACTTCTTTTCCCTACAACTGAGGGACTATTTCGTCGAGTTTGCCTTCGATCTCGGGTCGGGCATCGCTCTTGTCAGGTGAGAAATAATCAGATCTAGGTGAACAGTATTTTAAAGCATGATTTATGCTAGACCGGGCCGTGTCCGGGCCGGGCCGGGGACGGGCTACTTTTGTATGAAGACAGCTTTTGTTTTGCATGTTGTCCGTGCCGCGTCCGTGCTGTCTTCATACAAAAGTAGTCCGTCCCCGGCCCGGCCCGGTCTAGCATAAATCATGCTTAAAGCCGAACACAGAAACGCCACTTAAAATTTGAGGCGTACTTAAATAATTGAGCAGCTTCGAAATTAAAAAATAGTATGGGAATTTTTGAATTTGAGAGGTGTTTGCTTGTATAAGTAGAACTCAAATTTTGAGTTGCGTTTCTATATTCGGCCGTTAGTTAAATTTAGAAATTAATTATTAGAAATTAAACGCATTTCTTCGGTTTTAATCGGTCCAGTCCATTCAATTTCTATCCAACATCGCGAAAGCAGAAGAAAAAAAAGTGTGGCACTCGGGGACTGCCACGGTAAAGCTATAATTGCATAGCATTTTTTTTTTCTTAGGCTACATGGTAGGCGGAGTGGGGTGTGTTAGGTTTTATTTTCGTTACGGAATTTCTTGATTCAGTCGCTGCGCTCAAAGCCCGCGATAAAAGCTATGCAATAGCTTAAAATCTATTAAAATATGACGCAATGATTTTCAGGTCAGCATTTCCCTTGGAAGCGAACAAGTGGCATAAAGTGGCTGTCTCTAGAGCGGGGAGGAGTGCGTCGCTGAAAGTGAAGACTTTACAGAATGGGAGTAGTGATGTGGTAAGAATACTTAATGGTACAATAAAGTGTTTATCTAATCTATCTAATCTAATCTAATGATTTCAATGATAATTGGGAGTCGTACTTTTTATCTCAAACAAAACAGAATCTTTGTGAATCATTTGGTTGTTCAAGTTACGGCTTTTCTAACAATTAATCTAATTCAACATGTTTTTAAGCTAACAGGTACTGTATTTTGCTAATGTTATTGCGCTAATATTTATATAGGCTACCTACTTTCCATCCGGATATGATGTCCGGTTTAGCTTTTTTATGCTTTTACCGGATTAGTTTGAACTTCTATTGAAGAAGTGTGTTAGGTGGAATAAACACATGATGTCCGGATATCCGGTAATTTGAAAAAAGTACAGAATATTAATCTAAGTTCGTTTCTATTTTAGTTTAAGTGCCCTTTGCGTAACATCTTATAATAAACACCTCCTTTTCCTCCCTACAGAACCCTTCAACCCGCTGGGTAGTATCACACGGCACTACCCGCCGGCTGTCTCTCCGTCAACCACTATTGCTAGGCGGCGCGCCTTCTCCGTTACCGCCGCGACTCGCTCTACAAGCTTCATACAGCGGATGTATATCTCAGGTTACTAGATATTTTAACATTCCTCCCCTACAGAACCCTTCAACCCGCTGGGTAGTGTCACACGGCACTACCCCCGTGACCCGAATCGAGAATATCAGCTTAGACCTGGGATATGTAACCTTATGTTGCCAAAATATAAATACTTAAATTGAAGTATGTTATTCATTTTCTAGTAAATATACCTAATACTAGCTTGCAACGGGACTAGATGGCGCTGTGTGTTGTTCACAGATTTCATTTTTAATATTTTATTAATTTAAGATTGTGACCAACCATTAAAATTCGACAGGTCTTTTTCGCTTTTACTTAGAATTACTTATCTAAGTAGGTACATTTCTCTTTTCAAACTCAAGGTACTCTTTACTCTAACTTTTTGTAGCCATAAAACATGAAAGAAGGCGCTTATTTATTTATTTATTTTATTTATTTATAATTCGTTTCTAATGCCAATATTGTACTGTTTACAGTTGGTGATAAATGATGAAGAAATATCAGTGGTGTCTTCAGCTTTGGGAGGCCTAAATGTAGATAACTGTGAAGAACCAACTACAGGCAATTGCACGTGAGTTCATATTACTTACTATTTACTAATGTAGGCTAGGCTTTAAGCTAAGGCTGTTAATTGTCAAAAATCTCGCGCGTATATCACTCCTTTACGCGGTGCCGTATTCTTGATACCTGCATCTACCATTTTATTTTTTTCATTTTAATATTTTTTTATTATTTTAATTAGAAAATAAAAAGCTAGATGCATTGTCATGAGAGATATAGGTTTTATGGCATAAACATATTTGCTCTAATGTCTTTATCCAGGGAGGAAAATTTAAACTACGTTTGTATGGAGAAAGAGAATGGAGACTATCCTTTTAAGATACCGTCTCTTTCATGTCTAATTCCCTAATTCCACAATTTCAGAACACCAAACCAATGCAAAGAACAGCTCCAAATACCGATCTACCCTCAAAACATATCAGAAAACGAGATCCACCACTCCATAGTCCCAAAAAAGGGCTTCAAACGGCCATACCACAAGACTAAACCAAGAAAACATACCCCGCACCAACACACAGATAAATACATGAAGAAAAAGTATTTCAAAAGGAAAAAGTTTTCCGAAATGAGCAATGACGTCATAACGGACAAACCTTATGACGGACAGACATACATGCAAATCAAGTACTTGAGTGAGAATGAGATGAATTGGATAGATGTCAATACATATCCCAGTTTTTCTGGTTCGGATAGTTTTATACATATTGATGATGAAGAGACTATGAAGCGGTGAGTAGACAAAATACTAGATAGCCTTTAGTTCTGCTAGCAGATTTTTAGAAATGATTTTGTGCAATTTTAAAATCGACTTGTCAGCAAAAAAGCATACCTACTTATGTTTTTTTTGCTGACTAGTCGATTTTAAAATTGCCAGTAGGTAATGCAAATCAAATCATTATAATTCGGAGATGTTCGGGTTAGTCGACATCAAAACTTCCAAAAAATGTTAAAATCGTTTTCGAAAAGAATAGAACAGAGCTAATACATGTCCAGACATTCAAGATGCGTCTACCTAGCTGATGACGTAACTCATCAAAATCTCATAATCGAGGTTTGTTAGTAACAGCTAACAAATCTCGATTGAAACTAATGAAGTTATTGCAATTACGTCATTATTCAGATAACGAATAAACAATTTGACAGTTACAGTCGCTAGTTTCAATTGCAATTTGTTAAGTCGCTGGTCCGATTCCCGCAGGGGGGGAAATTAGTTAAAATAAAAATAATATTCCTCGTCTAGTAGGTATCTAGCCTACTTGGACCTAGAAGGCGATGTGTTGAACATCATGCAATATTATTTTACTATTTTGTTAAACTGTGAAAAAATGGTCCTTCGAGCCTGATACCACTAACCTAACTAATCTAATTTAGGTACTTTTAATTTAATTTTAGTTCTTTACAGTGTCGCCTTGGGAACTGTAATGGCATTGTAAATCTTGTGTGGTAATAAATAAATAAATAAACTACCCCAGCCTCCGGCGCTACACGCTGGACATCAACATCCGGTTCCGGTCGGTGTCTGCGCGCGCGCTGCTCGTGTGGAGCGGCCGTCCGCCGAGAGACTTCCTGTCGCTGGCTGTCGAGGACTCTGTCTTGGTGCTCAGGTATGACTTCAAAAGGAGGAAGTTTTCGATTAGACCTGTCTATTGTTTGTTTGTTTGTTTGTATACCGGGTGTATTAAGCCAAAAGGGGGTTGTTCTAGAGGTTTTGGCGAACAACGCCAAGACCCTAGAACCAAGTCTTGGCGAACGAAATTGTTTTACGACTTTTGGAAATGTATATGTAAAGGTATATGTAATACGTTTTTTTTGCCTTATATACTTTTAAACTTTTTCAATGCACACGATTTGTAAACATAGTTACAATTTCCCGGGTCTTTATCGCGTATTATTATTTATTTTCTTACCCCGACGTTTCAACCATGTTACAATGGTCTTGGTCGCGAGGGGACTCACGACCAAGACCATAGTCCCCATATTCTTACTTAATAAGTATATATTTTTGTAATTTCAGATACGATTTGGGCAGTGGAGAAGTGGTGATTATAGCGAATCACACAAAAGTCGATGATGGGTTGTGGCACAGAGCGAGGGCGACTAGGTACGTAGCAACTATTTATTTATTTTGTTTATTTTGTACACAAGAAACATTAATACATTAAAACAGTCATAATAAAAACAAATACAAAGTTGAGTCTAATAATAGTAGATTGTATTTTTACGGCGAGGGCGCTACTTTAAAAAACGAGCGAAGCGACAGATTCTAACGTAGAATCCTGAGCGCAGCGAGAGATTCGATGTTCTAGATTCAAGCACTTCGTTGTAGATCGAACACGAAGTTTTTATTGCGACAACACAGCACGAATCTCCGCGACATAATGTTGGCACAGTATAATGAATGATATATAGATGAATAATGATAGATAGATGATAGGGCAAAGTTTAAAATTTACTTTTTGCAAGAATTTTGCTAGAAAAAAGGAGTAAAAAAAAAACTAAGTTGCACAAATGCGCGGCCTCATCGCTGAAACCGATTTCTTCCAAACAACCTTTGGATTTGAATGATAATATAGATGAATGATAGATAAATGATAGGGCAAAGCTTAAAATTTACTAAGTTGCACAAATGCGCGGCCTCATCGCATCGCATTCTTCCAAACAACCTTTGGATAAAATAAAGGTAGAGATTTGGTGGATTGATTTGGCATAATCGCTTTGTACTTATAGTATTTTTTTTAACGATATGTTTCAGGAACCGTCAAGCGGGCGTGTTGGAGGTGGACGGGCTGGGCTCCATCGGGAAGCTGTCTCCCGGGAAACACAAACAGCTCAACACTGAGAACGGACTCTATATTGGTAAGATATCTTATATTACACTAGCTGACCCGGCAAACGTTGTTTTGCCTTATAAATTATAGATAGTAGCCGATTCTCAAACCTACTGAATACGTATACAAAATTTCATAAAAATCGGTCAAGCCGTTTCGGAGGAGTACGGTAACTAACACTGTGACATGGAAATTTTATATATTAGATTATCCATACTGTCTATCTGTTTATACTTCTATACTAATATTATAAAGATATTTGTTTGTTTGTAACGAATAGGCTCCAAAACTACTGCACCGATTTCAAAAATTCTTTCACCAATAGTTTTCTTTCCTCGATTATGTCGTTTTGTTCTATTAAGAAAACTACATTATCAAGGATGTACCGTAGGTTTCTATAAGAGTAATATAGATTCCTCAATAACATAACATACTTTTGAAGAGTAATATAGGTTCCTCAATAACATAACATACTTTTGAAGAGTAATACAGGTTCCTCAATAACATAACATACTTTTGAAGAGTAATATAGGTTCCTCAATAACATAACATACTTTTGAAGAGTAATATAGGTTCCTCAATAACATAACATACTTTTGAAGAGTAATATAGGTTCCTCAATAACATAACATACTTTTGATCCGATATTCTTACGGGATAGGCACTTACGCGGTTGAATCCGCGGGACGCAGCTAGTGTATCAAATAAAGATGACGACCTCTGCGGTGCGACGGGCGAACACAGAATGAGTTCGATTCTCGCCGAAACAAGTATTTTTGCTAAAAATAAATTATTTGTTTCTGTTCTAGGTGTGTTATAGGTTCTACCAAATAATTCTCCTGTAACTCTGCTCATTTACTTTTTTAGGGTTCCGTACCCAAAATATTAAAACGGGAATCCGTGCGTGCGGATGTCTAAGGGCTATATTTCACCGGGACACCATGGCGGCGCAACCAGTCGCCGCTACCAACAAAATGTATACAGCTCTATAGAGAGTTACTCACTTGGTGTCCGTTTGGTGGCGCAACCAACGCATACATTTTGTTGGTAGCGGCGACTGGTTGCGCCGCCATGGTGTCCCGGTGAAATATAGCCCTAAGTCCGTGCGTCTGTGTCCGTGCGTCTGTCCGTCTGTCACCCGATATTAAAACGGTATAAAATACCCAAGATCCAAAACTTGGTAAACTATGGTAAAGGTCACGTGACAGCGATGTCAAAGCCCGTGGGTCTCTACATCGATGTCACGTGATTTCTTTACGAGTCTAGAATATTATAGATATGACTAGCAAACCGTGTAGAAGCTACACGGGATCTAAACGGTGAATGGACATCCACGCCATCTCATGAACCGTGATAGCTAGATTAGTAGTTGAAACTTTCACAGATTTCACGTATTTCCGCTATAACAACAAGAACAAGAACTTATTTTTTTTTTTTTTAAATAAACTAATAGAATTGTTTGTCCACAGGCGGTCTGCCATCGATAGAAATGAACACGATGGGTAAATACAAGTCAGGTCTCATCGGCTGCGTCTCTCAGATCTCCCTCAGCGGTGACTATGACATCCCGCTGTCGCTGTCGAAACTTCCGCACACGATAACCAACAACGTAGGACGCTGTACGCCATAACGAAACAAGATTACAACTTTTATATTATAAAAAAAAAGTTAAAATCTCCTTTATTTTATTTTTTTTTGTTACTCAAGTATTTTTTTTAATAGGTAAGTAATTTTGAAGAAAAAAACTTTTATATTACGAGAAAAAAGTTGCCATCTCCTTTAAGTATTTTTTTTTACTACACAAGTTTTTTTTTAATAGGTAAGTAATTTTGAAGACAAAAAACCCATGTTTTTTTGTTTTTGAACAGTTTTCGGTTTTTGTAAGTTGTTAATTTTGTATTTTTGACATATTTTTTGGAAGTTATATAAAGACAGAATTTAATCACATACTAGCAAATACCTACATTTGTAAAAACTATGCATTTTTTTTATTTTTTTGAACAGTTTCACGAACTTGATCTTAAATTACAGCACAAAATTAGGTAAGAACTAGAAATGAATATAAAAATTAAATTCTTTTCGTTTCAAAGCAATTTTAAATAAAATATACGGATAAAACCAAAACCCTCATAAGATTGGCCACAATTTTCCGGAATTCCGGACGGAATATTGCAAATGGAAAATACCTCACCACACTTCGACTCAAAATTTAGACTAATCGATATTTTTTTTCAAAAGGTATGTCGACCTACCTACTGTACTATGTATTTACTGTAATATGAGTAATTAATTCAATTGTCTAGTCACCATAAAACAAGCTTCAGTGGCTTAACATAGGGCTAGAAGGCACTGCGTGATCGTTATTTCGTGTAAAACGTATCTCCCTTTTTAAGGGGTTTTGAAAGAGCACGGACCACATCCGAATGCGTTGGAGTTACAATTTAAACTAATGTTGAATTATTATTTAATATAAATAGTATTACTGTATTCTTTTCGGAATATTCCGTTCCGGTTATGAGAAAGTGTTTTTCGTGGCGGACCTTATTATGCGGACTGTCTACCTACTCTTTTCTCCATACAAACTTTACAAACATAGTCGAATCTTTCCTCCCTGGATAAAGATATTAGAGTGATTATGTTTATGCCATAAGTCCTATATCTGTCATAACTACTTTTTGTTTTTATTTTCCTTTTCTAATTTAATTTCTATTATAGAAAATGAAAAAAAAAACAAAACGTAGGGGCATGGTCAATACGATCATGGCAGATATAGGTTCTATGGCATAAACATATTTGCCCTAACGTCTTTATCCGGGGAAGAAACAGTCGACTACGTTTGTATGGAGAAAGAGTACCTAGGTAGATTTTCCTCTTATGGTTGTAATTTATGACAAGTTCGTGAAAGTCGCTTTGAAATCGACCAATTGATTTAACTCTGCTATTACATATCAATGTAAAATATTATATTACGGAGGCAATAAATAATAAATACGAATACAAACATAATTGTAATTTGTAACGATTAGATACCAGTTTAAATTAAACAAATATTATTTAAAAAGTTTTGTTGAAATAGTAATAGGGTTCCGTTTTTACCTTTTGGGTACGGAACCCTTAAAATGGACTAGGGAAGTAAAAGTTGCAGATGCATATTATTGCGTTTAATAAGTTCTTTTTGACTTTGTATATTTCACAGGAAATTAAGTTTTGTATTAAAAAACAATAAATAATTTTCTAAAGTCTAGGTCAATATTGTGCAACGAACACACGATACGAAGGAAACAGTTTTGAGTTTTTAAACTATAATGAAATTTCATGCAAATGCGTGGAAAATTTCATAAAGTTGCATTTTCTTACTTCACAGTACCCTAATGAACAATGGCATGTCCCCACACAACATTTTATGTAACTGGTAAAAAGCTGTTACATACATAAAAATCATACACTAAAAAAAGAAAAAATGAAATTGGTAGGTACTTTGTATTTTTTAACCACCGATTTTTGTGTTAACAGTAAGTAGGTAATTAATATTTTATAATATCTATGTTTTATTTATGTAACACCCTTTTTAGTGCAAATAAATTTTCGCCATTGTTCTTTATAAGTACTATCGCATTAAAATCGCAGCGACAAACTGAAAACCCTTTTTTCTCATCAATTCTTTTATTTCTATCTATATGCCGAAAGGGGGTAGTTCCAAACGTCTAGACGAAAACTGTTATTCTATGCCTTGTGGGAATTTAGAATAGAATAGAATAGAAAAAAGTTTATTTATTATTTTCAACTTTTATTTATGAAATTTTAGGTTGTGTTGTATGAAAAAAAACCAGATGTTTTTAATGTACCTAAACTTTAACTTCAATAAAAAAAAATAAGATCAAATTTCCATACGCAGTAGAACAACATTTTTTCGCCTAGATATCTAGAACAAGCCACTTTCGGCCTAAATTACGGTACTCAAAACAGGTATTTTGGAGCCTCATAGCCCTATATTATAGTTAACCTCCTTATTCTAAACCAAACGCAAATTTAAACTACTTTCCTAGTACAAGTTATAGTCCATTACTTTATAGTATAAATACTCTAGTCAATTTAGTATAAGCTGAACTGATTTGTTTTTTTTTTGTTTTGAATTTTTCTACTATTTTTCGTTTCCATATTTAAAATGGAATAACTTTTCAAAGTGCTTTACTATCTAGTAGATATTTGAAAAAAAAAACTAATTGTAACGTTATTTAAAAAAACTGTAGAATAATCGAGTGTTTTGCACGCATTTTTTTTTAATATTAACTATATAGTTGTTTTTTTTTAATTTAATTATTAAGAATAGGTAGTACTTACTGACCTTAATTTTGTTTTCACTAATTAAATTCGAGGCTATTTTTAAAAAAACATCATTTTATTATTGTAAATTTGAAGCGCCTTGACTTTTATTAAACATTTTTAATTTAAAATTATTCATGCGTTTTGTTTTTTTATTCGTCTGTTTATTTAATTACTTAGATTATTAAAACAAATCTAGCTAAAACAATTTGTTACGATGTGAGTGTATTTTATATTTAGATCAATAAGTATACAATAAACGTTGTATACAATATACATTGTATACAATTAATACAATACGCGTTGTGTATATTGGATACATTTTCGTAAAACTGTATGATTTTAAAAAAGTACCTTCATGATTTAATCTGGTAAATAATTTGGGCCCATGCAATGTAAAAAAAATCCAGTCTGTAATAAAATTATTTAAAAAAATACACATTAGTCAGTGGTGTATGGTCTAAGATGTAGCATGCTCACAAGAAGGAAGACGGCAGTAGAACCAATTTTTATTGAGTTCCCCACAAAACTTAAATCTATGACTAACACTTAACACCTAAAAACCAACAAAATTTCAGTCAGTAGCGGCGCCACTATCTATGCAATATCACTAAATCGGCTATCAAAGAATTTAGTTCCAAATTAATCCGCTTTGCCTGTTAAGTTTCCCACTTAACAATCAATTTACCTCTTAATCACAGTATGCATTTATTAATTTTGTCGACTCATTTTAAACAAATAACTGTAGGTAATGTAATGACTCGACAAAATGACAAATATTAAAACCAAAATAGCTACATAATTATTGTGGTAAATATTTTTTATTAATTACTATCTGCGTTACGCGGTTTCACTTGCGTAAGTCTCGATTCCGTGGGTGTATTGGGATACATACAAAGTAACCTTTACTATCACTTCATTTTTTAACTATAGACTATGGTTTGACATAATATCTTCCTGTAGAAAAAATGTCAAATACTTACAAAAAACAAGTGTGAAATTAAAAACGAAGTAAAATATGAAACCCCTCGATAATGTAGGTTTCTATTGGGGAATGATTTCTTGAAATCGGTCCTGTAGTTTCGGAGCCTATTCATTACATCATAGTCTTAGTCGCGAGGATGCATTAAGAATACCCGGGAAAATGTAAATTAAAAATGAGAAGCGAGCTTAGTACCTACAAGTTCTGCACATCTAATCGGATAAATCTAATAATTCGG
Organism: Idaea biselata; assembly: GCA_958496205.1. Taxonomy (NCBI): domain Eukaryota; kingdom Metazoa; phylum Arthropoda; class Insecta; order Lepidoptera; family Geometridae; genus Idaea; species Idaea biselata. Next base: position 8,417,597 of record OY292404.1, read on the forward strand.
ATAATCCCCTCCTTTCCACCCCTTAAGGTGGAAAAAAAGGTTTTTCCTTTTTTTATAGAAGGTGACGTAACTACTAGTTTCATACTTACCCATAAATTGTGCCCAAATAATTTACCAAATATCATGAAAACTTATAGGCTACACAAAACACTGAGCTTGTTTTATTAAGTGTCTTGCATTAATACTAGCTTTCGTTAGCGGTTTCACTTGCTTTGCTTCCACAAACTTAGCACACGATTAGAGAACTAGTGTTAAATATATTTAATTAAGTAGAAATTAAAATTAAGCGCGCTTTATATGACGAGTTAGGGGTTAATATTTTCAATCGTTTTAATTTAAAAAAAAATGTATCTACTTATAAGGTGTGTTGGGGTAATTCTGCACACGGAGTATGAGTTAACGCAAACGGTTGTGTTTGCGTGAAACTTGTCCATAGAAAGTTAAAGCTTCACAGTACGTCCGCTAGGGGCGCTCGTCAATTTTCCATACAATTCGAACGTTATTGCAAGTGAGTTGATTGAGATTAAGATTGAGTTTAAGTTCAAAAATATCCCGGCACACTATATATCAAGAAGTCTTTAATATTTATAGGCACCATTTTTATTTAAACGATTTCTAGAACTAATCATTTGAAAAGTTTCTTTTAGTAAATGACGAGGCCTAGGACGTAGCATGCCCATGTAAAGGGTAAATTCATATTATTATAAATATTAATCATAGGTTCAAATTATTAAAAATAAAGGGATCCTTAAATATTTGTTCAGTAGGTGAATTTATTAAAACAAATGGATCCTATGAAGGTTCCTTTTTTACCTTTTGAGGTACGGAACCCTAAAAAAACGATTGAAAATATTAAATATTTAACTCAATCTTACCTTACCCCTTTGGGATTTGTTTTAAATACAATAATTTGTCAATTAACCTTCCCACAGGGTTGTTATAAGATATTAATTCACATAATTTAAATTATAACATATCTCATGATTTCTATTCAAATAAATGCTTTAAAGATATATTATATCCATTATTTATTAATGGGTTTTTCAATTGCAAAGCCAGGGGGTTAATAAAGTTTACTTTAGGAGAGTCAATATTGCTTTTTAACCTGAGCATTCATCAGTTAATAACTATTTATTTCCTGTTAAATAGAAACTCTGGCTTGATCCTCCCTTAAAAAAAATCTTGAACCACCACAATCATATTTAAATTCTAATGCAATATAAGAAATGTAATAATTTTTCTAAATAAAAAATTGTAATGGAACAAAATATATTTTCAAAAACATGTTACTCGCATTAGCAATGCAAACAATAGATAAAGAAATCAATTTTTTTTTACTAAAAAAGCCTTGTTTTTGAAAAAAAATTGATTCCAAAATTCCTCTTCGAAAGAATTTGAACCCGGTTTTTCGTTCCATCGCGTTATGCACGATTCACACTAAACGGCGTGCGTCGGCATACATTTTACATTTGGTAAGGAAAAATGAAACTTTACGACTGTTTTAATATCCTACGCCGTTTAGTGTGAATCGTACATTATCCGCTTCATCACAGGAATCAATCCGGGTTGAAATTATGGAACCATAAAATGCCTGTCTAAAAACACCAAAGTTCTTTATTCTTTAAATTAAATAAATTTAAAATAAAAATCATCATCAAAAGAACGAATGATAAACAAATGACTCACTCATCAACTGTGTCAATTTAAAAAAAAAAGAAGAAAATGGCGGTGATTTTTGTTTTAGATTATCGGTGAAAATAAGCTATGATTTCGTAGGATTTGTGACATAACTATGATTAGCTTGACTACTTAGTAATAGTTTTGTATGTGAGACGTGTCCGATGTATTATATGCCGTTATTTGTACAAAATTATATCAATAAATTAACATTAAAATACAAAATTGAATTTTTTTTTAATCTATTAGCGTATAGTCGGGTAAGACCAGATACGGGGGAAGACCATGAACATTGAGTTGTAATGATGGCCTAGCAGAGCGCCATTTCCGTTTATTTGGTAAAACTCTTTAATTAATATAGTCAGGTAAGATCGGATACGGGCGAAGACCGTATGACTCAAACATCTCCCAAAATAGGTGACATTTTTTAGTGATTGCCACGGTGTTCAAAGGAGCAATTATTCACCCCGCACCGATCTGTGACACCCGGCAGTTACAATGTCACCTATTTTGGAAGATATTTGAGTCATACGGTCTTCCTCCGTATGCAATTTTACCTGACTATACTCTAGTATATTCGTTGTCTCGTACCCATATTACAAGCCTATTTGCTCAGTTAGAGGCTAAATTGAGCTGTGTGTGACTTCCTGCAATATTTATTTATTTAATTGAGTATAAATACTTCAAAAATAGCTCCTCCAAAATGTATAGTTAATTTACCATTTTTATTAACATAACAAATATTTGCCTACCTAAGATGTTCAATGCTAATTAAACACAGTTGTAAAGATAATGATAAACTGCAAACATATAATATTTCTTGTTTTTATTGCTCAAGGTATTCTTACTCTTACTAGAAATATTTTACAAGGAGAAACGCATTATTAAAATTGTCCCGTGACTGGATTCAAAGAGAAGCTCATTGGCCTAGCTGTAGGTACCTGCAGATCATGAACGATCGTGCCGGTTAAGCAACGCTTAGCGCGGTCATTACTTGGATGGGTGACTAATAATTTGTGTGGCAAAAAATCATTCTCTCGAGCTCCTCCGTGCTTCGGAAGGCACTTCAAGCAGTTGGTCCCGGTTGTTATCTCTGATAGCAGTCGGTAGGTCAAGCAAGTTAGAGGCCTTACGGCGACCTAAAAACTCTAACACCAGGTGACCACACCACTATACGAAGAAAAAATACTGGATTCAAACCGGGAACCCAAGTGCCACAGTGAATTAACGATTATGCTTCTCCCTGTTTTTGTTAACCGGATTTTTTTTGATGATAAAAAGAAACACAGGGAGGAATTCACAGCGTTACGTTGGTTCCTGTAGGGCGCAGTGGTTAGCGCACTCGCTCGGCAAGCAAGGGGCACAGGTTCGAATCTTGTCCCAGTAGAATTTTTGACGTTGGTTTTCTTTTTGTAAAAAATAATTCTTTCAAACAACATGTTAATTCTTACAAACCAAATGAAAAGTCAAAGTTTTTCTTTGTTTTATTTTTTATTTTATTCAACTTTTTTCTTATTCTTATCTGTTTGTAAAAAAGAATGTATAATTACTAAATAGACCTTAAAGCTTTTAGCGGTCTCTTTAGGTACTTATCTTAACTATCTAATAATTTAAAACTGTTTACAAACCGAACAGTTAAAATTTAATGTATGTAAAATAGAGCACGAATAGTTTAAAATATTCTTCAATACACCATTTCATGACTCACCATCTCGTGACATTAAATCATACTAATATTATTTGATATAATTTAATACTTCAAACCTGGTCAAATGACTTCAAAAAATACGCAAACTCACGCTTCGGTAAACCCAAGCTTGGGTTTTAACCACAAAATAACTCAGAACAAGCCTCTTGTAAAGCAGGTGTGTGTGAATGCCCTGAGAGAATGAGTCACCGACCGTATCATTCATTCTTTACACTACATTCCAATTTCAAACAACTCATTCAGTCGTCACAAGCCGTTCATTAGAGAGCGACGCGCGTACGAGAATTAAAAACAAAACGAATCGAATAAAACCTCTTTTTGAATTTAGAACTGTATCGAAGTTTTTAAAATTGTTGTTCATTTTTTTTAAGTTATTAGTGGCCAGTGTGTTTTAGTGTTTTTTTTTTAATTTAGGGCATAGTGTTGGAGTGTTCTTTTTACTTCAAACTTGTTGGACAACTCTCTGTGTAAGTAAGTATGCTTTGAAAGTAAAAGTAAAGTTTTTATTTATTGTGCGAGTGATGCTTCGCGGAATATGTTAATTTCTAGAGTTTGTATTCGTAATATCGTGTGTGGGTACGCAGTTTAGTAATAATAAAATTATAGTAAACCTTCCTTCGGCAGTCGGGTTTATAGCAATTTTTTTAAGTGTAGGTACCGAACTACCTACTTAGTGATGCTTGAGTTTTTGAACGTAATTAGGTAGGTAACCGCTAAACCAAAGATGAATTATTTTGGTTTTATGGCACTTTGAAATAAGAACGCTAACTAAGTTAAGACTTTTAATTATGTAGCTACTTGTAGGCACTTACTCCCCAGAGTAATTTTAAATTTAAATAAACTAATAAATTTTTACTATATAATATTGAGGTTTACAACAACAAACAACAGGTAGGTAAACAATCCCACTAATATTATAAAATGAGAAAGTTTGTTTATAAGTTAGTAAGTAGAGTAGAGACTATACCTAAGCAGTTGGACACCCTCTTTAACCGACTTCAAAATAGGAGGAGGTTCTCAATTCGTCGAGTTTTTTTTAAACCTTTTAAAAAAAGACAATTATTTTTTTTGGAGTTGTTTATTTTATTTAGTGCCTAGGCTTAGAGTCTTAAAAATAATTTTGGTGACCGTCTAAATTATACCCGTTTTTTTATAACAGCGAAACAATAAACCTCTTACTTATAAAATTAACTTGATTTGAACTCATGGCTGCCTAGGTACTTAATTGAAGAGATAGCAAACTAGTTTAGTAAGTAGGTAGGTACGTATATCTAGATACCTGTTCAGTTCAGGGTACGTATTCTATATTTAAATCGTCTTAACATCGCTTCAGCATTGTTAGATTTTCTCAAAAACAATCCAACAATTTTTAAATATTTTGCAGTGTCACTTTTGAGGTATTGCACCCGAATTTATAGACGAATCTAAGTAATTACTTTGGCTAAATAATGCCCTGTCTCGATCTTGTTAGTGTTTTGTTTTTAATCTACGAAATTGTGACAGACACACTACTTAGACAAGTACCTAATTACTTATAATTGACTATATATACGAGTGTAAGTAATTTCATTCGATGTTGAGACGTTTTAGTTATAGAATAAGTACCGTGTTAATGTTTAAAAACCCACTTTCAAATAACAAGGGAAAGTACGTTTATTTACATTGATGACTTAAGTGTGGTGATGTCGTTAGTTAGTCATATAAAGCATTCAGTAGCTGCCCCCGCGGTTTTACCCACGTAAGTCCCGATCCCGCGGGAATATCGGGATAAAAAGTAGCCTATGTGTTATTCTAGGTCTCCAGCTATCTACATACCAAGTTTCATCGCAATCGGTTTAGTAGTTTTTGAGTGAAAGAGTATTCAATCATAGGTACGCGTTTTATTTCTTACTTACATACTTTCACCTTTCATATATTAGTATAGGATTTAAATAAAGTCATTACGGGTAACTTTGAACCAAGTAAAAGATAATTGACAGAATAGAATGACCACAAAGTAATTGTTATTGAAGTAATCTTGTGATGTTGGAAATACCAATAACATTAGAAAACATAGCAGCAGCACCCAGAAGTTTCACTCGCGTAAGTCCTCATACCGCAGGAATTTTGGGATAAAAAGCATATGTGTTATTCTAGGTCCCTAGACTTGCATACATACAGACATACATACTTACAAACTTTCGCGTTAATAATATTAGTAGGGAGAGTAGGATTGTGGTCCAATGTTCCACCGCTGGTCTAATTTTACCCGGAATGACTGTACTATTAATGGATAAGTGTACATCACCTACTTCATATGTATTAGACGAATTTCATAATCACAATACAATTATCATATAAAGTCATTATCATACTAATTTCATAACTGACTACGATAAACATTTTGAAATAAGACGCGCCGGTTTAATCTCGTAGTGTTTTTGAGAATTGTAAATTAGACTGCTGTTATTTTGAAATTTTGCATGATCCGGCGTCACTTCTTATCGCCATCGATAAACTTGACAGTGCCACAGTGGTTTTTGTGTAAAGGATGTTTAGATTTTTCTTCTGTTTTCGCGATGTTGCATTGAAATTAAAGATTTTTTTCGGTTTGAATCGCGTGGTATTAATTACTCTTAGCATTTTATTACTTTTAGTAATAAATACCACGCGATTCAAACCGAAAAAATGTCTTTAAAGGTTGTTTGTTTCGATGTTTGTGTTTGCGAATAAATAAATAAATGAAATAAATATACGAGTGTAAGTAAAACGTTTGGTGGAGGCATCGGGTGACCGGAATGCTGGCTTGTATTTTGCCCAGAAAATAAGTATTTGTATACAACGGGGCAATGCAGCCAGTATTCTGGGCACTTTTCCCTCCACCAAGTTTTTAGCTGATTTAGATTTAGTTTAGTTTTTAGTTTAGTTTTATTTTAATCAGTTTTAGTTTTAATTTAGTTTTTAATTTTAACTGTGTTTTATAAGAATATTAATAAAGTAACATTTGAAAAAAAAAAAAAAATATATAAATAAATAAATAATGCACGACGTTACACACAGCGCAATCTAGCCCCAAACTAAGCACTAGGCTTGTACTATGGGTACTAGACAACGGATATACTACATATTATACTTTTTTTTTTTTTTTGTAAATACATACATATGATACATAGAAAACACTGAATATCCCATGTCTTCGGACCGTGGTGAGTCCTAGGACATGTTGGTTTCCTCACGATGTAAACTCGGTATGCAGATAGCTGGGAATCTGGATCTGGGCAAAGTCTACTTTTTATCCCGATATTCCCGCGGGATCGGGACTTATGCGGGTGAAACCGCGGATAATTTAATATTAACAATTAAGAGCGGTGTTGGTTAAGTGGTAGATACTACAGCTTTCATTCCGAAGCGGTAGATACTACGGGTTTCGAATCCTGGCCGACCGCGAAATAATGTATTTTTCTTTAAGAAAAAAATATGTGCGCTATTAACATCGCTCTTACGGTGAAGGAAAACATCGTGAGGAAACCTACAGCTTATAGTCACGCAAAAAGGCTCAGTTATAGGGCTAGTTGCGGAAACACACAGTAAAAACTAACTAATATTAACAGTTGTATAGTGTAGATAAAGCAGTATAATGTAACGTTTCATTGTCATGGCTATCATTATAAAACAGTTATATAAACTACTAGCTGCGTCCCGCGTTTATACCCGCGTAGGTGCGTGGGAATATCGGGATCAAAAGTAGCCTATGTTACTCTTCGATAATGTAGCTTTCTATTGATGTAAGAAATTTTGGAATCGGTCCAGTAGTTTCGGAGCCTATTCGTTACAAACAAACAAAGAAATATTTCCTCTTTATAATAATTGGCATCTATACTATTATTAATTTACTAACAGAGTCCCGCGGTTTCACCAGCGTAAGTCCGATCCCGTGGGATTATCGGGATCAAAAGTAACCTATGTTACTCAGGGCTTTCTAATGGTGAAATAATTTTTGAAATTGGTCCAGTAGTTTTTGAGTTTATTCATTACAAACATACGACACACAAAAATAACGAATATTTTCTCTTTTTAATATTAGTGTAGATAAATGGGAAAATAACTCTTGCTATCTATCTGTCTGTCTGTTTCGCTTACACGCTTAAACGGTTAAACTGATTTTGATGAATTTTAGTACCTATAGAGATAGATTGCAGCTTGGAGAAGGACATAGGACATAATAACAATTACCTTATCCCTTATTTTTGTATTTTACTATTGTCTTAGTCACCTAAATAATTTTGTTTGGCGTATACTGTCAATTACTGACGTCACCGGAACGGCCCCGACGGAAGACCAGCGCTGGTCGAAAGGCTAGCATTATGCTGAGTCGGGGACCGTTTCGCAACAAATTGTCTACGATATCTTTGTTGTGTATCATGTATTTTGTATAAATTTGTTGCGAATAAATGATTTCTATTCTATTCTATAGGCTACTTTTGATCCCGTAAATCCTGCGGGATCGGGACTTACGCGGGGCGCACCTAGTAGACTATTATATATCCTGCAGTGGACAAAAATAAACCGATGACGATGATGTTATCATGAATGATGCATTAAAATCAAGTGCTCTTGATTCATGATTGAACTAACCGTCATCTAGTAAATGGTTCTAGGAATATTATATAGTTAGACATTATTTTATAGTTTTATCTTGTTTACTATTAAACTTATCTTTATTGTTAATTTTATGTTCCTCTGAGGAAAGTCTACCTATTCTTTCTCCATACAAACGTAGTCGACTGTTTCCTTCCTGGGTAAATACATTAGAGCAAATATGTTTATGCCATAAAAACTATATTTGCCATGACCATTCTATTCTAATAAGAATAGAAATAAAATTTTGAAAAATTAGAATATGGAGAAAAAAACGTAGGGGGATGGTCATGGCTGATACAGGTTTTTATGGCATAAACATATTTTCTCTAATGTCTGTATCCGAGGAGGAAACAGTCGACTATGTTTGTAAAGTTTGTATGGAGAAAAGAGTAGGTATAGACTTTCCCCTTACTCTCTATCTCTATAGGTACTTATTCTAGCCTGGGCCGGTATTATAGGTACTCATCATCATCATCCGAGCGATGGTTGATGAGCGCGTGGTTGCATTCCTCTCGGGAGCTCGGCGTCCCTTTCGTACTTTTACGTCTGGGCCTGTATTCTACAATATCGGTTAATTTTTATTAACGGATCTACTTTTTTTTAAATAACGAACATTAGGGCATGGATAATTAATTGTTTTCTTATATAGAAAGTAATGAAATGTGTTTCTCTACTCGTCGTTAAAATTTAGTACGCAAGTCAACCTAAATATAACATTTTAATTACTTTTATCAAAACCCAATTAACCAAAACACGAACTGCCGAATTAATTTGAACAATTCACTAACAATAAAGTTAAAATTTAACCACCAAATTGACGTCAAAATGGTGGTGTTATCTCGTCTTGACAGTCAGTTGGCGTGAAGGCCGACATTGTCACGCTGTTTGGCCCCGGACCGATGTCACTGACATAAAAACAACTCCCTAATAAATTGGCACCTCGAGTTATCACTGTTTATTTGAATTCGATCGTCTTTTGTTCAATCTGAGGTATTATAAAAACCAATGAGTAGTTACCTACCACACGAAAAATTCTGGGTCCGTATTCTACAGTTCAAATTTGTAAAGACACACAATGATAATATAGAAAACACCCTCAAAAATGTCTCAACTATATCTCAACACAGTTCATTTTAAGATTCCGTAGGTACCCCAAAAGGTAAAAAGAAGCCCTCCTAGGGACCAAACAGTTTATCCGTCACCGCGCGAGGTGAACTTAAGAGGACAGTCTACCCACTCTTTCTCCTTATAAACGTAGTCGACTGTTTCCTCCCTGGATAAAGACTTTAGAGCAAATATGTTTATGCCATAAAACCTATATCTGCCATAACTATGCCTCTACGTTTTTTAAATAGAAATAAAATTTAGAAAAAAAATAAAATTAATAAAAATCAAAACGTACGGTCATGGCGGACTTATGGCATAAACATATTTTTTCTAATATCTGTATCCAGGGAGGAAACAGTCGACTACGTTTGTCTAGTTTGCTAGTCTCCGTCATATACTTACCTTAGTTGCATTTTACAACACCCATGGGGTAACCCTATTCTATGCCGGGGCTACACGACGGTAATTAAACATACTAAATAGGCAACTGCTTGAATTAATTATAGATCATTTCTTATAGGTACCTAATTTGATAATAATTTTCATAATTATTATTCCATTGTTGTATCATCATTTATTCAATAAAACACAACACACAAATAGATTAAGTAACAATATTAAAAGGTGAAAAACAAACAACACTAAAACTAAAACTTAAATCTAAAAAGAAAAAAACCCGTCGTCGATAACACCCTCCCGAGACATGGTCCCCAAGATGCTGGCGGCATTCCCCCTCTGAATAGCGTTGAATTCCATTGTTTAATTTTAGATTAAAAAAAAATGCCTTAAAATAGTCGTTACGCGTCGAACTCTCGGCATGCGGCATTTCAACGTTAAGTAAATAAAATACGCTCTGTTAAATACAAATATTTGATTTTAATTAAACTAGTTTCGTTTTGAAAACTTATATTTATTATGTCAATCGGACTTCATATTTACTTACCTACCACTAGCACTAGAATTCTAATGTATTTATCAACTCTTACGTTTTACCTCTTAAGTTAATTAAATGAAGAAATCTTAAAGAAATTCACAGTTCATGGCTATTGCGGAAAAACACAGTAAAAACTTTAACTTCTTAAATTTTGCCACTAGCACTATTAGCAGTGTCCCGCGGTTTCATTAACGTTAAAGGAATGATTCATATTAGCCCGAGGCCGTGTCCAAACCGATTTACTTATGTAGGTATGAAGCTTTTGTTTTGCATGGTCATGGATTGGATAACATGCAAAACAATAATTTAATATTGTATAATACGGTAAAACCTACACACGGCAATCTTTACTTGTTTGTATGATTGTGATTCAATCACGCAAAAACTACTGAACCAATTGCGATAAAATTTGGCAGGTATGCAGGTAGCTAGAGTCTTGAATGAACACATAGCCTACTTTTGATCCCAATATTCACGCGGGATCGTGAGTAACGCGGGTGAAACCGCAGGCGCAGCTAATAGGCAACATGTTTGAGAGCACAATGTTCAACCACAAAATGTAAACAATAGGATCGTTTTACTTCCGCGTGTAAATAACGAATATTTCCCATGCGTTATGTTATTGTTTCTGCTACCACAGTTTACGTAGTAGTTGGCACCTCGCGGCGTTCTTATGCCTTAGCCACATTGCCGGGAAATGCCGTTAATTATCGCGATGATGGTCGCGGTAAGAGCGGTGTTGGTCTAGTGATACCTCGACTTTCATTCCGAAGGTCATGCGTTCGAATCCTGGTCGACCACGCATCAATGCCTTTCTCAAAAAATAAAAGTTACGTGCGCTATTAACATCGTTCTTACGGTGACGGAAACCATCGTGAAGAGACCCACGGCTTAGTTAGCTCCAGACGTATTGACCTGTTCTTTCCTCTGGGTATGGCTGGTTAGGCTGGGAGGGTGGTATAGGTGCTGGGCACCTAACAATGTTCCGGGCACTACAGCGCCATAAATAGCAAGGCTTAAAAGTTGCTTGTGCTGTATAAATCATCTAAAAGATAGATGAAAAGGCCAATTATTGATGGTCGTTGGACGTTGGTGTAGCCACTCCAAAAATTAAAATTAAAATTATTATTAAGTTAAAATTATTTCAACAATTATTATTGCAATAATTGGTGAGTAAGCATTGGTGTTTCCCATTACTTACAGTTGCCCAACTTTCATACAAATTTATTTCCTGGGACCGGTCTCTTTTTTGTAGGAAAGGTCACATAAGTTGTAGGAAAAAGTTGTATCCTCCCTGGATAAAGACTCTGAGAAAATATTTTAATGCCATAAAATCTATATCAAGCATGACAAAACAAAACGTAGGAGGCATGCATGGTCATGGAAATTATAGGTTTTATGGCATAAAAATATTTGCTCTAATGTCTTTATTCAGGAAGGAAACAGTTGACTACGTTTGTATCTCGAAAGAGTAAGGAGATATGTGTAATATATGTCTATAAGTAGACTTACCTCTTAAAAGCTTAGTGCTCTATGTAACACACATTTTTTACCGAAATCAACGTATCCGATTCCGGTAACTATAATATTTTTTTATGGGGTGAAAAATAAGTTTTTATTACTCTTGTCGTATGGTCGCAGCGACTCGGCCGTCAAATAGCCTTCGTTTAAAAGAAAGTGCCATATAAAATATTCTCAAGGTGCCTTTATTTCACAGCGTTAATATGTGCGTTATAAAGAATTTCTGATTCCGAGAAAAACCCAAATAAAAAATGTATCACTCGACTCGACAGATACTAGGTACAGTCACGGTCACAAAAAATGGAGTCACATAAAACAAGTCGCTCAAGGATTACTGGTCGCACGTGAGTGTAACTACCTACTAAGTACCACAGTTTACCTAGTATGTAGTTGGTGCCTCGCAGCGCCCTTTTTAAAATTCCGTACCTTCCCAAAGGGTAAAAATTACTGAGATTTCGCTGGTCTGTCTTCTGTTATTAGGCTGTATCTCATGAACCCTAATAGCTAGACGGTTGAAATTTTCACAGATTAAGTATGTATTTAACAACAAATACTAATTAAGTCGGGGGTTTTTTAAATTTTTTATTTAATTTTTTTATTTCACCCTTTTTGTAAAAGCGATTTTGATGAAACATGCTTATTGTTGTCACAAAAGTCACGTCCTTTTATTTGATACCCCACTCGGGTATATTTGAAAACATTCGGTTTTTATTTCCGAGTTTGACCCTACATATACTTTGAACGGCTGAACCGATTTTGATGAAACATAGCTAAGAACACTCGCGCAAAAGACACCTATTAAACAAAAAAAACTACATTCAAATCGGTTCATCCGTTCGTGAGCTACGATGCCACAGACAGATACACAGACAGACAGACAGACAGACAGACACACAGACACGTCAAACTTATAACACCCCTCTTTTTCCGTCGGGGGTTAAAAACAAAAGAAACAAATATTTAAGGGGGGCCCATACAACATACATACCATACAACAAACGTGATTTTATACATAAAACACAACGATACCGCGATGAATTTTTACAACTAGTAATCTAGTGATGGAATGATAGACTAAACGTTCGGGTTGCGTTCACGGATTGGCTGGTCTAGTGTTTATGTTAGGGTTTCGTTCCCAATTGTGATAGTGGTACGGAACCCTTCGTGTGCGAGTCCGACTTGCACTTCGCCTTTCGGTTTTTTTTTTTAATTTTAACCTAAGTAATACACCTTATGCACCCATCAGGCCACTCTTAGAGGAAAGTGGCCCGGTGTGTCGGGCGACACGACAAGGTGGACGCGCATCGGGCAAGTTTGAATCAAGAATCAAGAATATTTATAGAATAACTAACTGTGTACATTAAGAGGATAGTCTTTTCCTCCCTGGATAAAGACATTAGAGCAAATATGTTTATGCCATAAAACCTATATATCTGTCATGACAATGCATCTACATTTTTATTTTTTTTTATTTTCTAATTAAAATAATAATAAAAAATAATAAAATGAAAAAAATAAAAAGGTAGATGCATAGTCATGACAGATATAGGTTTTATGGCATAAACATATTTGCTCTAATGTCTTTATCCAGGGAGGAATATTTAAACTACGTTTGTATGGAGAAAGACAATGGAGACGATCCTCTTAAGGTGACATGGAAATGTGTTCTATGTATCAACAGTTTGTCCATCCCGGACATACAATATTATAGTAACTGAATCTTTATCTTTATATCTTTATCTTAATCTTTGTATACTTACTATTATTTCTTTCTACTATGTATGTACCTACTAGCTGTAAGGTGTGGCTACTCGGAGTACCGTTCGTGGGTACTCAAATAAACTGGTTATGTGTTTGCAAATATTAAAATAACAGTGATTTATTTGATATCTGTTGTACTATAAAATAAACTAGTTATTATGATAGTATTTCCATAGTACGTTAAGATGCCATCGGTGGTGGATATTTTCGTGTAGGTACCTATATATTTTTTTACTTAGGTAGATGTATTACTTACGTGCATTTAGGACAAAAATATATTTACCTTCATTTATTTATGTTAATCCATAATAGGTATATTTCATTACAAAATCAAACTTAATTAAAAAATAAAATAAATTGAAATTGAAAAACATGAAAATATCAATGAAATACAATACACTTTTTAAATTTACACGATTTGTTAACATAGTTACATTTTCTCGGGTCTTAATCGCGTATTTTTCTTTTTTATTCTTACCTTTACGTTTTAACCGTGTTACATGGTCTTGGTCGCGAGGGCACTGCTGCTCGGGGGATAGGATAAAAATACGCAATTAAATAAAAACACTAAACAGTTAACAATTACCCTTGTACCTGACAAGTGTGGCCGCCACACGGACATCACTGTGGTACATACACCACATAACATAGATTATATTTGAGTAGCGTGACTGGCCTGTATTCTCCATCGATGTAACCAAACACGCCTAATCTTACAATGCCAGGCGGTCTCACATGCCTGCACGTTTCACAGAGCCCGCCTCGCCCGTGTCTAGGGTTGCCAACAGTTTTTTTGAAAAATAAAGTATTTGTGGCTAAAATACATAGTACGACCCAAAAATATATAGTACAAAAATTTGAGCGGTGTTTTGTAGAATATTTAAAAAAAAACACGTATTTTTTGCACTTAACCTTTTTTCGGTAGGCACGTTAAGAGTTTGCCTACTCTTTCTCCTACAAACTTTACAAACGTAGTCGACTGTTTCCTCCCTGGATAAAGACATTAGAGCAAATATGTTTGTGCCATAAAACCTATATCGGCCATGGTCATGCCCCTACGTTTTGTTTTTTTTTTTCATTATCTAATAAGAATAGAAATAAAATTCAGAAATATTAGAATATATAGGCTTCTATTTTATGGGTACTAGACAACAGATATACTAAATACTATACATTGTTTTTGTAAATACATACCTACATAGGATCCACAGAAATCCATACCCAGAAACAAATATGTATTTTTAAGCATAAATACCTTGCACCTGGAGGGAATCGAGCCCGTAACCTTCTGCATTGCACCCACCACAGAGATCATCGAATGAGTCATCCTGTGCCGTAACCTGTGGCTAAAATAATTTCAAGTCACTGTATCCTGTCTGTCTGTCGCTGCGTAAATCGCCTTCGTGACGACGCAAGCATGATATTAACACTCTTTATAAGTGGTTGCTAAGTGATTCTTAAGGAAATAATAACATCGTTTTCCTTAGTGGTGAGGCGACAACTTGGCAAGTTGTTAAATTAAATTAATTCCATTTTGAGGGAATTATTGGTGACGCAGCGGTTTTAACCTAGCCGAACCAGCTTGTCAATATTTTGTTACAAAATCCTAATAAACGAAATCCTTAATGAGAATCATCGCAATCGGATCTATAAAAAATGTTGATTGTTTCATAACGAAATGATGTCGATTTTAGTGCAGTTTCCAGACAAATATTATGTCAAAAGGTGTTCAAGCCTATCCACATTTAAGCCAAAACATTTATTTTTTGTACAAAATTTGGATAGGCTTTGTATAAATAAGAAGTTTTTGAAATTAAAGACATTTTTCGGTTTGAATCGCGTGGTTTTTATGTCTTTAATTTCAATACAACATCGCGAAAACAGAAGAAGAATCTAAGAAGTTTTTGTCATGAAATTAAGTACCTACACAAATATGTAGTAAAAATGTCACCTACTATCCATACACAACAAAAATTTTACAACATTCCGTCATGAAATAATTAACAATTTTCCATGAACCCGACAGCGGTTTTGAATTTAGCGGCTAGAGCTCTCTTAAACTTATTATAACACCCCTCTATATCCATTGGCGATTAAAAATCGAATAGGTAGAATATGATCAAAATTACGCACAATATTGGTGCTACTACAAACAATCTGGGTCAGTCCTAAGAAAAGACTTCAACGCGCAGTCACTCGCCTTGAGACCGTTTAGCAATTCGATAAATGCTTTGACACTCGAATACAGATACTATAAGTAGCTAGCTATAGATACGTATGTGGCTTCAAGTGCGACTTGGAATTTAGGAGTCTGAAAGCCCATTTAGGTACAAAAATATAATTAACGTGGTTAATATCCTGTTTAAAACAGTATACCTACCCATGTACTTAGTAAAAAAAAACGGCCAAGTGCGAGTGGGCCCCGCGCACGAAGGTTCCCGTACAATTATCACAATTGGGTATGGAACCCTAAAATAAACACTGGACCAACCAATTTGTGAACGCAACCCGAACGTTACAATTATTTATTTAACCATTGGCGCCAATCTTTATCCAGTCTCACTAAATAGCGCTAGTGATTAAAATACAGCGGCATAAAATACAGCGGTATCGTTGCGTTTTTCCGTCCCTGAATCACGTTTATTTATTTATTTTTTTATTTAATAATTCAGTACACAAGAAACACAATAATAAAAGACATAATATAAATTAATACAAAGGTAAATCTAACCCTATATACAGAGTTCTCTGCCGATAGACCTCAGGTGAAAGGAAATGACAATAAAGGAAGGTAATAAAGTGTACAGAGACAAAGGAGAAAAGAAAAAGTACAAATTTTACAAATCCCTACATAATCAAACTAAAATGCAATAAAATAAGAAAACCATACTTATACCTAAATAGTAAATATACAATACACATATATAAATGCAAATAAACATAATACACATTCATATATAATATAAATACATACAAACATACATAAATACATAAAATAAAACATACCAAAAGAGAGGCCAAATAGTGCTCCTTCACTCTTTTCTTAAGAGTTTGTTGTATGTTGTACTTGTTGTATGGGTGTTTGTTGTTAGTTACCTATATGATGTTTTTGTAATTGTTATCGTGGTATTTATAGAACTCTTCATGCGCGAGCCACGCACTTGGCCGGGTTTTTTTCTTATGCCGTGAATGAGATTCTGGTAAACCTATACCTAAATACCTACCTATTGTGATCTAGAATCGCAGGCTGTTGTAACATTCACTCTCCCAAGGCCTGTCTTGTACTACCGTTATGCGGAACTTCCTTGTAGAAATACCATTACAATCTACCTGCCAACGCAACGATTGATTTCACGCAAAATACTACTCTATTTTTTTTTAATAGTGACCCGACTAGGATACCTATTCTATAACTCTAACGTCTCAACAACGCCTCAGCATTGAAGATGAAAAGGTGTTTTTTTTTGTATAAGGAAGTACCTAAACGTGTATAATGGTTGGTAAAACTCCCGTCACGCAAAAACTACTGAATCGATTGAGATGAAAATTGGTGGTAGATAGCTGGACACCTAGATTAAAACATAAACATAAAAAGTGTACATAACTATACCTAACACACATACTTTTAATTCCAATATTCCGGCCGGATCGGGACTTACGGAGGTGAAACCATGGGGTGCAGCTAGTATCCATATGAATCGTGACGACGACACTTCAATGTTTTTACACATTATAGTCATCTTAGCTACCTAGGCTAGGAGTAGCACTCCGACCAAGTTACCAGTAGAGATAGCGGTGGCGCTAGTCTACAACATAACTACGCTTTTTTACAAGTCGATCTTTAGTTCCTTATTTGTCCGCCTGAATAGACAAGTTGGTGGCCCGGTATACGCTTTGTAATTTGACATTGACTACAGCCACAACAAGTTTGGCCTCCCTCGATGATTCAGAGGCGTGGGATCCAACATTGTAGTGTTTCTAAGCTTAATTACGAATATTATTATTTATTTTTAATGATTTTATGAAAATTGTTGGTAATTTATTTTTATTTTTAACGTCTGGTGGGGCGTCAGGAAGTTGTTTCGATTAATTTTTGTTTTGTTTTCGTTTTTTCTTTACGAAAATATATTTAGTACTATTCAAAAATTATTAACGGGCTCGTACCTACCTATTCTATAACTAAAACATCTCGAGAATGCCTCAACATTGTTGTATATATTTTTAAAAGGGTAAAATTTCAGTTTACTGAAATTGAGAGTGATTGATTGAGTGTTGATTGTGAGTTAGTATTTTTTGCAAAACTACTTACAATTTTAATTGTAAGTAGTTTTGCAAAAAATACTAACTCAATAGCTTTAGCGACACTGCAGAATTACCAAAAAATGTAGAACCGTTTTCATTCTAACAATGCTGAGGCATTGTTAAAACGTTTTAGTCACCTATAGAATAAGTGCCTTGATAAACAGGTAGATTAATTCTTTATTGTAACACCAACATAAAAATACAATTTAAAGAAAATATTAATAAATTGTTTATTACTAAAATATACATTACAATTTTTCCGGTTTGAGGCTTTCTTTTAAACGAATAACGCTTCTGTCAGAAAGCCCCACTCTTTCAATATAAACAACTTATAAACCGAGCAGTAATTAGACAACTGAATTGCAAAAATTATAGGCTCAGTCAACGGCACAACTTCTACCGGGAAAATCCCATGTTCATTGCGAATGCGCATCCCGTACCACGGAGCATGTCATGCGGAAAACTGTACATACTTATACATATACAAGGTACATAGGTAGGTACATGTTTTTTATTTTGGTATATATTTTGTATCTACCTTTTCAATGTGAAATAACCAAAATCTGTTTTGTCAACCGATTGCCTAGCGAAATAAATAATGTACTGTAAATCGATACTTAGCACCCCACGATACAGACTTAGTCTAGTGTGGGGGCTGTTGTTAATCCATACTTTTGTGTTAATTAAGTTTCTGGATAATATTTTCATTTTCATTTTTCATGTATGTAGGTACGGAAACCATTTTTAATTCAAACATTGTCGAAAGGAAGTCCTAAAATAATTTAATTAAATGTAATAAAAATACAAATTTGTGCCTACATACTTGCATGTTATAAAGTATTTTGAACCATTTTCAAAGTAAAACTTCTATCTTTAACTATCCTTTAACTCTTTTTACTTTCAGTCAATACTGAAGAAGGGACCTAAACACCACGCGAGTAAAACCAAAATATCTTTAATTTCTAACCAAAATCGCGAAAACAGAAGAAAAATCTAAAACTCTCATTTTAGAAAATATACTTTTTTTGCTTAATTTGATTGCTCTCTTTTGGATTTAAGCCCTCAACCTCCCAGTCTTTGCAAAGCCGGGCGTGCTTACCGATTGCGTCATGGGGGCTCTAGCCCGTAGGGTTGAATTTAAGGAACACATTTATTCTTCCTTCATAAGTGGGGCTCTTTCCTTTACGTTTACCCCGTTTGCAAGAAAAATTTAACGATGTTAAAGCGATGTCGAAACGATTTAGTTTTATAAGTACCTATAGAATACGTGACCATGACATGAGAAAAGCATAAAATGAAAAACAAATTATTATGTAAGTAAAACAAATAAATAAAGATATAATAGAGTTATAATAGGTACTTTTAATTGCTCATTATCCAGTTATTTACATTGTAAACTAAAATAAAATGTCTTATATATATTTAATATTTATATTATGATTATGATTTCGCATAGCAACCAAGTTATAAAAACCGGTCAAGTGCGAGTTGGACTCGCGCACAAAAGGTCCCGTACTATTATCACAAAATTTAGGTAGGTATATTTTATTCTGTTAGGTACTAAATTTTTTGTTATAATATAACAGAAACAGAAATCTTTGAAATTTTCAACTGACAGACAGATGGACAGTGGAGTCTTTAGTAAAAGGGTCCTGTTTTTACCCCTTTGTTACGGAACCTTAAAAACAAACACTTATAAAATTACATCATTTGTTTACGCATTTTCGTTGAAATAGTGATGGGTATATTTAGTAGGTACCTTTATACCTACCTACTTTCTTTCATTGCCAGAGGCGTAAACCGCGTGATGTTACTAAAACAAAGCATAATAAAAAACTAGTCCAATCGTGATAAGGTTTTAATTACTGATAGCTAATATCACCGCATACACGTCATGGTACTAACTGCCGTATCTGGACGGGTCTTAGTAATTGGGTTATTGAATTATTATTATTTTTGTGAAAAAATGGAAAGATCATTTATGAATTTTATGACAAAACTTTTTTTTTTTAATCCCAATTTCTACTTGTCTAACAAGTTATTTTTTTAATTTATAGGTAAAGTGGGTGTAGATTACTTACTTAGTTAGCGTATTCATTAGTTAGAGAATAAATCGAGACGTCAACCAGAAAAAAACCGTTCTTCACCAGCTCCGACTTGACTTATATAGTTGGCTGGTCGGAGTGAACATTGATGAGGAAGCGGCAGAGTGGAGTCGCGAGAGCAGAAATGCTCGAAGGATGGACACCTCACGTCAGTTACGCACAGCCTAAACCGAGCTGAAATTGGGAGAATATGAACCCGTCTATAACTACGGCTGTTAGTGCACTGAACCCAAAGCTTAGGGGTATCTAATCGATTAATAACATGCAGCTTAACAGGATTAAAATATAGGTTGGTACTTGAACTCCCCAGTTCCCATGAAGTCAACCTACACTACATGATGACACTTTACACTGCAACTTAAGAGGACAGTCTCCATACCCTTTCTCCATACAAACGTAGTCTAATGTTTCCTCCCTGGATAAATTACTATTCTATTCTATTCTAAATTAAGATACTATATTAATTACTATTCTAATTGAATGATTAGAATAGTAATAAATGAAAAAAATCAAAAGTTAGGCGAGGGGCATAGTCATAGTCATGGCAGATAGATATAGGTTTTATAGCATAAACATATTTGCTCTAATGTCTTTATCCAGGGAGGAAACAGTCGACTACGTTTGTATGGAGAAAGAGTACGGAGACTTTCCTCTTAACCTAATACAGCCAACACCTACAGCATACATATAAAGAAATTCGTGCATGTGTGCTGTAGGTGTGGTCTATTGTAGGTAAAGTGTAAATGTAAGTGTCGCAGTGTATTTTGAGCTTTACTCTCAACTCTAAATTGCAGGAGCCCGGCACGTTCTAACTACAACTACCTAGTGATTAAAATTTAGCTGTTAGTCGAAAAGAAAGTAAAAAAACGGGGCAAGTGCGACACTCGCGCATAAAGGGTTCCGTACCACTATCACAATTGGATACGGAACCCTAAAATGGTTTACAACAACCAATTTTTAAATTTTATAGGAAAATATGAAATATTTACTTCGATTCTTACTCCCATCAAACGACCGAATCACTCAAAAAAAAAAAACCTTGGCACAAAGAAAATCTGAAACATAAAAGAAACTCTTTGGTAAGTAAGGCAGACTGGTATATTTGACAGATAGGGCAGCCATTTTGAATTCCATGACCAACTCGATTTGTCCTCCTGTCCCTCTTCCTGTCCTGACTCCTTGTTATGTTTGAAACACGTTTGTTGTATGGGAGCCCCTTTTAAATAATTGTTTTATTTTGTTTTTAGTATTTGTTGTTGTAGCGGCAACCGAAATACATCTTCTGTG
The DNA here is from genome assembly GCA_958496205.1 of Idaea biselata. Taxonomy (NCBI): domain Eukaryota; kingdom Metazoa; phylum Arthropoda; class Insecta; order Lepidoptera; family Geometridae; genus Idaea; species Idaea biselata. The sequence goes on from OY292404.1 coordinate 8,438,619, forward strand.
AAAATTTCAACCTTCTAGCTATTACGGTTCATGAGATACAGCCTGGTGACAGACGGACGGACGGACGGACAGACAGACAGACAGACAGACAGACAGACAGACAGACAGCGAAGTCTCAGTAATAGGGTCCCGTTTTTACCTTTAGGTACGGAACCCTAAAAAAATAAAAAATACTTTTCATCCCGATATTCCCACTGCATAAAATAAATGCTTACGCGGGTGAAACCGCGGGGCGCAGTTAGTATCCTTACTTATATAATTATAGAAAGAGCATGTCGGAAAAACAATGTTAATATGTAGTATGTGCAAATAGTGAAAACTGGTGTTCATTCTTGCACGATATATAACGATCCGGATCAACAAGCCAAACTTGCCAGTTATCTACTAGAAATATATTTCAGGTGGATATGCCTATGGTCATAGCTGGATACGTTAACTTCGTTAATCGTTAAACCGCTACAAAAAAAAATTGCTTCGTTAAACATTAATGCGTGCGTTACATTACGGAAGAATTAACACTAGTTAACGTTAATCGTTAATCTGTTATAATATGTGTAAACAGTAATAAATGATCAAACGAAACAAATCTCTTCGCTGTTCTGTCATGATGAAATTATGGACTGCATTTCTTTGCGCTGAGGCACGTGAAAATAATTCATATTTACTCAGTACTAGCTGACCCGGCAAACGTTGTTTTGCCTTATAAATTGTAGATAGTAGCCGATTCTCAGACCTACTGAATACGTATACAAAATCTCATAAAAATCGATCAAGCAGCCGTTTCGGAGGAGTACGGTAACTAACACTGTGACATGGACATTTTATATATTAGAATATTAGATAAGAAGAAAGAAGATAAGTAAGACATTTAAGTAGTTGAATAGCTGCCCTACCTAAACCGTGTCAAGCCGAATTCTTAATCACAAGGTAAAAGTAACTACATAAGGTAAGGCTATTAACTTATACCTTCGTACCTTTTACAAATATCTAGGGCAGGACATTTTACAAGGTATTTGTAAGGAGTTGAACGACCCAGATCGTAACAACGTACCTAAGTGGAGTAGCTAATTTATTCATAAGATTTCGTTTCTTGGACATAAGGCTCACGACCTATAACAGAACTTCTTCGACCTATCGACGGCGATCGATGTCCGCGTAAGAGGTCATATCATAGGCATGTAGATAGTCATATTCTTTTAAGCCTCTAGAACGTAAATAGAATACCTATATGATCATTTTGAAACTTCAAAATTTGGAGTTTAGTGTGGTCACGGAACGTGCGCTCCGGTTAAAAGAAACCACAAGAAACTCCTTGTGAAAAAACTCAACTACATACTAACTATAAATTGTATGATTTACCACCGCAATTAAACAATTTACACGTATTTTACTTTAGTAAGATCAATTTTACAAATATGAAAATTCTCCATTACCATTTTTCCATTTTTTCAACGCTTTCCGCCAAAACTCAGAACCTACCTAAATAGGAGCCCTCAGAAACCACTTTAAACCAGAGACAACGTTACGTCGTCATCGTCGCTTTCTCCTATAAGATCTTGCACTTGACAATTTTGAAAAATAGGTACATTTGAAGCATGTTCCATAACGTTAAGGTAGTTTTTGCTTTGGTATATCAAAACGGTCCGGCAGAAGATACAGTCATGCTAGCTAACTTTAACTCCTTGTCTAACTAACCGACGCACACTGGGATCCGCTCATACAAGTCGATGCGCATAACTATGTTTGATAGTTTACAGCTATGTTAAAGGTGTTTTTATATTTTTTACCGATAAATAAAATAAAAATATGGATTTTTTTTTAAATAATTGACAAAAATTCAAAATGTTAATTCATTATTTCTTGAGGATTATGTGGGATAATCATTTTGACAGGTATTATAAATTGAGTTAGGATGTGTACCTTTGAAACGCGCCTTCCAATGAGAAGAAGGCACAAGAAACTCATGAGTTTTTTTCCTCATATGTAAGCATTTTTACAATTGTCAAGTTTAAAAAGAAATGATAATAAACGGGAGCAATTAAAATAAAGTCTTTGGCTTTTTTATTTTTAAACAATCTGAGTTTTAATATAGGTAGGTAGTTCTTGAATTTTTTAAAGGACATGTCGCGTGCATCTACTGGGATCTTAATTATAACTTCATATTTTATTAAAGATGTGTTGTTTCATTTGATAATAACATGTTTATGGCTTCGGGCTCAAATGCTTTACGATCAAGTATTGGTAAAGCACGCGAATTGGTGATTACTGGATCTGACGAAACTAAAAGCCTATTAAAAACATCTCTATTGTTGTCTGTCCGAGAAGTTTTTCGACTATATCGTTCTCGATATAATTTAAAATCTTTGTTTCGTGCTTCCTGTGCTTCTTCACTTAGACAACCTATTGGTATAATAAATTCCGAAACTATATCAGCCCCATGTATCAAAATTTTGTGAGCAGTTGTTGTCATTGGACACCATGGGTACAATGCAACATATTTTTTTGCTGTTTTTAAACAATATTCTTTGAATTTTACAGAGTCAATATTAAAACCACTTGATATTGTTTGTAGTATTATATAAAATCTGAAAATATATAAATCTGTTTAGTTTGGTTCTAACTTTTTATGGTGACCTCAAATCAATTAACTTTTATTAAATACCTACGCTTTATTTTTACTTTCCACGCTGTATCTTTTGAACAATTTATTTTTTTTAATATTGAAGCGCCTGACAAAAAGTTAATACTGCTTTTATTTTAAAAAACCGCAACTCGCTTTTACTTCTCTCATCAGTTTTGTATTAACCGAAATGTGTATAACTACTATCTATATACAAATTTAAAAGTGAGTTGCGGTTTTAAAAAAAAAGGTCAGTTTTGTAATTATGTGATTAGTTTTGAATCCCATCTTGCTTACACCTATCTTACAACAGTCAACAAAACAAAAAATATACTAAAAACATCTACATACCTTCCTGACCATATGCCATCATAAATATATTTCACCGACCAAAAGAATAACGATTTATATATTTTCAAACAAATAGTATTTGTTGGCACTTCAAAATTACCAATTACGCTAACTTTATTGCACTGTAGGTACGAAATGACTGTTGATAATCAGTTGATATTATAACAATGAATGCATAAGTTCCTTACCTACTATTTGACATTAAAAATATATTAAAATACCCTCATTTTCAAAGTTGAGTTATGCGCATCGACTTGTATGGGCGAGTTCCAGTGTGCGACGACCACAAAGGTGCAAAAAGGACAGAGGGTCGTTGACTTTTTTTTCCCTAGTATCAAGTGGGAAAACGTTTTTTAGACGAAGTGCGATTCTCAGTGTATGATTCACTTTAAACTGACGCGTAGCGGCATTGCCGTATTGAGTTTAGACACTATCACATTTTCAGGGGTCAGTTACAACAGAACCCATTTATCAAGCTGATGTTATCAAACATTTTATACTGTTATATTATAATGCCTTCAACTGTTTTGGTTACGACGAAGAAAAACAGTTTTTAGTTTCTTTGTGACGAACGCACGTTTTCCAAGGCGCAGTGGGCGGATTATTCGCCTTCGGATGTTGTGATTTCCATTCTTGTGCTGTGGTAAAAAAGGTAGCATCCAGTTTTAAGGAAAACTATTGGTGACGTAGAAAGCCTTCCACCAATTTTTAATATACAACATCTAGAGGCAAAATTTATGGATGAGCTGGGCTGGTTCTACCACTGACGAAATGAACCATCACGCAAAAAGGACCCAATTTGATTATATTAGGACTATTTGCGGAAAACGAGCCCGTAAACAAACAATTACAACAATATTATGGGAATGTAGTTTCTACATGTCTAGGCGAACCACTTTTGATCTATGGCTTTTGGAAATTCGATCATTTTTCCGATTTTTTATATTGTGCTGTTTAGGTAGGCGTATCAAAAATAACTACCTAACTTGACTGTTAAGTACCTATGTTGGAAGTATGTAGGTATTCTCTGTGGTATCCAGATTGAACAGGTAGTTCTACCTAATCAATTAATTTATTTCAACGTGTACCTACCTACAATTCTACATTTTCAACCATAGTTCATAGCCTTATTTATCTGTAAACTGGACTCCTCCTTTTTTGAAGTCGGTTAAAATATCATTGAAATCGCTTTTGTAATATTATTATGGTGGAAGTGAGCGGAGATATCGATTAGCCCCCTTCGTGGTGGAAATACCCCACTCATCCAAAATCCCCCAAGACAAAAATATATATTTAAGCACAGTTACTAAACTCATAGAACCTACACCTAGCTAGGTACATACCAAGTTTCATGAAGATCTGTTTATTAAGAAAGAGGAGAACATCCGGTACATACAAACAAAATGACCCACCAGTGGGCATCTTCGCATTATCGTGATGTATGTAGCCACAGAATGACAGACGAAAGCAATTTTTGCCAGGTTTCAAGCAGAGACGCTTCGCTCGTTTCGCTCGCTCGGTCAATTAGTTGATCTAATTAAGGAAATTCGATACTTTTTCTTTTCCTTTTTTTACTACAACCGCAATTAATTTCCGGTCCAGTAATATCCGGACCAATCGACCTACTATTTGACCTAAAAATTAGGCAAACGGCTATAAAACACACTCAATGCAAATTGATAAGGTCAAATAACAACCTTGTGTGACCATTCAAAGTCACAGACTATAATGTTTGACCAAAGAAATTAAAATTACTTTGAGAGTGGGTTTTAGATTAAGATCATTTACAAATATGAGTCAAAGCTTGATTTCTAGTAAGATCTACAAAATTGTTATTAACATAATATTTGGAACGAAGTATCGCGCGCTTATCGCGCGTTGCGAAAGGGGTTATTAATAGTGATGGGCCGACTAGGGGTTCTGCCGACTAGCAGACTAGCCGACTAGTAGTCGGTTCCAAAATTGCCGACTAGTCGACCGACTAGTCGGGAGGCGACATTTGGGATAATCATGATCACTCGGCGATTGTAGGTATTTTTTGATAAATTTGCACTTCGAAAGCTGTTGCGAAACTTCCAAAAAATGGTTAAAATAAAAAATAGAAGTTAGAAAAAAAAATTGAATGAAGCTGAGGCTAAGTAATAACATTTTAAATGTATGATGTTTAGATGATGTATGTAGGCTATGACGTTTTGTTAACGTTTTTCTGACTACCCACCTTCTAACTGTACTACTAATTCAATAAATATTGATTTTATTGCATAATTGTTAGTTGACGACTAGTCGGCATAATTTGCCGACTAGTCGGCACCTGCCGACTAGTCGGTTGAACTGCCGACTAGTCGGCCCATCTCTAGTTATTAACATAATATTTGGAACGAAGTATCGCGCGCTTATCGCGCGTTGCGAAAGGGGGCTAGACGGAAAAAAATAAGACGAAAGTTGTAACGACACTTTTCGAACAAATTTTTTTTTTTGGGACTTCGTTCCATCCGGGTTTCCCTTGACACCTCTCAAGTGTTTTTTTTATACACGTTGGATTCAATGAGCGTTTAAACATTAGCTCACTTGATGGTAAGTGATAATTAAGATGTGACACCCTCATCTTTTTTAGAACTATAGTACACATTAGGTATAAGATTTTTGTTCCATTTCCGCGATGCTGAAATGAAATTAAACTCATTTTTTCAGCTAAATCTTAGAATATGACTTCAATTTCTACAAATTATTTTAACCAAAAAACTTACATTTTCACAAACACGAACTCGCGTTTGTGAGCAAGTGTCTTTATTTTATTGGACCACACGATCTCTCTTTTTTTACCCGTAGAGAATAAAAGAGATCGTACTTCGATGCCTATGAGCACAGAATTGGTACGATTAATTGTCCAATCTATCTGCTACCAATTTCAAAGTCTTTGTATTAAGTACCTACTTTTTGTTTTATAAAATTAAATACCTACCTACCTACTAATATCTTTTACGTGTTGGATTTTTTTTAAATCTACCCATAATTAATTAGGAAACTGGTTTTTGGGGCCCATTTTCCTTGTTCCAATTTTGAAAATTACATATTTTTGTAAACCCACGCCCAGAGACTAATAGGAAAATCCATATTCAAGACATGATGTCGTTTAGGTATGTATGTAAGTACTAGAGATGGGCCGACTAGGGGTTCTGCCGACTAGCAGACTAGCCGACTAGTCGGTTTCAAAATTGCCGACTAGTCGACCGACTAGTCGGCAATGCAGATCATTATGATTCCGAGATATTTGGGTTAATCATGACCACTCGGCGATTGCTGGTATTTTTGGATAAATTTGCACTTCGAAAGCTGTACTTAACGAAACTTTCAAAAAATAGTTGAAATAAATATAAAAGTTGGAAAAAAAATTGAATGGAGCCAAATGGAGCTGAGACATAGTTATGACATTTTAAATGATGTTTAAATTTTAAAGATTTAAATGATTCAGATTATGTATGTAGGCTATGACGTGTTTTGTTTACGTTTTTCTGACTACCTACCTTCTAACTTTGGTACTAATTTCAATTAAATATTGGTTTTATTGCATAATTGGTAGTTGACGACTAGTCGGCATAATTTGCCGACTAGTCGGCCCATCTCTAGTAAGTACCTATGTCGTATCTCCGTCTAACATTTAATTTATCTATTCCTACCATAGATCATAGATCAAAAATGTAAACAAAGAACTGTATTTTTTTTTAAGGAAAATGTAGGTATGTTATATCCCGGCGCTCTATATTGTGAGCCATCGTCCAAGCGAAGTCACGCCACATTCTATGTCGCAATAATCACCGATGAAAAGTGCTGAATTGCAGTGACCTCGATCGCAGTAGCTGCGTACCGTCATACATCGAGCATTCCTACACCTCACTTCGGTTAGGTCTCACCTTAGGTTAATTAATTATAACTTAAAATGTAACATAGTTTTAGGATATAACTCAATAAATGAGTTATGAATCATTTCTCGGGTTTTTCTCACCCTCCGACTGCCGCTAATATAATTGGCGCAGTCGGTAGGATACTCGCAAGTGCGGTTTGCGAGTCCGGAGTTTAAAATCAATTTCGAAAATTCTTCGCGAATCGCCTTGAAGACGCCTCGTCATCGAGTATCCGAATCTACTAACTACCAGCAGCAGCCTCGGAGGAGAATCCAAAAATCGATTCATGAGAGAACCAGAAATGATATTGTAAGTACACGTGAATCGTTCTCGTGTTGCTTCCTCTTTTAGTCCTAAGTCCCATTTTTATTTCCTTTAGATCAATTGATTAATCCTAGACGCACCAGCGCTGCGGTAGTCTGAACTGAGAGACTCACCGTGATGCATCTAGCACTTCTATATCCTTCCCATCCTTTTATGCAACAATCGAGATTGAGATTCAGTGCATAGAGACAGAATGTCCGAAGTCTAGTAAGAACTGATTTCTCTATGAAAAAGGACTGAACACCAAATAACCTAACGAAGATCCTACTATGCTGAAACAGTCTACATCTGCCTGGAATAATCTACGTATCCTGAAGAACAGCAGCAGCAACTGAACTACGAACTAAGAACATAATTGGTCTTCAACAGCAAGAAACGACGTTTCTGTCTTTCTGAATTATTCTACTCTGTTGCAATCCAGTCGATCAACTTTACGTCCAGAAAATAGATTGAAATGAATTATGAGGTGCAGCAAACCATTGTAAAGCCCGATTCAACCTCTAAGTACAGATAGAAGTCGGCAACATTTTACCTCAACGAGCTCAAATAGTTACCGTTCTAAGGGTGGAGGTGTTATATCCCGGCGCTCTATATTGTGAGCCATCGTCCAAGCGAAGTCACGCCACATTCTATGTCGCAATAATCACCGATGAAAAGTGCTGAATTGCAGTGACCTCGATCGCAGTAGCTGCGTACCGTCATACATCGAGCATTCCTACACCTCACTTCGGTTAGGTCTCACCTTAGGTTAATTAATTATAACTTAAAATGTAACATAGTTTTAGGATATAACCCAATAAATGAGTTATGAATCATTTCTCGGGTTTTTCTCACCCTCCGACTGCCGCTAATATAATTGGTAAGTAAATAAAGAGCTGTCACTTTCAAATAAGGGATTTTTGTTTACATTTTAGATCTGTTTCTGAAATAGGGTTGTCAGTAATAGTGACTTCATTGACTCGGCGTTACTTCGTATCTCCTTAAAAACTTGACACTGGCAGCACTACAATAATGCTCTCGTTACATAGTACCTAGGTACCTACTTGAGAAATAGTTATTTATTATCTCTGATAGCAGTCGTTAGGTCAAGTTTGAGGTATAAGAAAAAACCTGAAAACTATAACACTAGGTGAGCCACACCATAGGAAAAATCAGCAAAATTGTAGGTAACCGTAACTTTAATCATTGAGGAGTTTTCTGATGAGATCGGGTGCTTCATCGAATTGAACCTTGTTCTTTAAAAGTTGATTCTATTGATAGAAGTCCAAAAATTAGTAAGTATGGGTACATAAACAGAAATTAACTTTTTAAATTAATTAGCATTCTCGGATGCTATTCTGCTCATCATTCCGAAGGTTCTCATCAGATCTTCACCAAGATATTATGGGACCAACTTGGGACCTTCCAAATAGAAAAAGGATGATCGAAATAGAACTTCATTTGCTGGAGTACCTACGGCGCGGACATATCACCATACATAGATACATACAAACAATATAGCTACGGGTCAAATTGAGCACCTCCTCCTTTTTTGAAGGCCCGTAGGTATTCTACGGTTAACATGGTCTACATGAGTTTCTTGTGGTTTCTTCTCATCGGAGGGCGCGTTCCGAAACCTCGGTAAATTAAAATCTCGACGTTTCAAAACGTACGTATGTGTGTATAATATACGTTCTAAATGAATAAAAAATTTTGAGTTTTGAGTTTTTAAAAAGAACAACCGTAGAATACATCCCAGTTAAGTAGGTAGGCCCTAATACCTACGCGTTTATTAATAGCCCTGATTATAATCGACCATTTAAGTTTCGTAACAAGTTAAAAAATGTATATTATTTGGTACTTTAATTAAGTTTCATCACGTGCGCCTGCCAAAGTAACGCAACAACTCACGCTTGACCAATAAACACGACAAAAATGTTCGCATGTCTACGTCGATGATACGCAACCGAACTAGGCAAGTAGGTATTCTATTAACTAAAAGTCTCGACAACGTCTCAGCATTGTTAGATTTTCTCTATTACGAGGGCAAATAGGTTTACTTATTCTATAAGTAAACCGTCTTAACAACGCCTCAGCATTGTTAGATTTTTCTCAAAAACGAGGGCAAGTAGGTATTCAATAAGTCAACGCCTCAGCATCATTAGATTTTGCTCGAAAACTTTTACATGACAATTAATTGAATTGGAATCATTATAACCCCCTACCTTTTCTATAAACGACTAGCTGAGCTGGCGCACTTCGTATTGCAATCGGTAATTTAAAAAAAAAACTTTTTTCACCTCTGGGCCGGCAACAACATTTTTTTAATAGTCTCCGTTAGTTAGGTAAGTATAATTTCATACCCGAAGTTTTAAAACCTCGCCTACATACCTAGGTACAGTGCTACCGACTTATCTGTTATGTACCTACTTAAGCTGAAGTCGGGCAACTAAGCAACATACAATCTGGATCTACACAGTAAAACTGCCTTTCTTTTTTTGAAGTCGGTTAAGAAGTAAAACTCGATGATACGAAATCTCATGTTATGAAGCTAATTTTAACGCCAAAACAAAATGAAATCAAGTGTTAAAATTCCAAGAACCCACACAATCGACAAACCATGATACAGTTCCCTTCACTCTTTGACCTTAACAAAGCCATGACAATCGATTCCGTCTCCCTTACACGCGTGATTGATACGTATTGCTGTTCCACTCACTCTTGAGGTTCTATGACTAAGTAGGTATGTGAATCTACTTCTTTCAAAGGTAAATGACGTCTTAGGTACCTACTTTATATCGTACTAGCTGCGTCCCGCGGTTTCACCCGCGTAAGTCGCGATCCCGTGCAAATATCGGGATCAAAATTTAATTTGGCATTTTTTTTTTTCAAATATAAGTAATTTTCATTTCAATCATAAATTAAATTAATACTGTATTGACATTTTCTCACTTAACATTATTTTCTTATAATGTGACCTAATAATTTTCAATTTAATTACATGCCCATGACTCTTAGTTAATTTAAGACAACATTCTGTTTTCATATGCCGTTAGGCGAAACTTGGCTGTACTATTTTATTTTATTACCAACTTTATGTAACCCATGTTTATGAAATAAATATGAATATGAATATGAATATGAATATGAATATGAAAAGTAGCCCATGTTACCTACTCCTCCTTAATGTAGCTTTCTATTGGTGAAAGAATTTGAAATAGGGCCAGTAGTTTCGAAGCCTATTCGTTACCTATAAACAAAACGTTTTTGCGTTACTTTTATCTGAGATAAGCCACCTTAATTAGGTAGGTACTTAGGTACCTAACTATTAAGCTGTTAAAATAAAGGTAGGTAGGTCTAGGTAAGTACCTACATTATCTTAGGATCCCATATACCTAGGATCAAGCGACCACACCAAATTCTAAGATGTCGAATGAACTCATGGAATAATCTGACCTCATGAGATCATCTCACTACTCCGACCTTACTCCGCGTTTATTAAAAGGCTAGGTATAAGTTACTTAAGTACACGATTTCTGACTATTACTTATTTATTATTATTAAACTATGTAGGTACCTACCTAGAAAGATCGCGTTGTCGTTATACTAAGTCAAGATAAATCTTCTAATCTATCTAATTAAAATTTCCATGTCATGTTAGTTACGTACCGTACTCCTCCGAAACGGCTTCACCAATCTCCACCAAACTCCACATGCGCATTCAGTAGGTCTGAGAATCGGCTACTATCTATAATTTATAAGGCAAAACAACGTTTGCCGGGTCAGCTAGTTTAATCTAAAATTATCTACCTACAACGTGATCTAAGACCCGTAATTCATGTTCAATTCAATTCAATTCATGTATTATATGTGGTGTACATATAATACATACCTACATAGAATTACGGACTATAATATATAATGTACTTTGTGCATGTACCTACTTAAATAGGTAGGTACACTTTTCTTAGGGATGAGTCGAATCAGTTGCACCTAAGTGTAATTTACCTATGAATCATCTCTATAGACGTCCTAAGCATCAGTAATTAATTATCATGGCATGGTAGATATTAATTAGCAATTGAATTAATAAGTATTAAGGTACCTAAAGAATATTTCCATGATAACTACTATAGAATTAATAATTAATTAAGAGGTACCTAGGTAATTTTAATTATGAATTGGGAGGTTTTTTCCCATTGGTCCCCCCCACTGGGGTCAATGTGAATGACAAAAAAATAATACACCTAGCTTAAAAATAATTAATTTTCAGTTATTCCTATTGGTCCCCACCCCTAACGTCCCCATTGGGTCCAAATGAGAATTACTGAAAATTAATATCTGAGCGGACTCGTAGTCCTATGAACTTCTATTTTTTACAATATTTTTTGTACTTATAAGTATACCTAATATCAAAAGTTATTTTTAACAATAAATTAATTTGTTTGTTTCAGGGGCTACAAAATGTTGCCACGGAAAGACCTACCATGTCTACTACTAGTTTTTCTACTGTCAGTGCCTTCGATAGAACCTCATGGATCTGGTGCACCTTCAGGCGTAAGTAACACGTAGTTATTCCCGTCTCATACCCAGCCCCAACCTTCACACTGTGTGCAGTTGGGAAAAAAATCCCGTTTGTACCCACTATACATAACTCCCGGCAAAGATCTAGAAAAAAACATGATGCGCAAAGTCGATTTTTCATAGAAGTCGCATGTAAAAAGTACTGCGTGAATTTTCCCCTTCCACGTTAAATTTTTACAACTTGATTGCCGGCCACTGAAACAAATATTAAATTATACCTAATAATATTAAATTCTGTGAACATCACACAGCGCCATCTAGCCCCGTGGTAAGCTACTACACTTGTGTTATGGTGACTAGACAACGAATATATGACTTATATTAAAGAATATGAATGATCAGTGATCAGGATCACACTGATCGTGATCACTGATCATAGAATGTGACTTTTTCTTTAAATTATTGTTTCATTTTTCCAGGCCTGCATAGACCAGCTACCGAAACACGAGACAATAAAACCTCAATCATCAGTACCCCCGTACCTAATACTGACGTCATCGTCGCAAGTGAGACAGGGTGACGTTTTGAACGTTACCGTCGGCAGCCCTGCCGGAGCGCCGCTGCCTATTGGCGGTTTTATTCTACAAGCAAGGTCGATACAGGTCAGTAGACATACTTGTTAATTACGGGCTAATATTTCTAATGCCAATAAATATTATGTGATCATTAACCCCATAATATTACTATTAAATATTGATATCGCAGAATAACTGGGACATAAGAGCGCCCAAGTTACTGACACATGATAGCTGACGCGAGTCGAGCTACTGGCGTAGAATAGCTGCTGTCTAACTGGCTAGGTAGTAACTGACACGCTAACTCGAACGAACTCTATGATCGCCTTCCACCGCGAGCGGAGCGGAGCCATTAATGTGTCAGTTTAACAACCAACGATCGTTCTCATAGCGCGATCGAGTCCGAAAGCGCCGTATGTCCACGAAAACGATCGTTGGCTGCGCTCCGCTCGCGTTGGAAGGCAGCCATAAGAGGTTTGCCTTTTATAGTTCGTTGTAAAAGTGGTTATACCAGTAATTAAGTATTTTTAACTGAGCACCTGAACAAACACAACAGATAAAAAAATTAAGTGATAAATTAGTCAGGTGCGTCCGCGCCGCCGCCCCCTGTGCTGATAGCATAATGAATGACATCATCTGTTGTATGTACTAACAATTTCTTTAAAAAAAACCATGTATCTAACTAAGGCAACTAAAAACCAAGAATAAAAAAACGTGTGGCACTCGGGGACTGCCGCGGTAAAGCTATTGCATTGCATTATTTATCAACTTATGGAATTATAATTATTTATTGCCATGGTAGGCGGAGTGGGGGGTGTTAGGTTTTATTTTTGTTACGGAATTTCTTGATTCGGTGGCCGCACTCGAAGCCCGCGATAAAAGCTATGCAATAGCTTAAAATACAGTAGGTAGTAAATTTTATTCTAAGAATGAAGTGCCGCTTAGTCTCTCGAAACAACGAGACAAACGGAAAACCACAGTTTACCAAATAGTTTGTGCGGCTCGCGGCGCTTTTAGTAAAACAGAGTCTTATTAAAGATCTTGATTCAAACTCTCTCTACACCTATCATTTCTAATTGATTGTAATTTGTTCCAGAACCAAGACATAATAGTGGGGAAGTTCATATCGGCTCCAACTGCGTTGACTCACATCACGACGTGTACGAACTCCAACGACACAGCCACTCACTCCTCGCCTGAAGAGAAACCTGCTCTCACCTTCCAATGGCAGGCGCCGACTGACTTCTTAGGAGGGATTGAGTTTAGGTAACTAGCTTGATTTATTTTTTTAAAGTGTTTCCTACACTTGGATGACTGATTAGTTGAAGAAATGCTTCTCAAATAAGTCCTATGGGAGGCAAATCATTGAAATATTTTTTTCAATAATTTAGGTAACTATTCAAAAAATACTTCTGCAGATAAATAGGTACAACAAGCCACATTAACAGAAAGGAATTACTGAATAAATCTGTTCAGTCCATCAGGCTAGGACTGACCCCAATCTATTCTATTTTTCTAGAGCAACAGTAGCCCAAAGCTACTCGACTTTCTGGAGCGGAGTGGAATCACCTCTAGTCGAAGTAGTGACACCGGGTACGGAGATTGTGACGTCACAACCGGCAGCACCCACTGAGGGGCCAACCAGACTACCACCGGTTATTATGGAGTCTAAGGTATGAAACGTTCCCGTTCAAACGAAAACGAAAGATTCTAGATTTTTTTCTTATTTTTACTACTTAGTTACTTTGTGTCTAGTAACTAGTGGATACCTCTAGTGAGAAGTGGGTTTGAATCACGGCTAGCGAACGTATAAATCAATGTATATTTTTCTACTTTTGCGCCACTCGCAATCTTGGCCTTTCTTCTCTAATTAATGTATTACCTACTGTGTTGGCTCCTAGTGGGAAGGGAACGTAACCATAAATTCCGTTATTCCTGGTTGTACCCACTATCAAAGACAACTTGGGGACGACTGGGAATGATACAAAATTTGAAATTGAAAACGAAACAGCACTTCTTGGCTCTCTCATTTCTCGATAAAACCTTTACTTCGACCTAATGCGTGGTTGTATTTTGTCATAACCGCTGATTCTTTCCACTTGTTTCTGGCCCATCTGCGGCCTTGAGACTTGTTAGCAAGTATTATTGTTATAAAATGGTAGGTATTACTAAAATTTGACATTGGTTTTTATGCACAAGTCATGTCCACTTCCAGTCGTAATAAAAAGTTTTAGTCGGTGCTATCTGTTCACCCGCATTTCAAGTTATGTAGGTACTTATTCTGTGTAACGTTGAGTCAGAAGTAGCTACCCACATTATTACAATATTAACAAAAATTACATGTCTTGATGCTTCAAATTAGCATACAATGAGCTTAAAAATAATAATGCAATCCCTAAGTGTTGCCTTCATTGAAGTCTGTTCATTAAAATGACTCTGTAATTTAATTGCACACGCACGCGTTGTCACTTGTACTGTTGTATACACTAGGACCATAATTTTAAGCACGAACGAAGATTCACAACAAATTGAAGTTCAATTAGTATTTTTTCTTAATGAAATGTACTTACTACTTACAAATTAAAGTCTTGAGATTACTTATAGGTAATCGTAAACTTACTCTTTTCTGCTGACCTAAAATATAACCTAAGTACTTCTATAAAATCCTTTTAAATAATTAACTTACCCTAGCTAGACAGAAGATCTTTCTTTTATAAGAAATTAAGTAAAATATCGTTTCAGCCAAGCCCAACAACAAACCAACGTGACGCCATCTATCAAGGCTGCGCTGATTCCAAGCTCTGTTACGGAGTCCCTCAAAACTGCGTCGGAAAAGGCGACTGCAAAGCCATTGTGGCCATTTTCGTCGCAGGAGACGAATACACCTTCGAGATTCAAGGAATTGGCAACCCCAAATACGTAGCCGCTGGACTCAGCATGGACAACAAAATGGGAGAAGATAGCGCAATGGAATGTGTCAGAAACGATAATGGACGAGTCAACCTGTTCACTTCTTGGACTTATCCGAAAGCGGAGCCGTATGTGAGCAGATCTGACTCTCCTCAAGATATAGTTCAGTTGAAAGAATCTTCGTTGATCGATGGGAAACTGTACTGCAAGTTTAGGAGAGATACGGTCTCGACTGTCAAAGGAAACACTTTTGATTTAGCGAAGAATAAATATAATTTGATGATTGTTACTGGTGATAGCATGAAAGGTGAGTTAATTTGTTTCAATAACTAATAGATGCGTATGCTCACTCGGTATTTTATCAATGCCCTATTTATCCAACATTGTCTAATTAAACCACTCTTACTGAGATAGAACGGCGAAAATTCATATTCAATGACCGTCGCGAACGTTCTGCAACATTTAACAATCTATTTATATCATTTCAGATGCAAATCGAGTAGGTTTTCACAACGGAGCCTACGAAGCGACTGCCGAACCGCTGGCGTTGGCAACAGTCGGTGCTGCGGCGGGAGCCAGCAAGTTGTTACTCAAGCTGCATGGAAGCTTCATGTTGGCTGCTTGGTTGGGGACTGCTTCGCTCGGTATTGTGTTGGCTAGGTAAGGCTTAAGGTGTAGTAGACACTACATATTTACAACACCTCATTTAGAATTGTTAAAAATATTTAAAGCATTGATATTTCACTTTAAATACGAACTTTCCCATTACAACTTTTTTTAACTACCTAATGGTAACGAGGAGGGGACGACTGGGAATAACTGCAACATTACCGGTTGGAGTGGGATCAAGTAGGAAAAAAATTGTCTTGAGTTTTTCCTATAATATACATACGTTCCCATTCAAAACGTTGAGGGGTACTACTGGGAAGGGGAATATTTTTCCATTTGTATATCCCACAAGAGTAGGTAAAACCTTACTTGCAAAACAATTGTATAACTACCTACTTTATTTTCCAGGTATTTCAGACAAACGTGGGTTGGAAAGCAGCTTGGAGGAAAGGATATTTGGTTTGCTGTAAGTTATCAATTTTCGAACATTTATTTGACACTTTCCTAAAAACGATGGCATGCTTTTTTCTTATGGAATAAGAGAACTTTGATGGACAAAGTTATTTTCACGATGTGTTCGCTCGTTACAGTACCACAGAATCCTGATGGTGACCACATGGCTGCTGACCATAGTGGGCTTCATCCTGATCCTCATCGAAGTAGGTGGCTGGTCCACCACCGGAGACAACCCTCACGCCATCACCGGCATCTGCACCGTTATACTGTGCTTCATACAGCCCATTGGTAATTATTAATTGAAATTTTTTAAGAAGCTGTTTGTGAAACCGTAATCGGTAAAAGAGATCATAAAAACACCTTTTTGTGCCAGTGCTTTTTCTATTGCTATATTCAATTCCACTTCGGGAAAAGCGAAGAAAATATTATGAGATTACTGTACCTTAAAAATAACGATCATTTTACAGGTGCTTACTTCAGACCGCACCCCGGTACCAAGAAACGACCCATCTTCAACTGGCTTCATTGGTTCTTCGGTAACGGTGCCCACATTCTTGGCAGTAAGTAATTTAGTTCAAGTAAACTGTATAAAGAAAACATCTTGAGAAAACAACATGTCCTGTGATGTTCCGAAAGCATGGGTCATTCGCCAATCCGGAGTGGGTAGGCCTCCGTGATAACGTCTTCCTATCGTCGTCGTCGTATTCGTCTTTCGAATTAGCGATTCGATCTACCGAATCGCTAATTTGTACCAATGCCGATGAAACACAAATCTGTAAAAGACTTTACATAGTTCGTCAAAATATTAATTAAATGTGATTAACAATAACAGGATAATGTAGGTACCTATTTAAACTGAAGGTTTAAAATGGAGGGGCGCAATGAATACAAGATGTCATAAAAGTACTAAGTACTTACCACTTCATCATCATCATTTCAGCTGTAAGAAGTCCACTGCTGGACATAAGCCTCGCTCATAGATTTCCAGATGCTTCGGTCATAAGTGGCCTGCATCCATCGTGAACCCGCGGCCTTAACCAAGTCGTCCGTCCATCTCGTTGGTGGACGTCCAACGCTGCGCTTTCCGATCCGCGGTCTCCATTCGAGAACTTTTCGGCCCCAACGACCATCTGCTCTCCGTGCTATATGTCCTGCCCACTGCCACTTCAAAGAGCTAATCCGTTTGGCTATGTCGGTGACCCTCGTTCTTCTACGTATCTCCTCATTTCTGATTCGATCCCGTAGAGAAACCCCGAGCATAGCTCTCTCCATAGCTCTTTGAGCAACTCTAAGCTTATTCATAAGGCCTATAGTGAAGCACCACGTTTCGGATCCGTATGTCATCACTGGCAACACACACTGGTTGAAGACTTTCGTCTTAAGGCACTGAGGTATTTTAGACGAAAAGACGTTGCGGAGCTTCCCGACCGCTGCCCATCCGAGCTGGATTCGACGATTGACCTCTTTCTCGAAGTTACCACTTACCACTTAATTATAAAAATAATCTGCATTTTTTTACAGTTGTGACAATTTTCTTCGCGGTATACCTTCAAAAAGCTGACCTTCCATCGTGGAGTGTGTTCATCATGGCAGCGTTTGTGGCATTCCACGTCATCATGCATTTAGTGCTTTCGGTATGTTTAAACTTTAAACAATACGTGGTTAGGTGCCTACTCTACCTACCCAGCACTGTATGTAATAGTCCATATTAGAAATTCTATCAATGCCATTTGCAACAATTAAGATTTTGTTCCCATTTGGGCATCTCGGAATGAATGAATTACTTAATAACTTTTTCACAGTTGTCACTCTAACCAAAATCTCCCATGTTTCAGTTGACAGTATGCGTGTCGGAAGGTCGCATCAGCAACGGTCGCGTCAACTCGTTCCCCATGAAGGATATGATGGGACACACGAGGCAGGTCACGCAGATCGACAGAAGCACTGACGCACCGGTTTGTTACCTTAGAAATTATTACGTCATTAAGGACGGCAATCACCCACTCTAAACTCCTATTCCAGTTTTTGATATAGCGTCCTATCCTAACCGTTCGACCAAAGTTTTTTCGAGAAAGAGCCGCTATCCAGCACCGAGGCGAGGTTCCGAGGTGTGAGGCACCGGTCAAAGGACGGCAGTGGAACGAATTGCGAGTCGTCTTGCTTAGTGGCTACACTGGCTTACGTATTAAAACACTGGGTCCTCTCGATAATACGACTAAGCCGAGCGTTACACGACCCTGACTTCAGACTTCCTTTGACCACACCTACAGCAATTCTTAATTTGTGTGCTCCCTGACCGAAGGCTTCTAATAATATATGCTCTTCTAGCACCCATAAACGTTTGGTCTAAACAGTTATGGTTAAGGGCCCTATTCTGAAAAACTGAAAATCCATGTCGGGCGCATCGAAAATTGTTGATTATTTCATGACGGAATGTCGTAGAACTTTTTTTTGTGTACAGATTGTAGGCGACATTGTTTCCGATATTTTAGTGCAGTTTCCATACAAATATGTCGAAACGTATTGAAGCCTATCGACATTTTAGCCAAATCAGACTTTTTTTGTCTAAAATTTGGATAGGCTTTGCACCAATAGGAGGTTCTTGTCTTAAAACTACACCAAAATGTAGGAAACAATGTCACCTACAATCTGTGCACAAAAAAAAGTTCTACGACATTCCGTCATGAAATAATCAACAATTTTCGATGAGCCCGACAGGGATTTTCAGTTTCAAGGTCGTTGGCGTATATACTCCTCTTAAACTCGGAATGGAAGCGACCAAAACTGACATCAAACATTCCCAATATTTTAATATTAAAAATGATTTTTTTTTAGCTATAGGTGGGTCCAACTGTGAAAATCTAGAAATAATGTCAAACATCCATTCTCACGTCTTCTATAAATATATTATCGTTTTGTTTCAGTTCTCCGGTTTCAGAAAACTAGTCCTCGGCGTGTATTCACCGATCATCTTACTGTTCACGATAGCCATGATCTGCCTCGTCTCTCTGGCGCCCATTGGAGACACTTACAATAAAATTGTAGGAGTCTAAAGTACCTAAATAAAGTATAACGAGTGGGTGGATGCGATGTGTGTAGGCACTATACTTCTAGCCTAGAGCGATGTTTTGGTTTCTAATACCACAAAACGAATACCTTTGGTATTTGTTTATTTTCTATTTCCAACGAATAACACCTATCAAAGAATACCAAAACAAGCTAAATGGTATGAAATTCAGTAATAAATCATTTAATACTGAATGCACAGAAAATTAAGCACAGCGTGCATAGATAATACTTATACTTACACCCAAAAAGCTTAGTTGTTACAATAACTACATCGGGGTGACAGAAGGTTAACCTTCTTGGGGTTCTTTTTAATATATTTTAGGACTGTCATGCATGTCCCAAAACAAAATATAATTTTGTCCCTGACTGTACCAAAAGTTATGGAATAGATTTGGTACTTCATTTACTTAACTATTTAATTAAAATCAGGTATTCGTTGGGAATAGAAAATTGATTACGACAATAAACATACACCTTTGGTATTAGGAAGGAATAGATCAATGTTTTGCGCTAAGAGTGTACCTAATTGGTTGTATTAAAATTATCATCTTTTATGTATTATAGTGGCCGGCAAACATGTTGGAAAATATTGACGGGGAAAGTTCGCGCAGTACATTTTACATGCGATTTCTATGAAAAATCGACTTTGCGCATTCGTCATTTTTTATCTAAATGTTTGCCGGGAATTATACTAATTTAAGCAAAAAGTTGTATTTATGAGTTTTATGAATGACACAAACAAATGCACGATGTGGTATTTTAGGTTTATCTCTTAACTTTAAAACTGTTGATAGGTATTTTAGTTCTAAGGATAAATAAATAGTCAGTAGATACTAATCCGTCCACCTCTTTATGAATCTAAAATTAATTTGGTTTTCAAATCTAAATTGGTCCATATTAATCATATATCTATTAATCTAACTAAATTCTCCGAAAATTAAAAATTTTATGTGTTTTATACTGTTTTAAATCCAAACTAATTCTAAGCTTTGTAAATATTAGTTAGCTATTTATGGTCACGAATTAAAATAATTGTACTTAATTCCAATTGTATTTTATTTTTCATATTATCACAATCATTTAACCTTATTCTAAATATTATTTTAACATAATTAAGCTTTTGATGTAAAAATTATGGACTTTATGGTGCATAAATGAGATAATTTTATGATTTATGATGGCCATACATTTGGCACAACATTCCAGTTGCATGTGGGAACAAATTTGATATTTTTCCTATTTGTCCCCACTGGGGTTGGAATGGAATTTTTTATCCAATTTGTGGTCCAGTCGGAACATAGACATAGGTGGGGACAACTGGGAATAACTGATACTGATTGATTTAATTAAATTGAACAATATAAACAGCTGTAGTTGTGAACTTCACAACCTACATATTGCGTAAATTCCACATAATGGACCATATTTGAGGTCTGTTTGCGGAAAACAAGCCCGTGAACAATTATTACAATGCTTCTTGCAACTCAATTTAATAGTCTTCTTTAGGTATTTGAGAATCCTCAACAGTTCTAGTCCCAGGCACGTAAACTTTAAAAGAAAACTCTGTTCGTGGAAAAGACCCAGGATTGATCATCTGACAGTCCAAATAACTTCTTGTATAAGGTTGAAAATGGTCGGCAATTACTACTAAATTGGGTACAGGGTACAAACTCAAACCGTCTGTATGTTTCCAGTACACTGGCTGTATTCCTAAAGGTAAGGGTGACAATGTACATTGACCTAGCAGAGTTTTTATGAGATGATCCGGAATATCTCCTGTTTCTGGGAAATGTATGGAGTTCCTACACATTTTCATGACTAAATCCTGTCTAATAATGACAATTTCTTGTGTACAGTACTGTATTCGACAAGGATTTGTTGTGAAGATGACCGAGTCACCTAGTCTGTTTCGAATATCTTCAGTGACAAAGTTTGGTATGGCCGGGCGAGGAAGTATGTTTGCCGCTGCCGGATCTCCTCGTCCAGGAACGAATATAAACTTAGTATACTCCTGTAGTTTCTTATATTGATGTATTATGTCACCGAGGTTCGTTAATGCGGTTCTAAGTTGTGAACTGTGTTCATGTCCATATGGGTTTGAAAGGAATTCTCCGATAAACACTATTGCAATGGGAGGAAAGTCATTATACCCAGAGAATAAAGTTTTTAATTTACTCATAACTTTGACATTGTCAAACCAACAATCGGATAGAAAGATCATCATTCCATCTTTGTTTTCTGATTCGATTTTCAACAAGCTTTTTGAGTTTTTTAGTAAGGTTTTAGATTTGCCTCCAAAAGTGTTTATATTGCCGAAATATGGAAGTGATGTCGCTCGACTTTCCGCTGGAGGTAAAACTAGCCCAGCTACATGAAGTACTTTATCTTCGTAATAACCCTCGATCAAAACAAATGAATTCTCAGTGAATAGGCCTGAATTGTACCGTGCTGATGTTATGTCCAGTAGGACACTGCCAGTGGGATCTTCTAGATGATATTTCCCTTCTGTCAGCTGAGTTAACAACCCCAAAACCACAACATCGTTGACTTTACTCGAAGAACTTAAAAGGACTTCAATCTTCCGAAGTTGGAATCTTTGATCTTTCTCCTGCAACGGCAAGGCTTCTTGGGCAAATAGCTTGTTTCTGACTGTCCTCTGGTAAATAATAGAATATCTATCTATGAGAAACTGTGCTTTCCACTTAGGTTCAGGGTATAGTGAACTGTGACAAGTTATATCTTTAACAAAACGCTTTCTCTCACTATCGTAGCATAATTTAGGGACTGTAAAAGCGTCAATAACGTTTAAAATAGTCTCGGTTTCTTCTAAGCCGGACGAGGAACACTCTTTAAAAGCAGTTTCGAGGTGGTGCTTCTCTAGAACAGGTTGAGACAAACACTGGTGTAATAAGTGGGAAATTAACTTATCTATAGTCGTTTGGCGGTCTTCTGCAGGTAGATTAGATACTTGTTCGGCGACAAAGGTGCTGGCTTCGCGACGAATGGTGAATCCGCCGAGTTTGAAAGCATTATTTACTTCTGCTCGTATCTTCTGATGGTCCGACATATTTGTATGGTAAGGGATGTTTATTTGTGTGGCTTCACTTGAAACTTGTAGTTTTAACTTCTGTCCAATAGTTAAAATAAATAATTTAGGTACCTACTGAATTAAAACACAAAATAATATTCACGCAAAACGCGCGCGCAAAATAAATAAATAAATAAATACCGAAATAGGTTAATTTTTTCTTTTTGGTATTAAACCGATTAAGTATGGCCATTTTGGAACTAGCCAATGTCAAATATTTCCATTCCACCACACCAACTCCACCAAGAAGTTTGTCAGGAACGCGATAACATGTCGTGCTTCTAATTTATTTTCGTTAAAAACTATGTTGTAAATAAATAAACAGGGTTAAAATGTTTAATTTCAGCGGAATCGTATTCAATTTACTTCCGTAAATTTGCAAGCCACTCGATCGCGCACGGTAGCTTTTGTTTCCGAATTGAAACGAGTGAATCGCGCACGGTAGCTTTTGTTACCAGTCTAAGGACAAAAACGGGGCTTTGATAAAAGTGCGCGATCGTGCCCTATTTCAAATTTGGTTGAAAGTATTTCAAAATGAATGATTCTTCATTTTGCGGCCATCTTGGTTCCCACGCCCCTCAATAAAAACCCGCGCGAACGAGTGATGTAGTTAAGTCTTCGCACTAGATCAAAAGAAAAAAAGATCACATTGACAGTATTTTGACATTGACTGCCGTGTTTTGCTGTATTTTTGACAACTTGTTTGCAAGAAAAAAACGCCGATTGCCGACTGACTGGCTGAGAAACATTTTTTGTTTAAAATTAAATTCTCGTACGTAACGTTATATTAGCTTCTGTAAACACGTCTTGCCGGTTGTATGCCGAGTGTGCAATATCTTTCATCAGTTTTCCTCAACAGAAACGTGAGTATTGATACGTAAATTCTGAACCTTCTCGGTTCTCAACTGTTTTTGAATTACTTATTCAATGTTCATAATAATACGGATATTAAAAGTGAATTGAAGTTATCACCGGCCTTTTATGACGATAGAACAGTTATTAATTACTAAGATTTAGATAACTTAATGCGTTCCGTCTCAACGCCATGGTGAGTCATATTCTGTGAGAAAATACTCTGAATTACACCCATTAAACTACCTACTATGGAGAAAAGAGCGTCATTGTGTATCTTGCAGCTCTTATTTATGAATTTTGTAAGTATTAAGTGTTTTTCTACCCCACAATCTTTCAATCGAATTCCTGTTACAATCCTTAGTATAAGAAAAGAAAAAAAAAACAAAGCTACAAAATATTTATCTTCAAATAACAATTAGATACAATATTAAAGGATAACAGTGCAGTCCTCACACTAGGCTGTAATGTCTGTGATGAGAGGTACCACAAAGCAATTAACTTATATAGGCATTTACAATGAACTTTTTGTTTTTATGTTATTGATCTTGGTTGTTATCTCTGATAGCAGTCATTAGGTCAAGTCAGAGGCATAAGGCTACCTGAACAACTCTAACACTAGGTGAGACACACCACTACATGAAAAGAAGAAGTGAACATTAGAATTCGGCCGTTAGGATATAACACAATATCCTAACGGCTGAATTCTGAAACGTTAGGTACCTACTCAAAATTTGCAAGCTAGTTACAAAATTAAGCAGCTGTTAGGTAACCAAACTCAAAAATTCCCATAGTACTAATTTTGAATTAAACAAATAACTTTTCTCTGTAAAAGTCTAAGATGCTATATTTGTGTGACTTAATCAATTAAGTACTAATCTTATATTCTAGCTTCATATTTGCACAATGGATAAACTACGACAACTTCAAAACCTTGCTTGGTAAGTAATTTTTTGTTTATGGTAGCATTTAAGTTACTTCCCCCAGTTTGACCTGCATAGAAGCTGACTAAATCTTTCTCTACCCACTGAACCTTACATAACTTTTTATGCATTAGATAGCAGTCGATTAAAGCAAAATGGTACTTATAATCATTACATAAACCTTACATAATGTATCTGGCAAATCTCTACAGAGGTTATTTGTTAAGTTCAAGGTAGAAAACTGGTGGGTTCCAAGGAGGTTTGGTGTAAAAACTAAAACCCAGCATACAATAGTAATATCATAATACTTAAGTTAAATCTAAGTAATTGTATCTAATGTTTATACCAGCATAATGTAATCTGCATGTAGTTTTGTGATCTTTCGACTTGATTGATGTTTTGTAAGTACCTACTTGTTACGAACTACCTACAATTATGTTCGTGTACGACGTAACTTAGTTTAATTTTATATCCACTTGTTTCTCGTTTTAAGTGAACTATGAATAAGTTCTTGAGAAATAAAGTTTCTTTAACCTGAAAACCCCCAAAGAGTCCAAGCCACTGAGAGGGATACAAAAATGAGAGAGAGAGAGAGAGAGAGATAGAAAATGGGCGTTTTAGATTCATAGGGCGTTGGCTAACTCGTCTATTTGGAATTGTCTCCGGAAAGCCCACATGTAATATTTAACCTTGATTATTAATAATTCTAGGTGTAAGCCAGATTGGTGTCTCCCAAGTTCGAGTAAAGAGACCAATGAGTTGTTACGCCAATGTACTGAACTACCCACGACGGAACCTTCAGACGATGTCGATGACTTGATCAGGAGGAGCAAAGAGTTTCCAATACCGTTCCCAATACAAACTGTGCGGTGAGTAGAAACATTATTGTTGTATTGGATGTTGGCAGAAAATTTAATATATGAATTATTGAAATATTTTACAAGGAGAAATGCCTCATCCTATCATTGTCATCGTCTATTGAAAGGTACAATTCTAAACAAAAAATAGGAGAAAATGGAGGTGACTCCCCCTCCTGCTTGTTTCTGGTGCCAAGATTCATCGCTATTCAGAGGTGGCAATGCCAATAGTGTCATGGGAATCTTTGCACTAGTACCCCTACCATGAGTTGGTACGTAAATACGTTAACCGTTTGGGTATGTCCGCAACGCAAAATATCGGCTCGCGCAGACCACAAGGCGCGGCAAGTGTGCCAGGGAACAAGCAGAGAGGGCGCGCTGTGCTGTACGTATTTACGTAGTAACTCATGGTAGGTGTACAGGACTGATAAGGGGCAGCAGGTCAGCTGATTGATATATTTATGTATTACCTATTAGAACAGTACAGGAAACAGGATAGGATTACCGCGTGAGTAACCTATGTTCCAAGTCTCCATCTATCTACATACCGAGATTCATCGCAATCGGTTCAGCTGTTTTTGCAAAAATCACCCTTATCTCCTCCAGATTAAAGCTCCATAACTTTATCAAGTCTTTTCTTTCAGATTAGAACAGTTAAAAGAAAGGAAATCAGTGGAGGAACTAAAGAGGAACATAGCATCAACATATCCTTTGTTACATGAACGTGTGCTGCTCCTGATGACACATTTTCTTATTTACAAAAGGTAGAATTTTTAACTTACACAATTACCCCTTACTTATAAACGATGACTAACTTTATGTAACGTTTGTCTTTTACTGTGACATGAAGTTTTAAAGTTGACAAACAGTACCTATTGATATGGCCAATTTGGCGCCGAGAGTTGTAAAAACACCTGTTTGACAGTTCTTAATTCTAAGATCAGTCGACCAACGCCCTCTGCCGGGATAAAAAGTTAGTGTTGCTCCTCATTTTCTATACCCAATTGTATTAATAATGGTACGGAATTGAGATGGGCCGACTAGGGGTTCTGTGCCGACTAGCAGACTAGCCGACTAGTCGGTTTCAAGTCGGCACCTACCGACTAGTCGGTTAAACTCCGAGTCCGATTCGCACTTGTTTTAAATTCTGTACCCTACAGGATTCGAACCTGCAACACCTGTCATTGTGTCCACAAACACCTATCCATCCATTTTTATTAAAACTAAATTAATTATAGTAATTAAATATTTTTTATACAAGATGCAGTGACTACTATAATAAATCATTTTAATGCGATATTTACGTCATAAATAATTACAATTTACCTATTTTTATTTTATTAAATTAAACTATACCTACCTACTTAAGTAGTATTACATGAAGAATTTTGAAAATGATTAAAAATCTTGAATTTTGAATGTCTGTATTATAATCCTATAATTTTGGGGTTGTTGTAAGCTTGCCACAGACGACATACCTAATATCATAGAGCGCTGTTTATCTAGTGGTAGATTCTCCGACTTCCATTCAGAGGGTCGTGGTTTCGAATCCCGGCCCACCGCGTACTAATATTTTTTTTTGTGTGCGCTAATAACATTGCTCTTACGGTGAAGAAAAACATCGTGAGGAAACCAACATGTCCTAGGACTCACCACGGTCCAAAGGCATGTGATATTCGCCAATCCGGAGTAGGTTCCTGTGGCGTCTTACTGCTTAACCCCTCTAAGAAATCACGTACAATGTCCCAATTGTAAGGCTAACGGTAAGGCTATGTAAGGCTGAATACAGAAACGCTACTCAAAATTTGAGTTCTACTCAAACAAGTAAGCAGCTCTTAAACTCAAAAACTTCCATAGTAATTTTGAATTTAGAAGCTGCTCAATTATTTACGTTATTTTCAATTTTTAAGTGGCGTTTCTGTATTCGGTAAGTGCGGAAAAGACCTAGCGAAACTAAGCAAGGCATGCATATATCTGCTTTTAACTAACGACCTCAAGAACAATTGCTAGTTTAGGATCAATAGTATTTAAGGTAGTTGGTGGCGAGCTTACAATAACCCTCATATTATTTTTGGCACATTTAATGGCCAGTATAACGGGAACCCCAAAATTGCTTTTTGAAAAACCATCTGAGAATTAAAATACCTACTGTAGTATAAAAAAGTAGGTAACTTTAAAAAAAATAATCTGGCCAATTTAAGCGTTAAGGGGGCAGTTCTCGAGATTTTTCGTTTTTCTGTTGGGATCGATTTAGTTATTATCTGCGTGTGCATATTATCTAGTGGACTGCGAAATTTTGTTTTTGGGAACAGAACGGTCGGCATCATGTCCCAGGCTATGGCACGCTGGGTACAGTTTCTATGTTTAAAACATAGAACTGGGCTGGTCTCTTTTATAGACTAGAAAGAGAACGGTCGCCTGATAACTCATATCATACGCGTCTATTTGGAACGTCTCACGGACGAGCTTCACCAGTTCCAAAGTCAAACAAGTCAGTTCGGAAAATTACTCACACATCACAACACGTTGCCGTTCGAGGCAAAGCATGGCGATGCATCCTAAGACCGTTTCCAAAAACAAATTTGCGAAGTGAACTAATAACTAAACCAATCCCAATGGAAACCGAAAAACTCTCGAGAACTGTCCCCTTGACCGTGCTTCTTACATCCATATCTATAGACGAATCTGAGTTATTACTTTGGCTAAGCAATGCCCTGTCTCGCTTTATTAGTTATTTTTAACGTCAGCGAAAACGTGACAGACACACTACTTAGACAAGTCATAGTACTTACTTAGTCATTCAATACTAGTGTTAGCGTCTATATTATATTGTTGGGTATAAACGTGGTTTCGCTTTCGTCATGTTTTTCCATCAGCCTATCATCAAAACGCCGAACAGCGTAGTAATTTTCGATTTCTTGCAACGTCCTCCCTTCAATATCGGGTAGGAATTTCCATAAAAATACACTGCAAACTAAAATAACTGACGCATACACTAATAATGTCCCCCACAAATTGATATACTTGAACAAATAAGGTGCAAATTTCAGTGACGTTGCATGTAGTATACTTGTGTTGATTATCATTAGAGCTCCTCCCATACCACGGTATTTTACTGGCATCAAAGAAGATGTTATAGGATACGTGGTACATGTCAGACCACCGTCAACAGTAAAATTATAAATCATGAAAAATATCAAACATATTATCGAATCTTTCGAAACGTACCCCACTTTTTGTAAGACAAGTACTAAAGAGGCACTTAAAAGACACACGATTAAAATGCAACTTGTTCTCAACATGAGAGTCTTTTTGTTAACAAATTTGTTGATTATTATAAAGGATAGTATACCGAGAGGATACGTCCATGGCATGATTAAACCAGCATAATATTGCGCTGTTACATTTTGAGTTGATTGCTTAAATATATCCATGGCATAAATTATAATTACGAGTATCCCAGACCAATACAAAAGACATTCTAAAACAAATATATGCAGCGCTGGGATGTAAAACTCTCTATCAGTTAGCATTTCCCAGAACTGTCTGATCGAAAATGTAGCTTTCTTTCTGTTTAAAACAAAATTTTCTCTTTGCTTGACTATTAAATTTTCCAATTCCTTGCTCGATTCCATATCGGAACCTCGGAGCCAAACGAATGCTTCTTTACACTCTGTCACCTTCCCTTTATACGCCAACCAGTAGGGAGATTCTGGCCACATTGAAGCGAGGACCATTGACAACCCAATCAATGTGAGCATCAAGCCAGCGATGCTTTTCCAATGTAGATAATTAAACAATATCCCGCTCAAAGCCATGGTTATGGTCTGGCAGAAAATATAAGCTTGCATGAATAGCTCTCTATATCTTGGAGCGACCATCTCACTCATGCTCAAGCAGCTGATTGCGACTATGCTGTTGGTGCCAAGTCCTTGGAGGCATTCGCTGATTAAAATCGCCGCTACGTTTCTAGCAGAAATCGCAACTATCCAACCTGCCGCCAAAATAAGGCACGCTAGGAGAAATCCAGATTTTCTGCCGCGCCATTGCATGAAGCTGGGCATCAGGATACTTGGAATACCAGCAAAGCCATTGAATGAACCTAAAACAACAATGTCAATTAAGAGGATAGTCTCCATTCTCTTTCTCCATACAAATTTGAAATTTCCTCCCTGGATAAAGACATAAGAGCAAATATGTTTATGCATACATAGAAAACACTCAGACCAGAAACAAATATTTATTTTTAAGCATAAATACTTGCACCCGGCGGGAATCGAACCCGCAACCTTTTGCATTCCAGTCGGGCCATTGCCCGACACCCCGGAGGTTGTCGAATATGCCAGTTTGAATTATCCAAATGTGTGGCTAGATTGCGCCGTGTGCAACTTATTTATTTATTTACTGGCTGTGTCCCGCGGTTTTACCCGCGTAAGTCCCGATCCCGTGGGAATATCGGGATCAAAAGTAGCCTATAGCCTTCCTCAATAAGTTGACTATCCAACACTGAAAGAACTTTTCAAATCGGACCAGCGGTTCCAGAGATTAGCGCGTTCAAACAAACAAACAAACTCTTCCGCTTTATAATAGTATAAAATAGATTTTAATACTGACCAATCCAGGTAGAAGTTTCGAAATCGAGTTCTATAGAACTGTCAGAACTGTTGGTCTTCAATTGGTTGAGCAATACGGAGGGGTATATGACGGCGCCACCAACTGATAATGCGGCCAGTAAAGTTGCTCCGGCCACGAAAAACTTGAAACAAATCAATAGTACATTTAAGGTCGTTCCTAACTCAAGAGTGTGACAGGGATAACGCTAGCGAATTTCGGATGTGTAAAAGAAGGACGTACGATGCGACTATGCGACAATTTTAGAGCAAGAATGCTTATATTTGCTAATTACAAGTTAACTGGACAGTTTATCAAAAAATCTGTTTAGCATAATCTAGATATTATAAACTTATTTTAAATTTTATTTAAAACTAGCAGCTCCCCGCGGTTTCACCCGCATGAGTCCCGATCCCGTGGGAATATCGGGATCAAAAATAGCCTATAGCCTTCCTCAATAAATGGACTATCCAACACCGAAATTTTTTTTCAAATCGGACCAGTGGTTCCTGAGATTAGCGCGTTCGAACAAACCAACTCTTCCGCTTTATAATATTAGTATAGATTTTGTTATACAGGTTGAACTATTTGAACCGGCCTTCAGGGGGATATCCTAAACTATAAGAAGAGATTGGTCAAAAATGCAGAAAAGTGTTGCTTCCTCGATTTTGACTAAAATAAAAAAGGCATTTCTCTCGATTTTACCACACTGTTCCAGGATTTGATCTTTATCAGCAACACTATCGCTCGATACAATAATATAGGATGTTCATTTATTGGCAAAAACACAAGGTACGAATGTTGATAATGATGACACTAGTATTTAAATTTTCAATAATCTAAATATGGCTTTTTAGTTGTTAGTCAAAATTGGGGACGCAAATCCTTTTAACACTTTTCGCTACATCTTAAAATTTAGGATATCCCCTGACACCCGGTTTAAATGGTTCGTAAAGGCTTAGCAGTAAGTAGAAACAATTCGGTGATGATGATGATGATGACGATTGACAATGATGATAAGTTATTTAATATGCATTGTTTAGAATTATAGTTAAAAATTATACCTGTTTAAAAAATGGCGATGTGCGTTCCATGGTTAGGTTTGTGAACAATTAAAGATTATCTAGACATTTTGTACCTAAAAAGAAGCAATTAAATAGTGTTAATTCATTATCTTTACAAATAAAAAAACAATCAAGTGCGAGTCAAACTCGCGCGCCGAGGGTTCCATACTCATGTATGTGGGTTTGTAATTGAAGACCAGCAATCAAAGACCCTCCTGTTGTATTGGCGCTTCGACCCAGAGGCCTAGTTACGCTGGTTTATTAAGTTTTGTATGGGAACGCCCTTTAACTTTAAATTTATTTCATTTTTTGATTTTTTTTTCTTTATTTTTGCTACAAGACCTCGCTTTTGCTATAGTTCGTGTTTCCAGGTCAACAGGAAGTAACATTAAACCTAAATGGTACTTCCCTATTAAACTATAAGAAAATAGAGCCAAAAAAATTGAGTAGGTAGGAACTTCCGGTTAACCTATATTTCTAAATTTTGAAATACAAGGCTACAGCACAAGTACATAAAAATCCGAAACTAAGGTACATTTTGATACTTCCGAGATTTCACGAAAATCTAAATTTGCCCACAATTATTTTCTTATAGGGGAAGATACGGTATATTCTAACTTTGCTTAGTCGAAAAACCCGGCCAAGTGCGAAACTCGCGCTCGAAGGGTTCCGTACCACTATCACAATTGGGTACGGAACCCTAAAATGGTTTACAACAACTTTGATTCAGAGAAAATCTGAAAATCAATAAGACGCAGTTTTTGCGTCTCATTTGCCGTGGTTAGGTACCGTATCTGCCCTTATTTGTTTTTATCTAAGTTTTCCCATATGTTTAATCATGTTCTCAACATATTTTATGATTTTAATTTAAACTCGATACCCCAAGCAGCCTCCATATACCTAAAGGCGTCTTGACAGACGGACAACAAACTATACCCAAAAAAGAGTTCCTATTCATAAAACAATTGAATAATTTTATTTCAGTCGTATTAATTTTATTTCTTTATAACTATTTTATTATGTGGTTAAATGGATTTTTTTGACTGCAAAAAATATAAATTTACCTTCTACTGTCAGGTACGGTCAGCATGAAAAGTCGATGATCGAATGCTTTCCTAAAATTGGATGTCGGTCCTATTATGACTTCTCAATATGATGGAATTATAGCCATTTTGAAAATCTGAATGTGGTCATGAGTTTTGATGCTGACTATACTTACCTTCTAATTGTACCTACTCAAAACGAAACAAATTCAAAAAAATATTTCAGACAGTCCATATAAATTTTCCCATTTTAGTTATGAAGAAATCTGGGGGCACGGTAGTGTCCCCGCCAAGACGAGCCAGCGAAGCGTACGGGCACTACCTACCTTTTCTCGAAAGGTTTCGTCTGTATTTTGAACCCTCATAACTTGGGTTTGGAATATACCAGATGAATGTAATTCACGGGGTATAATGTCTATAGGAGACCTAATAAAATTATACAGTTTTAATTACATAGCTCTTATAGTTTAGATTTAATTGATATCTAAAAACCCCCGATTTTCTCACTGACTCACTCACTCACTCACTGAAGATCATCAAAATTCAAATGGTACTTCCCGAAGTCCTAGAAAGCTAAAATTTGGTATGTAGGTTGGTATTAGTACACAAGCAACTAAAAAATTCTAAAAGTTGAAACTTTCACCCCCCAACCCCTAAAATTAAGGGATGGCTATTTGTATGAGATTTTCTCAAATTTTGATGCTAGAGGTACCTACTACAACTCCTTATTATAAATAATAAAATACAGAAAATCAATATTATTAGTAAATTAAACTTACCCTTTAAATTAGGGGATGCAGTTAAACGCGGGCACAACACCTAATGTGTATTAGAGGTCCTAGAGGTATGAAAATTGATTGATAATTAGAAAGGTTTACCGCTGTCGTACAGTGATGGACCACAAGAATATTTTTAAAAGTTGTTTCGCTATCCATTACTGTTGGCCACACAAGTAGTGAACATTGGAAACATCGGCCTAATCGCCGTACCTACGGCGTGACGCGTAAGTCGTTAATTCACGACCTATTGGAAATGGAAAAAAAGAAAATATATATATTTAAGTACTGACACAGAATACATAAATAGTACAAGTACTGATAAATAACTCATCCTACTTTACCTACTAATATTACGAACCTGAAAGTTTGTTTGATTGAATTTTTTTTATTAATAATTACAATAATTAGGCAAACTACAAAAAGAGATGAAATCCCCCCAAAAACATTTTCATGTAAAATGTAGCCAAGACGAGAGCGAGATCATATGATGGGCACTGTCAAAAAGTTATCAGATGTCGTGTAGACCAAGCTTATAACTCTACACGCCCCAACTCCACAAGCAACTCCATCGTACTTCACAAACTCAACATCTTAGCCAAAATATATGGGCTTGGCCGTTTCATTACTGCAAGAACTTTTGTTTAACAGAAAACCCATGCATGGTAGCGGTAGAATTTTACAGATAATTCAGAAATGTATGTATGTCATAGTATTTGATATACCAGAATCGAGAAAATCGCGGAAAAGCGAATGCAAAATTTTCCGGCGGCCATCTTTTTCAGTAGCTTGCCAGTTTTCAGGTAAAGCGCCAGCCACACCTGCCAGCTGAAAGGTTAATTTCGATCCATCACCGCGAAAACAGATGAAAAATCTATCAAATGTTTTCTTATTTTTCCAGAGAATTCGGAAACAACATAGAGAAAGAATTCTACAGAGATATGACAGTACCACAGTTCATAGATAGAATACTGCAGAAGAGAGCTGTCTCGTTTGTAGGACCAAGAGATAAATATAAGCTATTGACAGGTGAAGAGGGGTAAGTTACTTGTTATTTGACGACCTCTGTGGCGCGTCGTGCGAAAGCGCGACTGCAATGCAGGAGGTTGCGGGTTCGATTCCCGCCGGGTGCAAGTATTTATGCTTATAAAATAAATATTTGTGTCTGGGGTGGGGGTCGCTACTCCCCGACACCTCGCCTCAAGGTGCCCTGCAGGCTATTATTTATTATTATTATTTGTACCCTGAGTATTATTATTTGTACCCTGAGATATTATGTACTAGTATGCCCTATTTGAGAAATTTAGATCATGAATGTAAACAAAGAACTGTAAATTTTAAAGGAAAAAGTAAATAAAGAGCTGTAACTTTCAAATAAATGTATAGGATTTTGTTTACATTTTTGACCCTTTACTTTTACTGTGTGTTTCCCCAACTAGCCCCATAACTGGGTCTTTTTGCGTGACTTCAAGCCGTAGGTTTCGTCACGATGTTTTCCTCCACCGTAAGAGCGATGTTAATAGCACTTAAATTTGTCTTAAAGAAAAAGACATTGGTGTGCGGTCGGCCAGGATTCGAAACCACGACCTTCGGAATTAAAGTCGCGGTATCTACCACTAGACCAACACCGCTCTCGCATTTTGATCTAAGTTCTTGATATAGGGTGTAGTATAGATACCTATATTTCCAGGGTAGAACAGTGGGAAAGCATAGGCAGTTTAACCCAGAAACCTCCCCTAACCCTGGAGCACTGTCTGAGCTACGATGAGCTGAAGATAGCAGCCATGGTCTACGTCAGCTCTTGGACTGTCTGCATCAATGATGGTTCCAGGTACAATGAGGGAGAGGTCAATGAGAAAGATATTGAAGAAGAAGCTGTTATTATCGGTAAGATTACCTTGGAAATAAGAAATCTGGCTGTAAAAGGCTTTGTACTGACTGACTGACAACGTGCAGCCTAAAATGCTGATGTAGAGAACTGAAATTGGGAGAGCTTGTTTTTTTATGTGATGTAGGCATATGTAGGATGAGAAAGGATTTTCGAAAATTCCCACTGATTCGGGATTTATTCGGTTGATACCGCGGGACACAGCTAGCATTCTATAAATAATGAATGAAAGTCAATGAGAAGGATATTGAAGAAGAAGCTGTTATTATCGATAAGGATGCCTTGGAAACACTGAAATGAAACTATACAAGTACGCTGGAATTGGTATACCATACAAAATGACATTAGATCTTTGTGCCGATTTGATTAGCGCCATGTTGCGCTGTTGTCGCGCGTTTTCTATTGAAAGTGATGGTGACCGTCTCCGGAACTATTAGTTCCACGGGCGGTCACCATCACTTTTAACAGAAAATGCGCGACAACAGCGCAACATGGCACAGATCAAATAGGCACAAAATTCAGTGCGGTATGACCTTTCCAGCGACTTGTACCATGGAGCCAGTCAGTGCTTGAAAATAAGAAATCTATGTCTGTGAAAGGCTTTGTACTGACTGACTGATTGATCAACGCTCAGCTTAAGCCGCTGATAGTAGAGAGCTGCAATTTGGAGAGTGTATTCTTTATGTGATGTAGGCTATCCGATAAGAAAGTATTTTCGAAAATTCTCACGGGATCGGGATTTATTCGAGTGATACCGCCGGACACAGCTAGTCCTATATCTATAAAAGGCTTTGTCGTGACTGACTGATCAATACACAGCCTAAACTGCTGGTAGTAGAGAGCTGAAACTTGGAGAGTGTGTTCTTTATTTGATGTGGGCAATAAGGAAGTATTTTTGAAAATTCCCACGGTGTCGGGACTTATTCAGGTA
Source organism: Idaea biselata (assembly GCA_958496205.1). Classification (NCBI taxonomy): domain Eukaryota; kingdom Metazoa; phylum Arthropoda; class Insecta; order Lepidoptera; family Geometridae; genus Idaea; species Idaea biselata. Next base: position 8,473,971 of record OY292404.1, read on the forward strand.
AACCTTCAGGTATAACAACAAATAATTTGGAAAATATGGAGAGTGTGTTCTTTATATGATATATGCATCCGATTAGACAGGACGTTCGAAAATTCCCACGCTAGTATTTAAAATTAGCCTTATTAATAAACGTGAAGTAAGGTCGGAGTAGTGAGAACATGCTTTGTCTTTTCCGTGACAAGAACTTACAAAGTTGACAGACAGAAACAAAAACTGGGAAAATTACTCCGACCCTACTCCACATTTTATCAATAAGGCTATAAATGATTTCTGATGTATTCTCTTGCACCTCCTAGGTACGATAGGTCCCCGCTTCGAGCGCCAAAACCGCATGGACTACGAAGATATCCTGGTCACAGAGAACCAGAACAGTCCCGAGAACGGTTATGGAGAAGAGGTGACACCAACGACGTGCCTTAACGTTCTCAAGACGACGTACGTCCGGAACAACCAGTCCGCCAAGCATATGTGGAGGCAGATGTGGTCAGAGTTCTATCAGGTCAGGAAACCCATTCCTTAAATCTATGCATATATGTTATAGCGTCCCCAGCTATGACCAGCAAGGGTATGAAGAGAGGGGTCCGCTGTACCGTCAGGCCACCCCGGAGGGGCAACCGTCAGGGATCAGTTATAGACAGATCGTGTCCCCCAAACGCTAGTTTGGGGACACGATCAATCTGGTAGTACCATTTTGGTACGGGGTAGCTCTCCTTTAAGAGAACCGAAACTAGTTCTATCAGGTCAGCAACCCGTTCCAAGACTCCTACGTATATTATATGTTATAGCGTCCCAAGCTATAACCAGCTAGGGTATGAAGAGATGGGTCCGCTGTTCCGTCCGGCCACCCCGGAGGGCAACCGTCCGGGATCAGTTATAGACAGATCGTGTCCCCAATCGCTAGTTCTATCAGGTCAACCCGTTCCATACTCCTACGCATATATGTTATAGCGTCCCAAGCTGTGACCAACAAGGGTATAAAGAGATGGGTCCGCTGTTCCGTCCGGCCACCCCGGAGGGCAACCGTGCGGGATCAGTTATAGACAGATCGTGTCCCCAAACGCTAGATTCGGTTCTCTTAAGGGAGAGCTACCCCGTACCCAAAACGGTACTACCAGATAGTCCAGACTGGTACCGGAGCAATGAAGCCGCTCACCACTCGTTCCTCGGTAGAGGAGCTAACGACAACCTCGCTGGGGCCGGCGGAGAGGCCACCTACCACATATCCATGTGTGGTACCGGAGCTGTTAAAGGCACGCTCACTTCCCGGCATGAATCCACATGCCTACCATGAACCTATAAATCCTGGTAAGAACCGGTCTTCCCTAGCGTAGAGACCTACGCTTTCTGGCACAGCGCAGCCGGAGATGCGGCACCACGAGAGGCACCACTAAGGCTACTCCTGAGCCTCGCGCACTCGTCGAAACGACGTGCAAAGTGCTCGCCGCGTATGAGGACGACCCCCGGTGACAAGCATACCAGAGTTAACAAACGTGCCGTCCTCTGCGGCTGAAAACCACAAACCCCCGCGAGGCCAAACCCAAGTTGGGCGACATCTCCTTACTAAGCCACCGATAGATGTGGCCGTTCTGGCTGCCGGGCTAGCCCAGCCCCGCGGTACCCTGATCCAAAGGGGGAGATCCTTGGCTCTTCCCCCGAAACCCACTTGTCCCGGGTCTGTACAAGCAGGCAAGGCCTGTTCTATCAGGTCAGCAACCCGTTCCAAGACTTCTACGCATATATGTTATAGCGTCCCAAGCTATAACCAGCTAGGGTATGAAGAGATGGGTCCGCTGTTCCGTCCGGCCACCCCGGAGGGCAACCGTGCGGGATCAGTTATAGACAGATCGTGTCCCCAAAACGCTAGTTTCGGTTCTCCGATAAGGGAGAGCTTCCCCGTACCCAAAACGGCACTACCAGATTGTCCAGACTGGTACCGGAGCAATGAAGCCGCTCACCACTCGTTCCTCGGAAGAGGAGCTAACGACAACCTCGCTGGGGCCGGTGGAGAGGCCACCTACCACATTTCCATGTGTGGTACCGGAGCTGTTAAAGGCACGCTCACTTCCCGGCATGTATCCACATGCCTACCAAGAGCCTATAAATCCTGGTAAGGACCGGTCTTCCCTAGCGTAGAGACCTACGCTTTCTGGCACAGCGCAGCCGGAGATGCGGCACCCCGAGAGGCACCACTAAGGCTACTCCTGAGCCTCGCGCACTCGTCGAAACGACGTGCAAAGCGCTCGCCGCGTATGAGGACGACCCCCGGTGACAAGCATACCAGAGTTGACAAACGTGCCGTCCTCTGCGGCTGAAAACCACAAACCCCCGCGAGGCCAAACCCAAGTTGGGCGACATCTCCTTACTAAGCCACCGATAGATGTGGCCGTTCTGGCTGCCGGGCTAGCCCAACCCCGCGGTACCCTGATCAAAGGAGGAGACCCTTAGTTCCCACTCCCGAAACCCACTTGCCTCGGGTATGTGCAAGCAGGTAAAAGGTTCTATCAGGTCAACCCGTTCCAAGACTTCTACGCATATATGTTATAGCGTCCCAAGCTATAACCAGCTAGGGTATGAAGAGATGGGTCCGCTGTTCCGTCCGGCCACCCCGGAGGGCAACCGTGCGGGATCAGTTATAGACAGATCGTGTCCCCAAAACGCTAGTTTCGGTTCTCTGATAAGGGAGAGCTTCCCCGTGCCCAAAACGGCACTACCAGATTGTCCAGACTGGTACCGGAGCAATGAAGCCGCTCACCACTCGTTCCTCGGAAGAGGAGCTAACGACAACCTCGCTGGGGCCGGTAGAGAAGCCACCTACCACATTTCCATGTGTGGTACCGGAGCTGTTAAAGGCACGCTCACTTCCCGGCATGAATCCACATGCCTACCAAGAGCCTATAAATCCTGGTAAGGACCGGTCTTCCCTAGCGTAGAGACCTACGCTTTCTGGCACAGCGCAGCCGGAGATGCGGCACCCCGAGAGGCACCACTAAGGCTACTCCTGAGCCTCGCGCACTCGTCGAAACGACGTGCAAAGCGCTCGCCGCGTATGAGGACGACCCCCGGTGACAAGCATACCAGAGTTGACAAACGTGCCGTCCTCTGCGGCTGAAAACCACAAACCCCCGCGAGGCCAAACCCAAGTTGGGCGACATCTCCTTACTAAGCCACCGATAGATGTGGCCGTTCTGGCTGCCGGGCTAGCCCAACCCCGCGGTACCCTGATCCAAAGGAGGAGACCCTTGGTTCTCCTCCCGAAACCCACTTGCCTCGGGTATGTGCAAGCGGGGAGGTTCTATCAGGTCAGTGGGGCTCCCATACAACAAACGTGATTCTTGACATAAAAACGCAACGATATCCCGATGTATTTTTACACCATCTACCACTAACGCCATGTAGTGATGGAGTGACAAACTGGCGTTATTGGTAAATAGATTTTAACATTCGCATTGCGTTCACGGATTGGTTGGTCCAGTGTTCATTTTAGGGTTCCGGTTCGCACTTAGCCGGTTTTTAGGGTTCCGTAGCCAAATGGCAAAAAAACGGAACCCTTATAGATTCGTCATGTCTGTCTGTCTATCCGTCCGTATATCACAGCCACTTTTTTAATATTAATTTTATTTCCAGGTACCAAGCTACACCTACTCAGAACTATCATCCTACATAAACACAGACAACAAATCTGACGAGCGACGGTACACGGACCGGTTCGTTCACGTGCCGGTTAAAGCCGCCATCTTCGATAACGAGGCGTATTACAAACGGATCGTTATCATAGCCGAGACGGTGTTGTTGGAAGCGGAGCGGCGGGCGAGTGAAGCCGGGAGGCAGGCGTTTGTTAATGTTGTTGGCTGTGGTATGTGGGGGGTTTCATTTTAGAGTTAAGCTTTACTGTAGGAAATTTTCAAAAATCCTTTCCGATTCTGCTTTGTCCTGACTGACTGACAGATTAACGTATAGTCTAAACTACTGATATTAGTGAGCTGAAATTTGGAGTGGTCACTAGGGGGAAATGCGGCTTAAGGGGAAAGTGCGGCGAACTTCCAATTTACCGGACTTGCAATTCTTATATTGATACTAGCTGACCCGGCAAACGTTGTTTTGCCTTATAAATTATAGATAGATTCTCAGATCGGTTCGTCCGTTTCGGAGGAGTACGGTAACTAACACTGTGACATGGAAATTTTATATATTAGAAGATAATCGCCAATCATGATAGGAGAAATATCGATATGATAGGGATCGGGACTTACGCGGGTGAAACCTAGTATATTACTAGCAGTGCCCGTGACATATCGGACCAGCGGTTCCTGAGATTAGCGCGTTCAAACAAACAAACTCTTCAGCTTTATAATATAATAATAGAAGATTAGTACAGATTTTTAACGTCAGTGAGGCAAGTAAAATACTTAGAATTGAGTATAAATACAAGTGTAAAAGCTCTGTATGAACGTTTCCAGGTCTAGGCGTGTGGAAGATATCGTCCCATCAGAATGACGTGTACGTACTAACGTTCGTGGAGAGAACACGCGCCTTGTTGCGGCGCGACGGGCTCCCGCACGTTACTGATGTCAACTTCAACTATATCGCGACCACGGACACTATACAAGGTAAACCACAGACATACATACAGCTAGACCACCAGAATGACGTGTACGTACTAACGTTCGTGGAGAGAACACGCGCCTTGTTGCGGCGCGACGGGCTCCCGCACGTTACTGATGTCAACTTCAACTATATCGCGACCACGGACACTATACAAGGTAAACCACAGACATACATACAGCTAGACCACCAGAATGACGTGTACGTACTAACGTTCGTGGAGAGAACACGCGCCTTGTTGCGGCGCGACGGGCTCCCGCACGTTACTGATGTCAACTTCAACTATATCGCGACCACGGACACTATACAAGGTAAACCACAGACATACATACAGCTAGACCACCAGAATGACGTGTACGTACTAACGTTCGTGGAGAGAACACGCGCCTTGTTGCGGCGCGACGGGCTCCCGCACGTTACTGATGTCAACTTCAACTATATCGCGACCACGGACACTATACAAGGTAAACCACAGACATACATACAGCTAGACCACCAGAATGACTTGTACGTACTAACGTTCGTGGAGAGAACACGCGCCTTGTTGCGGCGCGACGGGCTCCCGCACGTTACTGATGTCAACTTCAACTATATCGCGACCACGGACACTACACAAGGTAAACCACAGACATACATACAGCTAGACCACCAGAATGACGTGTACGTACTAACGTTCGTGGAGAGAACACGCGCCTTGTTGCGGCGCGACGGGCTCCCGCACGTTACTGATGTCAACTTCAACTATATCGCGACCACGGACACTATACAAGGTAAACCACAGACATACATACAGCTAGACCACCAGAATGACGTGTACGTACCAACGTTCGTGGAGAGAACACGCGCCTTGTTGCGGCGCGACGGGCTCCCGCACGTTACCGATGTCAACTTCAACTATATTCGCGACCACGGATACTATACAAGGTAAACCACAGACATACATACAGCTAGACCACCAGAATGACGTGTACGTACTAACGTTCGTGGAGCGAACACGCGCCTTGTTGCGGCGCGACGGGCTCCCGCACGTTACTGATGTCAACTTCAACTATATCGCGACAACGGATACTATACAAGGTAAACTACAGACATACATACAGCTAGACCACGCGAATTCATGTCCTTCGCGTGTCACGTGAAAAACCCTTACAAAACGTCGCGGTAGCCGGCGCTAACTGGCAGTCTGCGCGCGTCTATACTTGCCGGATGTCCGTTAAAACTAATAAAATGCCTCGTTGCATGAACAAACGTTATTTTTGACATCAAAACGCTACAATATTGCGATGTATTTTTACTACTAACGCCATCTAGTAATAAACTTTCGTAAGTAGTAAAATAAATAAGCGTTCGCATTGCGTTCACGGATGGTTTGGTCCAGTGTTCATTTTAGGGTTCCGTACCCAATTGTGATGATGGGAGACCCTACGTACGCGAGTCTGACTCGCACTTGGCCGGTTTTTAGAGTTCCGTAGCCAAATGGCAAAAAAAACGAAACCCTTATAGACTCGTCATGTCCGTCCGTCCGTCCGTATGTCAAGCCACTTTTTTAAAATTGTTTGTGTTTCTGCCAGCTCTATTCAAAAACACAAGTTCGGGTGACAATGAAAGCGGCGAACTGAGGATATTTCTAGAAAGCAAGAAACATCCCAAAGGCGGAATCAACGTACAGTTCTCCAACCGGAATCCCGCGGCCAAGTTGACGGGCGAACACGCGGGGAAGCTACTAGTCATGACTTATCCCTGGGACGGGAATGCACATCCTGGGAACGAGTTCTGGTAAGAATATTACTAATATTTTTGTTTTTCAGGGCATTTTTACCTACAATCTAAAAACGTCTGTGCTTTTGTGAGCTGATTTTAGAAATGGCTTATCCGATTTTAGGCGAACTTGGTTGCAGAGAGCTTTTGACCTCGATTAATATAATACGTTTATCCGGATATCAAGTACGGTTATCCGGAAAATGTGTTTTATTTGCTTTTATCTTAATTCCTTGGAATGTTGTGTGAAATCAACTCAACACATAATTTTAGGGAATCCGGATATCAGAAAATTTAAAATTATCGGGATATCCGTAAATTTCAAAAAATCTGGTATTATATCTGTCCGTATATCCAACTCCGTCTGAACATATGGAAATTCTTTATGGCTTTTTATATTTTCGGGCAAGGCTTGGGCTACAATTTACTAAAACGGCTACTTTTTATACTAAAATAATATCTATAAATATATATTTATGAGATAAGTAGCGTGCGCAACACCTTGCCTACCACTGTCCCAAAATTCACTCTTAAATTACCGTTTAAGTGTGGAATTTTGCAAAGCACGAGCTGTAGGTAAGTCGTTCGAACAACGCGGACGAAGTCGCGTAAGAAATAAGGAAAATTAGGCCGGCCGCACTTTAGTTACGTTTTCGTTCGAAATCTTTCGTGCGCAAACTTACGAAGACATACAAACAAATACATCCTTTCAACTACAATGGAAGCGTACAGACTGGATTTCTTACCTCTTTCTTACGCGACTTCGTACGCGTTGTTCGAACGACTTACCTACAGCTCGTGCTTTGCAAAATTCCAGACTTAAGAAGGTGGTTACTGTTACCATTTCCATACAAACAGAATACCAAAATATAATTATGAAAAAAATTGTTTTCTACCCTAATATCGGTATTGTTCGGATTAAGATTTTACTTTTACCGGGCCCCCGGCCCCCACCCACCACAAGGTTTTCCAAAATATTCATGAAATAAATTAATGATTGAAATTAATGAAATAAAACGGAAATACATTTCGTTCATTTTTACAGCGTAAATTACTTTTTATTAGGAATAATATAAAACAAATGAGATGTAAACTAGTAATTTACGCTGAAAAAATGAACGAAATGTATCTCCGTTTTATTTCATTTCGAATGAATATTTTGGAAAACCTTGTGGTGGGGGGCCTTTAAAAATAAAATCTTAATCCGAATAATATCGATATTAAGGTAGAAAACTAAATTTATCATAATTCTATTTTGGTATTATGTTTGTATAGAAATGGTAACCAGACCCACCCTCCTAAACGGTCG